>OY982955.1:34764249-35964249 GCA_963890685.1 Plagodis pulveraria
CTCACTGCGCACAGTGGTTTCTCTATCGGATCAAACAGAAGGAAGTTGAGCTTACTCTGCCATACATATTGTCTGCATTTTGCATACATTATTTATGTATACATTTATGATAGTGTTGTGATGTTCTAAGTCCTTAATCCACTAATTTAATGATTTGAGACTTACCTACTAATCTGATGTATGGCATATTGTCTTTTATACCGTCGGTATGCCTTTATTAACAAAATACTACGAACTATATATAACACTACAGCTATTACAGATAAATCACAAAGTTATGTTCAAAATGTTCTAAATGGTAATAAAAGTCACAATGTTTTATTTATTATTTAAATATTGTATATTTTTATTTATAGTTCCGTTTCTGTTATTTTATTGTTTTGTTATCTAATGTCATGCACGTTCGTGATGTTGGTCGGGAGTGCCGTCTGAAAACCAGCGCCTAGGTTCAGTTTTGAACCTGGCACATGCTGAGACTGGACTCGTTCCTAGCATCGCGCAACATTGCAATTGCTGTATAATTACATATGTATTTAATTGTGCTTCAGTAGAAGATATTGTAGTGTTGTGTAGTGCTGGAATAAACTTCATTTTATTTCATTACGATAGGACAACCTATAAGTCATTGCAAACTCACATAATCTTAGTGTTGTTGGTAGCGTTAATACGAGTATTGTATACTTGATCACGAGATATGCGAGATTCGGGGAATATTTTTTATAGTGATATAGTTATTTGTGAAGAAAGGTTGCAAAAGTGTTATTTGATGGGTTTTTTTTATGCTAAGATGACGCTTTACATTTGTTGCTTAACATGCTTGAGGCCACATGATGCTAACCGGACTAACCTCTGCCTATAACTGATGCACTCCATCACAAGTCATGAATTGCACTGCACCCGTCACTTTGAGACATAGATGTAAAGTCTCAATGTGCCTGTAATTTCACTGGCTCTCAAGGATTGCTGCGGGGCACACCGTTAGGTGCTTGGTGACAGATATTCTACTTGAGGGTGGTAGTATGTTCTTCTGTTGTTCTGGTGCACTGTTGGAGGACATATTGTACCGGCCCCACATGATAAGAACAAGGTAGGAAGACGATAAATAAATAATAATACCTAATAATAATTATCCGAAAAAATCATTCCACATTCAACCTTATTCCGACGGAATAATTTAACTGACGAACGATTTGACGTTGACCAGAGATGGTGCAACCCAGCGTTAGTCTTGAAACTTATGACTACTTTTGTTAGTAGGCACAACTCTATTTGCTTCGTGTCGTTTCACGAACATTTCCGAGAACTCTACCGATATAAGTAACCGGCATCGGAAACAATATGTCGTTATGCTTGCACACAGAACCAGTGAAGATATACTAGAATAGTACCTTTTACGAAAATATTACCACTGGGTTCCGGGTTTGAATTGTACCTCCATATGTCATCCCGTAGGTGTCGTAAGAGGCGACTAAGGGAAAAATACTGGAAGGTGAGCAGCAGCGCCTTCTAAAGAACTGACATCTTAAACTGCGATCCCCAAGCCGCCTGCCAAGCGTGGGGATTATGGTAAATACCCCCTAAATAGGAGAGGCTGTGTTTAGCAGTGGACGATCCGGCTGAGACATACATAACTAGTCTTTAATTACTTCAAGACGATACATCTTGAAGAGTCCTTGACTCTGCAAGCGCAAGATCATTTCTGATCTTACGTCAACAAAAAAGGATTTTGAGCCAGAATTGCCACCAGATACTATGGTTCTTGTTTTTAAATAATATATATATTCACTTATAATTTTTCTTACTATTTGTCATTAACGTTTATGGATTTTCGCAAAGAAGCAAAAGAAGCTTGAATCTATTTTTCCTTGAAAGACGTTTGCCTGAAACTGAAAGACGTTTGAGGAAACTTGGCGACACTATTTCCATGAGGAGCTGTTCCATTTGTTTTGAATATTCCTTGGTTTTTCTTTGCATGTGTGGGTAAGTGCCTTAACTTTGAGTCTAACCAACAAGCTCTATATGAATGTGTATTGTAAGGGTATTGCCCCTGGAAAGCTTTCCTTAGCTACAACTAGATTTAAATAATTTTGGATTAAAACACAGACAATCCTTTTTTTGAGTAAGGTCATTTTAAATGATTTATAAAAATACGTTTATATTTTTTATGACGGTAGGGCCTTTTGCAATTTCTAGCCTGTCTAGCCAGCTAACATTTTTATTTCTTAACAAAGTGTTCCGGCAGCTGCTCTACAGAGTCAGGTCCTATTCCAGGTTAGGCCTATTGACTATCTTCGACAACATCATCACTTACCATCAGTTGCGATTATGGTCAACGGCTAGCCTATAAGAAGTAATATTAATGTTATATGTTTAGGTTTCCGTACGTCGAAACGAGAGAACTTCCATAGGCTATAGTTATAGTAGTGTACACAGTTAATAAATGCAAATTGTGTCCTTCACATACAATGGTAGTCGGCATCGGCAATGGTTTCAATTATCAGGTATACACAGAAAACATATATAACACAAAAAAACCTACGCAGGTATTGGCATATTGGCACATACTTTTTTCAATTAATTGAGTGTACTTAACTGCAAAACTACTGGACCAAATATTGTTATGTTTGCAATAACGCCTGCTATGCGGGTTACAGTACAAAATTACAAATATACGATAGGAAAAATATAAGTCCGTTTTCCTATCGTATACTATAACTAAATTCAATCAACAAGGTGTATTTATAGTAATTAAACAAGTTTAAACGGTTTAAATCGTGTAAATTAATCATTATTTTTGTCCCGACCTTTCAAAAACTTTGCAGTGATCCTGGTCACTGCAGGGTGACTGATTTAAAACTTGTTTAGTTACTATGTGTAATTATCGCGAAAACCTAAGATAACATCAAGGTATATTTATTGTAATAATTCAATAATAATAATAACAACAGAAAGATACATTAAGAGGCATTTTACATTTTAATGCGGTATACGAAGATTTTAAGCGCTTAATTTACTATCATAGGAAATATCTACAAGTTGTTTAATAATTTATAAAAATAGAATAATCTGTTCTCGTTTCAGTTAATGTACCAGATTTACAAACATAACATTAATTATTTTGTAGTGACCAATCTCCCGCACCTTGTTTTACGAATTAAAGTACACATAGCCAACTTCAGAGTTCTATTTCTTGTATAGAGATTAATCAAATTGACTAAAAAAAAAAAAAAACTATGCATCAGGCATATAATCCTGTTGACACATAGTGTACTAGAATATCGATAATTAATCGTCATTGTAGAAAAAAAAATTAAGATCTTGCGCCAATTTCCACGAATTATATCAGCAGTTTACCACGATATATTGCGTTTAATAAAGTGTTATTCCAAACAGATATTATATGAAAAGAAAGACCATTCTTTAATTAATCTGATCTTTAATAAATTGTGATAATAACTCTAATTTGTTAGACAAGAAAAAATATTTAATATAACTCGAAATGCTCATAAATTGAAATGTACAAGCGCGAGGCGATCAGTACCGCGCGAGCGCTCATCGAGGTAGGACCTGTGTTCGTTTTGCCTTGCTCTGACGTCTCGTACGCGGAACGCTTAGACGCAAGTTTATAGTGCAACCACAGAGTTTTGATCATGTCTTTATTTTTTTAAGTAATAAACTATACTTTAGTTTTGTTGTCCATAATATAAGTATTGTTGTCTTATTAAGTAACTACATCTTTAGTTTCTGTTCATCCATTGTATTAAAAAAAGGAAACGTCACAATTATGCAGCCTTATACAGCGTTATTGGAAAAATGCTAACAACCTCAGAGGGTTGACTTCTTCTTTTTGGTCTGCCAGTTTTTATATTATTCTAGTTTAAATTAGTAACTCACTATAACTTTTGTTTTAGAAGGATAAGATGACAGGCGAATAATTGATTTCCAATATTTTTGGAGTCAGTTAATGTCTATAAGTGAACACAGCTATAACTTCAGCAGGAAATTAAACTACCTTCCTAATTTGTACTATACGGCCTCCCGGCTTTTCCATCATTTGTACAAACCGGGATACCAGTTAGCGGTCGATAGTCGTATTTACAAATTTACCATAAAATCTGAGTAAGTGTTTTCTGCGTAAGTTTAAGTTTTGAAGCAGTGATGACTCAGTGGCATTGGCTATGGACTGCCGCGCAGCATGTCCATGGTTCGAATCCCGCCCAGAACTTGAGCTTCACCGCATTGTGGAAGGGCATTTCGCGAATGCCCGCCTGGCTAGCGACCACCCTCTAGTAGAAAATCTGTCGTCAAGCACCTAACGGTGAGTTCCGGCAGCAGTCCTTGAGAGCCAGTGAAATAACAGGCAAAAATGAGACTTAACAGGTATGTCTCAAGGTGATGGGCGCAGTGCAGTTCGTCACTTGTGATGAAATGCATCTGTTATAGGCAGAGGATACCACTTAACATCAGGTGGGCCTCGCGCTTGTTCCATCACAATGACATAAAAAAATAAATAAATAAAAGTCCGACTTTCACAATCCAAATGGTTTTCAAAAGGATGCATCCTTGCCCATACAAGAAAGAATCCATACTTTTCTGAGATAACGGAAGTATTTTGAATATTTTGATGAAATCTGAAACCAGCACAAATTACATTGTGGCCCTAAAATATTACGTCATTTCATATTAATCTCGTAACTACGTCAACAGTTATACACAACATGTATAAGTCATTTTTCGCTCGATACATTTTGCAACGCAAACACCGATGCAAATTTGCGTAATAAATAATCTCGTAACTAATTTTAAACTTCTAAACCCAAAAATCTGAAATAATACAATTGTATAAATGATATGTAAATAATAATATCAAAGAAGGACCAAAGCCGTAGGTGGTATAGTTTTTCAGAAAAAAATATTGCTCTCCAATACAGTTTTCCCGCCAAAGTTCTTAAAACAATTGGGTTGTTTTAATCTTGCTACTTTAAAATATTTGGCGGAAAAATCTGTAACAATTCATGGCTAAAGAACAATAGTAAATTATCATATTAAAAGAAGAATCGAAGTTCTAGGTGAGTTAGTTACGAAACAATAAAAATAGCAATTAAATTACTATTTCCCACCATTTTTGTCGTGTGTTCAAACCCCATTTCCAGTATTTTTTTCTATAAAAAGGTGTATTATCATTTATTTTCCATAGAGGAAATAGTGAGCATAAGAGTATATCGTGAGGATTGCATTGGTACCAAGAAGTATATATGTTGATTATAGATTGCATCAAAGATATTCGATTTAAAAACAAAAAAAACCTCAATTTCTGTTAATATATTTACATTTCGCTGTTTGGTCTACTCAAACTAAATGGATGAAAATGTTATTTTTTTGAAAGGTATAGGTGATATTTATTTTGGTATGGGAATATGAGGGTGACATGTTTAAGTAATGGAAAACCAAAAACGTCATGGGACGTTTGTGGTTGGTACTGAGTTGTTTTCCGGATGCACAGAAAAATAAACCTCAATCCTATGCATGGTCATTATGGCAGACAGTGTTAACGACTGGATATAGATACAGTGTAGAGTGTGAACGAGGAAAATAGCAATTTTAGGAAAATTTAAATGAAAGAGCTTTTAATCAATGCCGTTACGTCAAATATTTATATAATTTTAAGCCGTATAAATATTTAATTATTTAAGTTTATTGTTACAATAAATGATTCAAACATATTTTTTATTCATCAAGGATGAAATGTGAATATACGATTCACGATGTAGGTTGACTATTTAATGTACATGCCTACTTCTTTTCTATAACATAAGCAAGTAATCGACCAGAAATTGATTATTTACTCATGCCAATCACACAATTTTTAAATTCGCAACTTACATTTCTTTATTAATGAGTGCTAGTATCAAAATATGTTACTCACAGTCACGCTATTCCGTCGTCACTTCTTTCGCTTGTGTATGCGATGCGCTGGCATTTACCTAAACTTCAGTAGCGTGATTTTGTGAAATGGCTCTTAAGATCGAATAATCCAGTGAAATGTTATACGAACATTCTTTAACATTTCGGCAGTGAAACCACTTTTTTTATGGTAAACACACAAAAAATGTGTATTGGTGTAAAACACTTACCTATCAGGTGAACATAATAATTATAACACTCAAAGCATTATGGATAAGCTTTGAAGCGCTCGTAGCGAGGTTTGCTTAGCAACCTCCGCCGCGGTAATGAGTAGATGGGTGACCGCTAGTGACATTACTACTGAGCGTACACGTGCTTTGGAGGGCACGTTAAGGCGTCGGTCCCGGTTGTTGTCTTAGGATGACAGTCGTTATAGCATGGTGGTAGGGCATATTGCGAACTACCACCCTCAAGTAGAAAATTTGTCGCCAAGCACGAAACGGTGTGTTCCGGCGCCTGTCCTTGATGTCTCTCAAGGACAGGCGCCGGAACACATCTGACATTCTAGGTTAGCCTGAACAACACCTTCAACCACATCATCACTTACCATGAGGTGAGATAGTAGTAAAAGTCTAATCTAACAGGCATAAAAAAATTATTTGCGTAAAATTAAAAAATAATGCTCTCCCTCGCAAACACCTCACGAAATGAATCAGGATACAAAGTATCAGGACATTTTTAGAGGCCAAAGTCCTAGTAAGTAATCGTACTGGCAAATATGCCAGTACGATTACTTACTAGGACTTTGGCTAAATATAGTCCCTAAATACAAAAAAATATCTAAACCCGGTCAGCAGTATTGCAGGTATGCTGGAAACAACAAGTCCTGCATAGAAATGTAGTTTCTCTACCTGTATATAACAAAAACAAACTAGGTCGCTAAGCCAAGCTACTGCATCCAATCCCGGAATGCTAAATTCCATCACACCGTATATGCAATTCCAGTTTAACGTCCAGTAGCGATTCCAGTTTCGTGTCCAGTACCGGCGTTATACCGGATAGAAGGCAGCCTGTTAGTCTATTTGACAACAATATGGCTACTTAGAACGTGGTCAGAATATAGTCCCATAAGACAGGGCTCTCCAAACTTGGTACATGTACCCCTGGGGCGCTAATAGTGTTTCCAGACCTCCCTTCAGTAGTTCTCAATCTTTTAGCTAAAAACTATCCTGTGTTATTCCAAGACGCTATATATATCATTAAAATACGTTTGGAGGGTACTTATTATATTCCTTAATTAATCCACGTATTCAGTGGCGGCACAACTTGATTTCTCTTAAAGCAGAGAAATCAAGTTGTTGGCAAAGTCACTAATATTATATAAATGTTTCCTCTAACAGCACAAGCGACTCGCCTCCGTTTGGGAGGAAAGTGATTTATATTAATGATACCGATCGCTACATAATCTCTTGAATACCTCTGAAAGTGATAGAAAAAAAACTGGCAGAATTCCAGTGAAGATTCCGTACTTACAATAGCTTTCACATATTTGAACGCAATAAACTACTGCTATATATATAAAACACTAAAGCTAGTAAATTGCCCGTGGACTGCCGAGCTAGAATATCACTCCCTATCTCTACCCGTGAGTGCCGTAAGAGGTGACTAAGGGTTACACACCAGAACGTAGGCAGAACGTCTGCCAAGCTTGGGGATTATAGCAAACTATGATGGGGATCCCCTGTGTTCAGCAGTGGACAATCCGGCTGATACAGTACAGCTACTAAAAGAAAAGCATTTAAGCAAAAGGCCTTGCAAGCCATTGCATGCCTACAGTCCCAATACTCTAGCCTACTACCAATTGGCAGCGACCCCAGCACGCTGGCAGCATAGTCCCGTTAGACTGCAACGCTTATTCGTTGAGCTGAATAAGTGCAAATAAATATTTAATTAATATTATTTCAAATCCATATAAAAGTAAGTGCTTGTTAATGTTTGTTTAAGAAGGGGCAGATATAAATGTTATACGAGTACTAGGGGATCATAAAATAAGATTGAGAAACTCTTAAAAGACAAGTTGTAAACAGAAATGTTAACAACATAGGTAGTTGGGTATAAATACAATTTTAGTGCTTATGTCCTCCATCTAGAATCTGGTATTGAGGCACTGACTATCAGAACAGTTTTACTGTTTACATGACAAGGTAAATTAATTGAAACGGAAGTGTACAATTGCTCATAGAATGAGTTTCATGTCAGAGAATGCAAGTCTTTACTCAAGGAATCGTTATGACGCCATAACGATTCCTAATAAATATTTATGATTTATTTCCCTTTAGTTTTAGTTATAATTGTCCAGTATAGCAAAATGAACTAGTAGAGCTTTTCTTGTTTTTACATAATGACTCAAAAAAAGTCAGACTGACCACTATAAGATACAAAAGGCGGGCGTATGGCTTAAAAATCTTGCAGGCATTAAAAAATTACATCTGGCGAAGAGCAATGTGAGGATATTTTGTACATATTTGGGCTACAACTACGTACTGCTAACATTCTTCCCTATATTATTAATATTTTTCCTGTTCTTATCAATCTATACTTATAATGGGAATCTATACTTATAATGGGATTGGGAGATTTAATATCATTAGTATCAAGCGGTCTGCCTTCACTTATACTATTAACCATTCGAAGTGGATATCTGTTTAATGCTATGTTTGGATATGTTTTGTATCAGAACTTCTTGAAATTAGTATAGCATATAGCTAATATCCCTCATTTAAATTAATTTAAGTTCATTACTGAGCGGGTTTTGAGACATAGTTTGGTTCAAGTTTTGATAGACAAAAATAAGTCAAGTTGGGTATCAAATTATATTATTGTGGTCATTTCAAATCAATATTTTGTTTAATTTTTGATTTGAAAGTTTTTCTTTTAAGTCGAAATTTATAAAAATCGTTAACGCGTGCTTTGTCTAGCATCAGAAGTGTATTCAGAGCTTTACATAACGTAGTTTCCTCATATTTTATTTAAATACCGAGTGCTCTAATTCCTAATCCTAAAGCCTAATATTAGGTCCTTACATATGAAATTGGCGTTTTTCGTACTGGCCACTTTAATCACGAATTTCTCCTCTTTGGTAAGGAATTCCAAATTCAAATTTGTACAGCTATAGACTCATGTATTTGTGCTTCGATGATCGTCATTCATTTGTTTTTTTTCTTCTGTTTTTTTCTGTTTGCGTCACTCATTTTACAAAATGGAAAACCTTAAATATCGCATTATTTACGAGTACGAGTTCCGCCGTGGCACTAGTGCTGCGGAAACAACTCGAAGGGTGAATGATGTGTATGGCGGTCGTGTTGCAAAAGAAAACACAGTTCGTTTTTGGTTCCAACGTTTTCGTTCTGGAAATTTCGACCTGCAGAACAAGCCCCGTGGACGGCCTGAGACTCAAGTTGATAATGAAGAGTTGAAGGCTATTGTGGAAGCGGATCCATCGCAAACCACGTCCGCGTTAGCTGCAGGCTGCAATGTTAGTGATAAAACTGTTTTAATTCACTTGAAGCAAATTGGGAAGATTAAAAAGCTTGAAAGGTGGGTACCTCACGAATTGACTGAAACAAACCGGCAAACGCGCGTCGACTGCTGCGTTACATTACTAAACCGGCACAATAATGAAGGTATTTTAAACCGAATCATTACCTGTGATGAAAAATGGGTTCTTTACGATAATCGGAAGCGCTCAGCGCAATGGTTAGATCCTGGCCAGCCAGCCAAATCCTGCCCCAAGCGAAAATTAACCCCAAAAAAGTTACTTGTAAGCGTTTGGTGGACTAGTGCCGGTATTGTTCATTACAGTTTTTTCAAATCTGGCCAGACTATTACGGCTGATGTCTATTGTCAGGAATTGCAAACCATGATGGAAAAGCTAGCGGCTAAACAACCTAGGCTGGTCAATCGCTCCACGCCACTGCTGCTTCACGACAACGCTAGACCACACACTGCGCTACAGACGGCTACTAAATTAGAAGAGCTTCAATTGGAAAGTCTAAGACATCCTCCGTACTCCCCGGACCTTGCTCCAACAGATTACCATTTTTTTCGAAATTTGGATAACTTCTTGCAAGGGAAAAAATTCAACTCCGATGGGGCAGTCCAAATCGCCTTCAAAGATTTTATTGATTCTCGTCCGACTGGTTTTTTTAGTAAAGGGATCAATGAACTACCTATGAGATGGCAAAAGTGCATAGAAAATAATGGTTCATACTTTGATTAATTAAATATATTATATTAAAAAATATTCGACTTTTTGTTCCTCCCATACAAAACGCCAATTTCATATGTAAGGACCTAATATAATGCCTCTGTATTGCCAATCTTCGTTTTACTATTTATTTTGTCTCTAAATTTTATTTATTATGTGTGATTATTTCTAAGTTTTGTGTTTTGTTTTATTGCTAATATATATATTTTGTGTAAAAACTTACTAACATTTTATGGGCCTACGTGCCTGAAATAAAAAGTTTTTGATTTTGATTTGATAAATGTGAATATAAGGATTTCCATATTAATAATATTTTAAATATTGTTATGATTGTTATGTTTGCAATAACGTCTGATCGGCGGATTACATTACAACATTACAAATTTACGAGAAAAAATTATAGTCATGAGCGGGATTCGAAACCCGTCCATCCACCCCTATAATGCTTTGACCGCTTGAGCTAACATGACAATGACTCATAACTCAATTTTCCCTCTCGTTCTTTATGTAACCATCGTATTGGGATGGAATGACACATATAGTTCAACTTACGTTGTACTACAAACAAGAGGTCGAATCCTGCACATGACTATAATTTTTTCTCGCGTAAATTTGTTTAGTAAATTACCAAACCCAAAAGCATAGGTACTAGTTTTAGGCTCAGAGTCATGCCAGCAAAATTTAATTGTGTTTGAACACAGGGTATTAAATAAATGAAACTTCATTTGTATGAAATGCGCTACATACGGCACTAAGTAGTCAAAGAAGCACACCACTCCAAACAGACGCATGGAAATTATGTATATAATTAGAAATTCATCTAGAAAGCATAGAAGAGGTTTGAGCTTAGATGCCCAAGCTACTAGTTTTACCCTTGCAATTGAATCATATTACAGCGTAGGTCGAATAAAAGCCTACATTGAAAACCTGTCAACACGATAACGGATCACGATAAACTGAAGGAAACGCCTAGACCTATTGAGTGTGTATATATTTTTTAATCAAAATATGAGCAATCAAGGGCACTGTCTATAAGGTATAGGTATATGCTTTAAGATAAAACAAAATGTAGAGTGTTAGTTCTGCTGGTAAAGGCTAACGCACAAATAGCAGCGAAAATAAGAATAGCGGTAGAAAAAAGCATTTTGTTTATGTGAAACAATTTTTATGAAAGTGTTCTGTTAAACAAAATGTTAGTCCAATGTAAAATGTGCAGAACATTAAGCATTACTTCACATTCCAAGGTTTCAGCATAACCCTATTCTGCAATACGTAAGTTGTTTATGTTGTAACATGACTTATGTTAGCGCTGTAGATGTATTTTTAAATTGAGTCCGTGATTGATTGACGAATTGTTAAAATGTTAATGATTTAAGAAACTGTGGTTGTTCACACTAGGGGATTAATCCTTTATAACGAACTTATCTTCCCTAGTTCTGAAGTTTTTTAAGCACCAGGTCTCATACTACGAAGACTACACCTCATTGCATTAGCAGTCTCCGGGTATTGGAATTAAGATTACGACAACTGTAGTACGTATATAACAGTCGTCAGGTGACTGGGTCCACGAGATCCTGTGCCCGCGGGCCCCGCCATCTGCTGGTGCCGCTCGGAAGTTGCTTAATAGAAACACCTATAGTCGGATTTTTAATCAGACGGAGTAAAGTGACATTACGGGTGTTGCTACTTTTTGACGGTACAAAAATAGTGCTGTGGTAAAATCATTTAGTTCTTTCACTTCATCACTTCAGTGAGCTGTATATTTTTTCAAAATCTTCGTAAAAGTCATAATTATTGTCCTAAGAGGGATTTTACTGCACAAGCGATTATATTATTAAAATAGGTTGTTTATGAGACTGCGGCACAGCAATAAATGATAAAATTTAGGGATGACAATTATTATATGTCCAACACAATCTAGTTCCGCTCATAGATACTGAACTAGAAACATCACTATGATTTGAAGTTGGCAACTTTATTTTGAAATGTGACATTTCGATCTGTCAGTTTCCTCCGTTTGATTAAAAATTCGACTATATACGTAGAAACCGTAGTACAGCGCTACACTTACAGTCGGCAGCGTCTAAGTTGGTGGGCACACACTTGGCCCATACATCAATAAAATAGTATTTAGTGTTCTGTGGTTCAAGCATACACATGGTATTTATTCTGATTGCAGATCTCTGCCAATGATTATTGTGATAAGCAAATGATACGTCACGGGCTTGGCGAGAGCAAACAACCTTCTGTAAAGGAATGCTGACTATTCTAGTCTACTTTTTATAATCCGTGGACAAGTATCTTTATGGTATATTATTATTTTTTTAAACCATTTCACCATTTCCAACGATTTGGTAATAAAATAACTAAATGTTGGGTAAAATCCTGAAATTATTTTAAATGGGAAAGAGCCATCTGTGCATCTGATCTGTACCAACCTCTCTGCCGGCAACGAGCGATAAGCAAGGAGAGTTAGAAACTAGAAAGGAGTTGGCGATCAGCGAGGAGCGAGTAACGATTCTAATAGTTTTATCGCTGGACTATAAGCGAGTTAGCGAGTGTGACGGGATTACTCGCCAAATCGCTTGGGGAGGCCCAATATGCGTACCTACCAAGTAACTCTCAAGTCACTCACCGAGTAAGCGTCTCTCGGCGAGCGATTATAGCTCTTGTCACTGCGATAAACTGGCGAAGAGGAAGTACTTATCTGCGGGCAGGTGTGAAGATTCAGCAGTCAAGTATTAATATATGCATCTCTTTGTTGACACGGGATCTGTATGTTTTATTTTCTTGAGCTAAAAACTAAACGATAGCTCGCTTTCTCGCCAAGAGGGACAAGTAGCTCAGTATAGTGAAAATATGCATTGAATTAGCAACATGCGCCAATTCAATGCATATTTTCCCTTCGCATTTTACAACATCCTTAAAATATGATGTATAATTCAGATAATAGCATAGCTGGCGTGAATTATTACTCGTTATATAAAATGAAAGCTGTTAAAAGCTCCCACCTGCGTTAATATCAACTACCCACATTACAATAACCTTGCCTTGGGCAAGTTTAAAGATAACTTTAGAAACTTGGAGCGTTATGGGAAATTATAGCGCTGGATGTGAACATTATTATGATAATGGCATATTCGTTGGAGGAAAGAGTCAGTAGTGGACCTGGGTTCAATTACCCAGGTCAGACAGCGCCTGTAGCGTAACTAGCCTAGTCGATCTTGATTAATCAACCATGATAAGTAACGTGTTAACTATTTAGAGATGATAAGCCTTTGACCACTGTCTCATCTGATGGTACGTGATAATGTGGTCAAAAATGTTGTTGAGTCTAACCTAAAATCACTGGCTCTCAAGGACATGCTGCTGGAACTCCCCGTTAGGTTTTTGAAGCAGTGATGGCTCAGTGGCATTGGCTATGGACTGCCGCGCAGCAGGTCCATGGTTCGAATCCCGCCCAGAGTTTGAGCTTCAACGCATGGTGGAAGGGCATTTTGCGAATGCCCGCCTGGCTAGCGACCACCCTCAAGTAGAAAATCTGTCGCCAAGCACCTAACAGTGTGTTCCGGCAGCAGTCCTTGAGAGCCAGTGAAATAACAGGCAAAATGAGACTTAACAGGTATGTCTCAAGGTGATGGGCGCAGTGCAGTTCGTCACTTGTGATGAAATGAATATGTTATAGGCAGAGGATACCGCTTAACATCAGTTGGGCCTCGCGCTTGTTCCATCACAATAACATAAAAAAAAAAAAGGTGCTGAGCCACACATTTTTATCTAAGGGTGGCAAAAGGTGGGCTACCCTAAGACAACAACCAGGACTGACACGAACGCATAAAGTGCCTTTCGAAGCACATGCAGGCTCAGTGGTGAATTCCACCAGCGGTCACTCATTCAAGTAATGACCGCAGTGACGGAACGACAAGGCAAATTGAAGCCCTTTGAAAGTCAGAAGGACAAACGAACGGAAGCTTAATAATAGAGACCCGTTTTCTAGTACAGAACTCTAAAAAGTTTCCTAAAAAATCAGATCACAAAAAGATATTCGTTTTTTTTGGCGTAAACGATCTGTATACGGAGGATTAGGCAAAATACTAAGTACCTACTTACTAGAGAATAAAAACCCAAGCAATCTTACACAATCAGCTGGAATTAATCTGTCATGCGTACCAGCGCATGCCACTTGGCGCAGATTGGACGTGACATGCGAATCAATTCGTACCGTGAGAAATTGTGTACAATGTCATTCGTTACACTATTGATACGGAATACTGTTTTATTACGAAAATTCATGTAAACAACCAGGTATTAGGTAGTAGGTTAGATTGCATTCATTTCTGAGATTACGCCATCGGTCCCAGTTATTGTCTGTGGTAGGCAGTTATTATAGCACAGCATGCGGTGTTAGGGCATTTTGCAAAAGCTACCGCCCTCAAGGAGAGATCTGTCATTAAGAACCCAAAGGTGTGTTCCCGTAGCTGTCCTTGAGAGCCAGTAATTCTAGGTTTGCCTGAATATCTGCCATCACTTGTCATGAGAGACAGTGCAGGTCAAAAGCTAGCCTAACAGCAATAGATAAAAAATATAAAGAAGAATAAGACATGTAATAAGTACTCATTATCATCCTACCCTGGCCTCACTGTCTGATTAAAGAAGCAAGTGGAGGTTGAAAGTTGTGCACTTAATAATAACTATGTATAAGTCGAAGCTAGTAGCATACTGCTCATTTTGTGCATTGTATCCGGACATCCAGGGACACTCAGAAGCGCCCCCGCTATATGGTTGATGTTTCATTTACCCGAACGAAGCGATTTGCGTCTTCGTTCATCATACGAACCGCCAGGGAATGGAACACCCTGCCTGAGTCTGTGCTTCCGGTTTAGTACAATATGGGGGTTTTCAAAAAGCGAGTGAATAGATACCTTCTGATGCGCTTACCCCGATCCATCATCGATCGAGATAGTGGTCAAGTGTGGGTAGCACTTGACCACTATCTCACATGATGTTAAGTGATGATGCGATCGATGCCGTTATGTATAAAAAAAAATGTTCTATTTTAGTAGGTTTATTGAAAAAACCCTGCCGAAACTCGGAAACTGCGGCATCTCGTACTTGGTACGTATGATTTTGTGTATTTGTCTCTTTTATCGCCCCGCATTTAACACATAAGTATTAAGTACTGAGATTCTTAGATTAAAGGATCCAGGAAACGGCGAACATTTTCATAAACGCTTTTGCAATAATTGTGCATCGTGCAATAGAAAAACTATGTACCCGTATTACCAGAACGTTTGAAAACATAGAAAGGCCTTTTTGTTGAAAACAAATTAAAGATTTTGGAATAAACCTAAACATAGTAATATATATTATATTAATATAGTAGCGTTATGTAATAGCTAGTAGGCAGCTTAACTAATATTTCTTCAACTCATATATCCAAAAATCAGCGTGTGGTCTTCACGTCCCACAAAGAGGCTTAGTTCATGAAAAAAAAAAAAAATTACATGGGTTTTTTTTGGACATTTTCCATCGAAGAGAGCTCAAGTGCTTTTTGCCAGAAAATATTTTTTTTAAATAAATAATTGAATATCCATTTATTGCCTCATTACATAATGTATTAATGTAAAAAATATTATAATTAAAAAAAAACTGTCATAAGGCTAGAATAATTTTAAAATATTAGTAAAATAAAATTCTATTATATAGGTATTCAAAAATATAAAAAAAAAAAATATATTTTTACCGAATTACTTTTGGGCGAACTGCGAAGGCGATCTTTCTTACTACTTAGCTCTTCCAACGGTAGTACGTTGGTTCTTGTTTCTCGCGCAATGGCCATAAATCTTCGTAGACACATTTGCGAGAGTCTAGCAGTGTATAAAGCCTGCGCTTGCACAGACCAGGTATTATAACAATGTTGCCAGACGTTTTAATCCTCCAATAATTTATGTTATGGCCGTACGTGGACATTTGTCCTTATTTGCGGATAGAATTTTAATCTGTTTGAAATTCAACGTTGACTTATGGCTTCTTAGGATTGGATTTAATAAAGCGCATTTGAAATGGGAAAGGTTTCATGAATAGTTGTTATATAATAAGAAAATTCGACATACTCGTATGATCCCTTAGAGGTGGCAAGGCGTTGTTGACCCATCTGGCATTATAAACGTCCAAGGAACGGACAAACAGATATACGGCGGGGTATCATTAGCAGAGCTCCGTTTCCTGAACTAGTACATATATGAAAAAATACTTTATTTGTATCAGATCTTCTTATTCTTAATTCTTCAGATGTAGGTACTCTTTTATAAGTCTCTTTTTAAAGTTCTTTACGTTTTTGACTAGAAGGTGCGTTTTTCAATGAAAATTGCTCTATTTGCTATTCAATCAACAATTTATTTACTAGAATACATAGTTAATATCCTAAAAAATATGCAGTTCCCTGTATTCTGCCTTGATGCAGATGTGCTAATATTACATTTGTTTTTTGTCTCTGAAATCTGTAAAGTATTAACATACATACATACATAAATATAATCACGTCTGAAGTCCCGAGTTGGTAGGCAATAAATTATTTAATGCTATAAAACATTTAGATAGTTATATATCAAATAATCGATTTTTATATACCTTTTAAAAGTTTAATTCTTATTATGAATGTGCAATTCTTGAACACATTTCTTTTATAAATATTTTTGTGACAGCGAAGTTGATTGAAGATTTACTTTGATCGTTTTTGCCAAGTACGAGTATAATAAACTTCACTTCGCATTTCAAAATGTTCCTGGAACGATCTTTTACAAATTGATATTCTGACCATTAGTTATATTTGGTGTGCACCCAGAGTCATACTTCTAAGCATTCAATAGAAAATTGAACAAATCGCATCGGCTAAGTTCAGCGGCTTGTAAATTCCCTTTTCCAATTGCGAAAATGAGTAACAATACTTGCTAAAAGCATCAACGGTTCCCCAGACGCCTATCGACTTCCAAAGTTTATTGCCTATTGTGCGGAGCTCACAAACTGATTATCGTTTAAATTCCTCCATGTCCGTACGATACCGTTCGAAAATAATAATTTAGAGATTTATTGTATCCAATAGTCGTACATAGAATTTGCTGTAATATAAATCATTTATAGAAATCCTATAGACTATGATCTTATAGACGCTTGTTCAAAAGCACAAGTCCCGTTTACAAAGATTTACCACAATAGGTTTACTTCGACGTCTACTCGCTCTTATCCCAGTTATGTGGTGTTGGTATTTGACAAGAATGACAACGTACAATTGTTTGCTATACGGTAGAAGATTTGACAACGTTTAAAAGGTTAGCCAGCTGTTATACACGTAAGTATATTTTTTTTTTTTTTTTTTTTTTTTTTTATGCTTGATAGGTTTGCCTTTGACCACTATCTCACCTGATGGTAAGTGATGATGTGGTCGAAGATGTTATTCAGGCTAACCTAGAAGTACTGGCTCTCAAGGACAGCTGCCGGAACACACCGTTAGGTGCTTGGCGACAGATTTTCTACTTGAGGGTGGTAGCTAGCCAGGCGGGCATTCGCAAAATGCCCTACCACCATGCTATAACGACTGCCATCCTCAGACAACAACCGGGACCGACGGCTTAACGTGCCCTCCGAAGCACGGAAACGCTCAATAGTAATGTCACTAGCGGTCACCCATCCAACTCATGACCGCGCGCGACGTTGCTTAACTTTGCTGATCGGTTGAGAACAACTAAGTAAACTTCGCTACGAGCGCTTCAATTATATTTTCAATTATTATTTATCATATTTGGTATTATCGTTGATAGTAGGCTAGTCAGCTAATAATGCGCAAGGAATAGAAGCCCCTGTGTGTTTATTAGTTATTACGCAGCAATACTCCACTATGTAATAAAAACTGTCCAAGTGCGTGTCGGGTCTCACTCTTCCAGGGTTCCGCATTGCGACAGCCCGTAAAGAACAAACAACTTATAAGTTTTGATCACAACACACACAACTTCAAAACTGTATTATGGAACAGCATTTTCAGTATTTCATAGATCAGCATTATTGGTTAAGTAGTAGATATGGTACATAACGTAATATTAAACAATGTTATTTTGTTTTTGTGATGGACTCCGTAACAAAGATCAGAGACGCCACGTAACACTTAAATGAAGTGATAATTGTTTCCCATCTTTTTCTTTATCACCTATCACGGAAAACTATCGGCCACGCAAATCCTGTAATACTACGAACCCTCACAGCACTCAATGCCCTGATTGGTTGCCAGGCCTGAGTGGGATTTGTTTGCTGATGAATGGAAGGAGATTCTGCCGTAATGTCTGGCTAGGGTATAGCGCGACAAACTCATGATATTTTTTTTATTTTCTTTGTTACAAAATGATTATTTGTTATTTAATATTGTTCTTTTAATTAATTGATACATATAACTTTTTTTCACCTCACAAGCTCGGAAATCTATTATATTCAATATCATTCAAAATCTGCGATGTATTTTCAATTTCGAACGTCTAATAGTTCCAAAAAAAATTAATTTATTTTTAATACGGCCAATTTAAGTACTTTTTCTTTCAATTTTTACAATTAATTAACGCACATTTACTACTTACATTATTTAAGCTGTTTTTCTTGCTCCTAGCATTTTCCTCGCTAGAATGAGGTGAACAGTTGTGTATTACTCTATGCAGCAAAGTTATTTTAAACGTACCTTTGAAATCTTCAGTAAGCAGCTGATTCTATATTTTAAATCCCTCGCTTTGCTCAATTCTAGAATCCTTCGCTGCCTCAGGTTTCAATATGAGTACTCGCGTCAAAGAACAACTTGACAGCCTAGCTTGACAAATAATTATATCCATAAAAGTTCCTTTGATATATAATAAATATGACCATGACTGTACCTTTGAGTTAAATTTGATTATAACATGTATTATAATTGTAGTTGCTATATGACATATTATTATTTGACCGTGCTCTCATTCACGAACTAAATATCTATTATTTTAATATTGTTAGGTTTGCAATAACGCCTGCTATGCGGATTACATGACAAAATCACAAATATACGATAGGAAAAAATTAAGTCATGTGCGGGAAATCTATTATTTTCTTTTGACATATTTTTTTACGACTGTGTAATTTTCATAAATGATCGAGAAAAAGTGAGCTTCTTCTTAAGCAGGATCACATAAACATGATTTTTTAAAATATGTTGTTAATAAAATTGTATACCAAATGGTACGTATACGGAAGAATATAGACGACAAAAGAAAACATCGTTATTTAGTAAGATTTCCTAAGCTTTTCTATCAATATGTTGGATTTTAGGTTAGCGTATCCTTAACAGTTGTAAGATGGATAAGACGGCATTGTTTATGGGCAGTAATGGCAGTGCGTAGGGCTATCGGCAGCGGAGGTAGAGGCGTGTAGGCGGACCTTACACCGGTGACCGCTTGCCCTCGCGCCCGTGCCGGGTCGGGTCACGCCGCCGCCGGCCGCGTCGGTCAACGCACTGCGGTGCGCGTGCGACGCGTTTTGTCGCTAAACGTTGACAGACCGCGGACGGGGTCCATGTTTCACACTATTTTGCTTAGGCATCTGAACTTGAATAGTTTGCTTACTAACTACTAATATTGCACAGTTCAGCAAACATTCAATTTGGACACGGAGAAGGACTGAACGTATTTTAATCAGTTTTTTTACAAGATAAGCAGATGTTTGGACAAACACTTATTGGAAATCGACAACGTGGTCGACTGTATAACATACTTGCTTTATCATTTTCACAGAAGCCGAAACGTCCACAGTTAAACAAGGCCTTCCCCATTACGGGGGATTTGCCTGATTATGGCTAGTACCCCAATAGGGGGCGGGCTTGGTATAGGTGTCTTGAGGACCGCAGTAGAAACTGTCAGTTTTCAGAAGGCTGCTTTCCACCCCCGGTATTTTTCTCTTAGTCGCCTCTAACGACATGGGAAGAAATGCGGGAGAGGGGAAATTTAAACCCGACACCCCACGGGATTTCTTGCTTAATATTCAGTAATCAAGTATGTTCTAGAGTGAATTACTAACAGCTGTTCTATTCACTCTGTGCTTGAAGATTCTCTGATTATATCTATCGGGAAATAGAGACTCTACGCCAATAGCGTGTTCCATACTTCATTAGTTAGTTGATTGTTGGTCTAAAAAAAAACCCACCTATTTTTCTAATTATTTGATACAAAACCTTTTTGAAATTTGACGTTTGTATTTATTATGCTCGTAAGAACGCTAGCAGGGCATGTATAGATTTTCATACACCATTCCTTATAGTTTCCATAGGTTAATAGAAATATTGTATTAATAAGCCAAGGGTTACAAGCGGCTAATAGCCGTTCTTTGTGGCGTTCTATGGGGGAATCCCTATACGAAATAAATGATCACTCGTGATGATCCTCCCTTGTTGTGCCTTAGTAAATCAACTCAACTCTACCCTATTCATGTAAATACTGAGACTGGAAGCCATATAATATGTATTACTGCTGACCCATATATTATGATACCCCTTTTAAAAGTTTACTTGCATTTATCATGGTATACAAACTATTTGAAAGGTTAAATAACTTTTGTACATGTCTCACATACAAATGTTTATTAAATTTGTGGTCAACGATGTTGGGCTCACAATTATTACTATAAATAAGAATACTTTTATATTAAGAAATATTGTGAAACTGTTTGTTAGTCCTTAAAAAAAGAAAAATGAAGCATATGTTTGATATGTTTTAGTGGACGACTTCCGGCTGATGATGATGATGAATCGAAATATCCAATTTTTTTAACTGTGATCGACTGGATCCTGCTAAATATTTTGCAATAGCAATAAAAATGGCTATAACAATACTCGTAGTGCGTTTCGTCGGACACCGCCGACACGTTTAATTTTATGTTTTCAGCAGTTATAAAATTGATTGCTTGTGCTTGAGCTTGTGCAACTTACAGCAACAAAGGTTTTTGAATTATTCATCTACAGGTTGTTATATTTTATTATATAAAACTGGTGACTCCCGCTCCAGTTCGTTCCTGGTGCAGAGGATGGCCATTGCCATTCACCGCGGAAATGCTGCAAGTGTTATGAGCACCTATGCACCGGGGGAGCGATCAGGAGTAGGTTGTTTGATTAGGCTAGTTTTAAGTTTGACTTAAATATTATTAATTATGTTTGTAATATGAAATAAAAAGATTTAAATTTTATTTTTATAAAAGATTAATTCTTTATCAAAGTATAATGAGATTAAATAAGTACTAAAACTGTCGGTTTTATCGTTCAATGGGAGTAGGTACATAAACTTTCATTTTCATTTATATTTTTTAAGTTTTTTACGCTGTCTTAAAAGGCCATTTTATTGGATGAGCCTTATGATGCACTTGCGTTGTTTTTTAATTATATTTTTATTTACTACGCCAAAGACATGTTCGTTTCTTTTATTACTGTGAATGATATATAATATCTCGTCTAATAATCTAATAATATCTCGAAATATGTAGTAAATTTCTAATTTTCCAGACAAGAAGGTTTGTAGAGAACATACTACTGTAACAAAGGTAGATATATATACACGCGAGGGATCCTATAATGCAATGTTCCCCATGTTTGGCAGGCGTCATGGGTATACAGTGTAAGGTGGCAGTTCTTCAGAAACTGCTGTCAATTTCCTTACCGCATAGCTGTTCTTATCATTCTATTGTAGAAAAGAAATATGCTATATTAATGGGTGGGTTCCCAACTAGCATTTGCATTTAAAGTTATCCCAACGAGTCAAACGAGCAGTTTAGTTGAGAATTATGAAGTATCTAACTAACCAGTACAATCTAGATAAAAAATAACCATTAAGGTATTCATTTTTATTCTAATGGTTCTATGGGATATATAATCCTTGCCACAATCTCCATGATAAGTTTTATAAATATACGTAATAAATAACTCTGGGACAATTATTAAACTGTGCACTTAGTGAGGTGGTATTATAGCAATTATTCATACTTTTTATTCACTTTTATAACACTGCGATAAGTAATGCTGGCGCCTGCGTCGTCCGTTGATAAAAAGCTGCATTCCTATACTTTACTCATACTATTCTTTGTATAGTTAATGTAATGTACTTAATAGTTTTTATATGCTGATATGTTAGCTTTTGACCACAATCTCACTCGATGGTAATTGATGACGTGGTCGTGAACCTGTTTAGCTGGCTCTCAAAGACAGCTGGCAGAACACACCATTAGGTGATTGGTGACATATTTTCTACTTGAGGTTCGTTGTTATATTTGCCATACTCATGATTTGTGCGGTAGTTGCTAGCCAGGTGTCTTTGTTATTTATGTGGCCATGCGGGCATTTGCAAAATGCCCTACTACCATGTGGTATATCTCCAGCCCTCGGCGGCATTCAAACCTTGGACTTTCTGCGCGGTATTCCATAGTACTGTATCAGCCGGATTGTCCACTGTTGAACACAGCCTCCCCTATTAAGGGGGTATTTGCCATAATCCCCACGCTTGGCAGGCGGCTTGGGGATCGCAGTGTAAGATGGCAGTTCTTTAGAAGGCGCTGCTGCCCACCTTCCAGTATTTTTCCCTTAGTCGCCTCTTACGACACCCACGGGATGATATGGGGAGGTGCAATTCTAACCCGGCACCCCACGGGGCATTATTCCATAGTACACAGTATCAAACACGTAAGGATATTGTTTGACAAACGTGCATGTCCAACAATGCCGCAGGCGTTCAAATACTTTGACAAACACGTTCGAACGTTGGTAGGTCACTTAACCACCATCAGGCGAGTGATTCGTCCGTCTCATCGCTTTATCACATCATTATCTATAAGACGTCTTTATCAATCATAGGTAACATTGTGGGCAAAGGTGTAAAAATGGCTGTGACTCCAAATATAAATATATATTATAGTATATACATACATGCGCTTTATTACAGATCTCGAATAAGAGTAATAAAAATAATGAACATCGTAGAATAGACTAATACCACAATAACAAAGGCATAGTTATTTTTGAACGACATTAGCGGTCAACGGTCTTGGCAGGTTCCACCGCAGGTTCATTTAGTCAATTCTTCTTCAACGTAATATAACTTAACTATGTGAATTTGTCATAATTTCTTGGGGCCCATTCTATATCTCGCATCCTCGAGTCCAAGTCGAATAGAATATATCGAAAAAGATGGCGAACGTTGTTGATTGAAAACGTATTCAAATGTGTTTCGAATGTTTTTTTCAAATTATAAAAGGCAACCATTTAATCATTTTTAGCCTTTAGAGAGATGAAAGTACTTAACAAGGTTAAACCATAGATCAAGCAAGCTTCAAATCGTCAATCGCCATCCCTTTTAAGAGATAAAAACCGAGTGGATCCCGAAACAAAAAAAGCAAGTTGTTTTAAATGCCATCCGCCATATATTGCTATTTAGACACATTTTGCTTGAGGCAGACAGAGTGTGTCAATAATAATTACAATGACATGATAATGTTTTAAAATTTCATACCCAAAGGGCGAAATTGAGCCCTATTATATTTAACGCGCCTGTCCGTCATATCTATTCGTAGTTTAAGGGTCTCACTGAAGGAGTTACAAAACTATAGTTGAAAATCTAAAATTTCTGTTCAATATCACTATCACTATCACTACATAGTATAAAACAAAGTCGCTTTCTCTGTCCCTATATCCCTATGTATGCTTAAATCTTTTAAACTGCGCAATGGATTATGATGCAGTTTTTTTTAATAGTTAGAGTGATTCAAGAGCAAGGTTTATATGTATAATAACATCCATTGAATAGTGGAGAAATACTGTTATTTTTGAGGTTTCTAATGTGATATCGTAGATAATTATATTTTATCCGCTTACATTGCAAACGCAGGCTGAACCCTACAAGATTTATCAAAATAATGTAGATACTAAGTATTGTAAACATTGAAAAGGTCTACAGAAAACTCCGCTATGTTATATGTCTATCTCTTATGGATATCCCACAATTTTTTTTTGTCATTAACTTTTTACGACAAATTATGGCTAATTTTCGAAGCGATTTTAACCAATACAGCATTAATCCTTATCTAATTAATACTTTAAATACATTGTTGATTTAATATAAATCTATGTGACCCTTTACAGCATCTGATTTAAATGAATATTTTCGAAGATATTACAAATTTAAAAATTGCGGGACGTAGCGTTTGCGGCGGTTCCGGCCGGCCCGGGCGGCGGGAGCATGTAGTAGTGTAAAAATGTAAAAAGTAAATAAGTAAAAATATAGCGTATGAATTTAGATATTCCAAAGATAGCAGGAAATCTTCATGATGTGGGGAAAGAAGAATTGTTTTACTCTAAATTTAACGCGTGCGGGCCACGGGCAGTAATGAATAAATCATAACTACTGTGTAAAGTATTATTTACGAGGGAGACGAAATGAGAACACCGAGTGCCATGCGAAGACCCCTTTATTTAACTACCCTCCATACATATAATAAAACTATTTTTACATATACCTACAACACCCTTCTTAAAATAACCTTCTCAAATAAATTTTAATATACTTATTACAAATTATACATATTACAAACTTTTTTACTATCTTAAGTATATAGGTAGTGACAATTTAATTTACATAGATACATAACCCGTATTTTTTTTTTTTTTTTTTTTTTTATTAAAATATGCAAAATGATCAAGCATGCTTTAACATGAAGTCAAAATTAAAACACTCCATTTATAGCAATCTTATTGAGGTGTGGAATCTTTACAGATACAACAATTTAATGACATTACATTAAGTTTACATTTCATTATAAAAGCATTCAAATATCACATTATTATTTCTCAAATTTAATTTGGGTGATTACTTATACAATCATAGAAACGGGAATAAAACAATTTTAATTGAGCTTTCATCTGAAATATACACACTTATATATTCATAATGATTATTTATTTTATACAATTAATTAACTTATTATAATTTTTACGTGCACATATTTTATAATCACAATTATACTTGTATGTACAAGAACATACTTGTAATAACAGACCCTTATTAATAATAATATAATATTATTAGATAATAAATTATGAAGTACCTAGCATCTTCCTATTTATTCTATTTCACTTGAGACAATCCTTAGGTTCTTGAGTTTAGAATATGTATAAGCCGTGAACATAATATCGAAGGCCGTCATCAGGAGTATCCCCAGCGATCAGGAACTCTCACTGTCCTGCCATATTGAGTAACAAAAGTATTAGATTCTGTCAAATTTCTAATTTCTGAATTATTTTGTGGCGCACTGGAGCTGCGCGTTGTAAAACTTGCATCTGAGGGTACTGTCAAGTTATCGTAATCATACAGCCGCAGATCGTTATTACTATCGCGGCGCAAACAGCTATCAAGAGCAATCTGTCTTCGGTTTCGACGAATGATTGTACCGGTATTTAGCTTTAATAAGTATGACCTTGGCCCACTTAAATCCACTACCTTAGCGGTAACCCAGTTTTTTCCCATGCGAACTTTTACCTTATCACCTATAACCAACGGTTTAAGATTCTTACTGCCCTTATCAAAGTATTTTTTCTGAATCTCCTGACGTTGCTTTAATTTGATATGCACTTGCTTCGTGTCATGTAACCTAGGTTCTAACAATTTTGGGGAACATGGAAGTATACTTCGTGTTTTTCTATTATTTAACAATTCGGAGGGAGATGGCAAATGTTCTGTAATGGGAGTGTTCAAAAATTCCAACAATGCCAATCTAAAGTCCGAACGGTCATAAAGTGTTTTCCGAAGCTTCGATTTAATTGTTTGTATTTCTCTTTCTACTTGACCATTCGATTGCGGGTACCTAGGAGAAGATGTTAAGTGCTCAAACTTCCAGTCTGTACTAAATTCCGTAAATATTTTGGAATTAAATTCAGGACCATTATCTGAAAAAACTATGTTTGGTATACCTTGCCGACTAAATATTATTTTCAGCCTATCAATGACACACTGTGAACTCAGGTTACTCAGTTCTTCAACTTCAACAAACTTACTATAATAATCAATGACTAATAAATAGCTTCTGTTGTTAAAGTGAAAAATATCTACTCCAACCTTTGCCCACGCTCTGGTAGGTATCTCGTGCGATATAAGCGGTTGTTTACAATTTTCTTTCCTATACGTGAGACAAGCTTGACAGTGCGAAATCATGTCTTGTATCTGAGCGTTCATATTCGGCCAAAACATTACCTCCCGTGCTCTTAATTTAGTCTTTGCCGCACCTAAATGACCTACATGTACTTTCTTGAGCATATCTTTCCGCATGCACTTTGGAATCACAATCCTAATCCCTTTCCATACCAAACCATACGCCACGGTTAATTCATCCCTACAATCCCAATAAGGCTTAATCACATCTATTAAATCACACTTTTGCATTGGCCATCCCTCTTTTATAACTCTTTTAATCTCTTTCATTTCTTCATCTATAGCAGTATGTTTTTGCAATTCTATAAAATGTGTGTCTGTCAAGGTGTTACTTGCCGCAATGACACACACCTGGGCCTTCACTTCCAAGTAATCCCGCGGATCGTTGTCCTTATCAGCACAAGGTGCCACCGCACGCGAGAGCGTGTCAGCTATGTATAAATATCTGCCTGGCTTATATACCAACTTAAATGTATATGGGTGCAATCTTATCAGCATGCGCTGTAGTCTTGCTGGTGCTCCTGCTATAGGTTTATTTATTATGCTTATTAGTGGTTTATGATCAGTCTCAACTATTACATCACTCCTGCCATAAATATATGTGTAAAACTTTTCACAGGCAAACACACAAGCATACAGTTCTTTTTCAATCTGCGCATAATTTTGTTCTGTTTTGGACAGCGACCTTGATGCAAAACAAACAGGCAATCCTTCCTGCATCAAACAAGCTCCTAGCCCATCCTTACTCGCATCTACTGATATGGTGACCGGTTTATCTAAGCTGTAGAACCGTAGAACTGATGGGTTTGTTATGCATTTTTTGAGCTCATTAAAATAACTATCATGCACTTCATTCCAGTGCCACGCAATATCTTTTTTCAGAAGCTCCCTCAACTTGCTAGTTTTTTCAGATAAGTTTGGAATAAAATTTCCTACGTATGTCACTAGTCCTAGAAACCGCTCCAAATCTTTTAAATTTTTTGGTTTTGGCATATTTATTATCGGTAAAGTGTGTGAATCATCGGGACGTATTCCACTTTGTGATATTATGTGGCCTAAGTATTTAATTTCTGACAGCCCTATTTTACATTTTTCTTTATTTAGCTTGATGTTTATTTGCCTGCATCTTTCTAATACTTGGCGAAGACGCGTGTCATGTAGATCCTTTGTTTCTGCATAAATTAATAAATCGTCGACAAATAAGGTAACGCCCTCGATGTCATCGAAATATTCGTAAAGCCTTTTATGAAAAACCTCCGAAGCTGAAGAAATTCCAAATGGCAACCTCAAAAATTTATATCTACCGAAAACCGAATTAAATGTGCAGAGGTCAGTTGACTCATTATTTAATTTTAGCTGCCAAAATGAGTGTTTGCAATCAAGGGTACTAAAAACTTTTGCACCAGACAACTTTGCTGTGATCTCATCTAAAGTAGGTAACTTAAAATGTTCACGTTTAATAAATTTATTTAAATCTCGAGGGTCTAAACATATTCGAATGTCACCACTAGGTTTTCGCACAACCGTCATACTATTCACCCAATCTGTAGGCCCTTCCACTTTTGCAATCACTCCTTGCTCGAGCATTTCATCCAATTTTCTTTTCACATCATCCCTTAGTGCGAGGGGCAACTTACGCGGCGCGTGCACAACGGGTCGCGCGTCTGTAGCAAGCCTTATCCTATACTCACACGGTAAACATCCTACACCATCAAACACTTCCGGAAACTCACTAAGTACACTTTCAGACCTTTTGTTGTTCGTGCTATTCAAGGCCAGAACTCGTTTCACTAAATTCATCTCATCACACGATTTTTTACCTAACACGGGCGGTGAAGTTACGTCTGCTATAATAAACTTTACTATATATGGCTTATTTTTACATAAACACTTTAGAGTGCATTTACCTAAAACTTTTATATCCCCGCCTGAGTAGCTAACCAATCTAACACTTGTCGACAATAGATCGCTTTCTTTTACCCCTGTCTGCGGTAAAAATATATATGGCAAAACATTTACATCAGCTCCAGTGTCCAGCTTGAATCGAATTATGTTTTTGTTTACGTGCAAATCTACACACCAGTCATCTTTTGCACCAGAATAGCTAAACCCACGTACCTGATCTATGGAATTCTCCTGGACGGTATATACACGGCACACTCTTGCAAAATGATTTAGTTTTTTGCACTTTGCACATCTTTGACCATATGCCGGACACTTGAACTTTTCATGTACACTCCCGCAGTAATTACACCTATCATGTCGCTGCATCACACCCGTGTTAAAATGGTGTTGTGCTGGTGACAGGCGTGCATTCGGCTCACTTCCGGTTCGCCCTCGCTCTTCGTGGCGTACGCCCCGCTGGCCCTTAGCGGAGGCTCCTCGCTGCTGTCCACTAGTCGCATACGCGCGGTTTCGACAAGTACCGCACGTGCCATTTTGCCGTCTTTGCACCCAGTGCATGGCTACTTCAGTGTTTTCGTCTCGCTCTCTCATCTCGTCAACGCATCCTCCGTCTCGCTCCGTCCTTATCGTATTAGCTTGCATCCGAGACATTTCCGCAACATTGCAAATTTCTAATGCTTTTCTCAGAGTTAAATCATGCTCCCGCAGTAGCCGTTCCTTCAAAGCTTCCTCTTTGAGACCACAAATGAGTCGATCCTTGACTAGATCATCCTTTAATTCCTTGAACTCGCATGATAACGCAA
This sequence comes from Plagodis pulveraria, assembly GCA_963890685.1. Classification (NCBI taxonomy): domain Eukaryota; kingdom Metazoa; phylum Arthropoda; class Insecta; order Lepidoptera; family Geometridae; genus Plagodis; species Plagodis pulveraria. Next base: position 34,793,370 of record OY982955.1, read on the forward strand.
GCCTGTTTAGTTCATATACATACTGGTCCACTGTCTCATGTTCTTGTTGGTTGCGCGTGAAAAATCGGTGCCGTTCAACTGTAAGGTTCTTTTTCGGGGTGAAAAATGCATCAAATTTTTTTAGTAAGCTCTCAACTGTTACGTTACTTTCCGTCGCAAACGTTTCATAGACATCCCGACATTGTTCTCCAATAATGTGTAGTAAAATGCTTACTTGTACTTCTTTATCTTTCGAGTTCAACTGGCAAGCCTTAAAATATAACATAAATGATTTTTTCCATCGAGACCACTGGTTACTAAGATTTCCGGACGTTATATTCGTTAAATCCTTCTCGAAACAAAATGGCGGGGGTGGTTGCAACATCGATTCCATTTTTCTTCTAATAAATCATGCGATTACAACACGATCCACACTGTACTACACTTTTCCTGGGATATTTGCACTTTGTTAAACGTTTGTTTATTGAATTCAAACCGGCTGCGCCATGTAAAGTATTATTTACGAGGGAGACGAAATGAGAACACCGAGTGCCATGCGAAGACCCCTTTATTTAACTACCCTCCATACATATAATAAAACTATTTTTACATATACCTACATACTGTATCTATTTTAATATTTTTTTCAGTGAATGACATAGGCTATATATTTTATACCCGTGCGAAGCCGGAGCGGGCCGCTAGTATAACATAAAATTTGTAGTTCTTAGGCTGAGATCAACACATTTTTTTTTGCCACTTCGCCAAGAATCTAGCCGGCTATTTTATATCCGCCATGTTTTCGAGATATCTCATAATCAACCTGATCTCGAAGGTGTCAGAATTGGGCCCTGGAATTGCCTTCGTATTTTATAGACCACGTCTACGCTGTTAATGTGCGGTTTCACATAAAAAAATACAACTTAAGTTAATCTCTTTCCTTAGTTAAGTTGTGAATGTAAAATTGCCTTTGTTGTTTATTTTATACAAGTTTATAATAGAGCCTATTACTTTATGAAGGTGGAGGTCCGTCTTATAATGCCAAGCCAACATCGAAGAGGCAACACAACATGGACAATACAATGGAATATAACTTTTTTACAAGCTTTGAGATGTACAGTTTAACTACTGGATGGTAAGCGTCACTCACACCTGTCCACGACAGTTACAGTGACTGTTCTTGTTTTGCTTGCCAATGCACTGCGCTCGGCATATGATTGGTAAATAACAATAATATTCAATTGATCCTGACACCACATAGTAGCATGATGAAATATGGCCTCACGTCTCTATAAATCTTTAAAAGACGTGGCACAGGTGTCTTTACTGTATCAGTCGTATCGTCCACTGCTGCCTCACCTACCCACAGCCTCCTCTATTAAGGTGGTATTTGCCATAATCCCCACGCTTGGCAGGTGTCTTGGTTATCGCAGTATAAGATAGCAGTTCTGTAGACGGCGCTGCTGCCCACCTTCCAGTATTTTCCCTTAGTCGCTTCTTAATGACACCTACAGGAAGATATGGGGAGGTGCCCATACCCCACGGGGGAAGAGTCACAGGTGTCTTTACCACAGAGATATATTTTGATTCACCTAATAGGGGGAGTCAACTTCAGATCTTGGAAGGGTTCGTCGGGTGGAAGTATTGATCTGTTGGCTGATTAAATACTGAATGCTCATTGGCCGATTATAGCGTCATTCCTAGTCATTGTCCAATGATCGTTCAGTATTATATGTCAAGACTTTCATTAACAGTTTAGAAACTTGAGGTAAGTATGTTAGCATTTTCGGACACAATTCCAAACCCTAGGCTGCAGCTTTATCAGGAAAATCTAAAACTATCTGAACCGGGAATCGAGCACTATTCAAGGGCGATGATTTCGCCAAATCACCAACTGGTAAGGCGATAAAATGACTACGTAAAGAGCATGTATACGAAAAAAGGAATATTTTTTGCTTAAATGGTTTTAATTTAAGTTTGGTGTTGTCAAATTGTTTATGGGGTTCCGTACTAGAAAATGAGAGTATATTATACTGAACTTCGGCTGTCCGTCCGACCTTTACCGGCTTTTATCTTTGTAACTAACAGGCGGTGGGTAAACTGTTGACAGAATTTGTTTTCTCAAAGCGGATTGCCTAACAAATAAACAAGTTAAAAATAAAATGATATCCCCTGACCTAACAACAAACTTTGTTTTTAACATATCTTTAAAACGGTAATATATATGACGGCGTTTATGTCAAATGTCAAACGTCAGGTTGACAGGGCTGTCGATGTCAACCTAGCGAAGCGTCATTGTCGATGGTAGTGCGGGCGGAATGAGACGGCGCCCGTGCACCACGCTTGTTACGAATCACTCAGAATCTTCACCATCACGCTATTTCATCGCTTATTACCTAATTACATCGTGATTTCTGTGGATGCTGATTAAAATACGTCGATTGTGATCTGAAGTCATTCATTGTATTTCTGCGCCCACCTACCCACACAATTAGAAGAAGATGAGTTCTGGTGAAGGGCCTCCAGGCCATCATGGCTCTTCATATATATTAGGGCCAAACAAAGTACCTGCAATTATTAGTCCAATATTTACCACCCAAAAGACACGAAATAATGGCTACATTATGCAGCAACTCTAATAAACCAGTTACCGCATGGTACTGCGATATATTTATACACACGATACTCAAGAATATAAGTAATATTTGCATAGATTTCAAAACATGTTTCTTAACAATTGGCTCGATACCAAAACATGCCTCAAACACCTCTGAAAATAAAGGTTTTTGGCTTTCTCTGTAAAATTTTATTGTAATATAATGTGTTTGTTTTTCTAACAACCTAATACAAAATATACCATAGATTTATTCTTTACAATAACTCAGTTTTTTTTTCTTTTTACTCTTGATAGGTTAGTCTTCGACCACTATCTCACCTGATGGTAAGCGATGATGTGGTCGAAGATGTTGTTCAGGATAACCTAGAATTACTGGCTCTCAAGTACAGCTGCCGGAACACACTGTTAGGTGCTTGGCGACAGATTTTCTACTTGAGGGTGGTAGCTAGCCAGGCGGGCATTCGCGAAATGCCCTACCATCATGATATAACGACTGCCATCCTAAGACGGCAACCAGGACCGACGGCTTAACGTGCCCTCCGAAGCACGGAAGCGCTCAATAGTATACTGTCACTACCGTCACCCATCCAACTCATGACCGCGGGCGACGTTGCTTAACTCTGCTGATCGATTAAGAACAGCTAAGTCAACTTCGCTACGAGCGAATAATTAGCGAAAGTTCTAGAATAATTGGGCTTTTTCTTAAATGTCGCATATGACATTTCATTCCGAGAAGTGGTCAGTCTAAAAATCTTGGATTACAAATAACAAAAAACAGCCAAACGCACTCACACTAAGAATATCTAACTAAATGAAAAATAAACGACTTTTCGGTACATTATATCACAAATTACCTACTTACTAAATCTAAGTTGATACGGAACCTTAGATGTACAAGTCCAACCCGCACTTGCCTAGTTTTATTTTATTTATACATGAAAAACGCTTCTAATCACTTTTTAGAGTGCAACATTTCTCACCTAGAGTGGGGATTCAAACTCACATCCTCAAATTTTACGCACCGGGTGCCTTAGCCATCCCTCGATGGCTTTCATTGCTCATCATCTTTAAGATTTTATAACTATATTACTTAAACCGTCATAGAGGACGTTGCGCGGTCATCAAATAGACTACGATACTTTATCTCATGGAAAGAAGCGCATTTTCAAACAATTAACTTAAGGGTGAACTGGCCGGCCCCTTTTCCATACAAACGTCGTAGGGTGATCACTCCCTTATTTGAGGATTTAGGTCCAAAATAAAGCGTAATACCGATTGATTTCGTCATTATCTAGGCTTGTATGATGCCGAAATTTTGATAAAATAATTAACTTGAGAATTATTAGCATCGAAACATTTTCATAGAAAGTTTTAGAGGCTCATAACTTACAATTTAATTATCTTTTTAAAATTTTGGCATCATACAAGCCTAGATAATGACAATATCAATCGGTATGCGAGGAAGCGGAGCACTGCCACCGAGATACAGTTTTCGAACTAGTTCGGAGGGTAGGATGAAGTTGAATTGTATACGAGCCTGTAGTAATTCTATGTACATACTTAAATTAATACGAAATTCATCTACTTAGGTTCATGTTTGTTACAATAACTCATCAGTTATTGTATTGTATTGAAAGTGAATATGAAGTGAAGTGATACAATCTGTCTCCAGTGCACTTTAAAGTTTTGTGTATCTACATTACTTCACCTACAAAAACATGTTTTAAAAACTTTCAACAAATTTAAAATTTAAGTTATAACTAGGTATGTACATAATATATTAATATAAGATATTAAGGTTAGTTAAGCAAATATTATAGGCTAAGATATTTGAAATAAAATATTTGTATTTGTATTTGTATTTGTATTATGCTTAAATCTAGACCTAAAATCTCGAATAAGGGAGTGATCACCTAAATATGTTTGTATGGAGAAGTGATCGGCCAGTTCAACCTTAAGTAAATATATTTCTAATATCTCTAAAATGGATCAAATGATAATAAACAACACCGTAAAACACTTTAAAGTAATTACTATAACACTAAAAATAACAAAACAATTTCTGAAAATACCATTAAAAGTACTTTCCTTTTGCTTTTACCACATAAACACACGTTGAGAAAAGATTTCTTAGATAGGTAAGATACAGAGAACTAATTACCCACTGATCTGCTTTTTACCATCCACAATCTATAAAATACGTTAATTAATTACAATTACTGTTAATTAGTATAATTACAAGATCATATTCGAAATCGCTTTATCCGGCTGTCACACATAACCAGATGATAATTTTATCATGCTACATTTCTCCTTGCGTTTGTTTTACAAAATTATGTAAATTTTATTCACAAAGACAATGTTGGGTATTGTTGCACGGTTGTTAGAAGCACGCATAGTTTGCGGTGCACGCGTTCATCTTCCCACCCTTACTACACTATTGCGAGGTCGGCATAATGTTTATCACGTCTCATGATCGTAAACTTCTTGCTCATATAAGCGGACTTAAATGACGTTTTATGCTCTATTGTAGAAAAGCTTGCATACATAGGCACTAGTACAAAAACATTACATTACATATAAAAAAATTCAAAGAGGATTGTAATACGTTTCATGTGAGAATTTTGCATGGGTCTTTCATAACACCTATAGATCAAGGGGTAGTATTAAAGACCCAGATATAAATAATGCAGGAATAAACTATTATATTTAGAGGGATAATACTAAAATTTGTTTACTTTCCTCGCAATTAATGCGAAAATTCAAGTAATAACAAATATTTTAAGTTATCTTTAATTAATATATTAATAAAACACTTAAAAAATATATCTAGCGACAATTCCGCCTAATTTACCTGTTAAGCCGACGTCGAGAATCGAGAATTTCTCGATCGTGCGCTCGTAGAGTCAAGACCTCCTGAGGATGCTTCGTGTAGAAGCGAAACGCGACGAAAATTCTTACGGTTTGGCTGCGTGGCGTTTGTGACGTCACGTCGGATTAACAGGTAAATTAGGCGGAATTGCCTCTAGATATATTTTTAAGTGTTTTATTAAAATATTTTTACAATATGTGTTATTATTAAATATGGATTTCCGTAAAGGGACGCCTGTATCTATTCATTATGAAAATTCAAGTGTGTTCAAACTAGTGTTTTAATCCCATTTTAGTCTCGAATTAAACGTGTCGGCTAAAATGACTTTTTTGAGGTCGGTTAAAACACTCACATCCTCCTTCACAAACTTTCGCATTTATACCATAATATAATGTATAGTGTGATTTGGAGCACGATAACACACGTTACGGTAAAATATAATACATTGTAGTCTGTCTGTCACCGGTTTGCACGGCACTTAAACTTGTCTTCATAATAGCTAGAATTTGCCTTTACAGATAGCCTACATTTTATAAAAACCTTTCTATATAATAATATATCTACACCATTAATGGTAAGGTTCTTAATTTTTTTATAGGTTAGGTAAGTAATATTTAAAAAAAAAAAAACAAACTCGGTGAAATTTTGCATGCATATACTGTATCAGCCAGATTGTCCACTGCTGAATACAGCCTCCCCTATTGCCATAATTGAGGGGGGGGGGGGGTTATGTCATTGTCACGGAACAAGCTCGAAGCCCACCTGATGTTAAGCGGACTAACCTCTGCCTATAACAGATGCATATCACGAACTGCACTGCGCCCGTCACCTTTAGACATAGTTGTTTAGTCTCATGTGCCTGTAATTACTTGAGGGTGGTAGCTAGCCAGGCAGGCATTCGTAAAATGCCCATGTAATGAGATTAAGTTACACCGGACAGAAGCGTCACGAAAAGATGTTACCAAACTTCATATTTTCCCAAACCTTGTATGCTGTTCCTTCGTCTTCATATCACATACCTGTAAAGAGAGTAAAATAGATAAGTAAGCATCATTATATTTGGAATTATAAGTAAAGATAAAATTGGTGTAAAAATAGAACTTAACTTGGTAGCATGGTACGTAAGGTACGTGATACAAATAAGGCCTACGACATAATAAGGCCTCAAGCTAAAACAATGGACTGACCATAGTGTCAATACTTTAGGTATCCTAGAGGACATAAAGAATGAAAATACACAGCAAAGAGCAAGTCACTTTAAATAGTATCCTTATAATATTAAACATGTCAAAAAGAGATGTTTTAAGGCCTACGTGCATCGCATAATAAAGCCTGTTCCTTCTAACATATGTAATTATAACATATTATGTAATTTTGAAATAATCGGTATAAATATAGACGAAATAAGACTATAAAAGATAAAATTATTAAAAACAACCACACATAATTCTATATCTTGACTTAATTTTAACGCATTGACATTAATATTTTGATATATCAATTTTAATTCTTTAATTTGTTTGTAGTTAAAAATAGTATTCAATATTAATAGACTTAGATTGTTTTTTAAAAATTTGTACGCCACATGTGGCAAGGACATGAGTTACTGTACCACCTAGTATGCTATTGCATGGTGTATACTCACCGTGTTCTGACAAATAAATTGTTTGAATTTGAATTCTAAAGTCAATTTTGTTGATAAAGTTTATTCTTGAAGATATAATATAAGTATATTTTAATATACCTATCTATGTATAAATTAATGAGTATTTACAGTAAAAGCACTTACGGCTTAAGGCCTTAGAAAACAATCCAGACCTAATTAGACTACGCAAGGTCATTATGTTGTTTATAAAAAGGATACAGTGCAAAAAGATATATAATTAATTTAAGATGTTTCACTTGTAAGAAGCAACACTTGCAGTCGTAATGGGATAATAATTTTTACGCCATGCACCTAACGGTGGGTACCAGCAGCTATCAATGAGAGCCAGTAATTCTAGGTTAAGCCTGTTGACACCTTCGATCACATCTACACTTACCATCAGGTGAGGTTGTGGTCAAATGTTTACCGATCACCAATAAAAAAATATAAATAAATTTGAAATAAGGCAGGCCTTATTTGTATCACGTAGGTACTTTATATATAGAACTCGACTACCAAAGCCTGTCTAAAATTAAGTAAACATTTCACAGCTAACCAGATTCAAATAAAGAAAAAGAGTTCCATGCAAACGAGGTGCGAAAGAACTCTGGGACGTCTCCTAGGCGCCAGTACCAATTAGCTATTTATCTAGTCTGCTAGACACCCGGTGAATAATAGGCCTCTCGACCTCAGAAATGCTATTTATACTTGTCAAGTCGGAGTTAATTAATTTTGTCGGGATTCTTGAGGCTAAGTGAATGCTGATTACGGTTGTTTTGTGGCTGGGCTTTTGTGAAATTGATTACTTCCATGCTCTTTTTAGAACCAACTGACCTGGCCGCATTTTCGCTCATGCTTTTAAGCATAGATAATAATTGATTTAATACGACAGCTTATGTGTGAGTGTTAGTTACTGGGCACCTATACTTTTAAAACACACTTTTTGAAGCGCACACTTTTTGAAGCGCTCGTAGCGAAGTTTACTGTTAGCTGTTCTCAACCGATCAGCAAAGTTAAGCAACGTCGCCCGCGGTCATGAGTTGGATGGGTGACCGCTAATGACATTACTACTGAGCGTTTCCGTGCTTCGGAGGGCACGTTAAGCCGTCGGTCCCGGTTGTCGTCTTAGGATGGCAGTCGTTATAGCATGGTGGTAGGGCATTTTGCGAATGCCCGCCTGGCTAGCTACCACCCTCAAGTAGAAAATCTGTCGCCAAGCACCTAACGGTGTGTTCCGGCAGCTGTCCTTGAGAGCCAGTACTTCTAGGTTAGCCTGAACAACATCTTCGACCACATCATCACTTACCATCAGGTGAGATAGTGGTCAAAGGCTAACCTATCAGGCATAAAAAAAAACGGCTAAACAGATTTTGGCGAAGAAGCTGAAATTTCGCCCGCTAAATTTCGTGGCGATTAATAACTTTTTACACGACTGTCCAAAAAAGGTGTGTTATGTTTCCTGCACAGATCACAGAAATGGTTTCCTGGGTTCATATATGTATGTTTGTGAGTTTCTTTATTCCACCACACTTCTAAACGGTTTAACCGACATTAATTTATAAGGTATCGTTAGATTTTTCCTGATACTCGTAGCGCAAGTGACTCTAGGTACATTAAAAACACTGGTGGACTTTTTGTGAGAACATTTATTTTATCTTTTAAGCCCGTATCAAAATGAAGAGCTTTAAAAACTTATTCCATAATCCATTAAGTAAATCTCTACTTTTCAACATGTATATCTATTTGATCCCCAGGCCGCCTGCCAAGCGTGAGGATTATGGCCAACTTCCCTTAATGTGTAGGCTGCACTCAGCAGTGGACCATTCAGCTGATATAGTAATAACCTAGCAATATCTTTAAAGTTGAAAAGTAGAGATTTATATTTATGGAATAAGTTGTTAAAGCCCTTCATGCTGATATCGAGCTTAGAAGATAAAAAAATCTCATTAAATAGTAGTTATTAATTAGTAAGTTTGAAACGCATTTGCACTGGAAAATATTGAATACATTGTTGATGTCGAAAACATTCTAACCACTTACTAAATTATGGCTTTTCTTGAAATATTTTTTATCGGTAAGTCTTCCAAATTATGAAAATAAATTACAAAATACTGCCGCACATTTTCATTAATTTTGACACCATAATTTCCTTGTGCTGGATAACGCGAAATAAGTTTCTCAGCAGTTAACTACCTATTTCTAAACTAATTACCTCGGGAGCTGACTTTTTTAACCAGTTTACCAGTAAATAATTATTTCCATATCAAAATTAAAGTCGTGGGTGAATAGTTTCGCAACAAAAAAGTTTTCAAAAAAAGCTATTAAGCATATTTAGCTCGCAATTTTTCGTTAAGTTTTCAGAGTATTTTTTGTAAGACTTTGTTGAAAAGGTGTACTTTTGTACTGCCGTAAAGCTTATATGATCAGTATTATCACCACATAGTTTAACACAAAGTCGCTTCCCGCTGCCTGTTCCTATGTATGCTTAGATCTTTACTATTAGGCAACGGATTTTGTTGCAGTTATTTAAAGGTAGAATGATTCAAGAGGAAGGTTTATATGTACCTATAATACATGCATAATATAATATTAGAGAAACACCAATAATTTTAGAGGTCTCTATGTCATGTGATGTCATGAGCAACAATCACGATTACGTACAACACTAGGGATAAAAATAAAATAGCAGTGCCAGGTTTGAGATTAGCAAAAACAAATTAAAGGTCCTTAGGTAACTGTGTGCGGTTTTATAATAAAGTTCCCAAATATATTACAACGCTCACAGAAGGAAAATTCAAGTTGCACGTGAAAAACATTTTGAATAAGAAATCCGATACTACACAGTTTGTGACAAAATGCTTGAACAATGCCGCCTCTGGTACCGCACCACCTACCCAATTGAAGCAATTATTGTAATAATTTTATTATATAGTATGAAACACGAAGTTTAAAAGAATGGCACGTTTCTTGCCCGTTCTTCTCGCAGTGGCACTATACATTTTGTTTTGCTGAACGTGGCAGTACTATTTAGAATATTTCAATATTAGAAATTGACTTTCATATAAGAGCGTTGCAGACGCCTAAATTGAATAAATGATTATGACTTTGACTAAGCTTTTTAACTTTACGAGTAACCTCTAAAGAAAACACATTTGTATTGTCTAATGTCAAATATACTGTGAACGTTGTATATAAAGACATTCTGTACTAAATTTAGTATCAACATTGCACCCGTGGGAAACTGGGGCGGGTCGCTAGAAAAAAAATAAAAAAAAAACATATATGACAGTGAAAAATGATTCCAAAATTAACCATATTATCAAAATATTACCTCAATAAGATAGAAATTTTTAATTTTGTATTCTATGTAGTTATTTACCGGAAACAAAAGCAGAAGATACTGTTTTTGTGTAATTTAGACAATTCATCTAAATTATGGAAATATAGATTACATTATGTAAATATTTGAAAACAACCGAGTACTATACGTAAACACATTGAAGAGCCGCAGAAACAAACACTCAGGAAAAACCGAAGTGCCAACCTTATTTCGTGAAAAAATTAGTCGTTCTGAAGTTTACGAATTTCATTACCAAATTGTCAAATTTATTTTACTTCTAAATAATGTAGTCGATTCACAACATAATTCGTCAAATTTCATAATCCAAAGTATATGTCCCGTTGGTTCATAAAAAAACACTTTGTATTCATAATCTACTTCCAAATGCAGAGTATGATTGCTTTATCAGCTGCAGTCCAATTAAGCTCGAACTGGTTTAGAGTGATCTTAATTCTGTTGCTACAGCTTCATTCGAAACCGTTGATTCAATTATAAATATGATAATCAGTAGTACGGGAAGTGCGCTTACGTATCGATTCATCGATTATCGACTAATCAATCGATTATCTTCATACTAGCGGAGAAATTGTATCGATTACATATGTATAGCTTTATAAAACCGGTAACAGGAACAGTAGCTACCAGACCATCCATCTTGGCGGAATAATCATATTTTGATAGCAACATCAAAATATCGGGATTTCATAGAAAACAAGAATCACCCTATATTTTTTTTTTTTATGTTGTCGTGATGAAACGAGCACGAAGCCCACCTGTTGTTAAGCGGTAACCTCTGCCTATAAAATATATAGTTCGTCACAGGTGGCGAACTGCACTGCGCTCATCGCCCTGAGGCATAAAATGTAAGTTTTATGTGCATGTAATGAAATTGACTTCACTGACGCCCATACTCAAGAGTATGGGTATACTCTTGAGTATGGGCGTCAGTGAAATAAATTTCATAAAATTAATTTTTTAAGGAAGTATTAATGCAAAATTTACTAAAATGGAAGGGTATTTAAAATTATATTTTTTGTAGCTGATAGGATATATATGACCACTATCTTACCTGATGGTTAACGATAATGCGGTCGAAGGTGTTGTTCAAACTAGCTTATATTTACTTGCTCTAAAGGACACCTGCCGGAACACAAGGGCGCTTTTTTTTATGCTATTGTGACGGAACAAGCTCGAGGCCCACCTGATTTTAAGCGGACTAACCTCTGCCTATAACAGATGCATTTCGTCACAAGTCACGAATTGCACTGCGCCCGTCACCTTGACACATAGTTGTTAAGTCTCATGTGCCTGTAATTTCACTGGCTCTCAAGGACTATTGCCGGAACACACCGTTAGGTCCTTGGCGATAAATTTTCTACTTGAGGGTGGTAGGGCAATCACAAAAAGCCCTTCCACCATGCGGTGAAGCTCAAACCGGCGGTGGGGATCGAACCAGGGTACTGCGGCGCGGCAGTCCATAACTATTGCCGCTCGGCCATCTAACTAAACTAATCTATTATATTATGAAATAACCTGTAAGGATAGATGTATTGTTTTAATAATAATAAATAAACGATAAATATATATTTTATATCTTGAATGGGAGCTAGGCAGCCGAACGATCGCAAACTGCCCTATCACTTGCACGCTAAGTAAATACCAGTAGCGGTCACCCATCCAAGTAGGTAACAACCGTAGGTTAAGAACAGCTGGGCAAGCTCCGCCTCGAATGCATCGGTTTATTTTACTAAAGCGTTGATACAAAGTAAGTTAGTCCCACACCTACATAGCAGAGATCGTCGCCAAGTTAAAATCGGATACCATAATCTAGTTCCACTTATATAGAGAAGTGGTCACGACACGCCAATCTCGTTGGACTGATCTGATGGATTGGTCTGACGGCGAGACATGTGTTTTCTAATAAATGGTCCACAGCGCCATATGTATACAAAAGGGTGGTTTCATTGATGTATTGACTGACGTGTTGATGGTGCTGTGATCAGATCTCGACGTATGTGGATATATAATTGCACAAATGATTGAATTGTAACGTTATTGGGACGTCGGAAATGAATTTTCTTTGTGAAAGTTGTGGTGTTACGAAAACTCAAGATTTTAATCGAACGCAATTGCTACTCGCGGTTTTGGTCTCACTGACACTAGATGGACAGACGACATACAAGTAGTAATAGTTAATAGTTGTTAATTGTGCGTTATATGGGGGAGTTCTTTGTTCAACAGTAGGCATCTTCCAGCTGATGATTTTGATGATGAGGTTGAAATTTCGTCCTTTTGCGAACTTCAAAGTTAATGTAGCCATGAATCAGTTCAGCCAGCCAGTCGTTAAGAAACTTTTGATAATGAAGTGATGAGATGAATAGGTTGCAGCCTGACGGTAAGCGTCACACGGCTGTCCTTTACATATGCAGTGTCACCTTTCTCGTGCTGCTTAACACTGCACTGTGGTCGTCACTACAAGACATTAGTTCTCAAGTCTCGTTTCCATGCAATTTCAGATACCTAATTTCACAAAAACAAGGAAAATGCTCAGGGCATTTTCTAGTTTCGAAAAATATAATACAGTATAATTTTATTGTAGTGTTGAGATTTATATTACGACCATCTCATTCGACATATTCAAAAACTGAATACATCAATAAATATTTATGCAATGTTTACATTAAAGTTTCTGATGAAAATTACCTTACTTTAGGAAGTCAGAAATTCTTGGATCTCTCACTGTTTCAATGAGCACATCGAATTGAAAACTAATTGTACCTGTACTGTACTGTATCAGCCGGATCGTCCACTGCTGATCACAGCCTCCACTATTTAGGGGTTTTTGCCATAATCCCCAAGCTTGGCAGGCGTCTTGAAGTGATTGTACTTATTGATCAATATTTTTATAAAAGCTTATTAAGGCATGTTGGTTTTCAATTTGATTACAAGATTTCACTCGCATCGTTTGAATTTAACAAAGTACCATATTTTCTTGTCAAGATGACGCTTATTTCCAGCTTCTATACAACATACTTTGCATGGTGGTAGGGCATTTTGCGAATGCCCGCCTGGCTAGCTACCACTCTCAAGTAGAAAAATTTGTCGCCAAGCACCTCCCTCAGTGTTTCAGCAGCTGTCCTTGAGAGAACCAGTAGGTACTTCTAGGTTAGCCTGAACAACATCTTCGACCACATCATCACTTACCATCAGGTGAGATAGTAGTCAAAGGCTAACCTATCAGGAAAAAAAAAACTACATCTATCTACTAATGCCACTTTTATGGCCAGAATTTCTATTTAAAATATTATATTATTTCAAAATATTCTCGAGCTAATTTTTTACAGTTTGTCAGATAGATCCACAATCAAATCACTTGCAGGTACATGGTGATTGGGTAATATCCTATGGGCGCATATTTGCCTGGTACTTATTAATTGAAAAACTAACTTTGCAGCGATTTCCAAAGCTGATGATAAAGAGCTACATTTTTTCCTTCAATACACTAGTAGGAAGCATAGAGATTAGCCTCCATGAGAGATTATTCTAAAATAACCCACGTAACCACTTGTAAAGTTCCATTTTCATACATTTAGTTTGAGTGGATCAAACAGCGAATAAAAATATATTTTTCCAGATTTTGAGGTATTTTGTTTTTTAATCGAGTTTATTTGTGGCAGTCTCCAATCAACATATAAACTTCTTGGTACCAATGCAATCCTCATCATATTCTCTTTACGGGAAAAGAAATGAAAATAGACCTTTTCATGGAAAATTTTACAGGAAAATGGGTTTGAACAGACGACGAAAATGGCGGGAAACGGCATTTTTTATAAAATTTTTTTTTTTTTTTTCCGAAACTATTCCAGCTACAACTTTGTGTTTTTTTTTAATGTGTGTATTTATTATGGTTCTTTACCCATGAATAATACCAGATTGTAAGGATAAATATTTTATAAGTAGTAACGAGATTAAAACAACGCGATTTTTTTAAGAATTTTGGCGGGAAAACTGTATATAAGCGGATTTTATTTTTTTTCTCAAAAACTATACCACCTACGAATTTGGTTTTTCTTTTGATATGATTATTCAGATGTAATCTATACACCTGAATTGATTCAGATGTTTAGGTTTACAGGTTTAAAAGTAGTTACGAGATTATTTATTACGTAAATTTCGATCGGTGAGTGTTTGCGCGGCAAAATGCATCGAGTGAAAGTTATTTTTTTTCATTTCATGATTTGAGTAACTTCTCGTTACCATAGAGTAATGCGTTTTTTTTGTTGTATAGCCAATGATAGTAGCTTACTAACAACGTTTAAATAATAACGATCGGATAAATACAAGCTTCACACTAAACCTTTTTTTTAGACCACCGGAATTCCAGCCGTAACAAAAACAGGGGTCAAATAAAAAAATCTATAAAAAAAAAAGTTATCAATCCTTATCCTTTTAATTTCTTTTAACATCGTTATTGACTTATTGCCTATACAAATGCAAAATTACAGCTTTCTAGGTTGATTACTTTAGAAGTAGTTACGAGATTATTTTTAAATGACATAAATCTATACAAAATTTTGGCGCCAAAATGTAATTTGAGCTGGTTTCAGATTTCATATCAATTTTAAACATACTTTCTGTTATATCAGAATATTATGGTTTTTTTCTCGCATAGCCAAGGATCCATCCTCACGAAAACCGTTTGAATTATGAAAATCGAACTTACGCAGATTTTATGGTGAATATGTAAACACGACTATTGACCGCTAACCGGCAGGCCGGTTGGGACACATAAGGGAAATCCGGCAGACCGGAGGATACGCGCCTAAGGTTATCAGTATTTTTATGTATGTAGCTACGAATAAATAATTCGTATGATATAATATATCTATACATATAATAGTCCATTTTATAGTATGTATTGACATGCATATAACATGTTGAGTTAAAGGTATGGGATACTTTTGGTGAACCATTAGTTAAATAAACACATCATTTAATTAATAGATTCAGGCGTTAATTTGTGCGTCCTTATTTATACAATAACAAATAGATTTAAAATATTTTTAGTGTTGTATTACTTTAAATTCATATTTTAGGCAAACACTTAAAAATATATCAAGTGACTATTCGGCCTAACTTTCCTGTTAAGCCAACGGGACGTCATATAAACGCCACGTAGCTAAACTGAAAGAATTCTCGAAGCGTTTCGCTTATACACGAAGCACCCTTTAAAATCGACGATATATTTGTTATTATCAAACACATTAGTACATAGTAATTAAACAACTTTAAACGGTTTAAATCGCGTATATTTATCATTATTTTTTATTTTGTGTTTGAAACGTCGGGACAAAAAATAATGATAAATATACGCGATTTAAACCGTTTAAAGTTGTTTAATTACTATGTGTAATAATCGCGAAAACCTAAGACAACATTACATTAGTACATATTTATAAATAATATAAAGCATATTTTTTGTCCTGAGTGTGAATCGAACTCTCGTCCCCTGATTTCGCGTCAAGTGCCTAATCAACTCGGCCAGCGGTAACGGCAAATGTTGTTCTCTAATAATTTGTAAATGTGATTTTCGCGTAGCCCGTGCTTGTAATCACATTTATACACATTAGTAGGTACATACCTCGTAAATACGCAAGATGCTAACCAAGCAAGATGCCACTATGATACCAATGCGTTTAATCTGAACCAGGGCCGGCGCAAGTTCGTCAAAGGGGCAATTTACATAAAAATGCAATAGAACCTCTTAGCGCGCCTTCATTTATTGACTAGCTGTGGGCCAATTAGCACTCTATCTTACTTTCAACCCACTTGAACACGTATTTAAATTGTAACCAGATTTATTACTACACCTTATAAATAAATCAGGTTTCATGTGTGGGAGGAGCAAACAATTTGATTTTTGTTCAAGTAGATAAAGGTGATGAAAAAAACAGGTGTGAGGAATCAAGTCTAAATACTATATTTTTAAACAACTTATTTATTTTAGTTAGTTGTAGATAGTACCACGTCCTACCTTCTGCGTAGTGCGTTAGTATATTTATTTTACCATAACTTTATAACGATAAAATGTATCGTAGCAACATGTAATTTTTCAGGTTAAACTAATCATATTATTAAATTATTATTATTATTATTTATGTATTAACAACTAAAACGATTTACATGAAACCAATTACAATAGTTGAGGAATTATCATACAAATAGATTTCACTACTAACATATCGTAAAATGTCAAAATAAATTAATTAGATAAAATATACAGCATAATGTCACAGCTAAAAATAACATAATATTAAAATCATATTAAAGCGAACTGAAAAAAAAAATAATTTTGAACAAAATACGTATTATGTCAAAAGATCAAAATAATATTCATCATCCTCATTCGTCTTTCTAATTTAATAATAATGGTTAGTTTAACACTTTAAGTTTATGGTAGTGTAAGCTAAATAGAACCAGAGAGGTATATCTTTTGAGTGAGATTTACTTGAGCGGTTCTAATTTTTTACTGTTGGAGATTTCATTAGTTTCTGTATGTCTGAGCCGGTGCGTACTTGGGTATAATATAAATTGTATTTCATATTGATATGCAATATTAAATAATATAATCAAATCATTTCAAGAAAGTCAGTAGCTATTTTTATAACAAACAAATAGGCATAACAAAAAAAAATTTAAGTTCATTTTATTTTTATAAATGCCGTGTAATATCATTTACAGAACTTTTTTTAGTAGCCCCATTCCCTGATCCTTAATACGCCGAGATCCTTAAATAGATTTTAATGATGTACTAAAATAAAAATACATAAACCAGTTTCAAGAGCTTAAATACCAGTAGAAACTCATTTAAATGCCTTGTCTATTAGTTTTGTTTTAGTGTTTTTAACGAGATTTCGTGACTAAGGAGATTCTTGCTTGGTTGTACCTGGATACACGAAGACTTTAAAAATACGTATTTCTTAATATGATTTCATGTTTCCTCGCATGCTAAGCAAGCACTACATTTTACAAATGTTTGGAGCACACAATTTTCTTTTCGTGCGGGATACGCGGCGCTACGCAGCACATTTTAGTCGCTCGGCCATCGAAACTTACTGCTCAGACGCGAATTTTGTGTTCAAATTATATTATAACAAACGTCTTAGCATAGAGGACGCGATCATTCACCAATCTATTAGACTTTATCTGACTGAAATAAGTGCTTTTAAAACACTTAACTGTCGTAATGATGTCGCTTGCGACCTTTCTTTTTGTACTAAGCGAACCTCACATTTACCACATTTATTGATCACAACATTTGAAAGATGTGAAATATTTGTATGTAAAAATGTTTTTTATCTTTCATTACTGTGTGTGAGTTCGGTATCGTCTAGGGCACACTTTTTTTATCCATAAACGTAAAAATATATAGAGCAGTCAAGGTTGTCAGTTTTAGATCGTTTTTGTAATGGGGTGTATCTCAAAACCTAAAATAGGTAAAAAATCTATAATTTCAGTATGATAGATATAAAATCAAGTACTGAAACGCCGATTTATAATATAGTTTATGTATATGTATAGTGATCGAAACAAATAAGCATTTTTACTTTTACGCTTTGTGTTATGGACATTCGGTTATTTTATTTTCTGCAAGATCGTCTACTGTGATTGTAGTATCTGTGTAGTATTTGAACAATGCTATAGACGTCGAGACAGCTCTAACAAAGTGCATTGCAGCTTAAGAGTCCTCTTAAAGTGGGTATCCATTACATCCACTTAAGGGCTTCTTATACCGCAAATGCCGTTTTTAAAATCAATATGAATCAGTCAAAAATTGACGTAAATTTCTGAAAAAAATATATGTTTCAGTTAAGGATCTTACAGAGTACAATTCGCTTACATTTACACAATCAGATGAACTTCGCTCGATAGAAAAAAATACCAAAGTTGCCTCTTTTTAAAATACATTTACAATACTGTGCCTAAAATAATAAACTTATTGACCTTATTTTTACACCAATCTTTAGATAAATCATTTTTCTAGTACAAATCGCTGAGGTGGAGGTTGTAGTGTTATTTTCCTATTAATGATGCCTAAATACCTACAAACCCGCGAGCGGCGCAACGCCCGCGGGCTTCGTCAGTCGCGCGGTGGCGCTTACCGACGACGGACCTGTGCCAGTGCTCTTTCCGCCCGACGCGCGACGTGCGACGTGCAGTGATTTACGAAAATAAACTAAAATTGATCTGGCCAAGTCGTCACTATGGCTAACAAACGCAATAAACGAAAAAAGTCACTACGAGCTATATCAAAGACAAACAGGACGAATGCATTACAAAGAAATGCTAAGTAAGTACAGTACTTGCACGTAGGTACGTGTTTATTTATTTCTTATTATTATCTTATTTATTAAGTAGGAACCTATATTGTTCTCTTAAAATATTACCTACTTTACTCTATACTTAGTTTGTAGGTTAGGTTTCCTTGCCACAGTATAGTTAAAGCAGTATATGTACGGAACGAAATATGGAATTATAAACTAGTAACGTTTGAAAGGAGATACTTTGGCATAATGGATGGGACACAGTCTACCAAAATCAGTATAACCATATTATTTTTATAATACTTAGTTGGTACTAAGGTAAATCTGGCATTTTAGGAAGATTATTAGTCAGGTGTCACAGTATTTGTTACTTTTATCACCAATATTTGTTGAAATGAAATGTAATGCATTTTTTCCACTTATTTCAGTGCATTGAGGTCTTGTACCAAAGAAGGTACTTTCACGTCGAATTAATGTACCGATGACCAGAACGCGTAAGTACAATACATACTTATTACCTATACTTACCTGTTTGTTTATAGCTAATCTAACTGCTATTGTACTCCTTAGCCACAGTATAACCAATTAAATTAGTAGGAATAATAATTTAATAAACTAATTATAGTTATTATAACAAATACTTCCACAATTAAACGCTTTATTGGCAAACAATACCATTTTTTTTTATGCCTGATAGGTTAGCTTTTGACCACTATCTCACTTGATGGTAAGTGATGATGTGGTCGAAGATGTTATTTAGGCTAACCTAGAAGTACTGGCTCTTAAGGACAGCTGCCGGAACACACCGTTAGGTGCTTGGCGACAGTTTTTCTACTTGAGGGTGGTAGCTAGCCAGGCGGGCATTCGCAAAATGCCCTACCACCATGCAATATGTTATTATATTGAAGTTCGTTGCGAAAAATTTATTACGATTTTAGACTTCCATGTACCAATTTCATTTTTGAATTATACCTTGTATTTATTTTTTAGAGAAATGAATCATGGAAGTGAATCAAATTCTGTTGTGGACCAACATAACATCAGCCTAGCAGCAGGTGAATTTGATGATACTGAGTAAGTTTCGAGAGCGCTCCTTTGTAATTAACTTATGGTCCCGTATGGCTGACCTAAATGACCTCAAATTTTACAAATTATCTAAAGTCACTTATTGTTGCAGAAAATCTAGTCAAGATGACCCTCTTCTCGTAGAGTCTGAAAATCAAGAACACGAGTTTCAACCAGTTTCAGGGAGACGCATCATTGACATAAGATAAGATAAGATAAGATAAGATAAGATAATTTATTGCCATAAAAGATTTATAAGTAAATACAATCGTTAACTTAGATTCTAGAATAATTAAAATTCTTATTGGGTAATAGCTTGACAGCGAGCCCCAAACTAAGCACTAAGCCTGTATCTTGGGGATCGAGTGCGGTTTTCAAAAAGTTCGTTGTGTTGTTCATGACAAAATAAAAGTAGATACAGTGGCAATGTAAAATTAAGTTTACATGAAAGTACAATGCGTTTCAATACCAGAGTTAAATAATATTTTTTAATCATTAAATTACACTGCAATAATATAATAATGTAATAATGTGCCCGTTATCTTAAAGTAGGTGAAAAAAATTTCTTTGAAGCGGCTTACACGAAATAATTTTAATTTGCTAACGACTTATAATGTAGATGTAAAGTGTGGATGATGATGTGTGTATGTGTGTAAGAGAGTGTGTATGAGAGAGTGAGAGGATGTGCGCGTATATGCCTGAAGTGATAGGACTCATATATACTCGTTCCCTCGTCTACTCGTTGGTTTCATACGTACTTTGCGTGTGCAATATATTCAATGAGTGTGCCGAGCAGTAGCGGTTTCAGATTAATTCTTCTGTGTCTTTTTGAGAGAGTTTGAGCAGCCAATCCTTAACAGTTCTTTTGCAAGCATTGACTGAGAGATTTTTAATATCACACTTTTTAGCGACTTTGTTGTACGTATGGGGGTGTGAAAAAGAAGGGCAGCGTTTTGCTAATAAGGATGTAACAAATGGTTTTGGAATTCTAAAAGCACGTCTTGTCATGATTTTTTCATTGTCTAAGTGAATTTTTAGATCAATGTGAGTTTTTATGGTAGCCCTGAAAATAAAGAGCTGGCGAACACGTAAAACTTGAAATTCATTGTAAAGAGCATCTGTTGGAAAACGGAAGGGCTTCCGTAGCGTGACTTTTATAAGCGCACGTTGTGCTCTCTCGATTTTCATAAAATGAGTTATACCAGCAGCACCCCACACCGTTACACAGTACTGGATAATAGACTGACATAAGGCAAAATACACTTGACGTAGCAGCGGAACCGGAGCACAGTCGCGAAGGTTTTTCATAACATGGATAAGTTTACGTGTTTTTGATGACAAATCTGCTATATGATGTTTGTAGGATAAATTTTCATCCATTGACACACCTAGATATTTTATGACAGGAACTCGATCTATGAACTTACAAGTGCACGTAGTATGATCTAAGCTTCTATCATCCTTTGAACAGTGATGGATTTTCAGGACAAATTCAGGTGGTGGCATAGAGATGATGGTCTTTGAAAAAGCAATATATTTAGTTTTTTTCAAGTTTAGTGTAAGTAAATTCCTGTCCAGAGCTTTGGCAATTTCGGAAAGACTGTTTTCTGCAATATTGTACACTAGGTCCCACGCTTCACCATTAATCAAGATCGCAGTGACACATCAATTACTTGTTTACTCAATTACAGGAAAAAGCACGTCACAATAATTTATTTGACTGCAAAGTGGGAAATTTTCGGCTAATTAGTGAAAAAAGGATTGGTCTACTGTCCGTATTTAAATTTGAATGCAATATGTGCAAACAGCTTTGCCTTATAAAATCCGAAAATACAGAGACAGCAAATATAGACGTAAATATTGCGGCAACCACTGGTATGGTAGCTTCAGGGATTGGTTATTCTCAGTTCGAAGAGCTTTTTTCCTCCATGAATATTCACATATTTTCTACAAAATTTCACAACAAACTGCAGGGACAAGTTTACGATAGTTTTGAAAACACAGCAGCTGAATCCATGAAAGCTGCTGCTGAAGAAGAAAAAGAGTTGGCAATCGCAGAAGGTCGCACCAAAAATGGCATACCAGTGGTTGATGTTTACGTTGACGCTTCTTGGTGTGCTCGATCGTACGGATCCAACTATAAGGCTGCGTCTGGGACTGCAGCAATTATTGGAAGAAGAACCGGCAAAATTATTTTTCTGGCGGTAAAAAATAAATACTGCCTTGTGTGCGCTCGCGCGGAAAGCAAGAATTCTCCACCCAATGAGCACAAATGTTACAAGAATTTTGATGGTTCATCATGTTCTATGGAAGGTGACATAATAACTGAAGGGTTTCAGCAATCAATTCCAATGTATGGCATTATTTATAAAAGAATGATTGCAGATGGAGATGCCTCGACATATGCAAAGGTGCTAAAAGTAGATCCATATAAATCCCAGAGTATAACAGTGGAAAAAATTGAGTGCAAAAATCACATTTTGCGAAATCTGTGCAAAAAAATGCGGAGTCTGGTTACAGAGACAAAATTTCCCCTGGCTTGTAGAAAAACTCTGACGAACCTAAGAATAATGTCCTTGAGAAAAGCAATAGTCAGATCAATAAAACACCATAGTACATCAAAAAATACGAAAGATATTGCTATAAAGTTGCTTCACAAAGATATCATTAATTCCCTATCACATGCATACGGAGATCACAGAATGTGTCAGGATTACAACTGTGATAAAGAAAATGTTTTTAGTGACGGGTTGAAATCTATTAAAAACTCAACATTTCTTTTCCGACTTAACTCGATCATTTCAAATGTAGCTGCAAAATCACGAAGTTTAGTAGAAAACGTAAATACAAACATTGTCGAATGCTTCAACAATGTCATAGCAAAATTTATAGGAGGTAAACGCATAAATTTTGCCTTGAAACAAGGCTACCAAGGGAGGGTCTCCGCTGCGGTGTTATCGTTTAATGACAAGGCAGCAATATCGGCTGTCTTTAAAACGCTGACGAATAAAAATCTGTCAGCAGCCGGCCTAGCAGTTCAGTGAGGACCTAGACTATAATCTTAATAAAGATCCAAATGCAGCTTTGGGTCATAATATGACCATATCGATCAATGAAAATGAGCCTGGACCTAGAACTAGAACTCTAAATTATAATGAATTTTAATTTAAAATAAGCATTTTATTCCTCATATTAAATCCACCTGTATGTATAATAAATGAGAATAAATATTGTACATAACAATTATGTTTGTTTTTATTTGTTGTTTGTATTCTTAAGGTAGGTATGTACCACAAACTCTTCTACAATCATCATTATCACCTCACTAATTCAAAAAGTTTAGTAAGAGTAATTATGTTTACAGTCAATACCTACATAAGTCCAATAAACTTTCATTTTCAAATAAAAGAATATACTAAGGGAATATAGTCAATAAAATAATCAATATACTAAAAGAATACAGTCAATAAAATTAAACTCATCGTACCTATTGCATTATGTTATACTGTGGCGTTCTCGCCCGCCGACAACGGTCACTGGAGTTCATATCAAGTCGGCTCCCGCGTAACGCGGATGCAAGTCGACTGGGCGAGTAAAATGCCTAAATCTTCGAAACAAGGTGGCCTTAAGTAAATGTCAGGGATACCTCTTTGTACCAGGGTACTTACAATGGCCCATGTTTCCGGGAATATGTAAATGAATAGCGCATTTTGAGAATAATTTACTTAAACTGTTATTCAAAATTTCCGGAACTATTTTATGACGAGTTTTATTTTCATTACTTAGATAAATATGAGCAGTAATGAACAAAACACCGTTTTTTTGTAATACATTTATTATTGCTGGTTGGCCTTTGGTTCTTTGATCATTGTCTTATCTTCAGATAAGTGATGGTTGGAGTTGTTCTCAGGCTAATCTAGAATAACTGACTCTCAAGAATAGCAGCTTGAGCACACCGTTAGATGTTACCACTGGGCTAGCATTACTTCAAATGATCAGTCATATCTTTTTTTTTTACCTGCGGTATGCCTTTATTAACCAAATACTACAAACTTTATACAATACTACAGCTACTACAATAAAAGTATTTGGACTCATAGGCAGTCCAAGCTCTAGCTCACTATCTTTCTACATTAAGTGGGGCTCAATATTGGTGCAGAATGCATTTCGCATTATTGATGATTTCACGCGTTTTTCACTTCATCATTTTCTTCTTCATCATCGATCTCTTTGGTGATTGAAAACACTAACCAACAATATCCACGTTCCAAATTGAAATTACTTTTATTTCCTAGGGATTAAAATGCTACTTTGATCCCATTTTACGAATAACCTACAAGCCCCTTTTGAACACATATGATTCAGAAATTTGTGGTTTATTTTGAAGCACTACAAATATTTTTTAAGAAATCCGATGAAAAATTATTTTTTTGTAGCTTATTTTTCCTTACTTTGATAGGTAAGGAATCTAAAAAACTACCAAAAAACAACACAAGTAGAGACTTCTATATATTTTTTTTAATTGGACTATATACCTGCATGGTAGTAGTTATTTTATACTAACAATTTTTTTTCAAGTAAGCCAAATACTACTATAAACTTTTGATTTTATTGGGAATGTAGGTGAATCAAGAGTGACACAACGTGTATAGGGTATCGTATGACGATATATTATGACGGTAGTTGCTAATTGACAGGTGCACATGTAAACCGGTATCACCTATAATATAAATGTATGCAGAAATTTTAATGAGCGATCTATCTTGTCGCACTCAAATTGAAATGAAAAAGCTTTAGCGCTGATTAGCCATATCAATTAATCATTGAGGTATTAACAGAAAAAGTATTACTAATAGTGGGTTACAAAATGTGTCAATGACCTTATAGTTGCTTTTAAATACATCACAAAACTAGAAGCTGCTGAGACATAGTTTTTAATCTTGTCAAATTGTAATTAATAGGATATATATAATCTAGTTTTCTCCTATATATTCTTTGATTTTTCCATAATTTGGTATTATTTCCTTGTTTCAGTGTAGCATTACTGTCTTATTATTTTGGTTTTTTTTATCTCATCGGTAGTCCTTTTTACCTCGCTTGCGGGGTAAAATGGACCATACGACCTGACGTTCTATATCAACAATATCTAGCGTATAAATGAAAAATGGACCGCCAAAGCCTTTTTTTACCTTATTAGCTTACCTTTTTACTACTACGTAATGCTACTCTTAAAATAATTCGATGTTTCAAGTCTTTTTTATGTTATGATGTGACAAAGGGAAAGTCTTCCTGGGAATCAAAATGGATTCAACTTTACAGTGGGATCCACATATACATGATCTCTCCGGAAGACTTAGTTCTGCTGCATATGCAGTTCTTAGGATAAGACAGTTAACAGATGTAGCTACTGCTCGCCTAGTTTATTTCGCTTATTTAAACAGTATTATGTCGTATGGTGTATTGCTGTGGGGAGCTGCTGCTGAGATAGAGACAATCTTTATCATACAAAAGCGTGCAATTCGAGCCATATATAAAATGGGTCTTAGGGAATCTGTGAGGGATCTTTTTAAAGAAATTGATATTTTAACTTTACCAAGTTTGTATATATTTGAAAATATTAAGTATGTTCGTAAAAATTTGAGTAAATTTAAATTTAACTGACAATCACTATTACAATAGTAGGAATAAGGATAAAATAGCGGTGCCAGGTTTTAGATTAGCAAAGACAAATAAAAGGTCCTTCTTAGGTAATTGTGTACGGTTTTATAATAAAGTTCCCAAGCATATTACAACGCTCACAGAAGGGAAATTCAAGTTGCATGTGAAAAATATATTGATCCTAGTACACAGTTTCGGATTACTTAAACGACAAAAATGGCTGGACAATTCCGCCTCTGCCAAGCTAGCCCGTCACCTACATAATTTAAACAAATATTGTAATAACTTTATTATATAGTAAGTATGTAACATATTGTTAAAAGATGTTTAAAAGAGTGGCCCCGAGTTTCTTGCCCGTTCCTTTCGCAGTAGCTCTATACAATTTATTTACTGAACGTGGCAGTACAATGAAATATATTTCTATACTAAAATTTGTAATTGGCCTTGATAAGAGCGTCGTAGACGCCTAAATTGAATAAATGGTTTTGGCTTTGACTTTGACTAGATGGTTCAATCGTCCACCTGATGACATGTCATGTCTGGCCTTTACATAAGCTGTTTTATTATCTTTTTTCTGCTTGACACAGCACTGCGCTCGTCACACTACTGCTTAAAGGCAGAATATCTAACACTGCGGTGGTACCCATCAAGACAGACCCTTGCTGAAGAGCCTTACCACCTTTCCGGTAGCGATAAACGTTGTTAATGTTTATTGATTTCACCTCTGATGGTAATTGATGATGTGGTCGAAGGTTGTTAACAAGCTTAGTCTGGAATGGTCACTGGCTCTCAAAGACAATGGCCGGAACACACTGTTTTTTTTTCTTTTGTTTTTTTTTTTATTATATACTTCACACTACTGACTCGTGGTCGGTACTCGTATTTGTTTTTTTTGTTACATATAATAATTTTAAACTTTGAGTTCATGCTCCAACTCCAACTTATCAATATTCTTCCTGATGGGAAGTTAGCCTAGTGTTAGTTATATAATATCTTATAGCTAAAGTGAGTCCATACTTATATATATATAATACTTACTTTTATACTTATATCTGGAACACACTGTTGACAGTGACAGATTTTCTGCTCTAGTGGTGGTAGATACCTAGGCGGGAATTCACAAGATATCCTATCACAATGCTATAATGCCTGCTATCCTAAAACAACCGGGACCAACGGCTAAACGTGCCATCTGACGGAAACACACAGTAAATGCCCCTAGCGGTCACCCATCCAAGTAAGGACTGCACCTAGTTGATCGATAAAGACCGACTAAGCAAGCTCCGCTACGAGTGCTTGTATTATGGTTGATGATGCATATATAGTTGACATGCATATTGAAATTGCCCGTGGCGTGCCGGACTAGAATGGCACCACCCCATTCTCCTCCCGTGGGTGTTGTAATAGGCGACACAGGGAACAATACCGAAATGTGGGCAGCGGCGCGTACCTGCTATCTTGCACTGCGATCCCCAAGACGCCTGCCAACCGTGGGGGTTATGCCAAAGCCCCTATAAATTGGGAAGGCTGTGTTCAGTCGATAATCCAGCTGATAAAGTACATTGAAAGTGAAAAATAATTAATTAAAATAAAACCTTTGCAACGTAAACCGATACAAAAACAATTACCGCAACAAAGTATGTAATGAATGCATCTAAATCTTCAAATGAATGCTTCACTTTCATCCTCACCGAGCCGCAGCACAATTACAATTAAACCGCGTTAGTAGTTTTTGTCTCTAATGAATGATTCACCAATATTTTATATGAATTATTTAGAATGAAGGTAGTTACTGTTGTCAAATTAATACGAGTTATAGTATTTTATAAGGTGCTAATATTAATATTAGGGAAATGTCTTCGGATTTCACTTCACTTTTCTGTATACACATATGTTGAATTACAATCCAGCTCAAAATTTGTATAACATGTATAACTATTGTATAAGAAAATATGTCGCCAAGCACCTAACGGTGTGTCAGCAGTCCTTGAGAGCCAGTGAAATTACAGGCACATGAGACTTAAAAACTATGTTACTGAAGGTGACGGGCGCAGTGCAATTTTTGACTTGACGAAATGCATCTGTTATAGGCAGAGGTTAGTCCGCTTAACATCAGGTAGGCCTCGTTCTTGATCCGTCACAGTTACATTAAATTATTATCTGTATTACTATAAGTCGCACCTTATTTTAAAGGACCAATATAGGGTGCGTACACAGACCTAAGATTTTTTCGCTACGCTCAACAGACCTACGAAGTGTGTGAGTGAAAGGTCCTAAGCTGCTACAAACCGTCGGGAGAAAAAAAGAGATAGTGAAACAAGAAGACGGTATGTCATTTTTTTACTCGAGTAAGAGGCCATAGCGTCCCGGCCTCTTCCAAGTCAGCGCGAATTTTGTGTATTTGCTCAAATATCTTACGATAATAATATAAAATATGTATTCTGCAAGCATGGTGTCTTGTTCAGTGAGTGAATGTGAGGTTACAAGACACAGTAACCCGAATATATACACGTTTCACAGGTAATTTATGTTTATTTGTACTGCTTTTTGGATAATCATTATTTTGTCATTTTGTTTTAAAATTAGTTATATGAACTATGGAAATATTAGATAATAGGTTTCTCTTCATACTTATCATCAAATTACATTGCTAAATGAAGAATTGGTTGGTATTTTACGAAAAATACAAAAACATTTGTTTACGATAGGGCTTGACAAAGTTCTGACGTCACAAGTATCGATAAAGTCGATAGTTTAAGTATGTCTGACCTGTAGCTTCGACGTGAATGCTCGGGTACATATTCGAACCTCAAAAATAACCGGTAGTTAGTTTAATCATAAATTTGTTTAAAAATAATATAATTACATAATAATTAGCAAGAAGTTGACAGATCAGTTTATAGCTTATTGAGTATTTACGAATAAGGGAGTAAATATTATAACAAGATATATTATTTAAAATTTATTATGATGTTTTCAGTGAAAAGTTCCCCTAACTCTCAATAAATAATTGGAAATATCTCTTACTTCTATCATAAAATATTAGTATCTTTATACAATTGGCTATTTAACAGAATTTGAAATAACTATATGCACGCGTATTAATGTTAATAATGTTTGTGTTCTTACAGATAATAATGTTTGTGTTCTTACAGATTACCAAGAAATTTTCAGTATGTGATAAAAGGGTTCGGATTATTGACGCAATCTAAATAAAAACTCTACAGTTTGTAGTAAACTTTGAAGCTTCATACAAAGAAAACATTGATGTATACTAATGAAAGACTCAATACCAACTTTTAATGTCCCTGAATGCATAAAGCTGTGGAAATGGTAGTCAATAGCTTTAGGAAATGATGACACAAGTAACGCAAAGTTTAATTTGTAGTAAAATACATGTTCAAATAATTTTTTGTCATGTAAAGACTGTAGGATATGTTGAGTCAATCTAGTAACCCTTCCCTTAGCGTCCCTGGTGCAATAAAATCTACAATACTCGCTTAATTGCAGCGCTGGATATCTATGGCTATCCTGACACAAAATAATTTTTATTTTTCCTTTCAGATCAAATTGAAAATAAGACGGCCCTGACCTTACTTAAATAGAGATATATTACCACCGTTAGCCATTACCTGCCCTTCAAATCAAGTACTGTCTCCAAGAAAAAAAACTTATTAACTAATGTTCTAAATTGTGACAAAAATTCCAGAAAAAAATTAGCTCTTAAGAAGTTTAAAAGCTGAAACAAAAATAATGGTGAAACGGCTTTTAGACATAAAAGCAGACTTTAAAGAATTATATGTTTTGTAGGCCAGTTAGTAAAGATCATCGAAATTATGTACACATCGTCATTTCTACAGCCCAATGAGCTATGTTTACACAAGGGACAAATTCGACCTTTGCTTACCACATATGAATGCTTTACGCAAATGGTATTCAGATAAATGTAATTTAATAATTTACAGTACCTGTATATTTGCAGCTTAATGATTTTTGTTATTACTTAGTGATTTTGTTAATGGTAATCATAATACTTAGTAATGGTAAATTTTATTTCATCTTGTTACGATGAAGTTATAGTAGTTTACTTTTAAAAGTGCTGTACCATTTTAGACATACAATAAATGCATTTGACTTCAACTTTGAATGAGTTTTATTTCTAACAGATCAAAGAGGGAGCATGTTCTCAATAAGGTTGTATTCATGATATGATATTTGGTTTGATTTTCATTTGAAAACATCGTATTTTGTTTGAAAGGATATACCTTAAGATTCATCCCTTTGAAATTTCATCATAATCAGTTAAGTAGTTTGGTTTTTAAATCATAATAACTTGAAAAATAAGTTGTTCAAGTTAATGAAATTGCATATATTGCATTTCTGTGATTTCAGTGTTGTTTACGATCATTACAATAGTCTCAATGAACTATATAGGGCATAATTTCAAACGAATGTGTCCTAAGATTCAACAAGTGAAACTGTCGATAGTATTACGCTCGCGTCATTACAACACTATGTCACTCACACATTTACATTTCATTTTTTGTTACACCATTCATCCGTCACTGTTGGTCTTGTACATCCTAAGCCTATGGGTGCGTACCATTTGCGTGAGATTCGCTAAAAACGATCACACTCCCAAAAAGTTTTCCACATGGGTCTTGGCGTTATTTTCGCCTTAAACGCTACATCTAATGTCAAAAGTGACAGAAGTGGCAAATTTTAGTGGCATTCTTAGCGTTCTTATCCAAAAATGGAACTGGGATGACAGTTACAAACGATCACGTGATCACAACCAGAGACGCAGAATGTGATCAAAATTATCGAAAATAACGTTCTTAGCGGCTAATGGAACATACCCATAGTCGGCGAATCGTGGCTCTTATAATATAGTATAACCTACTTACTCCTTGATCTTACTCTATGGTATCTGATACCACAGTCTAAATATTCTTTTGGCACGGTTTTATTTATTTATCTCTAATAGGATAGCCTTTGACCACCATCTCACCTGATGGTAAATGATGATGTGGTCGAAAGTGTTAGAATTACAGGCTTTCAGGGACAGCTGTCTGAATACACCGTTAGGTGCTTGGCGACAGATTTTCTACTTAATGGACGCTAGCCAGGCGGACATTTGCAAAATGCCTTTCCACCATGCGGTGAAGCTCAAGCCCGCGGCGGGATTCGAACTATAGACCGGCTGCGCGGTAGTCCATAGCCAATGCCACTGAGCCATCTGCTTCAAAAACACGTGGAAAAAATTGGAACTAACGCTCATTGACAGTTCGACAACTAACGTCCCCCTGTCAATGTCATCAAGTGCCAAAAGATCCTTGTAGCACTTGTACACTGTCCTGGTCCTTAGAGTAATTACCTCCATTTTACGATATTTATCATTGAAAGCGCTAGATAGACTACATTCCTACCGCAAGCGCCGTCGAAATCTAGGTCCCTTTTTTATTCATGTCAATTTACGCGCCAATTTAAACATAAATACAAAAATATTTTTTGTGAACATTCAGTTATCCAAACAATCAATCTACCTAGTCGGATTTACGATAGAAACTAGTAGTAAATCTGTCTAAACGTAAAAACTATTCGTGCTTCACTCCACATTCGTCAGATTTCGATGTCAGATCCACAGAACTTAGCTGCTGATACGTACTTAAGAAGAGCCAAGATTTCAGATTTCAATCTGAAATATTTTGGTTTTGATTGTACTAGTATGTATCATTTTATACTGATATTGATTTATACAAGCAAACAGTAGCTTTAGGCCGTACAGCGAGAACGTAAAAATAAATATTCTGTGAATAGTTAAAGCGTCTACCTGTCACCGTTATTAGTATCGATCAAGAAACGGTTAAAAATCAAGTTTGTTGTATGGGCCCCCCCATGTTACATAAATGTTTATTTTATTTTATTTTTAGTATTTGTTGTTATAGTAGCAATAAAAATTTATCAT
This sequence comes from Plagodis pulveraria, assembly GCA_963890685.1. Taxonomy (NCBI): domain Eukaryota; kingdom Metazoa; phylum Arthropoda; class Insecta; order Lepidoptera; family Geometridae; genus Plagodis; species Plagodis pulveraria. The sequence continues at coordinate 34,824,838 of OY982955.1, forward strand.
CTGTCAAAGTTACAACTGTCTAGCTGTCGCTGTTCTTGAGGTACAGCCTGGTGACAGACGGACGGACGGACGGACAGTGAAGTCTCAGTAATAGGGTCCCGTTTTACCCATTGGGTACGGAACCCTAAAACAATTGAGATATAAATTTATCAAATTTTTTTTCACATGGACGCCATTTTTGGGGGCCTGCGCGCGTGTGTACGACAGTAACTTTCACACACATATACCGACTATCATGAATTGTATGAACAGATATATTATTTTATAAATTGAGAAAAGAGGGTTGATAGTGACAAATACAAGACAAGTTACTTAACTATATAAAATGGCTATATGTTTAGATAAAATAAATTTTATTTTAAAACGGTATTTTAATATTTTTTTAATAAGACAAAATGTCTAAATTTCAATGCATAGCGAAGTCGAAGTTCGTGTTATTCACTTACCTTTGTCGTTAGTTTTTAGAATAGCAAATTAAAATCGCGATTTATAAAAAGCTATTCCATCGTTTTATACTATTCTGTGGGTGTGATCAGAATGATTCCAATTCTGTTAGAAAGAAATGTGAACAAGCAATTATTTATTTTTAAAGTATTCTTTGGAATTTGGAGCGAAATAACGTTCTCACAAAGTGCGTTGATTGGATTAATTTTATGGTTAATTGAGTGGGCATTTTGATAATGATTGGCATTTTGGAAATTGATCCCGGGGTACCTATTACACGTGTACCTACGCGGTACATTTGGCCTCATTTTCATGTAAATTATGCAATGATCTAATTGTGTTAATGAGAGAGTTTGATTTGTGTCTTTGTCATCAAGGACGTCCGTAATTTTATATCAATTTTTGTTATTACAAAACTCTTTGATAAAACAAAATGGTCTTCAAATCATGATATCAGTAAGAACTAGTGCCTATTTATGTCTCTTCAGAAATGTTATTACATTGCACAGTAGGCTACTAAAATTTAAATAGATCATGTTTTCATTCACCTTGCGCTTCACGCTTGATCAGATTTTATGAATTTCATCTTTTTTATTTTCATAAGCAAGAAATACCTGAGTCTAAATTTAACCAGCAAAGTAACTTCTTTGATTGTGACGGAACCCAAACGAGGCCCACCTGAGGTTAAGCGGTTACCTCTGCCTATTACAGATGCATTTTATCACAAGTGGCGCATTGCACTGCACTCATCACCCTGTGACATACAGCGGTTAAGTCTCGTAATTTACTGGCTTTTGATGACATATTCTACTTCAGGGTGTTAAAAAGGCAAGCATTCGCAAAATGCCCTTCCAGCAAAGAAGCTCAAGCTGGCGGCGCTGGAGATCGAACCATGGACACCGATGGGTAGAAATGGGGGGCCCGGCGCCCCATCTCTACCTATGGGTGGCGTAAGAGACGACTAAGGTTAACACACCAGAAGGTGGCAGCAGCGCTTTCTGAGGAATTGCATTCCCCAAGACGCCTGCCAAGCGTGGGGATTACGGCAAGCCAACCTATAATGGGGGATGTGTTCAGCAGTAGACAATCCGGCTGATACAGCACATTATCACTGCTTTAAAACTTACTTATTGAATTTCCACCGAGCGCGGCATAACACTAAAATTAAACTTATCTATTGGTATGTATTTATGTATATCATATGGCATAAATCCTGAGAAATGGCATAAAACATAATTGCGAACAAACGGTGTCATTTTAACCTATTTTCTGGTACTTAGAAATCATATCTTTTATGAGTAAATACCCATTAGGCACTTCCCATACAGGCGCATACATTTTAAAGCCCATACGAAGTTTCGAGAAATAATTTATTGGTATTATTTATACCTTACCATAACTAATAATGCAATTAATTCTTGACCTACGAATATCTCTATATATACAGACGAATTTACTTAGCATTCCATGGATTCACCGTGCGGGTGCCGGGTCCATAGCGTTGCAGAGGAAGAGGCTCAAGTCAAGGTGCCTGGGACTTGCAACCCAGTGAGTAAGGTTAAGGGGCCCCTTTACGCACAGTATGAGGTGGTCTATCTAGTAAAATGACGTAACTCTAAATTGGCAGAATTTTAAAATGTCTTTGTGGCAAGCTGGAAGGGTATTTTGCGAATGCGCGGGCATTCTCAAAATGCCCTTCCACTTCGGCAGCTGTCCTTGAGAGCCAGTAATGCTTAGTTAAGAAGCCTGTTAACACTTTCGACCATATCATCACTTACTATCAGCTGAAATTGTGGTCATAGGCTAACCTATCAATAATAAAATATATAATAAAACCGGCCAAGTGCGAGTGGGACTCGCGCACGAAGAGTTCCGTACCATTACATGTAACCTAATCTTGCAAGTTACAGACACTTTTCGCATTGTCCCATTGAGCTGGGTAGGTACGGCGAAAACCTCTTTTATTGTATGGGAGGCCCTTAATTATTTATTTTATTTTAATTAATTATATTTAAAAGGACATAAATCTAAATATTCCGTGAATAGTTAAAGCATCTACCTGTCACCGTTATTTGTATCAAGCAAGAAACGGTAAAAAAATAAAGTTTGTTGTATGCCTCCCTCCCCTTATAATATTTATTTTATTTAATTTTTAGTATATGCTGTTATAGCGGCAATAGAAATACATCATCTGTAAAAAGTTCAACTGTCTATCATCAATAGGGTCCCGACTTTACCCTTTGGGTACGGAACACTAAAAAAAGAACGACTTACTAGCAAAACGTCTGGAATGTCTTGTTGACGTGTTAGTAAACTTATGTTATTTGAAGTTTTTATTATATGTAAGATGACTGCTTCCCCGCAAGGTACCCGGTTAGAATGACAACCCCCTCTCCCCCCATTTTTCCCGTGAAAGATATCAATCTTGTAAAAAAATGTGAATGTCTCTCTATCCGTCTGTAGTTCATGCCCGCGGCTGGATTCGAACGTTGGACCTGCTGCGCGGCAGTCCATAGATAATGCCTCTGAGCCATCACTACTTCATAAGATGGTTCCATCTAACTTTAAGTACATAATAAATGTAATATTGCACTCAGAAGTTTCTATTAAGCTAAGTAGAGTATTGCTGTTCGTAAATAAGTAGCTTTACTGTTCACCGGTGACCTGATTTCAAAATCATGTTTTTATAGTTATTTAAAGCCAGACCGGTCTCTCGCATTACAAATCGACGTAACGGCCGATCTCGAGTAAAAAAGTCCAAAATGATGGAGAGAAGGCCGCGCTAGACACGCCCACGGCTGGGTTCCGTACAAGGATACATGAGAATTTACTCTATACTATTTTATTATATAACTTTATTCTAACATACCTGTTTTTATTCTTTGTAACCAACTTCAGTCGTTTATTTATTGTTAAAATTATTCGATGAGATTCTTGCAGTTCGATATCATTATATTTTTAAATATCGTATTTTTCATCAAAAAAAAATATATAATTGTGACGGAACACGCACGAGTCCCACGTGATGTTAAGCGGTTAGCTCTGCCTATAATATTTTATCGGTGTAGTGTGATGGATGTGTCTTATGGCATTTATTAAAATTATTTTTGAATTTAAAAATGTTTCCAATGTTTGCCTTATATGGGTCTCGTTGCCCGAATAAATAAATTTATTAACATTATTATTATATATTATAACAGATGTATGTTACAAGTGACGAACTGCACTGCGCCCTTTACCCTGAGTCATAGAGAGAGAGAGTTGTTAACTCTCATGTGCCTTTAACTTCTTACTAGTACTCAGGGACTGCCGGAACACACTGTTAAATGCTAGGCGACAACGAAGACAGATAGCTAGACAAGCGAGCATTCCCAAAATGCTCTTCCACCATGCGGTGAAGGTCAAGTCGGCGGTGGGGATCGAACCAGGGACATGCGCCACTGCAGTCCATAGCTATGTTAGTTGTATGTATAGCTACCGCTAAGTTTTCTAAATTTATTATGAGTTGTAAACTAGTAACCGCAAAGTGGCCGCATTACCAAATACAGTATTCAGATTGAAGCCAATCAGTGCCTAAGTGAGTAATAAATATATCTCACCGTTAACAAGCATATAAGCAGCACTAAAAGCATAAAATAATGTTTAAACCATAAAACAATAATTATGCCGCCATGACCTTGACATGGTTTTACACATTATTTTATGCTTTTAGTGCTGGAAATAGGTTTCATAAAGTGGCCTTCTAGGCCAAAGATCAAGCGCTCCTTGGTTCCACGTTTCTCTAATTTATGAAATTTTTAGGACTCCGGATTCCGCAAATAGCTTAAAAGCACTCAAATTTATAATATTGTATATTTTTATTGCGAATATACAAACATTTGACCGCAGTCTCACCTGATGGTAAGTGACGACGTGGTCGATGGTGGAGCATGCTTGCCTAGAAGATACTTATTCACTGTATATTTGAAGACGTCCAGATTGTAGCCCTCGGGGAACAAAGACCCTGGGAGGACGTTCCATTCCTTCGCTGTCCGTATTATAAAGGTGGACGCAAATCGTTTTGTGCAGGCAGGAGGAATGACAAATATATACTGAAGCCGCGTTTTGCGTACGTCTTGTATTAATAAATGCATTTAAACTACTTACTGAAGAACGGAAAATTAAATTGACATACCTTATGTACAATGAATTAACATTACGAACAGTGAAGGAATAGTCATTTTCAACACACTCGCTCGTAACGGGCCTTTAAATGCACCTATTTTAGTGTCATAATATAGTCTATTGCGCACTCGTATTTTTTTTACTTTACCGCACTAGTGTTTTAAATAGAAAAAAAAACAAAGTTTCCACACTTCTCACCACGGAGATAGTAGTTTGTTTCGTTCGTTTTTCATATAAAAACAAACCAAAAAGCTTTTTACCTAAAGAAGTAGAACTTTAGAAGATTTAATTATAAACCTTCTTAATCAGATTATTATTGCTATCAAAAAGACCAAGAAAATATTTTCGTACCGAAATTTTTGTATTCGTTTATCGCAAGTGTGTTGAAAAACGTCGTATGAAACTCGTGCGCGTTGTTTATTACAATCCCTACTCCATTTAGGTCTGAGAACTTACCCGTCTCGATTGTAATAAACAACTTCGCGCACTTGTTGCATAATGTACTATTACATACCTTATGTACAATGAGTTAACTTTACGAACAATGACGGAATAGTCATTTTTTTTTTCTTTTTTTATGCCTGATAGGTTATCCTTTGACCACTATCTCACCTGATGGTAAGTGACGATGTGGTCGAAGATGTTGTTCAGGCTAACCTAGAAGTACTGGCTCTCAAGGACTGCTGCCGGAACAACCCGTTAGGTGCTTGGCGGCAGATATTCTACTTGTAGGTAGCTATCCAAGCGTGCAATCGCAAAATCTTCTTCCACCATGCTGTGAAGCTTAAGCCGGCGGTGGGTATCGAACCAGGGACCTGCGGCACGGCAGCCCATATCTATTACCACTCGGCCATCATTGCTTCGAAAAGTAAACTTATAGATCATGTAGTGTTGTGAACACGTTTTTATATAAATAAAAATAGCATAACAATTTAAGGATCTCTAAAAAAATCAATTGGTACGGATGTTATGAATGACTGAAATATTTTTTTGCAGATTGGCTACGGAACCCAAAAACCGTTTTGTTTTGGTGATGTAAGGACGAGAATTGAACCGGGGACCTTGAGGTCAACGACCAGTCGGAACCACTACGCCACTTAGCATGTTTAATGTGTACCAACCACTCAAATACCCACAAGCCTAGCTCGGGATTTCTATAATATGGTTAGAAAATAACTATCCAAGGATTTTGTAGTAATATTAATATTGTCATGTTTGCAATAACGCCTGCTATGCGGATTACATTACAAAATCACAAATATACGATAGAAAAAATTTAAGTCATGTGCGGGATTCGAACCCTAAACGATGGTTAAAGAACGATAGGAAAGATTTGAGTTATGACGTCATGTCATGTTAGCTCAATTGGTTAGAGCATACCCCGGCTAAAGGGGTGGATGGACGCGGGTTCGAATCCCGCACATGACTTAAATTTTTCCTATCGTATATTTGTGATTTTGTTGTAAAATATTGTGCAGTATAAATAACTATTACAAATTAGCACTTAAATGGGCATGTCATGAAGAGAGACAAAAGCATAAAACGAAAAGGCTTTTGCTTATAGGTGAGGATGTGTATATAATAGTTTAGTGGCTATCCAGGGAAGGTATAAATAGACTGCGAGAAGCAGTATATGTAAGTATGTGAAGAGTGCAGTAAGTAGTGAGATGACGAATAACAAAGTAGACGAAAAATACACGTTGTGCCGACCCCACTTCGTGTGGGATATGGCCAAGAATAAAAAACGATCTTCTCACAAGATTTTTCTAGTAGTCAGACTTACATATTTTTAATCCTTTAATTCATCCGTATCCTAAAAACTTAAAACCTACGAATAAATATTTAATCATAGCTTAAAACAGTACGAGTAGATACATATTTATTAATGTCACGAAACTGACGTCTAAATTTCATGCTTCTAACTTCAGAAGATTTTTCATATAAAATAACAATACTAATTTTACCCAATTATTGAGTATTTTCTAAAGTATTTTTAATATATTTGTTATTATCTTACAAAGCCGGCAGCTGTCCTTGAGAGCATGTAATTTTAGGTTATCCTGAACAACATCTTTGACCACAGTATCACTTCATGCGTATCAAATGCAAAAAATATATACATAAAAAATATATAAATATAAATACATTCCTACCCATAACCAAAAATCTAATGATTTTACAATATTTTACAGCTGGCTCATTCGAATAACCAGCTCCTTCGCCGTAGCATTACAGGTCAGTGGTCATAAGCTAGCCTGCTTTTATAAACTCGGAAAAAAAGAATTACCTATAATAACTTTCTTCTGAGTCATAGACATATTGCGGTCATATACAGAATTATTATCAAAGTTTCCTCAAACGGGTGCATTCCCTTTTGTATGACTAACGAGAAATACCTATACTTGAACCTGTAATTTTAATATCTTGGGATCGGACTCTGCACCTTGTCATTATAATAATACGTAAAGGTTTTTATAACGGAATGCACTGAGGTTGTGGTTTTAACATAACCCTATAATCGTCATAGTGTAACCACTCAATGATATTTTACAAAAATATTTAAAGAAAAGTTATTAAAAACTAAGTAAAAAAGTAAAATACCCGACTGCAGATTATTTATTTTCGTTAAACGTTTTATCGTTCATTTAAATTAAAACTGCAAGTATATGTTTATATTTATATATATTTAGGGAACTACGAACTGGAAGTGTTTGGAATAAAAAATATGGTTTTTATTTAACAATATGACGTCTTAAATCCGCCAGATTGTTTTTCTTTTTTTATGTGCTTAATATCACTTGCGTTATTAAGACGAATCTAACGATATCTCATACATTAAAATCGGTTAATCCGTTTAGAAGATATGGTGGAATAAAAATACTCACAAACATACATACATAGGCCCTGAAAACATAACTTTTTTTTTTGGGCAGTCGGGTATAAATATAACTAGTGGCAAATTCACTGATATTCGTACTAACACATGATTTCATAAACGCCATGTAGCCTTAATGTACGTTAATTCTTTCCGTTAAGAGTACGTGGTGTTTATGTATGTTTTCTTCAAATTAATATATAATATTTATTACAACTTTTTCTATAAAAAGTCAGAGGTACTCTAGCAATCTTTGTAAGAAAATATGAGTGTTTTTACGCTCACTAGTGTTTTTTGTTTCTGCAGGGTTTTGTCGTGCATTGTGCAATAACTCATATTCAGAATGTGCAATCATGCGCAACTGTGGGGGAAGGCGTGCGTGAGCCATGACCCTAGACTTGACTTGTATTGCCTGCCTCAAGTTTTATGATCTATGGCTACTTCCAATTTGCTAATGTTGGCTATTTGGGAACGCATTAATTTACTTATCTCTAGTCTCACGTGAGTTTTTACTTAAATTGGGTAATTAAATAACTAAAGACTTTTTCTCATTGCATTGGTATATAATATTGGAATGTCGGTTTTTTTAATGCCTGATAGGTTAGCCTTTGACCACTATCTGGTAAGTGATCACGTGGTCGAAGATGTTGCTGAGGCTAACGTAGTACTGGTTCTCTTCTTAAATGTATACATATGTACTAAAGTATGCTGTAATTATTATATGCAATATTTTTGATGTATTTTTTGGTAATTGTATGGTGATGCAAAATTTATGTAAAATGACTTACCTAGTGTAACAAACATTGTTATAATGGCGAATAATTATTCTGATTCTGATCCTCACCTGATAGGATTGCAAATAGCAGAATTGTTCTATAAAAATATGCGACCATACGTTTTAAGTCAGCCATATTAACGTATTTTAATTTCACAAAATTGCATAGTATTTTTAAGACTGGAATTGTATAATACTTTATATATGTAATAATGCTCAGTTAACGTTTTAATTACTTAAATAAAAACCACCTTGTTATCATCTAAGCTCTAAGCAGTAACATTTACAGGACCATTTAATTAGTCGTTACATCATAAAATATATGACGGTAATAAAGTAGCAATTTCTATATATATATATTAGGTCCTTACATATGAAATTGGCGTTTTGTATGGGAGGAACAAAAAGTCGAATATTTTTTAATATAATATATTTAATTAATCAAAGTATGAACCATTATTTTCTATGCACTTTTGCCATCTCATAGGTAGTTCATTGATCCCTTTACTAAAAAAACCAGTCGGACGGGAATCAATAAAATCTTTGAAGGCGATTTGGACTGCCCCATCGGAGTTGAATTTTTTCCCTTGCAAGAAGTTATCCAAATTTCGAAAAAAATGGTAATCTGTTGGAGCAAGGTCCGGGGAGTACGGAGGATGTCTTAGACTTTCCAATTGAAGCTCTTCTAATTTAGTAGCCGTCTGTAGCGCAGTGTGTGGTCTAGCGTTGTCGTGAAGCAGCAGTGGCGTGGAGCGATTGACCAGCCTAGGTTGTTTAGCCGCTAGCTTTTCCATCATGGTTTGCAATTCCTGACAATAGACATCAGCCGTAATAGTCTGGCCAGATTTGAAAAAACTGTAATGAACAATACCGGCACTAGTCCACCAAACGCTTACAAGTAACTTTTTTGGGGTTAATTTTCGCTTGGGGCAGGATTTGGCTGGCTGGCCAGGATCTAACCATTGCGCTGAGCGCTTCCGATTATCGTAAAGAACCCATTTTTCATCACAGGTAATGATTCGGTTTAAAATACCTTCATTATTGTGCCGGTTTAGTAATGTAACGCAGCAGTCGACGCGCGTTTGCCGGTTTGTTTCAGTCAATTCGTGAGGTACCTTTCAAGCTTTTTAATCTTCCCAATTTGCTTCAAGTGAATTAAAACAGTTTTATCACTAACATCGCAGCCTGCAGCTAACTCGGACGTGGTTTGCGATGGATCCGCTTCCACAATAGCCTTCAACTCTTCATTATCAACTTGAGTCTCAGGCCGTCCACGGGGCTTGTTCTGCAGGTCGAAATTTCAAGAACGAAAACGTTGGAACCAAAAACGAACTGTGTTTTCTTTTGCAACACGACCGCCATACACATCATTCACCCTTCGAGTTGTTTCCGCAGCACTAGTGCCACGGCGGAACTCGTACTCGTAAATAATGCGATATTTAAGGTTTTCCATTTTGTAAAATGAGTGACGCAAACAGAAAAAAACAGAAGAAAAAAAACAAATGAATGACGATCATCGAAGCACAAATACATGAGTCTATAGCTGTACAAATTTGAATTTGGAATTCCTTACCAAAGAGGAGAAATTCGTGATTAAAGTGGCCAGTACGAAAAACGCCAATTTCATATGTAAGGACCTAATATATATTATTTAGATTACTACCTACTACTATCATTTTATACGATCTTTAGTAACAAAATACTACGAACTATATACAACACTACAACTACTACAATAAAAGCATTTGGACTCATTTATTTTTTATTGACCCTTTTAAATTTTATCAATATCGGTTGAGTATTTTTACGTTATAGACAATGAACTGAAAAAAATATTTGCGTACCCAGATGATATCATGGTTATCGCAGCTCTTGTTGGCAGACGGTGGATTGAATATTTTAGGTGAGTGAATGATCTGTTAAGCTGTATATATCACTAAAATGAATAAAAAAATACGGAACCTACATCCAACACTAAAATGTGTGAAATAACTTGTGGAAGTCGGATCATGTTTGTCAGGTTTGTCTAAGATGTTAGTGTTTTAATTCAGCACGGTATCGACTTCAACAAGTTATTTCATACTTTTTAGTGTCAGAAGTCGTTTACTTATTTTAAAATATTTATTCAGTAGATATGTTTTTTTTAAATATGTGCATATATTTGTTATTATTGACTATTTTTGAAATAGGCCCTATAACATAATTAGTTGTATATTGTAACTTTTGCAATAAAATATAAAAGCTATTTATAACTAAGTATTTGTACTCTAAGATTTCAGAGAGTTCTCGACGATGCCACTCCACATGCTAATGTGAAAAACGTTTTTTCGAAATGTCAAAATTACAGGAACTCATACAGATTACGAGCTAAATATCAGTGGCATATGGAAACATACAGAAAGATCCGTTTTTCCTTTGGGTACGGAACCCTAAACCAGCGAAATTCCACGCGTATGGAGCAGCAATTTATAACTTCGTAGGAAAGTGATCAGTTAAAAGATATCGTTTACTTTGCTCCGTAGATGATTATCGGTTGTTTATGTCTAGATTATATTTATGTCTTTAAAACTAGCGTGGTAGGTAAGTTGTATTTTGGACGAGATAAATTAGTACCTATATAAAAGCAGCAGTTTGTGTCGCCAGTACTGGGTAGGTAAGTATATGAAATATAATTTCATAATTAAAATATAATTATCTCTAATTTCTTAGCTTTTCAAATGAAAATTTGCTATGACCGTCACGTTGCAGCGTGCATTGATTGAACTTTTTACTTCTCAAGCAAGAAAAAGGCGTATAAATTCAAAAACTCGCAGCAAAACTAATTGTATTTACGATTGATTTACGACGAATGTGAGGAATAGTGATTCTCGAACAAAACTGTCTTACTGGAACATTATTTTAACCTTTATAATATACCTATTGTTTTATTGTGTTATTGTCGGCTTGACCAATTTTGATGAAAATTGAAACCACACGGCTAGCATCAGCATTTAAATAAAAAAATAATCATCAAAATCGGGTCACCGATTCAAAAGTTCTGAGGTAACGAACATAAAAAAACAGACGAATTGAGTACCTCCTCCTTTTTTTGAAGTCGGTAAAAAACGTGACCTTTTTCCAACAGTGAAAAGTATGAAATAAATTGTATTGTGGAAGTCAGACAATGATAATGTGAGGTCAGTGTTTTGGATCAGCATGGTACCGATTTCAACATTTTATTTCATACTTTTTCAGATATGGAAGACGATTAAATTTTTATTTGAATTTTTTTTTAAATGTAATGCCAGTACATGAATACATTTATTGTTAAATATTGCCTTGCGTAAAGTCTATAATTTTCTCGCTGGTGGAGGTCAAAGGTTATATAAATCGTACGAAAGCAATTAAGACTGTCTTTGAATTCCTCACTGTGCTCAGTAGTCTAGTACTAGAATCACTCGCTGTGCACAATATTGCTGATTCGGGGCATACTCGCACCAAAAAACATCTTCACTAAATTTTTGTTGTAATGTAATAATTATTGTTACAACTGAAGCACACCGAAGCGCTTGTGAACGAGCTGTAGTGAAGGATTTTATATAAGCTCTTTATATCAAATTTTTCTCTAAAGAAGCAGTGACGGCTCAGCGGCATTGGCTATGGACTGCCGCGCAGCAGGTCCATGGTTCGAATCCCGCCGCGGGCTTGAGCTTCACTTCAGTGGAAGGGCATTTTGCGAGTGCCCGCCTGGCTAGCGACCACCCTCAAGTAGAAAATCTGTCGCCAAGCACGTGACGGTGTGTTGCCGGAACACACCGTCAGGTGCTTGGCGACAGCAGTCCTTGAGAGTCAGTGAAATTACAGGCACATGCAACATAATATCTATATCTCAAGATGACGGGCGCTGTGCAATTCATGACTTGTGATGAAATGCATCTGTGTACGCTTAACATCAGGTGGGCCTCAAGCTTGTTCCGTCACAATAACATCTTCCAACGAAATCAATGAAATAGCTACTAAACACTCGGCGACGACAGCGGCAAAATTTAAACACAAAGACTTTCCAAAGACAAGCCTTTTTCTGATGCTGAGGGGTACCATACCACTTTGCAATAAAACCAGACGTAACCATCACAGCACGAGTTAGTTACCGATTTGATTACAGGTCCAGTAATGAAGGTGTAAAAGGGATTTATTACCGGATGTTCTAGGTGAGGCGACATTGTACCACAAGACTACGAAGGCCGCGTGATCGAAGCGGTTAGAAAACCTGGCCGAGGACAGCTTTTCCCAAGGTTTTTGCAGCATTCGACTTGCATGTTAATGAATAATCGCTCACTGTGGTTATTAAAATAAGCAAGTAATAACTTATATGTGATTAGAAGATTAAATTCTTCAAATGGTGTGTATTGCCATATATCTAGCGATGTCTGTCTACTGACACAGCTCAAAGTTGCTTCAACGAGCAATGGAAACAGTGAAAATACTATTATTTTCAAATATTTTTTTTACGCTTGATAGGTTAGCCTTTGATCACTATCTCACCTGATGGTAAGTGATGATGTGGAAGATGTTGTTCAGGGTAACCTAGAATAACTGGCTCTCAAGCACAGCTGCCGGAACACACCGTTAGGTGCTTGGCAACAGATTTTCTACTTGAGGGGGGTAGCTATCCAGGCGGCCATTCGCAAAATGCCCTTCCACCATGCTATAACAACTGCCATCCTAAGACGACAACCGGGACCTTAACTACGGCTTAATGTGCCCTCCGAAGCACGGAAGCGCTCAGTAGTAATGTTACTAACGGTCACCCATCCAACTTATAACCGCGGCGGACGTTGCTTAACTTTGCTGATCGGTTAAGAACAGCTAAGCAAACTTCGCTACGAGCGCTTCTACTTGTAGTATAGTTTTATTTTTATTGTTATGGGATTGTGACATAATAAGCACGAGGACCATCTGATGTTAAGCGGTAACTCTGCCTATAACAGATGTATTTCATTGATTTGCACTGCGCCCATCATTCTGAGATATACAGTTGATAAGTCTCTTGTGCCTGCAGGACTGCTGCTGGAGCACACTGATGACAGATTTTCTACTTGACGGTGGTAGCTGGCCAGTCGAGCATTCGCAAACTTCGAACTTCACCGGCTTCACCTTCCACCATGCGGTGAAGCTGAAGCCGGCGGCGGTGGGTATCGAACCATGGACCTGCGGCACTACAGTCCATATCTATTACGAACTCCACTGCTCCACAAATATGTAACAAGTATCTGTATAGCTTACGTTTTTGTCTTAAAAAAAAACATCAATTTCTGCCTTGAAATATAAAGGATGGCAGTTTATGAAAATGCATACCTACTTCTACACGTCCACGAGATGCGAAATATCAACCTCAACTGTATATAGATGTATAGGTAAGTGCGTACATTTAATGAATATATATTATACAACTATTATGTGCAATGAGTAGAGTTGTATGACCACTCGATTATCTCGTAGTAAATCTAGAACATGTTAGACATTCAACTTTCGCCGTATCGATGCCGATTGAATCGGTCGTGTTTGACAGCTTTGATATTATCTACTAATCAGTATCAGCTTACGAAGAAATAAGAGAAATGTCATTTCAATGATATCTAATCCATCGGCTTTTCAAAGCTGGCTAATTGAATCTACAGCGAAAAAAATTTGTTTCTGAGAACTTAATACTGCTTTATAAGTTTAATATAAACTGAACAAATTCAATGTTTTATGCTGTCAGTTGTAAGTTACGGCTATGGACTGCCTTGCCGCAGGTCCATGGTTCGACCCCTACCGCCGGCTTGAGCTTCACCGCATAGTAGAAGAGCGTTTTGTGAATGGTCGCCTGGCTAACTACTACCCTCAAGAAGAAATCTGTCGTCAAGCACCAAACAGTATGTTACAGCAGCAGTCCTTGAGAGCGAGTAAAGTTACAGGCACATGAGAATCAACAACTGTATGATCAGGGTGACGGACGCAGTGCGATTTGTCACTTGTGACGAATTGCATTTGTTTTAGGCAGAGGTTACCGATTAACATCAGGTGAACCTCGTGCTTGTTAGTCACAATCACACAAATTAAAATGAATAAAGTTATTACACTTATTTTTGTTTACCAAAATTTCATCTGGCTATCTGTTACAGTACAAAATATACGAGTACATCTCTTCAAATATAGTTTATTTGCGAAGTTCCATCATATTTAAAATACAATATGCATAAACTCCTTGAAATTTTTAATGATTTCTGAAACCTTGATCCTATGTTCCTAGTACGCTTTAGCTAGTTTAGCTTTTCGTTCACAGTATTGAATTAATCTTTAAATTTAAGAGTAGAACTTCTCGTCTCAAAGTAAAGAATGATTTTAGGCGTGCAATTCCAACCCGGCACCCCACAGCGGTATAGGAACTCTAGCTAAGCAGCAGCCGCTTTTCAGCAAGTTGCATGCACGAAGATGCTATAAATCTTCGATACTTGACAACTGATCATGCAATAATACGTGAAGATAATGAATAAAAACAAATTTAACTTGAGCCGATTCTAATACTTTTGCTGTAATTTGTTTATATTTTATTTAAATAAAATGACGTTCGCGATCTATACATAATCATAATTATTAGTATTTTTGAGTCAATTAAACCAGCAAGAATAATTGCTATCACCATAAACTTATTTACAGTTTTTTTAAGGTTTTCATTCTTCAACAAGGTAACTGTTTCTTAATCAAAACACAGTTTTTGTTATGCTGTCGCCATATATTTGAAGTGTATCAACACAATCATTATGATTTATGACAGATATAATACATATATTAGTGTTCTGAGAATAGATGAAATTGTCAAAATAAATCAAATCATTTATACACAAGAATGTTGTACAGATACAGCAGATGTATAGTTTTACAAAAATGTCCATAACATTCTACCATGACAATGGTGTGCAAACGTTTATATATACAAAATAAGTCAATACACATATTTATTATGAGAGTACAAAGGATGATAACATATTAATATTATGTCACTAGCTATCAAATACAATACGTCAAATATTAAAATATAATCAAAATCAAATTAAAATACATTTCCATTAACCTAAGAAACTTTGAATGTCATAAAATCATTTAAGGTGTAAAAACAGTTGTCAAGAAACCATAATGTAATCTTTTTTTTGAAAATATTGAATGTCAAGTCTATAAATGAATTAGGCAATTTATTGTAAACTTTAATTGCATTAATATACACATTCCTTTTACACATAGCTAACGGGCATTTAGGTTATGGATATGGATATAAGTTATGGATAAAACATTATTCAATTGTTTTTTCAGAACCGTGACGTCTTTTCTGGAATTAAAGATACATTGATAACACGAATATACACGTACTTAGTAGAATTGGCCCTGATAACGTGTTAACATGCTAGCTCAACATGCAGCATGTATGATGTGATAAATGCGCATTCAAATATATTTATTCATAATTAGCAGTTTTTTCCTGTGGACGGATATTTCGTGCTAAACGATTTTTAATCGGTATTTTCAATAATGTGATGCGTGTTTTTAGAAGAAAGTGAATCGTTATCAAGTAAACGAATCGTTAAACCATGTATCGGTAAATCGCGTTTCTACTGCTGGGATCTTTTTCACAGCTTCAGGGTTCCGTGCCCTTTAATTTATTTATTTATTTATCTTAGGAAGACCAACAGCAATATATCATTACAAAATCACAAATATATGATAGGAAACATTTAAGTCATGTGCGGGATTCGAACCCGTGTCCATCCACCCCTTGAGCCGACCTCTGCTCTAACCAAATGAGCTAACATGCCATGACGTCATAACACAAATCTTTCTTATCGTTCTTTAACCATCGTATTGGGATGGAGCGACATCTATAGTACCACCATGTTACCATGTTAGCTCAATTGGTTACAGGATACCCCGGCTCAAGGGGTGGATGGACGCGGGTTAGAATCCCGCACATGACTTAAATTTTTCCTATCGTATATTTGTAATTTTGTAATGTACCTAATCCGGATAGCAGGCGTTATTGCAAACCTAACAATATTAAAAGCAATATATCATTTAAGAAAAAGTACTTAGAAAACATGAAGCCAATTAAAGGTCCTCACGGCTAGGTAATACACTAATTATAAATATTGTGAACATGAAAGACCATAACATAATTAATTAAGGTTAATATTTTTTTTATTTTTTTTTATGCATGATAGATTAGCCTTTGACCACTATCTCACCTGATGGTAAGTGATGATGTGGTCGAAGATGTTGTTCAGGCTAACCTAGAAGTACTGGCTCTCAAGGACAGCTGCCGGAACACACCGTTAGGTGCTTGGCGACAGATTTTCTACTTGAGGGTGGTAGCTAGCCAGGCGGGCATTCGCAAAATGCCCTACCACCATGCTATAACGACTGCCATACTAAGACAACAACCGGGACCGACGGCTTAACGTGCCCTCCGAAGCACGGAAACGCTCAATAGTAATGTCACTAGCGGTCACCCATCCAACTCCTGACCGCGCGCGACGTTGCTTAACTTTGCTGATCGATTAAGAACAGCTAAGTAAACTTCGCTATGAGCGCTTCAAACATAACAAATAACATAATTATTATAAAAAAGATGGAGTTAACGGAGTTCTCTTAATGCCACTGTGGCTGAATTTAGCTACGAAATATGTAAAGGCATTTTTAACTGTAGTCATCTTTTACGACATCCAACAGGAGTATGGAGCAGGTCTGGTCATAATTTCTTAAGTAATAATTAGTTATTGAAAAAAAGGAAATGACAGAGGCGTATTTATAGCTGGCCTAGATTGTATTAAAAATAAAAGATTATTATTGAGGCTTTATCCAGGAAGAAAATAGAGGAACACATTTGCATGGAGAATCGCAGACTGACTTCCCTCTTAAGCTGTATATTTAATACAATCGAACCGCTTATTAAGAAAATTAGAAAAAAATACCGTCTTGGAATAATATAATAATTCAGTCCAAGCTACTAACGAGCAGCTTGTTCGCTAAACAAGCTATATGATATAATGCAATTACTCGCGGAAGTGCCCGCCCACGTTGCCATGTACGCATCTCGTACGGATAGATGCGCGCACGCAACGCGCAGCGTAGGTGCAACGTTGCCTGCATCGGGCACAATGACGCATGTGCACTCATTTAAATGCGAAGTAATTTATTACGTTTGTCTTGTTCTTGGATCCCCGTGATCCCCGTGGGGTCCTGGGTTGGAGTTGCGGTCCCTATATCTTCCTGAGGGTGAGATTCGCAAATAGAAATATTGAGGTGGGCAGCAGCAGCTTTTGAAGAACTGCTTTTTCACGTTGTAATGGCTCAACCGATTTTGATGCAACTTTTTGAATTGCGACGGAACCAGCACGTGGCCCGCCTGAGGTTAAGCTCTGGTTCTATAGCAGATGGATTTCAACATAATTGACGAACTGAACTGCACGCATCACCCTGCGACTTAAAGGTTTCAAGTCTCATGTGCCTGTTTTCATCGGCATCTCTTCAAACCGGAAAACAGTAATGTGTATATTACTGCTTGAAATAGGTATGGAGGCTATGCTTCCCCGGACAAACTCGCACAAAAAGTTCTATTCATAATAGGCAGAAATTATATAGTTTAGGTGCAGAGTTAACCCATAGAACAATTTAGTTAGTTTTGGAATAGTCACTAAAACATTTTTTGTTCTAATTAGGAAAAAACATCTGTTCCGATGATTTGTTAAATCTAACAGCTAGTTAGTTACTAGGGATGTGAACGTCAGAATTCCACGCAACAAGTCGATTAGAATTCATCACATTCCAGCTAGAAGCGATCAAAATACTAATAAGCTCAAGCGTATGTATTCACTAGTTGAAAGTTCTCATATAGTGAAGTTCTAAGAAGTTTTGGGATGGGAAGTTTATTGCCCATTTTTGGGAAATTCTGTGTCAAAGACCCGTTTCTACATATCAGATAGTCTGGACTTGTCGTTAAGTGATGAATGACCTACCAATTAGTGAGAGAATTTCACTAATTGGTAGGTACCTAGAGTGAACTATCTGTCAAAGACGACTGCCGAAACACTCGCGAAGTTAAATATAATTCTTTGTATCCTGCCAGTTCAACTATTGGACGCCCCTGAACATTAATTTATTTGAATTTCTATATAATATTTCATTTTGTGTTAGCATCATATCAGCATTTCGAGTACGTAACTGGTTTTTTTAATACTTGATTGGTTAGCCTTTGACTACTATCTCACTTGATGGTATGTGATGATGTAGTCGAAGATGTTGTTCAGGCTAACCTAGAAGTACTGGCTCTCAAGGACAGCTGCCGGAACACACCGTTAGGTGTTTGGCGACAGATTTTCTACTTGAGGGTGGTAGCTAGCCAGGCGGGCATTCGCAAAATGCCCTACCACCATGCTATAACGACTGCCATCCTAAGACAACAACCGGGACCGACGGCTTAACGTGCCCTCCGAACCACGGAAACGCTCAGTAGTAATGTCACTAGCGGTTACCCATCCAACTTTTGACCGCGCGCGACATTGCTGAACTTTGCTGATCGGTTGAGAACAGCTAAGTAAACTTCGCTATGAGCGCTTCAAAACATTCCGTTTACTACACACCCGTGACATACCGGCTGGACAAACATAAAGAAAAGTGGCATTATTAAGAGGCTGGCGACGGCTAGATTTATCTTTCGTATATACGACCTATAATTCGCTGTTATTTCACTTAAGATATGATCATTTTGAAGGAGTGATAGACGAGCGGTAATTGCTATAGCCTGCGCGGGTCTATGGTTCAATCCTATCCCTATCGCCGGCTTCAGCTCCACCGCATGCATAAATGGCATTATGCGAATACCTATATATATACAGCGTGTCCCAAAATTCAACGATAAGCCGGCATCGGAGCATGGACCTACTCATGACTCCTCGGAAAAAAAAAAAATTATAAGTAACTGTTTTTTTTTATTAATTACAGAGACTTTTATAAATTTCATCGATATTCGATACCCATTATGCTATTTTCAACTACCATGACCACAATTTTTGACATATTTTAGATATTTTTTGTGCATTAGCAACCTAAGAAGGACGGCTATCTACCACAATCCTTTAAAATTAAAGAAAGTCTGTAGTTATTTTACAAAAATCAGTAAAAAAAAATTTTTTCTTATAATTTTCATAGATTTTAACATTCTATGCACTTTCTATAGTCTGGGTTACAAAAAAAAGTATGGACACTATCATGGCAAGTTTTATTAAAAGTTGGCGCAACTTTATAAAAGTCTCTGTAATAAAAAAAAAAGAGTTATAATTTTTTTTTATTTTTTCCCGAGTAGTCATGAGTAGGTCCATGCACCAATGCCGGCTTATCGTTGAATTTTGGGACACGGTGTATATAATAATCAAGGTGTCGGGCGTAGTGTGGTTCTTCACTTGTGTCTAAATTCGCCTGTTATAGGTCAAAAGTACCGCTTAACATCTAGTGGACCTCGTGCTTGTTTTGTCAGAATTACATGAAAATTTTTAAGTATTTTCGTAAAATATATCACCAGGAACCTAGATAAGTACTATCCGAACCTGAATTTATACATTGTAAAGTTTGGTAGAGTTAGAAAAAATATGAATGTAAAATAATTATGCTAGAGTTACAAATTATTTTGTTTTTTTGTGAAATTTGTATGGGAAGTCCAGCCTTCACCAGGCTCTTAAGGCTTAGATTTCCTTTGAGCACGGAGCTCTAAAATAAAACTAGTCCTGTCGAGAATTGAAGTTATTTCAAGTTTGACAACAAGCAAAAACATCATTTCAACACAGATATACAGAGCCACTTTCTTAATTCCGCCCACATGTTTGTCCAATAAAAAGCAAACACCAATTGAGTATGGTCGCTGCTTTCTTGACACAAATATATCACTCAGAATCAACACTCAACTATTGAAATAAGAACCTGTCAAATTATGCAAATACTTATACATCATGTCTGATAATAATGATAAGCTTTGGTCATATAAAAACTACACGCCTTTTTTGCATGTCGCAAAGTAGGTAGAAGAAATTTGAACGCTTTTCATGCTCTAAATGAGACACATTTGTAGACGCGTTTTGTCCAATGTTAGACGAATCTTAAGATTCGTCTATTCCATTCCCGTTACTATTTGGCAATAAATTGTATATGCACTAAAAAGTATAGGTAGCAATGTATTTATCAAGAATCAAGTTACTGTTACATAGAGGTTGAGGAAAACCAAACAAAGTATGGTATGGATGGCTTGAGTGTGAAAGGATCTCATTTTTATAGATTTTTTTTTGAAGCGCTCGTAGCGTAGTTTACTTAGCTGTTTTTAACCGATCAGCAAAGTTAATCAACGTCGCCCGCGGTCATGAGTTGGATGGGTGACCGCTAGTGACATTATTACTGAGCGCTTCCGTGCTTCGGAGGGCACGTTAAGCCGTCGGTCCCAGTTGTCTGAGGATGGCAGTTGTTATAGCATGGTTGTAGGGCATTTTGCGAATGCCCGACGTGCTAGCTTCCATCCTCAAGTAGAAAATCTGTCACCAAACACCTAACGGTGTGTTCCGGCAGCTGTCCTTGAGAGCCAGTAATTCTAGGTTAGTCTGAACAACATCTTCGACCACATCATCACTTACCATCAGGTGAGATAGTGGCCAAAGGCTAACCTATCAAGCTAAAAAAAAAGATAAATTAATAGTTATCAGGTTGCGATTTTATTTCTAGGATAAGGACTTCTTTCCAACATATTAAGTAAGTATTCGTTATTACGTATGTGTATGAATCCTTTACAATCACAGTCATCATTCACGGTGGATTTATAATATAGCATAGTAAAAGCAAAATCTACGAGGCAGAATCATGTACTTTCAGTACAGAAAATTAAAACACCAATCATGTGTTTAGGCAATATTCACATAAACTGTCTAGATCTAGATGTAACATAAACGTAAGCACTGCGAGATAAAAAAATATCTGTCTCAAATTCACAAACAATCACTTTGAATCTGCTGTGACTAAAGAACAGTAATATTATAAAGAACACCGACAAGTTACCGATTCACAACGCTTCTTAATTGATGATCATGCTTGCTAAGGAAGCCTCAATGGTTTTATTCACGTCATTCATCGAGCCAATCAACTTAATGAAACGATTAACCAAACACTCCGACTTGATTCAAAGAACCGTATAAAACAATTAAAGCAGTAACCCTGTCTCATTCACTCTCATTAAAATGTATAAACCTGACAAAGACGCAAATGTGCCAGCTGCGATTTGTCACTTGTTTCCTTATGAATTGGATGATGATTCCTCAAAGTGTCGTCGGCGAGCCAAGTCCAATTTCCGGGAACATTCAACTAGGCTAAGAGAGTCGGAACGTGAAAAGGAAAGCTTAGAAAGGCACTTGTCTAAGTCCACATAAGGACAACGAGTTTCTACGCTTTTTATTTCATATCAGTTATAAATAACAGTTATGTTGACTGAAGGGAGGACCGGTTGGCGTCGCTTTGCATCGTGATTGTAACCTACGAGCCTATCTCTTCAAGGTCGATGTATTTTTGATTATGCAACGATGGGAAACCAGTTTTTAATAGCAGTGACTTGGCGCTTCTCAGCCGTGATAAAAAGTGTAGCTTTAGCGCCACTATTCAATAGATTCTTGAAGACTTGACAGCTTCATTGTGTCAAGATATTGTCAAGAACAATTTGTTTATCGATAAATTCTCTTGCGGAATGTTTTGTTCACAACTAAAGTTGATGCTGTGTTTTTGTTGAACCATTTTTTTATAAAAAATGTCACGGTTGTTTTTTTAGATACTCAAGAAAAGACACGTGTATCGCAAGCATGCTGAATTTAAACAAGGCAGTACCTATCACAACCAACTTAATAGATTATGTTCTCAAGTTTGCTCGTATTTTTTATTGATTATCCCATCAGATTATTGTGATATTTTTTTTTTAATTAAAATATATTAATTATGTCAATTCAACAACTTCGGTACCTATAATGGTTTTTCGTTTACTCGCTGTTGTAAAAAATATACTTGGTATTACAGAGCCACATCTTGTTCTGAAATCTGTGGCCAGAGCTAATTTGGGCACTGCCAAATTAACAATATTCACTAATCGAACATTCGATTCTGCTACATCGATTTTCTTCTCATTCCTTTATTTAGAGGGTTTTGCGGGTTTGCCAAAATCTCGCGCAAGTCACTTGGATAGACATTGTTGCTGTGTAGATTGGTCGGAGGATCACTTATAAGTATAATAATTGGACAAAACTGTATTTAAACCTGATGGTTAGTTAATATTACACACATAAAAAAAATTATCATTCTAAAGTAAAATAACTCACAATTTCCTCGGCTATTCCTGTTTATGGACTTCTACAAGAGTCTATAAAAAGAGCCATACCAAGTTTTACGCTATTTCACAGTTATGTCCTTTACGTTAGTGAGTTATGACTATAAACATTGATCACGGAGACAGAGAGTAGTAACTCACTCACTGTGGGGGATAAATCAATTGGAAGAACATCTCTTTGACTTGCAGCGTGACAGCAAATAGGTAGAGACAATAGAACCATTATAGTTTCATTATTTCTAACAGAACGGCAGGTAAGATATCGTATTTGTAAGTTTATTGTTAGTTTAGTTAGTTTATTTGATTTTCGAGCGGAGCGTATAAGAGTTTGAAATAAAAAACCGGCCAAGTGCGAGTGGGACTCGCGCACGAAGGGTTCCGTACCGTTATCTGTACAATACTAGACGCTATATTATAACCTTTTTTTTAGTTTTCACTTCTTCGTGCGCTTGTCTGACTTGCACTTGGCCAATTATTATTATTTGTTGTTACAGCGGCATATATACATTATCTGAAAATTTCAACTTGCAATCTGGAACTTAATAATCAATCAATTATAGTCAGGCAAATATACGATAGCCAGCGTTGCCACAGAGGCCTCACTTCGCTCTAGGTCTTGCAAACGCTGTTCTTGATTAATCAGGTATAATAACCAATTTAATTGTAGTACAAAATAATTCGATGGTACCTAATTAAAAAAGCTATTTATTATTAAATAATACAGTTAAAAATTAAAACTGTTTCTTAAATTACAAATCTTTTTGTAGATTTTATGTTTTCTTCAGTGATCAGGCATTAATTATTCCAATCATAAAATTACCGACCATATTCGTATCTACATGGTTAAATTCATTAATAATAATCACTTTATATATTGGCTTTAAAAGATGACGATAGAGAATTAAACTTCATTAAAGTAACTGAAATCTTTTTATATTTTAAATGGTACAGGATGGTTTAAAAATTAATAGCATTCTCTTTAACAGCCATAACGTCAACCCATGAACAAAGGCATCTCCTATTTTTCGCGCTTGGCAGTGTAGGATAGTTGTTCAGGAGGCGCTCCTGCTGCTGCTGCCCACCTTTTAGTATTCTTCCCGTTACCCTTACGACTTTTACAGGGGGATAAATTGCAATACCACCCCGGCACCCCACGTGGCGTGCCAGGTTAGAATTGCACCTCCCCATATCATCCCGTGGGTGTCGTAAGAGGGGACTAAGGGAAAAATACTTGAAGGTGGGCAGCAGCACCTTCTATAGAACTGCCATCTTACACTGCGATCCCCAAGCCGCCTGCCAAGCGTGGTGGTATAATGGCAAATACCCCCTTAATAGGGGAGGCTGTGTTCAGCAGTGGACGATCCAGCTGATACAGTACCCCACGTGGCTCAAGGCTTGCACTTTGCGGGGACACATACACGTAGAATGTGTAATATTATAATATTCTACGTGTATTATTTAAAACAATATATATCTCCCCATGTACTACTGTATCGTATCTGCCAGATTGTCCACTGCTGAACACAGCCTCCGCCATTATGGGGAAGTTTGCCATAATCCCGACGCTTGGCAGGCGTCTTGCGGTTCGTAGTGTGCGATATCAGTTCCTCAGAAAGCGCTGCTGCCCACCTTCTGGTGTGTTAACCTTAGTCACCTTTTACGACACCCACGGGTAGAGATAGGGCGGTGAGTATCTAGCCATCTCACCTCTAGGCACCTCACGGGAACATAAAAGTACTTATATAGAATACTCAAACTGTAAATCAGATTTTAAGCAAACATGCATACCTGCTTTCGAATAAAAAAATAGCTATGATATCGTTTAGGAGCGACACAGTTAAGAGACAGAATGATAATTATCGTTTTTTGCTATTAAGGCAGAAAAATATAGAGAATACCGGAGAGTTGAAATACAGGTAAAAAAAACTTAGGATAATACGGAAGAGTAATAAAATAATAATAATTATGTAGGAACAGTTTTCAATCTAAAGGAATGGGTAGTAAATTTCCATTGACATAATAGAGTAGAGGTAGCGTGGGAGCCAACTGGAGTCACGAATGGTGCCGGCTCGGCCAGTAGGTATGGCAGCCGACCTACATTCTACGTATACCACGGTCACTGACTGTGTGCTGGCTTTGGAGTTTAGTAGTTTATCAAGTTAAGAGGCGGTTCCCTGAACTTAGGTCATTCTGAAGGTGAACTCAATTCAATTCAACAAAAACTATTTGCATTATTTGCATTCCATAAAAAATCTACGTATGTTTTGGAAACAAATTTGTTGTGAAGAACTTCATTGAAACGGCTTGATTAATATATGTAAAAAATAAAAAGTGCAGCTAATTTAATATTATTTTATCTCTCCTCCTTAATGTTGTCTTAGGTTTTCGCGATTATTACACAAAAAAAACTTTAAACCGTTTAAAGTTGATTAATTACTATCTCCACCTTAATTTTAATGAATTTTGAAGGACGAAGTCATTCATGTGATAAGTATTTTTTATTTATTTTCGCTCATTTCGGATAAACGAAAGTGCGACATGCAACGTGAATTTTACTGTACCTATGATTTTTGTTATTTTCTGAGCTCCTAATTGATCTGAATTACCACACAAACAACATTAGAAACACGAAAGATTTCAAGCCGTATCGCTTTACGTGTAGTATAACCATATCCCTGTTCCAGAGAATAGTCGGAATAAAAATAAAAATAATGGTAAATATCTCGATTTTTTTTGCATGGTGGAAGGGCATTTTGCGAATGGCCGCCTGGCTAGCGACCACCCTCAAGTAGAAAATCTGTCGCTAAGCACCTAACGGTGTGTACCGGCAGCAGTCCTTGAGAGCCAGTGAAATTACAGGCACATGAGACTTAATAACTATGGCTCAAGGTGACGGGCGCAGTGCAATTCGTGACTTGTGATGAAATGCATCTGTTATAGGCAGAGGTTAGTCCGCTTAACATCAGGTGGGCCTCGAGCTTGTTCTGGCACAAAAACATAAAAAATAATAATAAAATTAACCTGTTTAAGCTTGTAGGTATATATACTTTTACTAAGAGCTGTTATAAAATATTATCTTTATGAAAAGGAGTGTATACCTTCTTCATAGCATTGTAAATTACATAGTAAAAAGTTTTAACAACTTTCTGATGTACAAATATAATAAACGCTATGGCACAAACATAAAAAGTTATAAATTACGTAGTTAAATGAGTCTTGTTGAAAGGATGATGTCCTGAAGGGTTTTGATATATCATAAACATCTTAGTACTTGCCGAAGGGAAATTGAAATGTGACATCTTTATTATTCTTTTATATATTATTGTTATTCGTAGTTCTTTTCCTTAATATTTGTGTTTTTTTCATGTTATTGTGACGGGACAAGCCGAGGCCCACCTGATGTTAAGTGGACTAACCTCTGCCTATAACAGATGCATTTCGTCAACGACGAATTGCACTGCGCCCGTCACTGTGAGACGTACAGTTGTTAGGTCTGTAATTTTACTGGCTCTCAAGGACTGCTGCCGGAACACACTGTTAGGTGATTGGCGACAGATTTCTACTTGATTGTCAAATAATGGATCGATTGTAAAATCGATTAATAATCGATTGTAAAAAAATTATATCTTATCACATTATCACGTTGATACGAAGATTGCAGATAAGTTGTGAAGTGCAATACAATTTAGTATGTGACTTGGGTTTGATATAAATTGTGGACAATGGACATGCGGGTATATGTCCCCATTTAAATATATAGTAAAATCATTCAAAACCAGTGAAACATCGTACACTTCTTATTCTTATTCTTATTCTTATTCTATTTGGGGGCGATATGTCCTGCACTGACGTCCCGCTTGGGGTGTATTGTGCATTTCCCCCGCCAGCTTCTACCCAAGCCATCCCAACTCCTTAACGTAGCGGAGAAGGACCTTGGGTCGCTGGCATAGCTGCTCCAGTGACTTGTGTGATGGTGGTGAGGATGTCGTCGATGAGAATGACTCTTGTAGTCCGATTGTAAATCGTATCTGTTCCGTGGCTTCGCAGTGCAACAGTACATGCTCCACGGTCTCATCTTTTAGCATACAGCCTCTACATAGAGGACTGTCTGTTGCTCCAGTTTTATGCAGAAAGTAATTCAGGTTACAATGACCTGTGATAAGGCCTGCTACAATGCGTAGTTCCTCACGCTTTAGTTTCAGCAGGTTGTTTGTCAGCTTCTTATTTAGATTTGGGAACATGGCCTTTGTTTGTTTACAATCCTCTGTCTTATTCCACAGGTTTTGTTGTTCTCTCTCGGTGTGACGACGTAGTAGTTCCCGTACTTCCATTGCTGATGGCTTGCACAGGCTCCTTACGTCATCACAAACTTGTTTTTTTGCTCCTTTCTTTGCCAGAGTATCTGCCATGGCGTTACCCGGGCATGCACTATGTCCGTTTGTCCATGTTATCATTATTCTGTAGTTTTTTGACAGCCTTTGTAAGGCAGAATGACACTCAGCTATGACTCTAGACCTGGTTACTGGTCTTCTGAGTGCATATATTACAGCCGCACTGTCTGTAGTAAAAAGAAGGAGCTTGTCCTCACGCTCACTTTCTAAACTAGGTGTTATGTCTAGATGTGATATTGCCCTCGCAGCTAGCAGTAAGCCCATTGCCTCTGCTTGCATTACAGTGGTGGTCTTATTTAGCCCTTTTGCATCTGAGATTCCAAGTTCCGGTGAGTAGTAACCGCAACCGGCACCAGTCTTGTTTTTTGCGCCATCTGTGTAGATATTGTATGTCGGCACTAGATCTGCCAGTGCACTGTTCTCAGTAGCCAGTTTGTACTTCTTATTGTCAAGGTGGGTACTGGCTACTTTGTCAGTGCCTTGCTTTGATTCGGGGATTATTTTAGTGGCCTTGTCTAGTATTCGACAATGGTTTGTGATTTGTCCCGTGCCTATCCACTGGTTTGTTGACTTTATCCTTAGTGCTGCCGCCATCGCTTCTTGCTGTATATGAAGATGCAGTGGCGTCAGACCCAGGATGACATCAAGGGCAGCTGATGGTGTTGATTTTATACAGCCGCTGATCAAAGAGCAAGCCAGTCTTTGGGTTTGCTGCAGTTTCTTTATTGTAGTCACCAGACTTGTTCGTGGCCACCACACTACGCAACCGTAGGTGAGGACAGGTCGTACTATGACTGTGTAGATCCATCGGCAGAGCTTCGGTTTCAGACCCCAGTCTTTCCCTACTGCTCTTGTACTTTGCATCAAAATTTTTGTAGCTTTTGTTGTGATGTGTTCAAGGTGTTTTCCCCACAAAAGCTTGCTGTCAAGCCAAATGCCTAGATATTTAACCTCCTTACTTAGGGTCAATTTTGTTCCAAACAGCGTAGGAAGGTTATAATTTGCTAACTTTGTTTTTCGAGTAAACATGACTATTTCTGTTTTCTGTGGGTTCACAGATAGACTGTGACGTTGACACCATTCCTCGACTATGTGAAGAGCCCTCTGCATTTTTTCGCAGAGGGTTGCCTCAAACAGTCCAGAGACCATTATAACTAGGTCATCTGCGTATCCTACAGTGACCATACCATCTTTGTTCAGGAGTTCAACCAGCTCATTCACTACTACTACCCATAGCAGAGGTGACAAAACTCCTCCTTGTGGGCAGCCTCTCGTAACACGACAACGGGCTGTTCCAGAGGTTTCTATTCTCGCTGCTCTCTTAGAGAGCATGTTGGTAACAAAAGTATTCACTCTATCATCAACACCCCTATTTCTCAGTCCATGGTTAATACTGGAAAATGTGGTTTTGTCAAAGGCTCCTTCAATGTCAATAAAGGTAGCTAAGCAGGACTGCTTGTTTTCCAGTGCTGATTCGATCTTGTGTACCACATGGTGGAGGGCAGTCTCTGTAGACTTGCCAGATTGGTACGCATGTTGATTTTTGTGGACAGGGTTTTCCGCTAAAGGTCCACTTCTTAAGTATTTATCACAAAGTCGCTCCAAGGTTTTTAACATGAATGAGCTTAGACTTATCGGTCTGTATGACTTTGGATTGGTGTAATCGGTTTTACCTGGTTTTGGTATAAACACGACTCTGACTTCCCGCCATGATTTAGGTATATACTTCCATGCTAGACATGACCTGAAAATGGCCAGAAGATGAGTTTTTATCTTGTTAAGAGTCCACTGAAGAAGCGCTGGGAAGATTCCATCCGTTCCAGGAGCCTTGAATGGTTGGAAGGTGCTTACCGCCCAAAGCAGAGCTTCTTCAGTCACAATTTTGTCAGCAAAGGCCCAGTCTTCATTGCCAGGCTTTTGCATAGTTTCTATTTCCCATTCTTCTTCATTGTCTATCTGACAGTCTGGAAAGTGGGTGTGTAATAGAAGTTCAAACTGTTCCTGGTCTGACATCGTATAAGAGCCGTCAGGCTTTTTCAACGTTCCTAGCTTTGCATGGGAGTCGCTAGATAGTACTTTTTTAAGTCTGGCAGTCTCACTTTCGGATTGAATAGAGTTACTGTATTTTTTCCACGATTTCTTCCGACTTTCTTCGACTGTAATCTTGAATCGGTGACGTGTTTTCCTATACTCTTGCCAATCTTCATCAAGATCGGTATTCATTGCTCGGTTGAAAGTATTCATTGCTCGGTTGAAAAAAATCGTACACTTATTCGGCGGCCGACTAACGTGTATTATAAATATAATAAAATAGCCAAGTGCGAGTCGGGGCTATCTCTTTTGGGGTACCGCATAACAACAGATATCAAAACCAAGATAAAATAAAAATAAAAAATATTTTGATAACAGCTTTAAAACCATATTAACTGGCGTATTTGCTAGTTAACAGAGTTGGTTAAATAAATCATATACCAAAATTTCAGATTTCTAACTAGTTGAGTTTTTAAACGTTGTTTCAACATGGTCTAATATGAAAATTTTAACGGCTCTCTATATATCACAATTTTCAGTTAATAAAATAATATGTCTGTAGTTTACTCCATAAGCTCTATACGACAGTAACTCACATACTCGACTACAAACATGTTTTTGCTTTTCGACTACTCATGTATTGGAAAATAATTTCTGTTCCAATATTAATCTTTGGGTCAACCTTCTACACAAAATTAGGGGTAAATTGATGTCAAAATGTCAGGTTTGTAAATCATTCCGTTTCCGAGCTAGATCCCAGACACAATTGGACAGCAGACAGACAGAGGAGTCCGTTAGTCAAAAGAGAGTAAAAGGGCTCCATTTTTCCCTTTGGTTACGGAACTCCAATTATACCGAAAGTATACCATAGTACATCATAAAAATACCAAGAAAATTGTGTTCCTGAATGTGTCTCACTTTAGTAACATGTAAGGCCATAATGTGCTCCTTCTCTGAATGGCAAACCCAATAATTTTCTTGAACGTTTCTTGTAATAGACCTGTTAGGCAGCAATCTGTTTGGTAGCAGCCGTTTGAAGAGCTAGCGTCTAACGCTTGTTCTTTTTGTGGCCTTCGGGCCTTGTTGGACTTCAGAACCCATATAGGCTCGTACGTCGCTCACATAAACACATGCCACATGAATAAAAGATTCGAAGCGCTCGTAGCGAAGTTTACTTAACTGTTTTCAACCGATCAGCAAAGTTAAGCAACGTCCGCCACGGTCATGAGTTGGATGGGTGACCGCTAGTGACATTACTACTGAGCGCTTCCGTGCTTCGGAGGGCACGTTAAGCCGTCGGTCCCGGTCGTCTTAGGACGGCAGTCGTTATAGCATGGTGGTAGGGCATTGTGCGAATGCCCGCCTGGCTAGCTACCACCCTCAAGTAGAAAGTCTGTCGCCAAGCACTTAACAGGAAACCGGAACGTCGGAACACATTCCGGCAGCTGTCCTTGAGAGCCAGTAATTCTAGGTTAGCCTGAACAACATCTTCGACCACATCATCACTTACCACCAGGTGAGATAGTGGTCAAAGGCTTACCTCTCTTGCAAAAAATATAATATTGTTGAAACTATAAGTGGAAGGGTTAAATCTTTGGTAAGAAAGAGGAACAGTTTCTTTTTCTCAATCATATTTCAGCTAACTGTATTTCATTAAAGTTTATCTAAGTATTATCCCGTCAGACGTGTTATACATTTTCTGAGTATTATATTAGGTCCTTACATATGAAATTGGCGTTTTTCGTACTGGCCACTTTAATCACGAATTTCTCCTCTTTGGTAAGGAATTCCAAATTCAAATTTGTACAGCTATAGACTCATGTATTTGTGCTTCGATGATCGTCATTCATTTGTTTTTTTTCTTCTGTTTTTTTCTGTTTGCGTCACTCATTTTACAAAATGGAAAACCTTAAATATCGCATTATTTACGAGTACGAGTTCCGCCGTGGCACTAGTGCTGCGGAAACAACTCGAAGGGTGAATGATGTGTATGGCGGTCGTGTTGCAAAAGAAAACACAGTTCGTTTTTGGTTCCAACGTTTTCGTTCTGGAAATTTCGACCTGCAGAACAAGCCCCGTGGACGGCCTGAGACTCAAGTTGATAATGAAGAGTTGAAGGCTATTGTGGAAGCGGATCCATCGCAAACCACGTCCGAGTTAGCTGCAGGCTGCGATGTTAGTGATAAAACTGTTTTAATTCACTTGAAGCAAATTGGGAAGATTAAAAAGCTTGAAAAGTGGGTACCTCACGAATTGACTGAAACAAACCGGCAAACGCGCGTCGACTGCTGCGTTACATTACTAAACCGGCACAATAATGAAGGTATTTTAAACCGAATCATTACCTGTGATGAAAAATGGGTTCTTTACGATAATCGGAAGCGCTCAGCGCAATGGTTAGATCCTGGCCAGCCAGCCAAATCCTGCCCCAAGCGAAAATAAACCCCAAAAAAGTTACTTGTAAGCGTTTGGTGGACTAGTGCCGGTATTGTTCATTACAGTTTTTTCAAATCTGGCCAGACTATTACGGCTGATGTCTATTGTCAGGAATTGCAAACCATGATGGAAAAGCTAGCGGCTAAACAACCTAGGCTGGTCAATCGCTCCACGCCACTGCTGCTTCACGACAACGCTAGACCACACACTGCGCTACAGACGGCTACTAAATTAGAAGAGCTTCAATTGGAAAGTCTAAGACATCCTCCGTACTCCCCGGACCTTGCTCCAACAGATTACCATTTTTTTCGAAATTTGGATAACTTCTTGCAAGGGAAAAAATTCAACTCCGATGGGGCAGTCCAAATCGCCTTCAAAGATTTTATTGATTCCCGTCCGACTGGTTTTTTTAGTAAAGGGATCAATGAACTACCTATGAGATGGCAAAAGTGCATAGAAAATAATGGTTCATACTTTGATTAATTAAATATATTATATTAAAAAATATTCGACTTTTTGTTCCTCCCATACAAAACGCCAATTTCATATGTAAGGACCTAATATTAGTTACGGGTACTAAGAAGTTATGCCGGATAGCCGATAAAGTTGCCGAAACGTTTACCGGACACATTTGAATTTATACAGAATCTGTGCTTAGTTTCTGGCACCAAAGCGCTTGTAGCATAGCTGACCTAGGGCGTATACCATTTGGCGCTAAATTCGTTATTTTCGATAATTTTAATCACATTTAGTGTCTATGGATCATATTAAATGTGGATCCATACACGCAAAATGTGGTCAATATTATCGAAAATAACTCAAATGGAATACGGCCCTCATTGTTCATAACCGATCAACTAAGTACAACAATGTTCTCTGCGGTCATGAATTGGATTAACCGTTGGAACAGATTATATAAGGCTTTGGTGGCATTATTACTGAGCGCTTCCGTGCTTCGTCATCAGTCCTGGTTGTTGTCTTAGGATGGTAGTTATTATAAGTAAAACGGTAGAGCTTTTGCATATGCCCGCCTGGCTAGCTACCACCCTCAAGTAGAAATTTAATATTGTGAAAATAGGTTTTGTATAATTTCGTAACTATTAAGTATATATTTAAATACTCATTTAGAAAATATAATAGCAAATATTTGAAGTAATAAATTACTCACTATAAAATTCATTTGGCACGAACCCAGGACCGAATATGAAGATTATAAATAAACACATACATAACTGTCAAATGAGACTAGAAATTTTAGTAAATAATACGGAATATTTCAAGTAAATATTTCACTTAGCTTCTATTATAGTTACGACCGGTGGTCTTTTTCAAGGAGAGCTTAAGACGTCGACGTTGTTGTCTCGTTTCGCATGTTCGAAGAATGAAAACACCACGTTCGCGCAAAAGTAACATTTGTTTTTCAAAAACAAATGTTATATTCAAATCATTACAGGTTGAGTCGAAGAATAATGCCGGATCCGACCAAAGCTTGGGTGGCACAATTCTAACTCATAGTAATTGGTAAAGTCTACGCCAAAGTTTCTGTATACTAAATATACTTAGGTATCAGCATTGACAGAGAGATGTCGTCGTCTGCAATTGCTGAAACTTGCAGGAGAAACTTGAAACTCCAGCCACAGATCCAACCATCAGTTCTAATTGAACCAAGTTCAAGACTTTGTTGTTAGTTTTAGCACAAGTTTCAGTTTCTTAATATTCAGATAGCTTACTTAGAAATAGAAAAACTATTAAATTGTAGTATGGGGTGGTAATTGCGACACTGTGAACATGACGAAAATAATTATGGACTTTATTTTCTTTGAATTTCGTTAACTAAATGAATTGCTCATTGCACACCTTTGTTATTTCGGTATTTTCTGAACCACTATTTCACTTAAAATCGTTTAGAGTCGTTTGGTCGTTTGGTGTATTCGTAAAAAGGGGTTATTGGCAACAACTATTATCTATTTAACTAAGGCACGGAACGGAACGCCGCGCCGCGCCGTGCTGCTTGCGGCACGCCCGCTGTATACTCGTATTGCATGCCTTAGTTTAAAAGATATTGAAGGTGTTCTTACTCGTATCTCAATTACCCTTATTTACAAATTCTTGGGGTATTACAGCTATATGGCATATTGCGAATCAAAATACACCCTACTTATTGAATATTATCTACTTATGTCACTTCCACAAGTAAGTAAGTCCAATTTAACAACATTCATATACTAAAAAAATAACTGATTTGTTGGTAAAAGGGTCTTTGGGTACTCAAGGTTCAATCCCGTGGCAACTAATTATTGGATCTTTTAACAATCAAATTCTTAGCAGTGGTCCAGCGTTTGGAACTGTGCCTACACAACACCAGGCTCCCCATTTTTACATTTTTGAAGAAACTGGTGTATTGAAACCCCTACTCGTATGCCTACTGCTTTCATATGACGTAATGATATATAGTAGAGTAGAATGTAGAATACATTGAATGAATGGAAATCAAGATCAATTTCCTTTATTGGATTGTAAAATACACTCCGATACGCGCCGACGACACCTTTATGTTGTATTTTGCGCCAGTGTGCCCGGGTCTGTATATATTATACTGATGTGCACACTAGTGCAGACAATACGACAACCACAAATAATGGTCCGCGTGTGTTTATGAAATGCAGGAGCTATAATGTTTGCTATTACCTTCTGTAACGGTAGTAATGGTAGAGCTAAACTATTCTTAGAAGAGCTAAATTGTTTGACAGCCAATTTAGCTCTTCTAAGAATCATTAATTGAATGCCTTTATCGTTGCCACTTGTATGCATGGCTGAGCTTACAGCCAATACCAATATCATGGTCAAAGTTTTGTAGTAAAGTACAGGCTTGATAGCTTGCCATAATAGTCGTATTATATGTATCGACATATGTATAGATATATTGCCATAAAAATGAGGAGAGATGAAACCTACTTGACATATTAATTGGCGAAGATTATAGAAAATCAGATGACATAGTGCAAGAAGAAAAAGACTGTGGAGTAGGTATGAATTATGTCAGCGTATGTGAAGGTCGAAGCCGACCGAAAAACGTAAGACAAAGGCAAGGCTTTTACTAACACGGCTAAAATAATGTGCGATTTCACGGCCACCAAAGTTGCTTTTAGACCGCTAATTGTTTACTATCAGACTAATTGGTAATCGCGATCTCTCGAGATGAATGCATCAATTAAGATTTAACTCGATACTCTACCGAGTATTCGATAAAAGATAACTTTAGATAAGGAAATGATACTGTGGACTGAGAGTTGATGCCTGTTTTGAGTAGCGTGTTTGACGGAATTATTTGCAAGTAAACAATGTGTAAAAGTAGGGTAATTTTTCTTTTCATTAATGATTTTTTGAACTTGTTTTTTTGATGATCTTGAGGGTGTTTAAATGAACGCAAGGAATAAGTCATATAATTTACATCTGAGTAATCTCAGAGCACGAACAACACCAGGTACACAACAGTATCTAAGCATGAACGATCCAGTCGACTCACAGCACATGTTGAATAGATCACATGACTAATTTTTCTTTGGTTAAATATGTAATTTGGAATAGATCTATCCTCGCCCGAAATCTTGAGCGAAGTTTATGTTATAAAAATGTATTTTTCCTAATTATTTTCTTTATTTTTTTATCGTATTTATATACTAGTGTCTGTGGCTAGACTGACGGACTAAGTCTCTGTGATAAAACAAAAATTGAACTATACCTGAAACATATTATTTACTAATTATAATTCCAACCTACAATGCATAACAAAAGATTATCTTAACACGTCTATGACTGCGTTCAATGCTTACATACAAACTAAGTGAAGAAGCCTACAAAACTGTTAAAAAAAATCCTTTCAATTTTATACACGTCTGTCTTATATCCGTGTCCGGAGTGCAATTTCAAGATCTGCTTCTAATAAACAGTCAAAATAAACAGAATAAAAGAACAGGTTCATTTCCATAGCGGTTGTCTCTTCGCCTATCTATACAAGAGGTTCTTTAGACCAATTTGCTTACCGTTAAAGATGGAAGACCGTAAATAGGATGAGAGTTTTTTCACGATAAACCCGATAAAGACTTCTTTAGAAAGCTGTGATGGCTGTGTCAAGTCCATTGTCGTTTTATAAACTGTGTCGGCGCTCGGGAATTAGAGTATTTTGATAATATCGGGTGACGGGTTGGTATACTATTGCTACTGTTTAATAGTATCGTACAGTCGCTACCATTTTATACTTTAGATATACTTACTGACCGAACGAGCACGCAGTGCGAGCGAAGCGTCTCTGCTTCAGCTTACACAAAAATGCTTTCGTATGGCCGGTGGTTCTCTGCTACAGGTAGCATTTCTTAACCGATTCTCGAGAAATTTTGGGAGCAGGCAGCATTATAGAATTTTTGTCGATTCAATTTTTGGATTTTTTCAAAATGAAGAAGATTTGTTATTTGAAAACATAAAAAAATCGTATAACTGCCATAACGAAACATTTTCAAAAATATTACATCACTTTTTTGTTACCCATATCAAGAAGCAAATGTTTTGTCAAAATAACTTATTCATCGGACAAACTTAAAGGGACTGGCGTGGAAAAGAATTAAAAAAAAAACGCTGATTTCCTGTGTCATATCACATCACACGGGAATTTCGTCAGCTTTTGGAATAGTATACCTAATGGTGGTATCTAGGCAGAGGCGGAATTGTCTAAACTTTTTTGGCGTATAAATAATCACAAATTGTATAGTAGGCTTTCTTAGTATATTTTATCACGTGATATCTTTAGGAGCTTATTTACGAAATCGCTTAAATCATGAATGAGCTCCATACGAGCACCATACTTCATGCCTAAATCGAACCTAAAGCCTTGAGATTCAATCTTTACATCAATATTAATGTTTTACCACACATATAATACTTGCTTCTAAAAATTAACGCCATTCAAGCACGAGCAGAAGTCCACGTGCATCATATCGTGAATGCAAGATCATAGACACTACCAGCCACTTATAAGGGTAATAGCTAGCATTATCCTTAGTATTTAATTTCACATACTATTTTTTCTTGCTTCAAGTTTAAACTTGGACACCAATCATACACAAGCAGAGCTCCACGTGCATTAAATCGTGAATGCAAAAGCATACCACCAGCTACTAAAGAGGATAATAGCAAGCATTACCGGATACCCAACAGACGCCGCGCCGCAGTCGATACCGTACAATAATGCAAGTCAAATACACTCTAAGTATCACTTACCCTCTGTTAGCATGAATTAGCTAATGTTATGTGGGACCGTTTTACCATATTTACAATTGTGAGAAACTTGGAGCTGACTTGTACGCAAATAACTGTGGAAATCGCTATAGGTTATGCAAAACGAATTTATTAGTATGGAAATATCACGATTGTGCAAGAAGCTTTGATATTTATAAAAGTGCTTTAAAGCAGTTGTTATTATTATCTCATGAACATTTCTAATTAAAAAACCTTCAAGCCACAGTATTACGAGGTTTTACATGGCGGCCCCAAAGTCTAAACTAAAGTTAGGGTTAGTAAAACAAAATAAACAACCGAAAGCACTTTGGTTCAGCAGAGGGATAAGTAACTTTAACGTTATTTATTCTATACATATGATATAGTAGTGATCCCTAATTAGGAACAATATATGTAGAAGACGTCTATATATTTTATTATACAGCAGGTTTTCAGTTTCGAAATAAAGCAGTTTAATAGGATTATCCACCCTAATGTGAAATTTGAAGGTATAAACATTTATGTATGTGGATATTTTAAGGCTATTTTTTAAATCAAAAGGTTAATACAACGTTTTATAACACTTTAAAAACAGTCGACTCAGATCATTAGATAAAATACTTTTAAATACTTTATGTACTCTATCCACCAAAAAAACATTTGTTAAAAAATTTAACTTTAATTTAATCTACACCTGAATGTTGTCCTTGTATTATATAGATTGTATTCTATTACTCGCATTGGAAATCGGTTCATAAGTTTACAATTTACGAAATTTTACAAGTTTTGTATGTAATAGTATGTTTGTAAGTTTCGTAAAACTAGTCGCAAAGAATCTAAGAAACTGTTAGACGCCGCTATCTATTGAAATGTCTCCCTACACGTCTAACGGCGGATTAGGAATAAGTCACATTGTACGTAAACTCTACAAGTGCCTTCCATAACTATTAGTTTCATGCAATTGAATAGAAGAAATAGCTGTATAGGTGTTTATCTTTGGTCATAGCTTTTGTGTACAGTAAACATTTATTCAGCTACTTACTGCCCTTTTGGGTTTCAGCAAAGATTTGTTCATACATACCACGACATACAAACATTCTCTGTTGATATTTTACTGCATGTTAACTGTGATTTTTGTATATTTTATTAGTAAACAGTATATATTTAACTACGATGTCGCGCTTTCAAAACAAAGTAGCTTTGTCATATTTTAAATACCAACATTCTTTTATAAAATCTGTTTTTTTGAGAAGAGAGACGTTTAGAAAATCTGTTGTTTTGAGAAGAGTTGAATCCTTTTGACATTTCCGCTTATTATAGAAATCTGTCATCATATAAGTACCGGAAATGACAACATCAGTAAAATGTTGTATATTTTACTTTAAGCCTGTGTAAAAGCACTTGTGTCAAAATTAAGTTTTTTAAAGTTATTTGGAAACATCTTTTTATAGATATGGAAGTACTTACTTTAATAATACTTTGAAAAACGGCAAACATAGAAGTATAGTTAAAGGAAAGCTTCTACACTATAATCTTTTGAAGTCGGTTAAAATTGGGTAATTAGACACAACACATTTACCAAATTTTTATTTTATTTATGACCGCCTTTGACGAAGAATAAGTGATAATGTGGTCGAAAGTGGTGTTCAGGCTAACCTAGAATTACTGGCTCTCAAGGACAACTGCCAAACAGACCGTTAGGTGTTTGGCGACAGATTTTCTACCTGAGGGTGGCTAGCCAGGCGGGCATTCGCAAAATTCCCTACCACCACACTATAACGACTGCCATCCTAAGACAATAACCTTATAGTCACCCGTGACCACGATCACTGGCAAAGTGTTTGAAACGTCGGGACAAAAATAATGATAAATATACGCGATTAAAACCGTTTAAAGTAGTTTAATTACTATGTGTAATAATCGCGAAAACCTAAGACAACATTAATAACCTGTTTGTAATATACGCCGGTGCCGATGATATATTTTAAGTTCGGTTGTGAAGAATATTTACTTAAAGATATCTGACCCATTCTTAGAACCAGTATGGTATGGGACAGGTCAAAAGTCGAGTGTATAAACATACTCGCACCACCGCGTACCGTTAGCGGCGGGTATTTGTGGAACCGCTTATGACTAACAGTTCCACTAATGTCTGTGGTCTACTTATCCATATTAGTTATAGGTTTACAACTGTATGGGTTTATAAATATATGCATTACTAATATATTACCGTTTTAAGACGTTACCGGTGTTACAAATAAGAACCAAAAAGAATATGTTTAAACAATAATATTTTATCATTTTAAAATATTATTTCTATAAAGGAAATGTTTCTAAATCGTACGAGCAAAATGCCATCCGCATTATGTGGCAATGTGACCAATTGAGAGAGAATAATATAAATAAAACAAAGTTCAATCCACGCGTGGCGGCTACGAGCTATTATTTATCCGAAGCGGGAGAAAATTATAGAAAGTAATGCTTTTTAGGGTTCCTTACCCAAAGGGTAAAAACGGGACCCTATTACTGAGACTTCGCTGTCCGTCTGTCACCAGGCTGTATATCTCAAGAACGGTGATAGCTAGACAGTTGAAATTTTCACAGATGATGTATTTCTATTGCCGCTATAACAACAAATACTCAAAATAAAATAAATATAACCGTTTCTTGCTCGATACTAATAACGGTGACAGGTAGACGCTTTAACTATTCACAAAATATTTAGTCTTATATTCTCTTGAAATATAATCAGTTAAAATAAAATAAATAATTAAGGAGGCTCCCATACAATAAAATAGGTTTTCGCCGTTTATTTGCTAAAATTAATAATAATGAAAACGAGATAATGGTACGGCACCCTTCGTGCGCGAGTCCCACTTGCACTTGGCCTCTTTTTTATATTAATACGGCTGTCTTATTTCGTTAAAGATTGGTAACATATTTATGTGAGTTATGTGTGAAAATGCATTATCATCGAGGAGGAGTTCCAAAAAATAATCTGAAAACAGCTGCATTTTAAATATTTTTTTCATATCTATTAATAAATTAGAAATGAAAAACCCTTCAGCACAGTTTTTATGGCAAAATATCCATACATGGATACATTGTTTCTAAATCTAAACAAATATCCCCTAAAGCGAAGTTCCTCTTCAAAATGACCAAAATCAGGTTACCACCCACACGTATGTGGCGGTAAATATACAACATAAACCGTTTTATCGCATTTGTAAAATATTATTGCTCTTATCACCTTGAAAAATTATTAAAACACCCACGCGCATGATTCAAATTACAGAGGTCTTCCAAAAATCATCAATATAATTTTAAATTTTACGTACCTTGTATACCCGTAACAGATGTAGTACAATTAATATTAAAGTACTATATGAGATTCGTATAAAATATTCTCCGAATTTTGCGTATACCGTGATCAAGTATAATAATTAGATACACTAACATCAAAACAAAAATATATATCAAACGTTGAATTTCTTGCATTTTGCAATGTTCACCATAAAAAAGGTTGCAATAGTTCTTGAAATTACATTACAAACCGACATAATGATATGTTAAATCTTTCCAAACCCATCTTTATTTCGGTACATATTTTTACGATCAGTGGCGCCAAAAATTATTTAAAAAAGATATAA
Organism: Plagodis pulveraria; assembly: GCA_963890685.1. Lineage (NCBI taxonomy): Eukaryota > Metazoa > Arthropoda > Insecta > Lepidoptera > Geometridae > Plagodis > Plagodis pulveraria. The sequence goes on from OY982955.1 coordinate 34,865,288, forward strand.
CTTTTGTACTTCACATCAATTACAAATTCTGGGTACATTCAACAGGAAAATAATCTTCATGCTCATGTAAAAAAACCAATAAAAACATAACCACTCGTAATAACTTCCTGTTTCATGCCATCTCTGTTCCGCAGTATTTTTTTTGTATCGAAACAACAATAATATTATGTATCATAGAACTTTTAATAGACTCACTAAACTGCATAACATTGTCCCATTTTTTGAGTAGTGTTCCCACGGCAAGACGCACCTTGAGTGCGACTTTTTTCAATAGAAAACAGTATATTTACATATATGTATAACAATTATATAATATGTACATATCTTTTACAATTGTAGTAATTGTAGTTCAATTTGTTGTTTTTTTTTTTTTACCAAAAACGGTTATGTGTTAAATTTATATGCTGTAGAAGTTGGAGTTAGGGGTATACCAGCGAAATCCCTATATAACCCACTTAAAAACCTTGGCCTACCAAGAACAACCGTAACTTCCTTCCTAGAACGTGTATCTAAGGCGGCATTAGTAGTTCTTACCAAATTTGGTTAGGTAGAGGAGGAGGCTCGAGCGGTGAAGGGGAGCATTGATATATCATAAAGGGACCCCTTAACCCTACTCCTGGGTTGCAAGTTCCAGGCCACTCTGGCCTCTTCCTCTGCAACGCTATGCACCCGGCACCCGCACGGTGAATCCATGGAATGCTAAGTAATTCGTTTCTCTATCCTATGTCACTGGCTTGTATTATTTATCTTTAAATTTATTGTGGCATGCACTTATATAATCATTACAACTCGATATGTATATTGTTTGAGTGTTCACTGTAATTGACTCTCTGTATATATTTAAGTTGCAATTACTACTATGTTTAGCTGTTGGTTATCCATGTAATTAAATTAAATAAATAAATATTCCTCAGGTGGTAAAGCGCCTATTATATCTTGGTTACGAAAAATAGAACAAATTTAAAACTCTTTTCCCACCACAACCTGTAATAATATTTTGCGTAGTTATCTATGGCCTCGGGACCTAGAGATGGTAGCAGACTTTTATCTTACTAGTCTTTTAGTCGTTTAACGCCTTTTATTTTATTTGTGTTAAGGTTGGTTTAACAATTAACAGATAATTTATTGCTTTGAATAAATCTATTCACAAGGCATATAAATAGAACAAATGTTGGTTGGTTAAACGTTGTATGTTAAAAGCTTGGTCGGTTTATTTATATTTATAATTATAGTTTTTTTATAATTATATTGTGACAGAACAAGCACGAGGCTCACTTGATGTCGGTAACCTTTGCCCATAACAGATGCATTTCGTCACAAGTGATGAACTGCACTTCGCCCGTCTCCCTGAGACATACAATTAGGTCTCTTGTGCCTGTAATTTTACTGGTTCTCAAGGAATGCTATCGGTAGACACTGTTTATTGCTTGGCGACATATTTTGAACTTGAAGGTAGTAGCCAGGCGAGCGTTCGCAAAATGATTTTTCACCATGCGGTTAAGCTCAACCCGACGCGGCGGTAGGGATAAAACCATGAACCTGTGACATGGCAGTCCTAAGCTATTACCGTACGGATATGACTGTTTTATTTATCAGGCGGATATTTTTAATCTTACGATAGAAAAACCTAGGCTTAGTTAGGTCAATAGCATAAATTACTGTAGAGTAACGCGTGGGCAGCAGAATGAATGATGGGGCAGTAATAAAAACAGTTCGATAAAAGTACTTCGGCCCCCATAAGTTAAATTTTATTTTGTTTACTCTACCACTTTACTAGAAACCCGATGTTTATATAGAACTTGGATGGTATAGGTAGTATTAATTGTACTGTCTTTTTTGCCTGGTTAAAATTATAGTACTTATTTTAAATTGAAAAGCAATTATCTACCCCCTCATCTGTGACACGCTCTCACAGCGCCTTTTAAATAAAAGTAGGTTTAATTATTGCAATTCAATGGCGCACGCGGTCATGCGCTCTGGATTGCTAATTGTTAGCTGTTTGGAATATGTCTTATACCTATGTCTGTAATGGTCAATAGGTTGCTCGATTACTTAAAAATATTTTTAAAGAAACGGTTAAAGTAATGTTTAAAAAATCACTTAAGTAATATTAGATATGTCTAGTAATGATTTCTTTTAATTTTCCTGATCCCGCGACGAAATAAACACCACGTAGCTAAACCGGAAAGAATTTTTCGAACGAAGAGTCTAGACCTGATGATGCAAATTTCTTGATCGTCCGTTCGATAAATCAAGGCCTCCTGGCGATGCTTTGAATGTTGCGAAACTCGACGAATAAAAAATAATTCTTCCGTTTGGTCTACGTTGCGTTTATTAAGTCAGGTCGGCTTAGCAGGAATAGTAGGAGGAAGTGACATTTCCTGTAGTAGCTTATTTTTTATAGTTTTAAAATATTCATTTAATGTTTTATAAATATATTTTTTATTATATTTAAAATTTTATTTTTCAACACGGATTTCCGGAAATTAACGCCTGCCTTAATGTACACAACCCGTATTCCTAATAGGTCCAGTAATGTATATAATTTTTAAATTTATTTCAAACCCATATGTAATTTATTAGGAACTATAAGCTTTATTATTGAAATTAAACGGTGGTTTTGAAATCGCGTGCGGCTAATGAAGTAGGCAATTGTCACGTGTCTGGACGTCAATCATATATTTTTGTTTCCAAGAATTTATTCCACAGACCTTGACAGACAATTTATGATTTTTATATTTTTATTTTTACAATGACGCATGTCCTGTGCTTTACATTACAAAATGACCACGAAAGGAAAATTACTATATGGCGTATATGACTATAATTTTTCCTTTGTAATTTTGTAAGACAATTTATGTGCCGTTTAGATGTGATAATTATTTCCCGACTTTAGAATATAGGTTTGTTTCATCTTCCTGTTAGTGTTGAAAAAAGGAAAAGGGCAAAAAACGCTTAATTAGCACCATGCCACCACTCACGCTCGTGTTAGTCGTTTCGAATTGGGGGCATATCAGGGTTTTTACCATCTTAACGACCGATTGGTAACGGGTATTTTTTTATATCTGGTAGGTAAGCCTTGACCACAATCGCGTCTGATGGTAAGTGATGATGTGGTCGTGTTAACAGGCTTAAACTAGAATTACTGGCTCTCAAGGACATCTGCCGGAACACACCGTCAGGTGCTTGACGACAGATTTTCTACTTGAGGGTGGTCCCTAGCCAGGCGGGCATGCGGTGAAGCCCAAACCCGCGGCGGGAATCGAACCATGGACCTGCTGTGCAGCAGTTCATAGCCAATGCCACTGAACCGTCACTGCTTCAGATGGGTATAAATTAACAGCCGTAGCGTTGCCAAAGGACTGGGTGAGGGAGGACGTTGCCACGATCTCCACGCTTGGCAGCTGTCTTAGGGATCAAAGTGAAAGATTGCAGTTTTTAGTTTTCTGCTCATTTTCTGGTATATAAACCAAACCCTGCATTGCCTAGACCGTAAATACGAGTTCAACCCGTGGTACACCACGGTGCGCGGGCTCAATATCCTGATCAGATTTTTATTATTGTAGAATATTGGATTGTTATGAAACATGCATAGCTGAGATATATTAAAAAATGCCTGCCCTCGAATTAGAAACAATATCAATATCAGTTTAATCTTTTTGGAAAAAAAAATGGGGATAATTCGATGCCACATGACTGAATGACACGTACAGTGTTAGGTACGCTTAAATCTTTCAGCATACAATAAGTGGCACCATGCAATTCTTGGATCGAGACATGACAGCCATATGCTGCACACAAGTTAGACGGTTAATTTGTCAACTGACGTCAATGGAGGTCAGTGACCTAACGCTTAGTTTGCACGACATTTACGGTGAGCATGATAAGACAACCCTTTCATGACTTGAGGTTATTTGAACAGTTCTCTTTTGGAAAGGTCGTAAGGTTGCTGCCGGAAGAAAAAATGTAAAAAAACATTAAAATAAGCGTATTCATTAAAAAAATTACGACTGCCCAGCCCAAAAATGTATAGCCAATATCACTCGGGATGTGGTAAAGTGTGGGGTCTACCGAAACTCATTTATACATATTTATCTACAATCAAACTCAGACTCTTAAATCATGGATATGCTTGGATTAGTTAACATTGACAGGTGGTCAAGGTGCCAACTTGTTTTGAATTTCTAGGTTAGCCTGAGCAACATCTTCGACTATATCATCATTTACCATCAGGTGAGATATATAGGATTATGTTATTCGGACGTATCTTGTTTGTATGTTTGTGTATACTTCTGCATTGCCTCGTATCTTCCAAACGGTTGGATGGATTTTGACAGTTGTGGTGTGGTGACTTTGTCCCTAAGTGTTTTGAATAAAAAAATAAAAATGGCGGATAAGTGACATAATAAGAATAATATGTTCATAAACTAATACCAAACTAATAAATAGATACAGTCGTTACTTTGCGGAAATCCATATTTAATAATAACAAATATTTTAAAATATTCAGTGAAATCATCTAATTAATATTTTAATAAAACACTTAAAAAATACAAAAATATATCTAGTGATAATTCCGCCTAATTTTCCTGTTAAGTCGACGTGACGTCACAAACGCCACGCAGCCAAACCGGAAGAGTTTTCGACGCGTTTCGCCTCTACACGAAGCATCCTCAGGAGGTCTTGACTCTACGAGCGCACTACACTCTACGAGGTTTGGTATTAAATTTGTTAATTTAATACCAAACTTATGGAGTAGGGTATTAAAATAAAGTATTTCAAAAGGAGATTACAAAAATATAAATAAGTTGTGCGTTTCAATTTAAGTAAGTTTAGTGTTCTGCGACATAAAAATCTCTAAAATAACATAAAAAAAAATTAAATACACAATGCACTAAAAAGAGAGAAACAATTCGAAACAGCAGCATCAGTTAGCAGCAACTAGTAGCAGGTGACCCAGTTGCAAATTATAGACCGAAAGAAAATTAGGGTTCCGTTTGCAACTAAACTTAATGCGGAATTCCAAACCTTGTTTAAAAAAGTTGTTTCGGTCTATTTAGCGTAAGTAGTCGGGTTATTAATTTTTATAATTATTTATTTTATTTATTTTCTGCTTGTCTATAAGCAGTATAAATCCTATAGCAGAGATGGAATCTGATATTATTTTGATAAATGATTATAGCTTCAAGCTAAGACATCGATCAGTCGATCCATCTGTCAACCTGTCAGCAGCTTGTTAGTGCATAAATGACAAAGTGTGATGGGTAGTAAGCACTGTAAATGTAACTGAACTTGTTGTAAAGACCAGCTTCATCGAGCTGCATGAATGTTTAGCGTACGGGAAACTCTGTTATTGCTTAGGATTATTTTTTTAGGTTGTCGTAACTAATAAGCTAATGAGTAAATAGGCTGCTTGGTGTTGAAACTTTTGACTTTGCCGATAAAAGATATAGACCATGCAGAATACGTTAATTCACCTGCAGGATTTTAATTCTATACTTATTATAACTAACGGGATATTTACCGTGTTTTTGATTGTTTATGAGCTCTCGATATTTTCTTTTTACTCGTGATCATGGCGCTTGCAACAGTGCCGAAATATCGAGAGCTCATAAACAATCAAAAACACGGTAAATATCCCGTTAGTTATAATAAGTATAGTGTTAATGACCGTGACAGGATTTTAATTGTTTCACCGTCTGATATATTCGTTGTTCATTCTCTTCTCTACTCCTACTAGTCAGGTAAGTAAAAAGTTGAACTAAACACGTTGCAAAATTTTTCTTCTACACCTTTCTCTTTCAGCCTTCCTCCTCTTACTTATGTTACCCTGGTACTAATCCATTCGGGAGTACGTACTTTTTTTTGTCATTCTTTGCTGTCAGTCGTCATCGTCGTAATATTTACTCCTTTTTCTTTCATATCCATCACACATAATATTATCCGTATATATTATTTTATTTGGCTGTTTTTTGTCCTTCGATCCCTTTACATTTTCAATTACATTGTACATCCCTACTTGGCAGATTGTCGACTTGCAGGTTGTAGCTGGCCATGAGGATATTCGCAAAATACCTTACCACCAAGCCAATATAAAAAGCTTAACAAACATTGTGCAATTTCCAATGAGTCCAAGACAAGGGAGGGAAAGAACTTATATTGGAAACTACATGAGAGACTCGCAATACCTTGACGGTAAAGTTCCTGGAACGGTATTTATGGGTAACTAAACATCCTCGTTTTACCTATAGTTGTGCCAGTAAAACGACTTGCTGATTGACCTCGGGACTATAATTATAGTATGACACTTAAGTGCGCTAGCTATACAAACGCTGTTTCATCATATTTTATATCCCAATTGTTCAAACGCGGTGAAATATTTGCATATCTTTCAGCCTTATTATATGCTTTTGGTTTACCAGTTTACAATTATGTATTGCCAAAATTCATTAAAATAATGTTTTAGTTTGAGAATTTTTATTTTCACATTGAGAGACAATAAATAATAGGTAAAACTAAAAACTCGCAACTATAAGTATAGTTATTAATAGGCAAAGGATATGCATGCACAATTTCACTGAGTTTAGACACACACACACACACACACACACAAAACTACGTTGGTATAGGAAGCGCTTTGAACACTTTATGTGCATATTTGATATCTACTCTAATATATTTATCATTTATATGGGAAGTACTTACTAAATACAGGCCAATTAGTCTTGCTAAGTAGTTTGAGATTTACATTATTGTGTTTTAAATAAATAAATGTTATTATTATAATCAGTATCACACGACGCGACGGACAAAACAAATCTGAACAAAAGTAACATCAAATATCAAACAATGTCGCGAGTTTACGTGTGTTTGTTGTGCTCTCCATTCAAAGAACAAGAAGTTTTAAGAAACCAGTGATATCTATTAATGGATGTGGTCATTGTATATAGTATGTTACCTTTTCGCCGTAAGTATGCAATAAGTTAAAGCCACTATTTGTATGAATGAGACATCGTAATTCTAGAAACGGTATTGCTATGTGTTTTTAGATTTTTCTGAATGGAGAGACAATATAATTTATTATAAAATACAATACGCCGAGTTATTTCCTTTGCAATACAATGACCCCGGTGGCCGCACGGTGAAACCATGGAACGCAAAGTGATTCATCGCTAGTGCATTCTTACAACCTTTTGATTTTATTTTTGAACGTCATAAATAGATAAAAACAGTCATACTCTTTTATTATACCATTATTAAAGAGAGTGCAAAATCACGGCACTTAGAACCTGTCTCTGAGATGTAAAATAAGCACTTGTGCTCATGCACAAGCAACATGATATTTTCTACTAAAGCCCTATCTTAATAGCTTCAGACCATATATAACTGGGCAAATCTGATATTGTACTGTATCAGCCGGATTGTCCACTGCTGAACACGGCCTGTCCCATTAAGGGGGTTTACAATATTCCCCACGCCTGGAAAGCGTCTTGGGGTGGCAGTTTAAGATGTCAGTTCCTCAGAAGGCACTTTTGCCCACCTTTCGGTATTTTGACCTGTCGCCTCATATGATACCCACAGATCTCCAAAATTTAATTACATTTGTAAACTATAACTGCCCATATCAAAATTGAATAAGGGTATACACAAATACACTTTGTATCGTATTGATTCGCATCGGAAAGCATCTACGAGTAGTTATCAAACCTACTGTTAATTGTCAATTGTCACTCAAGTTCATTGTATGTAATTGTGCTGTTTTGTTTGTTTTTATTTCATGAATAATATTTTTGGAAGGTTTAGTTTTCATTTTTAGGAATATTATGACGACTTGAAGCAAGAGAGGGGCTACAAAGGCCGGACACAACTTGAAACTGCTGTTTTTTAATAGGGCTTGACGTTGTTCTAAAATGATTTGGAACGAATAACTTTTAATATGGGGTACGCACTGTATTGCAGTTGTTTTATGTAGGTTCACTTACGGATACGTCACTTACATATACGGACGTTATGAAGCCGACGACGCCTGTTTCTTTGTGTATTTTATGAGTTGCTCGAAGATTTCATACGACGCATGATTTTCTCATTGAAGGCATATATGCCTTCGCTAAATTTTTATCGCACCACGCCATAACTATTAGGCAATAACGCTTGAACTGACTATCCAGCCTAATTCTGAATATAATATTAATGTACCTGACTATTATTGAAACAGAGTTCTATTATAATGAATTTGTAAAGGACATTTCTTATGGCTTAATGCACCAGCGATGTAATTTAATACAACTTTGCTGGCACCTAAACAGCGCAGAGAGGTCGAAACTGCTGCCATATTACACGCATTTTTTGAGTAAATCATCTTTTTCTACAAAAAAGTAGGATAATAACATCTTGTATAATTTCAAAGAAGAACAAAAAATAAGGATTAAGCTTTGATATGACAAAGCTAATTATATTATACCGTTTTTAGGCTCCCAGTTATGATTCAATGCATATTTATGAGCGTAATAACGTGCGAAATACTTCCTAATTACAAATAATGGAGCCCGTTCTCAATTTCGTAAAAAGGGTTCACAAGATAACATCTATGGTGTTCCGTTCCCCTTAACATATAAGGGCTCGACTGGACTCTGTTTTCATTTAAGGGTATTGGTACCACACCGCGCATTATAAAACGTAGTTTTTGGTTTCTTATTTGTAAATTATGGAAAAATTAAATATAAGTAAAGTAAAATTTAGTTAGTTTAAATTATATTTTCCGTCAGTTCTTAATAGTCTGCATTAACTTGCTAGGATATGGATTTGAAGATATATCTTCCATCAGGGTACTTACTGGTGTCTGAAACTATATAATTATGCAAACTAAAAAAACATTAAGTAGTTTTTTTTATGCCTGATAGATTTAGCCTTTGACCACTATCTCACCTGATGGTAAGTGATGATGTGGTCGAAGATGTTGTTCAGGCTAACCTAGAAGTACTGGCTCTCAAGATCAGCTGCTGGAACACACCGTTAGGTGCTTGGCGACTGATTTTCTACTTGAGGGTGATAGCTAGCCAGGCGGGCATTCGCAAAATGCCCTACCAGCATGCTATAACGACTGCCATCCTAAGACAACAACGACCGACGGCTTAATGTGCCCTCCGAAGCACGGAAACGCTCAGAAGTAATGTCACTAGCGGTCACCCATCCAACTTATGACCGCGCGTGACTTTGCTTAACTTTGCTGATCGGTTGAGAACAGCTAAGTAAACTTCGCTACGAGCGCTTCAGAATAGCTATATAAAAATAAAATGTGAAGGTTGTGGATGCATCGTGAAGAGGAAACGGTAACCATTCCCTTAACATTCCATATTTTATAAGGCGTAATTACAGAGTATCAAAACAGTTAGTAAATCAACTTCATACCGGAATGGTAGAGGCGTTTAAAATGTACCGTTTTTTTCATTTTTTGGTCCATAATGTGTTCTTTTTATAATATGGTGAGAAGAGTTGTTTATTGTCTTCGTTGCGGCGGAGTTATTGTTCATTTATTCAGAAGGAACACAAAAGTATATAATTATGTAGGTAAGTACCTAACTGTCATGTTTATTACCTTAATTATTATACTCTTATGTGCGAATCTGGCTGTCCGTTTTTATTCATAGAGTACCTATGTATGTAGTGCGAATTAGTTTAATAATCTATGTTACAGTTTAGGTATATATAAGTCTTTTTTTTAATGCATGATAGGTTAGCCTTTGACCACTATCTCACCTGATGGTAAGTGATGATGTGGTCGAAGATGTTGTTCAGGCTAACCTAGAAGTCTAGACTGTCGTTTATGTAGCGACATACCTAACTTGTATGTAAAGCAAGAGAGTGTAGGTAAACAACGTATTTTCTCGCGTGTGTTCTCTGAAGTGGTACACAGACAGGGGTGTCTATCCATACACGTTTTACCAGACATTATTTTGTCCCACGTAACAGAGGCCGAGCCTAGTGCCATCTCACGGATCCAGACTCCGATATGTTGCTGTTTATTTTCTGTATGCAAAATCAAATAGCTATTCCCACCCGGGATCGAACTTACTACCTCTATCGAACGTCCGAACCTTCCGAACCGCTTTTACGAACACTTCCACGAGGTAGTCGATTTAGATGCAGTGATGGCTCAGTGGCATTGGCTATGGACTGCCGCGCAGCAGGTCCATGGTTCGAATCCCCCCCAGAGCTTGAGCTTCACCGCATGGTGGAAGGTCATTTTGCGAATGCCCTGCTGGCTAGCGACCACCCTCAAGTAGAAAATCTGTCGCCAAGCACCTAACGGTGTGTTCCGGCAGCAGTCCTTGAGAGCCAGTGAAATAACAGGCAAAATGAGACCTGACAACTATGTCTCAAGGTGATGGGCGCAGTGCAGTTCGTCACTTGTGATGAAATGCATCTGTTATAGGCAGAGGATACCGCTTAACATCAGGTGGGCTTCGTGCTTGTTCCTTCACAATAACATTAAAAAAAAAGTTTGTGTGAGTATCTGTTGCAACTCACCTCTAAAACAGCTAAACGAATTTTGATGAACTTTGGTACGTAATTATCATTTAAGCGCCTGGATTAGGGCATGGTATTCTTTTTCTATCTCTTTCATATCTTCTAACAGAACTGATCGCTTCCGCCCACGGCTTGGCCCGAGTGGCCAGCGGGATAATACTAGCTATCGTGTTTTAAGCATTGACGTGTGTATAGTACCACCAACTTAACTGTGCTGTTTTCGAGGGCGCTACTGGTCATGGAAATCAACTACAAACTGTCACAATTTGAGGAAAGGTTTTAGTTCTTTTTTCTGCCACCTGAACAGATAAGTTGGTGGGACTGTAACGTTATCTCGATGGTTTTAAGTTCAACTATATAATAATTTGTGACTTAAATGTAATTTAAAAGGCGCACTGTGGAGATCACAGTGGTCACGTACGTGTCTGGCAAATTTTATTTATATTTCGGCCAATTTTTCTAGATCTCGCACAACTGCCTGAAAATGGTTGCCTTGATCAGAGATTGCTGCATTGTCAATAACTACGTCATCGATTGATTACTGTCTACCTTGGCAAAATTGGATTCTTTGATGGAAGGATATGTACCCACCACCCATATGTACCCATTGACTTTGAATTAATCACTCTGTGCAGGACAGCTTTATGAAATTTATTATAATGTGTTGTCAAAACCAAGACTATTGATACATATTTTTAGTTTCAAAAATACCTCCCTCTCTCTGACTGATCGGGCATAGCAGAAATCCTTCGAGTTACAGTAAAGTGTCCACAAAAAACGTTATGAACTACTTATTTTTCATATATTGTATTTTTCTTCTTCTGCAAAAGAAGACTATTCTGTGTATTTTTACATAATTATATTCATTTAATTATTAATCGTTTTGCACTCAGAGAATACCTTATTAATCGATTTCTTTACAAATAATTGGTCTCAATATTTTATTACCTTTACGAATTAACCCGCAATGCGACATTACACTGCACTGTCCCGCGTCATTCTTCACACGCATTTTATATCATATTATATTTTTATCTCTGTGAGAAAATATTCACCATTGTTTTTCTTTAAAAGAGGCGCCGGAAAATGCGGTCAACTCGGTGTTTTTTTTATATTAGCGGTTATGCTAAGTGTATAGTTTGCCTACATTAAACTCATCAAGGAGGTTTATTAAGGAAAAAATAATGGAAAGACATCTACTGTTAAATGATCTACATATATATAATTTAAATTTTATATATTATGTAGATAATTTAACGGTTGATGCCCTTCCATTATTATTTCCTCAAGTATAACTTTTGTAATACATCATTAAATTATATTTAATATACAAGGTTGTGTTATTTTTTTTGCTGATAGGTTTTGTTTTTAATAGGCCTTTTACAAAAAAATAATATATAGGTACTGCGGTTGAAAATACCTTAATATGTCTTTGAATGTGAAGCAATGATAGATGCAGATTCAACATTAAACATTGATGTGAATTGTAGCATAGGTTTCCTAACTTTTTGTTTAACTTCCTACTGTACTTCCAATGTGCATTTTCACGGATATAAAAGATTTTATACGATAAATATTACGAATGCACATACGAAGAAACACTTCGGCATCAAATATTTTAAAATAAATCTGCAATTTTAGTGACGTGATTTCTCAATTTAAACAAAGAATTGTCTTCCATATTACTTATGTATACTTGTTATAGCTTACTTTTGGCTTACATACTGCTTGGTGCCAATTTTAGTTTTTATATTGAGCAAAAAAGTACTGACATTTTAACTGCTATTGTGTTGATGCAATAAAAACTTAACATATGTGAACATGCACCTCATGCGTAAAGGGTGTTCATCAGCTCTAAATATTATATAAAAATGTTTGTGTTGTATTAACACATTTTTTGTGATATAAAAATTTTACGAAGATACAATTGATTTTTTCGCTCATTTCAAGTGAAATTAGAATTTTGCACAATTACATTTAGAGCAGACATTTTTTTATTTTGTTTATTTGTCATTCCCTATGAATTTTATAAATGTGTTTATGTTGTTATATGTTTACAACCCATTTGTTCGGTAAATCTAATAATTTTCAGATTGACATCGTTTTATAACGGTGATAAAATAATCGGTGTTCTGGACAATAATGAAAAGTTAACGAATTTATATAAGTATGTTTTAATTACTAGATCGTTCTCATATAATTTCATTTACTTTTTCATAATTTTCTTTCAAAAAAGCTGGGTGAATTTTTCAGATTATTACTTTTCAGAACACCGTTTCTTTTTTTTTCGTTGTTTATAAAAATAAAAAAAATATTTAGAATTACGGAAGTAGTGTTAAGTAAGTGCGAATTCTATAATTTAAAACAATCAGCGGATCACTATTAAATCCTAAAATAATGATAACAACCATTAGATAACAATGGTTTCATTAAATTTTATTTCATTTATACCTTCTGGATAAAATTTAAACCCAATATCAAAACTCTTAGCCCGTAACCTGTTGAAGTTCCGAAGTCATTTCAAAGTTACATCAAATTAAGAACCGACATAAACCAACTCGGTTCATAAAAGAGGTCTTTATCCATCAACTAATTAGCACTTCCGTAAAAATTAAAGACCGAGAATTGTAAACTTACGACGTTGAGTGCAATAACCTAGGTTATAGAGTGTAACCCTCGGTCAAGGGTATAAATTAACGATAAATCGGTTCTAGCTTACTAATGACTAGAAACACTAAACGATTCTAGACTCACCTTAAAGTAGTCCACATGATGTGCGAGCTGGCTGGATAGAAGAAAAATAAATTTGAACGTCACTGAAATTAGAGTTCGATATTTGAAAACACTCGGAGACGCGCGGTTGTTTAGTATTTTAGTAGTGAGTTAGTGTGCACTGGACGCGTGCGTTCGTATTGGAAGCGACGACGGTTATGGTCGCGCCGTTGCTGTTCTTGAACTTGACAGGTTGCGAGTTGCACATAGCTGCATTTACGACAAAAGACAATGCCTTCGGAGTCATACCTCACACCCCTTTGATGTCTGTCGGTGTCTGACGGCCGATACGTCGTCGGGAGGGGTAGAGTAAATATTTTGATAGAGTGTGAATGCATTGTTAGATAATTGGGAAATGGGTGTTTTGAAAGAATTTTACTCATTCATCTATTTACAATTTTGATGTTTTGCTCCTGACAAGGAAGTCAGATATTCAATTAATTATATATTTTCTGATCTGTAAGATGATACCTTGGTTCTAAATGTTAAAGAGTTTACGGTAAAAGATTTTATAAAAAGTCGAGCTTCCAAATTCAAATCGCATTAGACCAGTAGGACAACTAAAAACTGTAATAACTTTATACCTAATGCTTGTTTAGTATAACATTTTTTTAGTTCAGTTTGTCGGATTTTTTTATTGTTCCTCTTTCAAGGGTTATATAAAAATATTAAATCAGTGCTTTTGTTTAGAGTTTCAGACAAGAAAATTATTTCAATAAAAAATCAATGAACCGACTTACACAACTGAATAGTATAAAACAACTTGTTGACGTCGGTTTGGTACCATGCTGATTTAAAACACTGACCTCGCACTATCATAATCTAACTTGCACATATATTTCATACTTTTGGAAGAAGGTTTCGTTTTTATTGAAAATCATTTGTTTCACCCTTTTTAGTACTGCATACTGCTAACAATATCATTTACTCACCATTAATACTCTTCACCATGTACAAGAGTTCCAATTACCACTAAATCATCCAGATATGCAAATATATATGTCAGTTAGTTGACTATAAGTTAAAAAGTTCCGGCAGGAGCCCTTGAGAGCCAGTAAAATTACAGGCACATGACACTTAACAACTAAATATATGTCTCAGAGTGACGGACGCAGTGGAACACTTGTGACGAAATGCATTCGTTATATGCAGAGGTTACAGCTTAACATCAGGTGGTACCTCGTGCTTGTTCCTTCACAATAACTTAAAGAAATGTACATTCTTTGTTGGGACGGGATCCTTCGTACGTAGACCTCCTCGCACTTGGAATTTAATTGAATGTTCACCTAAAATTAGATTAAAATAAACATATTTAAATAAAAAACTTAAAGTTACTACAAAACTAATCCAATATTCCGCTACCATTAGGCAGTGTTCCCAAAATGCTGGCCGCATTGCCACGTTGTATGGCAATGCTTATCCTCTGTGCAAAGTATATGCCAGCATGTTGGTCACAAGTAGCGTCGACCAGACGTTTTGAGACGTCTTTGAATAATAGTATCTAATAATAGTATACTATCTTGAAGCAGTGATGGCTCAGTGGTATTGGCTATGGACTGCTGCGCAGCAGGTCCATGGTTCGAATCCCGCCACGGGCTTGAGCTTCACCGCATGGTGGAAGGGCATTTTGCGAATGCCCGCCTGCCTAGCGACCACCCTCAAGCAGAAAATCTGTCGCCAAGCACCTAACGATATGTTGCGGCAGCAGTCCTTGAGAGCCATTGAAATAACAGGCAAAAATGAGACTTAACAGGTATGTCTCAATGCGATGGACGCAGTGCAGTTCGTCACTTGTGATGAAATTCATCTGTAATAGGCAGAGGGTTCCGCTTAACATCAGGTGGGCCTCGCGTTTGTTCCTTCAAAATAACATAAAAAAAGTGATATTAAGCTATACACATTAGTAATGACAGCTTTAAAATATACAAAAACAGCAATATAACATAATGTACCTATATTATAACTCTATGCTCTACAGCAATTTAGCTCCATTATAATAAATTAGAGGTGCGCATGAAAATAACGGTTAATTTTGGACGAAATGTTTTTATTATGCAATTATTTACACATTAACATACTTATTTTCACACTTTTGCCTACTTTGAACGTTTAGCGAAAGTTTGGTTATTGCTGTTTGCTTTTAGTGTATGTTACAGTCAGACTAAACAACATAGTCTGCAGTTTAGGTGTCAACAATATCCGAGTAGTAGACTTTATTTCAGTAATTTCTTTAGCACTCGCAACATAGCTTGCAATGCAGTCATGACTTGGATGGGTGACAGCTAGTGGCATGACTACTGAACTTGCACGTGCTCCGTAGGGCACGTCTAGCCGTTGGTTGTGGTGGTCGTCTTAGGATGGCAATTGTTAAAGCACGGTGGTAGAGCATTTTGTTGCCCGCCTGGTTCGTTACCACCCTCAAGTAGGAAATTCATCGCTATTGAAGTAGCCAGCGACATTAACTATGTGTTTTTAGTGGTTTTTAATAAAAATAAAACTTCTTTTGTAACTCGAATGCAACTGATTACTTCGCTCGGCACATGAAAATAGACTCACCGGCTGTTACATGAGAGCCAAACATATCTATACCAAGATACCTCTGTCTATACGATATTCTAGGCAGATCTCAGTATTTAATTTCTATTAATATTTTATTGCATGAACATCCAAATGTTTATATTTCTAGCTCAATGGTTTGTAAGATCATATTTTGGCTAATATTATTATTTTATATTTTCGAATAGATGAGATAGGGGCCAAATATTGCCTATCATAAATAAAAAAAACATTTTTTTAAATTGTCATGAAATTTTTTGCACAAGCTGTTTCTGATTTGTTCTTCTTTCTAAGCTTTCGTAAACCGTTTTTTATTTTTCTATGGCCGGCAAACAACCATACGAGAACAGCAGGGATATGCTGAAAAACAGCGCAGCGATGCTCCTGTGAAAAGAGCACAAGCTGAGCATAAACCTATTGCCTAAATTCATTTTTAAATTTGTGATAATTTAGTATTTACGTAACTTTTGGAGGCAATAAATAGATATTTTATTTATTTATTTTATACTTTTCCTTATGTAGGCGTACATCTCTGTCGTACAGACAGCTAAATACACTGTATACCTACCCAGAAGATTATATTCTGGTCGCACCGTAACATAAGCGGTTAATGTTTAGTTCAATTACTTGCAACTTATGCAGTTTACTTTCTCAATTATAAGTAAAGTTAAGTATAGTAATTACGCTACTTAGTATTAATCTTTAATAAATCTCAATTTCAAACACCGAATCGTTTATTTTTGTAGAGGGTATATTATCTAATCCGTCTGCGGCTCCGTTGCGCTTTTAATACCTATGTTAGTTTATGTATACCACCTTCAATTCATTCGCTTCTTAACCGTCAGGCTTTGTTTGGCTTTCTTCAAATTAATAAGAAATTATTTGGTTAGAATAATATTTATTCAAAGATTTTACTGGTCTTTAAAGTCTGAAGAAGCAAATTGTAGCGCCTGCCAAGATATTTTTAGTGTATGTGTTAGTTTCTTGGCAGGCACCCCATGTGGTAGATAATTAGATAATTATACTGAAGCGAAGTTCATCTTATTGTACTAAGCTCCTGTCTGGCTACAGAAGAAAATTTTACAATGTTTCATGGACGTTTGTAAGTTGGTTTAAAGTAACTCCGGGCTTTTTGATAGACATTAGGATATTTCACCAAAACAAACTAGACGTTTAAATACTTTATGTTCCTCTATTTCAATTACAATGCTTATATTATGGTGTTAAAGATTTTAAATAGCTTTCCGGCCGCGGTTCCGCCCGCGCTGATGTCGATTATCGCGCAAAACTATTAACCTCTTTTTGCGCAGTTGGATAAAAAACTATCCTACTATACTATACTATTCCCCAGGTCTCAAACTATTTCCACACCAAATTTCAACCTAATTGGTCCATTGGTATTTAAGTTTATTCGTTGAATACAAAAATACAAATCTTTCCTCTTTATAATATTAGTGTAGTTTACCTAAGGAAATAAAAATACTGAATATACCGAATATGAATATAAACTAAAGTCCTGGTTGCTTAGTATGTAATTTTTTCTAGTAGAAACATCTGGCAGAAACAATTACTTCAATAATTTCTTCTACAGTTATATGTTATGACTACCGAAACTCACTACAGCGACGAGGTTTTTTTAATGTTATTTTAACGAAACAAGCCCCTTTTTAACATTTATTCGTGACACTATTCCTAATATTACACGGTTCGTTCATTATAATGTTTTTATGACGCTTTGAAACTAATAAAATGTACATGTTTCTGTTCCTCTGAAAGAATTGGCTGCACATAGTTCTTCGAAATTGAGAAAATTGTTCTGAGGCCATATTAAAATTCTATTTAAATTACGAGTGCGTATGTAAAACAGTAACTCTAGTTTTCTACTTTTACCTAGGCTAAGAAATAAGCATTTTTATTCAAAGGACAATGTTGCCTTGCTAGTATTTCGGGTGTTGTCGGACAACCCATGTTTTCAACCTGTGTTTTCTTCTGGGTAAAAAACAGTGCTCAACATAATGATACCATTTTAAATTCAGTTAAAAAAAAGTAAACAGTAATTAAAGCTTTCTCGTATAACATGTACAAAGAGTAATTGAAATAATAATTAAATATATTAAAAGAAGTATTTGCACTAAAAGGAAAATACAGATATGTTTAAGTTAAACAAAGTCAAACTACGCACATTAAAGATTACTGTGTTCAGCGAAATGGTTGGTACCTACACAAAAGCCCCCGAGGAGAGCAGACAAGTAAGTTTACTTTGCTTATTTTATTATTTTTAAAACAGTACTTGAAGTAATACACTTGAAACCATTATTTTAACTTTTTTTTCCGTTTGGCAGTAATAATATAACTAGTATTATTAAAGAGCATTGGCATATGCTATACGAAAACATAGAAATTATTTCCCATAAAAAAGGTAAATTCCAAAGGGACTCGAAACCGCAACCCCAGGGGTACGTTCCTGCATTACTTTCGCCAAGGCAAATTTAGCGATAACTGCTGATACACGCCGCTCCAGTACTCCAATTAAGCTTATACAATTGGCTGACAAGCCAGAGCTAATTTATATTCTGCCTAGCCAATACTTTATTACCTTTTGTATCGGCCAATTCTTGGCTATCTGTCAAATGTGACAGATTTTACAATAGATAATAAATTAGTACAAGCTAAGCTAAAGTACTAAATAACAATTGCTTATCTACATAATGAACCCGATTTTCAAAACATGCAGATCATATCTTACCACCCTAAAACATCGCTGTCAAACTCACATGTTGACCGTAGCTATAAAGGTTGTTCAGGAGCATCGAGTAAATCTAGCTCGACCAATATTTGACTAAGGCATTGCAGAAACGTACCTCAAAATACCCAGGTGTATTTCCAATTATGCTATGGAAGTGGGTGCTGGCCATTTGAACTTTTTCCGTCCGTTTGAGTGCACGTTTACTTTGACGACATCTACCTTAATAGCAAAATACTATTTACTTAGTCCGGTAGGTTGGTATACGATCAATGAAGAAGCTATTTTTTTTAATTTAACTGGACTTCCAATCCAGAAAGCCTCGTCACGACATTAAAACAGATTGGTAATGGTTTTAGCCTAATTCTTACAATAAGGTTTTTTTTATTGCCCAAGACGATAAGTGATGATGGGATCTAATTATGATATATAAGTGGGATGAGATGAGAAGGTGGTAAACAGAAACTGGCTCAGGATAGGCGCCCGTGCCCGAACAAACTGTTAAGTGCTTGGCGACAGATTGTCTTGGTTCTTTGGCGTTGGTAGCTAGCCAATTGATTAATGCCTCCATAAAAGTTCTATATACATTTTAATAAAATAACTTTGAAATAGAAAGGCGAAACCTTATTTGACCCCATTTTAATTAACAGGTTTTTAACTCTGCACACCACAAAAAAAACGGAACTGATTTCTAGCACTGAAAAGTATGAAATAACTTGTTGAAGTCGGTACCATGCTCATCCAAAACACTGACCTCACATTATAATTGTCCGACTTTCACAAGTTATTGCATAGTTTTCAGTGTTGGAAGTAGGTCACGTTTTTTTAAATTAGTTTATCAGTAATTTTAGTGATGCATACTTACAATGTAATGTTGTAGATTATTCATTCGCCTAAAGTATTGTTCACCACCTACGACCTAAGCGTTGTAATTACTATTAAATCATCCAGATATGCAAATACATTTTTAAGTTAAATGACTACTTCAACCGATTGTTTTGAAATTTAAATGGAATTAATTTGGAAGTATACTCCATTCAATAAAAATAGAATCATGAAGTTCATAATTTGCAGAGTAATATACTTTATATAAACTTCCAAAAATTTAGAACCTCCTTTTTTGAAGTCGGTTAGAAACAGATAATTTTACTTGTTTTATGTAGCAAGTTTTTAACTACCAAGCTAGAGAAGCACTACTGACTAGACGAAACGCACAACTTTTCACCTCTTTTGGCGAAAAACTTAGCAAAGAGACTTAGATACTACATTTTTATACTTAGATATTATTTTTCATAACATGTACATATTATTTACTTCGTCGTTTCAACCATGTTTTATTGGAACTTGTCCACACAAGTTCAAATCGCGAAAGTCTTATTTGATTCAAAAGTTGTACTTGATACCATAAGTCAAGTCTCTCTGCCGTCGGAAACCGCTTAAAGATTCATTGATTGTAACATTGTCAACACAAGTGATAAGTTAGGTAATAAACTGAAAGCAATTTATGAAAATACATATTATATGTATTAGGGCTTTTATACAAGTGCTGCAACTGAACCGGTCGAAGACAGCCGTCGACGTTCGATGACTGCAGTTGCGTCTGCCGTTGGCAAATGCAGCTCATGTGTAAGGCCTTTTATATACTCGTAATTTAAACAAAAGGTCCTAAACGAGCATAATCGTGTCAAAGCTACCTTAGAGGCTTAAAACAAGCAAATTTCTATAAACAAATAAACGCAACTTCGGACTATAAAGATTACTAGTTTTCCGCCCGCGCTTATTTCGGTATCGAGCAAAACCATTAACCTCTTTTTGCACAGTTAAAACTATGCTATATGTCCTTCCCCGGGTCTCAAACTAATTCTATCCCAAATTTCTTCCAAATCAGCAATCATTTTGCAGTGATGGCTCAGTGGCATTGGCTATGGACTGCCATGCAGCAGGTCCATGGTTCGAATCCCGCCGCGGGTTTGAGCTTCACCGCATGATGGAAGGGCATTTTGCGCATGCCCGCCTGGCTAGCGACCACCCTTAAGTAGAAAATCTGTCGCCAAGCACCTAACAGTGTGTCCCGGCAGCAGTCCTTGAGAGCCAGAAAAAATACAGGAACATGTGACCTAACAACTGTACGTCTCAGTGTGATGGGCACAGCGCATTTCATCGTTGACGAAATGCGTCTGTTATAGGCAGAGGTTAGTCCACTTAACAACAGGTGGGCTTCGTGTTTGTTCCGTTACAATAACAGAAAAAAAAAACAGTGCAGATAAATAACTGTAGTTTTTCAGTTTATACAAACAAATATACAAATCTTTCCTTTTTATAATATATTTTCGTACTCACCTTTTAAAGCCCTTTAAATTATTGTAATATGATTTTTTTAACCCGCACATATTGTGACGCACATTGTTATCAATCTAGATTTTTAACAATTGTATGTACCCAGTGACAGGCGCGCCATCTTGAAGCAATCAAGAAGAATCTACGAGCAGGAAAAAAGAACAGACATACAAACAGGTCAAACACATAACTCTCCCGTAGGCCTTCGCTGCAGTCGGGTAAAAAGGGTGCATATCAGCACGCGCTGCAACGGGGCGTAGCGATTAGGTAGGTCGATTGCTATGTCCGAAATGCGCGCAAATTACATAAAAACATACTAGTAAGACGAACAAGAGACTTAAAAACTGGCCAAGCCCGCACTGGACTCACACACCGAGTGTTCCGTACCAACATGGAATGTCAAAAATCGTTATTTTTTTAAATACTGTTCGTGATCCTAAGGGTGCGTCCGAACTGTGGCTGAATTTCATTATTTATTGTTTAACACTAGATATTGGACTCTGACTATACCAAGTTTAACGATTGTATATATTACCCATTTTAGGATAGAGCACAACCAAAAACGTTAAAAAATACACGTTTCTTGTTTGATGTGATGACCCTATTTATTAGTATCATTTTTTATTATTATTTTTGGTTAGGAAATCCGCCATACTCTGTGAAAATGTCAACCGTCTATATATTACAGTTCCAAATATACAGCCCTTAGAAGGTCGACGGACGGACGACGGACGGACGGAAAGCTGAGGCTCAATAATAGGGTATATAGGGTCCTGTTTTCTTGTACGGAACCCTAAGATATAGTAATATGTATAGCCAGAATCGGTTAAACGGAATTTGCTATTACAATATTGCAGATAAGTGAAGCTATGCTAAACCTTGACATTAGAAAAATATTTTTTATTATGTGTTTTGTAAATTAGACGCTCAACAGGGCTGTATACCATCTTATATTACATTATTACTTAGTGCCCTGCCAGGGTTTCATACAATATTTTCTTGTGTTCCTGCCTTAGATGTTGGTAGCGTAAACATATTATTCGTAATATGTTCTTATGTTTCGTCCAGTGTGTTATAGAAAGCATTTTGTATGATCCTGTAACCGGTAAGTAAGTGCCCGGTGAATGGCAATAGGCCCACCCTATATTACATGGGACCAAAACACAATTAGCGAAACGTGAAACATACCTCTTATCTTATACCCCTTCGGGGAATACAGGCGTGATTATATGTTTGTATATAAGAAATAATTAAATCTAACTCAAATGCTTATTAATCAGGATGATTTATCCTTAAAAGTGATACATTTTTATTTCTTTGATTGTAGTTGTTGAGTAAATACTAATTTGGCAATTGTTGGCTTCAAACTTATTAATATTATTGCCTTGTTGGCTTGCGTGGTCGTCGTTTGGAGTCGGGCCAATCAGAACCCAGCCCAGAGCCTCGGGCGCTATAGGATGTCGAGGATAGTTATGTCGGTATATCCTGCCTTTTCCTGTTGGCACCAGACTCGGGAGTTAATTAAGTAATTGTGCACAGCTCTAGTAGATGGCAAACGAGCTAGGGCTACTGAGCGAAATCTAAAGAGGTATTTATATTACCTACTTCGTAAGGACATGTTGAACATTTGTCGGTGATTGAATTTTGTGTGCATGGTACCAACTTCGACAAGTTATTTCACACATTTGAGTGTTGAAGTCGGTTCCATTATTTGGTAATACATATTTTTTCACCCTTTTTAGTGACCCTTGCTACTTATGGGATCGATTGTCATTGAAATGAAATGAAAATGTATTTATTGGACAAAGTAGTATACATGACATAAATCATCTACAAATATATAACAATTAAGACAAATTTTTGAAAATATAAATTAAATGATAAGTTGTTATACATGTGTCAAATTGGACTCATCTCATAATGCCGAGTGCCATAGACATTAGACGCTGGTTTTCAGATGAACCCATCACGCAGTTGGCACTAACTTAAAACTAGGATGTCAATAAGGAAAAACTGCATTTTATTATGTTATATCAATAAAAATATTACTAATACATATCAGTCTACATCTCATTCACTGTCAATGACTATATCATCAAGTTAGGAAAATACTTTTCAGTTATTGGACTGTAACTCAGAAACGGCTTGACCGATTTGAATGAAATTAAATGGGACCACACGGCAAATATCAGCTTTTAAATAAAAAAAATCATCTAAATCTACTAAACCTGATTACTATACAGTTGCTGTCGAAAGGTGTTTAGTACTAAACACTGACACTAAACACCAGTCAAAGTAAAAACAGGCCTTTACTAAGTTAATAATTTGTAAATTTAACTTAATTTATATAAAATCTATATTTGATTTGATTAATTTTAGAGGTGCGTCGTACCACATATTAGATAAAAGTTACTTGTCGTACAATTTCTGGTACCACGCGTTACTAACGCTGAACGTAGTGACCACGAAATCCAAGAGATGGCGTTGACTTTTCGTCGAGCACAATTTGCTTTACGATTCCTTAGCTTAGGCGTATCTTTATATTGAAATCATTTGGTAATAGAAGGTTCCAGAAGCTATAATCGCAGTATATGTAGTGCGAAGCAAGACATGAACCTAAGCATTTAATCATCCGTTTGAGAAGTGGTTGAGTATATTGTTGGAACTATCTGACTGACTTTTACCAGTCTGATAACCAAGTGTGGTAAAATTGTGTCACATTTTGATTGCTAATACCGATATCGATCGCAAGCTGAAAGTTTCGTGCGTTCAAACAATAAGTCTTTATATTATTAAGGTATTAATATTTTTATCTATGGACTTACCTCTTTTTATTTTTAATTGCAATATCTTTAGCGTGAGAACACCTCGTACTTAGCTAGTTTGTTTATTAGTTTTACTTTAGAGCTTGTTAAATAATGGGTTGCCCGTTTGGTGAAGAGTTGCCATCCTACTGTGCGATCATCAAGACGCCTGCCAGCCATCGTCTCGGCTCGACTTAGTTATTAAGTGACATAGCGTTTCGGTTTAAAATATTTTTAAGTTACTTTCTAGTCCTTTGAAGTCGTCCTGTAAAATTTCAGTGCGCGGAAGTAAATGGACACGGCGAAATATTTTTTAGAAAATTTATAATGCAGCGGTTTTCAAATTATTTTTTGCAACTCTTCCTCAACGACAATGAATGCTCCCATCTTACGTCATCGGTACGCTAAAATGTGACCAATTATATTCTTAACAAACTCGTGCTGAGAAATTTGACATCGGACAACAGCATCCAGGTAAAAAGTAATTTTTTTACTAATTTTTTTCCGTTACAAGCACATTATTGATCTAAATCACGCTCAGGACAAGGGGTGTCGTAATAGAGTCGAGATTCTTTTGTTTGCTAACTACATCGATAAACATGATAGTTCTGAGCCACATTACAGATTAACTACTAGGCTACGTCGTTTACGTACTACAGCTACATCCACATATAATTGCATATTGGTTTCAGTCCGGTCACGGTCTGGGCGCTGGCAAGTTCGTTAATCAATGCCTCATTGACACTACTAATTCGATGAAGCAAAACTTCGGTCTTATAGAAAGTTTGGTATCACTGATCTCTAGTTATTCTGCCTGGATATTCTATGAAACCACTGCAATTGATTTTTATTTCCTTAGCGAAATCAACATAATGGTTAATAGGGATTAATTATATCACTAAGAGCTGATTTTTAGGTTGTGTCTATACACAAAAGGGTTGGACTAATATATGTGCACTCACCTTTGCCGCACCTGTCCTTAGGACATGTTGACTACGGGGCCAGAACATAAAATAACTGAATGATAAAAATTACAGTTAACATGCAGCGCGTTTCAAGCTTTAACCAATGGATAGGCTAAATCGATGACTGTGAAACGCAAACATAGTATATAGTGTTTTATTTATTAAATATGTTCTGGGTAGTCTAGAGGATAACCGGAACTTACTCGAACATTCTGAAACAGGCCCTTAGAGTTTCATCAGGATTGTCAGTAGACTGACACAGACAAAGGCATTTGTAGATCTACGATGCAGTAGATTCAAACTTGATACTACATAATACCGCTTATTTCACAAATTAGGCCTCTTTAATGAAACTGACCACAGCTGCTCCACATCAACTGACCCATAAAATTAAACACTAATGTCGGGAAATTGGCGACCGTGCGCAATTTCGCTGTAATTACATACGAGCGTATTGCCAATGGAAACTTAATCATTGCAGCTAAATCACATAAGAGAAAGGCTGGGTTAGTGCATGTGGTGTGCATTACTTATGTTTGTTATAGTGGAAAGTTTACTAGATTGTTTTAAGTTAGCTCTCTAAAACATCACATTCATTCATTAATAGACTAATTACAAAAAAAAAAAAAGGATTACATTAAATTCATTACGTTTCTTCTAAGCCGACGCGACGACGTGCCGTCATAAACGCCACGTAGCCAAGCTGGAAGCATTTTGGATGCTTAACGCTTCTACACGAATCATCATGTAAAAGTACTTCATTCGATCAGATGAAGTCCAGTAGTTTAGTTAATCGCGCACCGTCCCCTATGACGGTTAAAATACAATTAGAGCACCAGCTTTCTTAGAGAGTTCCGACATCCGATGTCTGAGTGGTTTTTAGTAGATTATGATACAAGTGAGCTAAGTTGCTCACGAGTTTCATACGCACTTTATCAACACCCTTGCGAGGGAATAAAATATATATTGCACAAATGCGATACAAACAACATACGAAAATTATGGAAAATAGTGCGCAAGTTTTTTTTTGCGCGCGGCAAATGTGTGATGCTTTATTACATATAAACCTCTTTGATGTTACAAACATAGGCGTAGCGAAAAAATCCTACGTCTATAGGTTACAAATCTGTATTACCCGGTTAAATTGACAATGCTCTGTTTACTCGCATATAATTTGCAGTCAGGTACTAACTTAACTTTGTAGGGATAATTATATTACGCACTAGTGTATAATATTACTATGCACGAGGGTGTTATAGTTCGGTTTATGCCCCTAAGATCGATATAATAAAGCTCACTTTATAAATGTGATTTTGACTTTGCACGTGATAGTGCTTGTAATCATATTTAGAAATATCTAAAATTGTTGGCAATAATAAAAATCGCTTCAGCCATAAGTACCTAGTATAGTAACTCTCCCGCTCAGATCCAAATATAAGCTTCTTTGATAATACGTTAGTGAATCTTGTAAGACTCGTCCTGTAGCTTGCTTGGACGAACGCCAGTGTAACCGATAAACTATCTGCTGCGGTAATGACCTGGATGGGTGACCGCTAGTGGCATTATTGAGCGCTGTGCTTCCCGTGGCCGTCGGTCCCGGTTGTTGTCATAGGATGGCAATCGTTATAGTATGGTTGTAGTTAAAATTTCAAGGCTAGCTACCACCTTTAAGTAGAAAATCTGTCGCCAAGGACCTTACGGCGTCTTCCGCCGACTTCCGCCAGCTATCATTGAGAGCCAGTAGTTCTATATTAGCCTGACCGAACGACTTCTTCAAATGATGATGCACTTACCATCAGGTAAGACAGTGGTAAAAGGCTAGCCTATAACTATAAAAAGCCGAGACTTTGAAGATTGTACAGAACAGTTACTGTGTAAACTGTGTTATATTGAATTGTACCTACTGGTTTCCGTAAGAGCGTGCCATTTCGGCAAATTGCGTTAATTATTTCCATAGGCGTTCTGCCAAGTCATGAGGTAAGCGCGCTCCATCATCGATCCCATCATCACTTAACATCAGGTGAGATAGTGGTCAAATGCTACCCAGTTCGGTGTAAAAAAAAAGAACTTAAAATCTATTCTACCGATGTTGATAAAGTTTTAATGGGATGAACTTAGAGGTATATGCTACAAAAACAAGGTAACAAGGAAACGTAACCTGCGGTGTACTCATTCTAATAGTTTCTGTCATTCTCAACGCTAATGCACCAGTCGAACACATTCAGTTATCGATTCTAAACCACCTCCCGTAGTACACATTGTTGATATAATAAGTATTAATATCCACCTTATACAGGGTTATTGATAAAATGATAACAACCTCTTAGGGTTGATTTCTGCTAGTCCTAACAAACATTTTGAAATGGTTTTTTTGTGTTTATGTGTATTTGACGAAATAAGCACAAGGACCACATGATGTTAATAGCCTCTTGTGTAATTTATTGTATCATATTTTTTATTACATTGCTCGTTAAATATTCAAAACTCTACTCAAGGGGAGCGCGGCGCGGTCCAGTGTTGCTGCGGCGGACGCTCTTGGCTCGGAGTAAGCATTGTCTTTTATTACGAGAATCAAAACTTAAAACAATTAGTTTTTCTAGTACTGTCTGACGCTTTTAAGTTCTGTGTCTTGTGTGGTCTGTGCATTTCTAAACGATTTCGATGTTTGAGGCGCGTTCGGTTCCTTCGGCGCGTCACCCACGTTCACCAAATGTATTTTGTAAATTTAAAAATAACTTAATATACGTAGGTAGCCTATTATGTCAAAAGCCAGACATACGAAACATCATTAGCTTAGTTTCATCAATAAATTTATTTATTATTATCTTTATTGATACAGAGAGGGCGGAATAAAAACACAAATCTAACACTATCTAAGTAGGTAAGTATATAATAAAAGCCAAAGTGATATAGGAAGATACAATTTTATAATCTTTTATAGTATTAGGATTATTTTGAAGCAGTGATGGTTCAGTGGCATTGGCTGTGGACTGCCGCGCAGCAGGTCCATGGTTCGAATCCCGCCCCGGGCTTGAGCTTCACCGCATGGTGGAAGGGCATTTTGGGAATGCCCGCCTGGCTAGCGACCCCCCTCAAGTAGGAAATCTGTCGTGTGTCGAAAGTAAAAAAAAGATACATTCCCTTAATAAAGATCAGACAGACGGACGTGAGGACCTATACCTACATTAAACTAGTGTTTATCTCCTTAAGTGTCTCTAATTCTTAACCTAACCCAATGGCCGCCCTTCATTTTGATACCGATAGCCTCGCGGTCCAGCTCAGCTGGTATGCAGGTCTTCTCTCCAGGAGATACTTCCATGTGCTTAAGCAGTTGGTATGCCATTATCTTCATCTCGCACAGGGCGAATCTGGACCCTGGAAATGTTAACAACTCTACAAAATTACAACGAAAGGAAAAATGTGATCCGTGAACGGGATGATAACATACGAGCGGACATGCTTTACCAATTGAGCTATCTCGGTGATAAGTTAGAGTTTGAATTACTACTTTTGCCCCATAGAGGACGGAGTAACGTCTATTGACGATAGATGTCGCCGTAAACAAGACAATTTTTTAATTTGATTACTTTTATTTTATAAGAGCATTGACGCATGCTAAGCGAAAATAAAAAGACGTGCATTCAAACGGATGGAGAATATTCGACTGTCCAGCACCCGCTTCCATAGCATAATTAGTAATGCACCAGGACGGTTTTCTGGGGTTGCGAGTTCAATCCCGCTGGAAATTATCTTTTTCGTGGTGGTATCTTAGCTAGGCGAGCATTTGCAAGGTTACCTACCACCTACCACCATTGAATAAGGCGGTAGTGGTGCAACGGTACCAACAAGATCTAATTTTTTAACAATTTTTGTCTTACCAATGCAGTTCCTGGGTCCCAGTCCAAAGGGCATGTAAGCGAGCGGGTGGATGTTATGTCTGTTCTCGTCGGAGAAACGTTCAGGGTCAAATTTTAACGGGTCCGGAAAATATTGCGGATTGCGGTGGAATGCCAAAAGTGGAATATATACGCTGACGCCTTTCGGGAGCTGAAAATAAGGAATACCAAAAAATTAAAAACCAGACCAAATGCAAGATGGACAATGTGGATTCTGTACACTCACACAATGTGTACTTTTTATATTTAATATACTTTATATACTTTATATTTTATATACTTTTACAAACAAATTGTTTGTTATGTGGTTTATAACTTCAGATTAACAATTTTCGGTTTTATTCCTTTTTATTCTTCTTATTTTGGCTGTAACATCTTCTTTTCTTGCTTCTTTTTCTTTCAGTTTCTAAGGTAACGGGAATAAGTTTTGATGAAGTTGATGACTGTTATGAATTAAGATACGCGGCATCAATGGCGTTGATTATTTCTGAAATTCTTTAATGTTTTCGTCTAAAGGGCCGAAGTCACTAATATGAGATATTTATTCATTTCAACTGGACAGCAGAGTGAGAAAAGTCTGCTTTTTTTCAAGATCTGTTATGATTCAATAAATGATTACATTCTGATGCCACTACTGTACATTTTACTGTTTATACGGGAGTATTTATCAAAATCTGAAAAAAGGTTATAAATAATCTCGTAACTTTTTTTATTTAAACTATGAGTCATAAAATAGTTATGAAATAAATGTCAATAAAAAAATTAAGGTTTTATAATAATTTAAAACAAGTGTGGAATCATACAAAGATATATAATTTGTATGTAGATTGTAGGTTTTAAATCTAAAGCAGTATCAACATATTTTGCCGGCCTAGGCATACCTACTAATTGATGTAGTGAGATGGAGATCTCTTTCACGCACGTTGAGCAAGAAAATCAAATATTTACATAAACTAAGTAATTAAAAAATAATATAATATACACGCATGTGAAAGATATATTAATAATAAAATTTATTGTAATAATTCAAAGCGCTTGTTTAATAAGAACAAGTTGGCCTTAATTTTAACTTTAAATAGACTAAATCTGAGGTTTTTTAGCTTTGCGCTAATTTTAATATATATTTTATATCTTTCATTATTCACTCTTTAGACATGTTATCGGATAGCGCAAAGAAACATGCGTTTTTGAGCAATTCAAAAATTCAAATGCTTGTTGAAAACAAACTTGGAATAATCTGACTGAAGCACAGACACAACATTTATTTTTCCTTCAATTCTTTTATTTGCAGAAATTCACTTAAGGATAATTATTAAAATATAACATTCGTAGAATATATTTTTTTTTTACGCCAAGAACTCCAATTCTCTCTGCGATTTCTAGGGGAACACCCTGAAATTTCGGAGCGATGATGAAGGGGGTCTTTTTCGCGGTGAAAACGCATGCCTGAGTTTTTTTGGGGTTGAATTGGACAAGGTTCTGCTGTCCCCAATGTGAGACGAGTTCCAATGAACCCTCAACTTCAGACTTGTGTCTGAAGTTGAGGGTTCATTGGAACTCGTCTCACCAGTTCTGCTTCCTTCTACTTCGATACGAGGGGCATTAGCACGGCCAGAATATTGCGCATCGCCCGTGCTATCATCCGCATAGCAATGCATGTTACAGATTTGTAACATGTCATTGATATGCAGAGTAAATAGAGTAGGCGATAACACTGATCCCTGAGGGACGCCAGCATTTATCGGCATGGGATCGCAGCAAGCTCCGTCGAAAACGACACGAATGCTCCGTCCAAATAAGAAACTGGCGACCCAAGTGCAGAACCCTTCGGAAAGACCGTAAGATGGTAACCTCGGAAGAAGTGCAAGAAATCTCCAAGTACCACTACTAACTCCGCCGAAGGGTACTGCTCGCCGACCTTATCAGCTCCTCTAGCAAGGTGCTTGAAAAGATAGTCTGGGGGGAGAATCAGGGTATCACCACTAACCAGGATATGGTAACTAAAGTTTTGGTTTTTTCAGACGCAATAGGCAAAAATTTTGGCTCATTACTTGGTAATTCATTAAACTGCTCTGTTAGAAATTACTGCATGCCTGGTGCTTCTTATGCACAGATTGAAGAGAAAATTATGGCTTCTGAAATTGATAAAAATACCATAGTTATTGTGTACTTAGGCCTAAGTTTGGGTATTGACAGGAAACAGTTAATAGCAAGTATAACTTCATTGTTAAATCTTGATGCGTATCAAATCATGTTATGTGCATTTCCCTATTCAGATGCACTGACTCAAAGCCAGAATGAGCATATTCACTCATTAAATACAATTTTATATAATATGACATGTCGTCATGGAGACAAACTATTATTTTTTGACTGTAATAAATTTATTACTCACTTTATGTTGACTCAGGATAGGATGTACCTACCTAAGAAATATAAAAATTTAATTGCTACTTTGGTAGCTTATAATATTGAGTCGGTTATAGGAAATATAACTAAGTCTAGTTTTGACGCTACAGATTTTAGTACATGTACTAATGTTCAGTCAAACAGTTTAAACTTTTAAGAGAGACAACAGGGAAGTGTTCTGACATAGCACTATACTACCAAAATATAAATCGCTTCCCTGGCAAAATACTTGAAATTGAAATATTCTTAGATAAATATCCATTTGACATATTATGTTTCACTGAAACTTGGCTTAGAGCAGATAAAATGTTATTTAATGTTAAGAATTTTAGTGTGGGTAGTGCGTTTAACAGATCATCTGCAGAAGGAGGAGGGTGTATTATACTTGTAAAAAATAATTTAAAATTTAAAGAACGCCGTGACTTGGTCAGATGTTCTGTTGAACGTGTCTGTGAGGTTGCTTGTGTGGAGGTGGACAGGCATCTCGTGTTGTGCGTATATCGACCACCAACAGATGAAGGTCGTGCTCAAAATTTTACAGAATTTTTATCCACTTTGGAAAATATACTACAGAAAATTTCAAAATGCAAAAAACCCATATTTGTATGTGGTGATTTTAATATAGATATTTTATTGAATACTAAAAATAAGACTGATCTTATTTCATTGTTTAAGTCATTTAATTTGAAATTTCTATTCTGTGAGCCCACTAGGATATCAGACACTTCAGCTACCTGTATAGACAATATATACTCAAACTGTAAGACTAAAGAAAAGTCAATAATGAAGGGTGTTAGATCTGATCATGAGGGCCTAGCGATAAAATTTGATGGAATCAGAAAAACAGAGAGGTATGAAATTGAACACAGACCATTAACAACTAGTAGGCTGGAAATACTCAGTACCAACATAGAAGCTAAGCTTGGCAATAAAAGTTTTTCTCATGGTGACCCAAATGACATTTATAATAGCTTATTTTCTTTAGTAAACACTGAGTTTCAAAGAGTATGTCCAAAAATAAAAAAACAAATAGATGGAAAGTTGAAGTTCGGTGATTGGGCAACAACAGGTATTCGAAAAAGTAGAGATTATTTGTTTGATCTGTATCGTAGGAAAAATTTAACATCTTGCAAACAGTTTCATGATTATGTTAGGAAGTATTCAAAAATGTTCAAATCTGTTTGCTTGTGTGCTAAATCTCTTTTTATTAGAAACAAAATTAGCAAGTCTAAAAATAAAATAAAAACCATTTGGAAGACTATTAATAGTGAGACTGGTAAAAATAAACCTAGAGATTCAATATATGTCTTAACTATTGATAAAAATCAAATCTCTGATTCAATACAAGTGGCGAATATATTTGAAAATTTATTTTCTACCTTGCCCCTAGAAGCCACTAAGTCATTGGATTCTTGTCCCAATGAAGCAGAAACTATGTTAAAACATAATTTTCCAAGCAAATCACCGGACTTTTCTTTCAGACACACCACAAGATTTGAAATTATAAAAACATTTCAAAGTTTAAACATAAAGAGTACTGAAGACTTGTGGGGTATGTCAGTAAAAGTGGTAGAGTCTATAATTTACATTATTGCACCATATTTAGAAACAATATTCAATCTTTGTGTCGATAGTGGAAACTTCCCCGATTTAATGAAACAAAGTAAAATCACTCCAATTTTAAAGTCGGGGTCTACATCTGACCCTTTCAATTATAGACCTATTTCCAACTTACCTGTTCTGAGTAAAGTATTCGAAAAAATTATGCTCAAACAACTACTATCCCATTTTAACAAGCATAATTTATTAAATGAGAATCAGTTTGGTTTCACCAAGAGCAAATCCACAACAGATGCAGGTGTTCAATTGATGTCGCATATACTGAAAGCCTGGGAGAGTTCACATGATGCTATTGGCGTATTTTGTGATCTTTCCAAGGCATTCGACTGTGTAGAGCACTGCACTCTGATTCGTAAACTTTCCAACTATGGTATTCGTGGAAAAGCTCTGAATCTTATAGAGTCATATCTGTCAGACAGGCTACAGAGGGTTGGAATAAGTGGCAATACTTCTTCCGGGTCATTGGTAAAAATGGGAGTACCACAGGGATCAATTTTGGGACCTTTTCTGTTTCTAACATATATTAATGATCTGCCTTGCATGGTCAAAGATTTCTGCGATATTGTTTTATTCGCAGATGATACCTCTCTGATTTTTAAAGTAGATAGGAAAGACAGTGAACTGACGCATGTAAATAATGTATTATCTAAGATTTGTAAATGGATCGCCGCTAATAATCTTCTCCTAAATTCAAAAAAGACGAAATGTTTAAAGTTTTTTTTACCAAATGTTCCTTATGTTGAACCAAACATAAAGCTTGGCCCAGATAAACTCCCTATTGACAAAGCGACAGTCTTCCTGGGAATCAAAATGGATTCCACTTTACAATGGGATCCACATATACATGATCTCTCCGGAAGACTTAGTTCTGCTGCATATGCAGTTCTTAGGATAAGACAGTTAACAGACGTAGCTACTGCTCGGCTAGTTTATTTCGCGTACTTCCACAGTATTATGTCGTATGGCGTATTGCTGTGGGGAACTGCTGCTGAGATAGAGACAATCTTTATCATACAAAAGCGTGCAATTCGAGCCATATATAAAATGGGTCCTAGGGAATCTGTGAGGGATCTTTTTAAAGAAATTGATATTTTAACTTTACCAAGTCTGTATATATTTGAAAATATTATGTATGTTCGTAAAAATTTGAGTGAATTTAAATTAAACAGTGACAATCACGATTACAATACTAGGAATAAAGATAAAATAGTGGTGCCAGGTTTTAGATTAGCAAAGACAAATAAAAGGTCCTTCTTAGGTAATTGTGTGCGGTTTTATAATAAAGTTCCTAAACATATTACAACGCTCACAGAAGGGAAATTCAAGTTGCATGTGAAAAACATATTGATTAAAAAATCCTACTACACAGTTTCTGATTACATAAACGACAAAAATGCCTGGACAATTCCGCCTCCGTCAAGCTATTGCCTGTCACCTACATAATTTAAACAAATATTGTAATAACTCTATTATATAGTATGTATGTAACACATTGTTAAAAGATGTTTAAAAGAATGGCCCCGAGTTTCTTGCCCGTTCTTCTCGCAGTGGCTCTATACAATTTATTTGCTGAACGTGGCAGTACAATGTAGAATATTTCAATACTAAAATTTGTAATTGACCTTCATAAGAGCGTCGTAGACGCCTAAATTGAATAAATGATTTTGACTTTGACTTTGATAGGTAGTTTCCATATCGCCGCTATGTGACCTATAGAGGCAAGCGTACACTAGAGTTTTGCCATAGTAATCCACGCGAACCCACAGTATGGATAGGTCTTTGTCTTCAAAACCATTAAGATGCCGACAGCAAATATCTTCCCGGATGTAAAGACAAACCCCAGCACGACAAATAAACGCGTGCTCGAGCGTGAAACCTGGATATGACAGGTACGCAGTATCCGCCAGGTTCAGTATTTGTGTCTCCATTAAAAAGAGAAGGGCCGGCTTAACCGTTTCAAGGTGGTGATGAACGGCATCTAAGTTGGAGTGTAGGCCCCGAATGTTACAAAAATCGACAGATAAAGTGGAATTGGAAGCCGCTGAATAACATCTCTTTTTAGTTTTATTTCTCATGTGTGAAAATATAATAGTTGGGTGGTGTGACTTATACCAATCCCAACAATAGGGCAAAAAAATAGACTTGAAGTTGCAACAATAACAACTAACAGTGGCGTGAATGGCTGGGGCGGGGGACGGAAGGGCCCCCGGTCCACCCTGGAATCAACTGACGGGATCCACTGCGGTCTCCTACTCCGGCACGTCAGCCGATTCTCAGGATTATGCGCCGGTTGGCGGGACAGCCTCCCCAGGTGGAGATTATAAGCAATCCCAGGGTTCGGGTCCTCTCACGACTGTTCTGCAGTTAACTGTTGATTAGCTCATAGTACGGCCCTAAAAGTTAGGACAAATACAAGTCACACAGGACTGGTACTCCCGCAATAGTACCGGAACACGTCCAAGCCGAGGCATGGACATTTAGCGTTACACTTTAACGGGAGGGTGGTAGTTTACCAGGCGGACCCTAGGGCCCTACCACCACGGTGGTCCTTCGAGTGGAGTTGCAGCCCTCTGGGCCGGCAGGGGGTGCGACGAACACGCCACCACGCTTATCCCCCTAAAAAAAATTCTAAACTATACTTACAATGAAATCATTTGCCGCGTCAGCGTTCGGCTTGCCACAGTTGTAGTCTTGAAGACATAATCTGTCCAAGGCTAATGCTGGCGGCCACAATCTCAACAACTCTTGAAAAGAATGGCAAACATATTAAAATAATTAAATATTATACACATAACAACCTTTGTGAATTTCGTCTCGAGACAATAGCAGTAAGCCCAAACACAGTAACAATACATACAAAATTACAACAAAAGGACAATTTTTTACAGCAAGCGGGATTGGAACTCGTTGTTCAACAACGCGACCGTTGTTCCCTATAGCCGGGACATGCTCTTCCAACTGCGCTGTTGTAGTAAGATAAAGTGCAAATTTATCCCTTCGCTCCTATCTTTTAACGGTCTTAAAGAGACGAAGCGACATCTGTGGCCAAACTGCATTCAACTACAAACAAGACTAATATTTCAATTAGCTAAATTGTTTACTGTATCAGCTGGATTGTCGCTGAACACAGCTTCCTCCAGATAAGGGGGGGTTTGCCATAATCCCCACGTTTGGCAGGCGTCTTGGGGATCACAGTTTAAGATATCAGTTCCTCATAAGGCACTGCTGCCCACCTTCCGGTATGATACCTGTAGTTTCCTCTTACGACACCCACAGGTAGCAATAGGGGGGTGCCATTCTAGCCCAGCACCCCACTTTTCCGGTGTTTATCGAAATATTATATAACATATAGGTAAACTAAAAATTTAACCACACACAATTTTAAGACACGAAATCGTATTCTAGTTGATTTTTTATCGTCATAGGAGAAGGTTCGGCCATCAACTAGACTTGTGGAATTCATCTTTAGGAAATTATAGTTAAGAATAAAAATGAAGTTACTAAGGGCCTGTTTCAGAATGTTCGAGTAAGTTCCAGTTATACTCTTTTCATCCCAGTCGTTTCACTTTCCAACGAAGATAGTTTAAAAATAATAATAAAAAATAAACATACTGAATAAACTTCGTTATTCAAACTCTCTGAAAACATCGAGGATGTGCATTTCTTTTCAAAGAAGTTACCTGTTCAGAGGGATGAAACCAGTATACTTTACGTCCATAAAAAGCGAATTTTCCTGCTGTCAAAAAAATTCAAAACTATGTAAGCTATGTCTCAACTTTTAATCAACAATTTTCTAACATGATTTTAGACTTATAATTTTAATGAATAATGAATAGATTCAGGCGTTACTTTGCGGAAATCCATTTTTAATAATAACAAATATTTTAAAAGTATTTTAAGAAAACATTTAATTAATTATTTAATAAAACACTTAAAAAATCTTTATAAAAATGATATATATCTAGTGACAATTCCGCCTAATTTCCTATTAAGCCGACGTGACGTCACAAATACGTCACACTTATAATTTTCTTTTCACTAAATTATTATTTAATTTATGAATTATTGTTTCATTGACTAATCAGGTTTTTATTTCCATTCCTCATATTTGAAATGAAAAGCAGATGTGTTTATCTCGGGTTTAGGCAATCGGACTATTCTAGCGAAATCGAACAATTATATATATATAATCTCGTGCTTAAATAGGTGCCTTTAACCCCTGGCCAAACCATATAATATTAGTTTTATATAAACAGAAAGTTGTGTACGGGCACACAACTTTCCGTATATTGGGGGTTCTGTATAAGGGCTGCCGCGCTAGAATGTCACTTCCCAATTGCTACATGTGAGTGTCGTAAGAGGTGACTAATCGTAAAACACCGGGTGGGCAGCAGCGCCTTCTGAAGAACTGCTATCTTGAACTGTGATCTCCAAGACGCCTGCCAAGCGTGGGGATTATGGTAACCCTTACGCCTTAATAGGACCTGTTGTGTTCAGCAGTAGACAATTCGCCTGATAAAAGTTTACCTGATATAACCATGTCCAAATACTTCATCTGCTGGATCGAGCTGTAGTCAAACTTGCCCCCGTTTTCGGCGTCATGCTCCTTGATCTCTTGCAGAAGTCGCTCTTGTACATCAGGGTTCATGGCCAGTTCATGCAACAAGAATGACATAGCTGTGGATGCTGTGTCAAACCCTGCCAGGAAGAACAGGGTTGCCTGAGCTACCAGGTCATTGTCACTCCACTCTGCAAATAAATGAACTTTTATTTGAAAGTGCCTTTTAACAGCTTTGTATATTTTAATTGAAAGTGCCTTTTAAGAGCTTTGCACATTTAAATGATGAGAATGACTTGCCTCTATTTATTTTCTTCTTTCCAACAGAAGATTCTACTGTTGCAGAAAACCCAGGGTCCTCCTTTGTTTTCTCTTCGTGGATTAGCTTCCCTGGAATTCAAATAAATATTTCATATTACTATACCAGGTGTCTTATTGTCTGACTAGACTTGTGAAGGAGATTCACTTCATTTTGACATTTGAATCCCATAATGAGCATGGTTTTTGGAGGAGATGTGTAAGAATTAGATCAGTGGGAAATCTCTGTCTATTGCGTGTGTTGTACCCATGTCCGTCACCTAGTCTGGGATATTCCTCCAGGTGGTTCCTAGCATAGAGAGCAGTCTGAAGTACAATCATAGAAGGTACCGTCAGAATTCTCATCGAGCGAAACAATGGCTCCGCTGGAGTATCTTGTGGCACTCGCACAATAGCTCGTACGGCTCTTTTTTGCATTCTAAAGACACGTTCCCAATCAGCACCGCGTCCCCAGAGCTCGATGCCGTACTGTATTAGCGAGTGCACAGATGCAAAGTAACAACTGCGGACCATTTCAACTGGAAGAATAGCTGATATATGCCATAGAGCAAAGCAAGCTCGGCCAATCTTTACGCACATTTTTTCTATATGAGACTCCCACGTTAGAGCGCTATCTAATTGAAAACCTAAAAATTTTGTTTCGTTGACTTGTACAATTTCCTCTTCAGAAACTTTTACACTGAGCTGCTTTTGTAGATGACCTGCCAAATAAAAACAAATATACTGCGTTATATATATATATACTGCTTATGTTTCAAATAAGGCCATTTATTTTAAACCATTTATTTAGTTCCGATGTAACAGTATTAAGCTTATGCTCCAGCTGGTCACGGGATGAAGCAATCACTGTAACTGCAACATCGTCCGCGTACATTAACACGTGTCCGTTGTGGTCGCTCCCTGGAAGGTCGTTTAACAGAAGGGAGAACATAATATTGGAAAGTGACGAGCCTTGTGCTACTCCTATAAACGTTTGCAACGGTTTTGATTTTAAGGTGCCCCCTTCGCCAACGACCACCTGATTTCGACTATTCATGAAGTCTACCAGTAATTCAAGTGCAGATCCGTTGATCTCATAGTGCTTCATTTTGGAAGTCAACACATCGTGGTCAGCAACGTCGAAAGCTTTGGATAAGTCACAAAAAATGACCGCTACCTGTCTTGAGCCTTCGCGACTTTCTAGTATATGTCTAAAAAGATTAATCACTAACCCCGTGGTCGATCTGCCAGTGCGGTAGGCATATTGTCTGTCCGAGAGTGTATTACACTGCGTCAGGTAGTCAACCAACCGATTGCTGAGTCCGTATTCGAACAGCTTTGCGATTGCAGGGATTATCGATACGGGCTTGTAGCTATTGAATTCTTCCTGCTCTCCTTTTCTTTTATACAGTTGCGTTACGTTTACGTTTTTTAATGTAGGTGGATAAGAGCCTTCTGTTATGCACCTATTAAACAAACAGGCCAGAGGATGAGCCAGTGAAGCTGCAACGGGGCAGAGAATGGATATAGATATATCGTACACATCCTTAGATTTTTTACATGCTACGCCAGAGGATAGGATTTGGTATACCTCCATCGCTGAAAACGGTCTAAGTCTTAGCGAGCGGTCCATTGGATCGTATGCCAATGGCAGAACGTTGCCAGCGGCGACAACGTCAGCAATCGGTGCACCACAGGAACTAGCTGCGCCTACGAAGTGAGCGTTTACGGCATTGACGGCATCCGCTTTCCTGAGGAATTTGGTCCCGTCATTTTGGACGATAAGGTCAGTGTAGTCCCGGCATTTTCTCGGGGTGTTTACCACGTCCCACATGGACTTAATTACGTTAGCGGATGTATTTATCATGTTAAAGTAATAATTTTGTTTTTGTAATTTTAACATATTGTCATATTTATCTTGATATTCGTCAATTTTTATTGTCAGTTGCATGTTATTTGGGAATTTTAGTTTTAAGTATTGTTTTTTTATTTTGCATTTGTTGAGCTGAGTGTAGGACTGGTGGGCGCGGGGCCAGCTCGCACTCCGCACGGCACCAGTGCGCGCACCGCGTAGTGATCACCGCCCGCGCCGGCCGGAGTGCACGGGCATCGCACGCAACTCACGCGCTAGGTCACCGCTTACGTACACATGATCGAGGCTAGTGCTTGTCAAGCTTGTTACTCGTGTTGGAAAGTCAACTATATTAATTAAGTTGTTGTTAGCTATTAGCTATAGCTTATTTATTTTTTCTGATCGCTACTCAATAATTTACTAACATCAATATTTACATCTCCTATTACAATGTAGCTTTTACCACTTTCCAATAGCTGGTTGAGCAAACGTTCCGAAATTGGAAAAAATTGCGAGGTTTGCGTTAAGTTAGAACGATAAATACATACTAATATTACATTCATTTTTGAAGCGCTCGTAGCGAAGTTCACTTAGCTGTTCATAACCGATCAGCAAAGTTAAGCAACGTCACTCGCGGTCATGAGTTGGATGGGTGACCGTTAGTGACATTACTACTGAGCGCTTCCGTGCTTCGGAGGGCACGTTAAGCCGTCGGTCCCGGTTGTTGTCTTAGGATGGCAGTCGTTATAGCATGGTGGTAGGGTATTATACGAATGCCCGCCTGGCTAGCTACCACCCTCAAGTAGAAAATCTGTCGCCAAGCACCTAACAGTGTGTTCCGGCAGCGGTCCTTGAGAGCCAGTACTTCTAGGTTAGCCTGTAAAACATCTTCGACCACATCATCACTTACCATCAGGTGAGATAGTGGTCAAAGGCTAAATTATCAGGCATAAAAAAAAAAAAAAAATTCATGTCAGATAATTCTACTGCAGAGATTTCACATATTTTCTCCACTGATAAGCCAGAAAAACTGTCTAATCTCGTCATCCAACAGGAGGATATGGTACAGACCTAATATTTTTAATCTCCGGCGTTAGTATTACAGACAAATAACATGATAAAGCACAACGGTGTCAATAGTACAATTAAGGGGTAGGTACTTAGGATAAATGGCGGTCCTTTCAGACTAAGTACCCCTATTTAATATTAAAAAGGACTGCGGTCTTTCGACCTTAAACAGATATCGAATATGTTCCAAAGGACCGGAGATAAAATTTGTAATCAAATTCAATGTTATGTATAGGACCAGCCCATATTTGTAATTGGATGATGCATACCTTTATATTATATATATAAAATAAACTCGTATGGTGGATGATGTATACCTTTCTTAGCGTCCATCAACAGCTGTATCATATCAGGTCTGATGATGTTGTTATCTTCACGGTTTCGCATCGTGGACATCACCAGGTTCTTGAAGAAATTCTTCGTTCTATCTTTGTAGATATTTAACTTTAATGCCTGGAAAATAAATCATCTATGTTATATTACTAGTTTCAATAAATCGGTATTTATATTTATTATTAAAATCATCAGAGAATTTTCGTATATAAAAAATACAGCTTTGCTCTAACCGTTAACAACTGGCAGCATTTTTATACAGTATTTAATATTATAACAATTAGAGACCAAGAACTACATTGAATAACATTTGAAAACTATTTAATCAAAATAATATTTTTATAAAGCACTAGATCATTATTTAAAAAAACATAACACGTAATAGTACGCTGCTCGTTCTTTATTTTCATAGATAATCAATATTTCTACTCTACTAAGTGAGTCTTAGATGGTAACAATCTATATGCCTGATTAAATAAAAATATTTTGATTGTATTTTACAGGATTTAAAGGATAACCAACTGAATATGATCAGAAGCACTATCGTGCGTTAAGCGAAAACAATTTTTCAAAGTACAAAATTGCTCACCTCGAGTGGGAATCGAACCCATTATAAATGCGATGCTCGCTCAGCACGCGATAGTGCTTGTAATCATATTTAGAGAAACATTATTACGAGAGTTGTGTTTGAAAAAAATACTTTTTCGATCAGATGAAGTCTGTCAGCCCAATAAATATAATGTATAAAATATTTAATTTTAATGTTTGTAAAACAGTTATGAACCGTTTATAACGTTAAAATAAAGCCCGGTAATAGTCTCAATTGACTCATTCTGGTCAATTTCAATCTAATTTCAGATAATATCATATGTTGTGGCGTAAAGAGAGACAAACACACAAGAGTAATAACTGACATTCACACAAACTGTTCTTTACAAACACTACACCATCGAGATAACGTACGTCAATGAACTACACTAACTAATTCGTAGTAGAGTCGTAATATGCCTCCGCGTGTAATTTGGGGGTGACAGTCATATTATAGTCACTAACGAAAACCAAACGGGGGTACATTCTAATCGCTCCCACCGTTTCTCAGGCCGATGACATCCGCTTCTTCAGTCTACTCGTGACAACGATCAATGCAACTTGATCGAAACGTCGAGGTTAGTCTCTATAGTAGTCTCTATATATAATAGAGCCGTTAATGATTTAGAAACATTAACTAAAACGTTTGAATTTATTGAATCAGTTTAGTATGATTTATGTTTTTCCACACAAACTCACCTTCATGAAATTCGGAAACAAAATGAACCCTAAGAAAGTGAGAACTTCTTTGTAGTCCATCGTAGTAGTAGCCTTTCCCATGGCGTAGAACTGGTTGTCAACATCCGTGTGGGAGTCCACCTTCAACCCGAAGGCGCATGACGCTATCACATCGTTGGCATATCTGGTCGTCAAGTCTTTAACGTCTACATCGAGGTGTTCTTCTGAAATTTCAATATCTGTTTTAGCCAACAGAGTCATCACAATAATATTTAATGGAGAAATTGCCTGTACTATTTTGTGACAAATTAAGTTCTCCACATCCAGTTTCCAGCCGCTTTCCGTAGGTCATCTTCATATCTGCCACAGGGTTTCCTACTTAATGTGCCAACTTTTGCTCAAAACTGGTCTTGATGAGAACTCAAGAACTCGCCTACTC
The DNA here is from genome assembly GCA_963890685.1 of Plagodis pulveraria. Lineage (NCBI taxonomy): Eukaryota > Metazoa > Arthropoda > Insecta > Lepidoptera > Geometridae > Plagodis > Plagodis pulveraria. Next base: position 34,907,730 of record OY982955.1, read on the forward strand.
ACGTTGTTTACCTGTAACTGTACATCAATTTTGAAGCAGTAATAGCTATGGACTGCCGTGCCTGTATGATCCTGGTCACCAGCTTGACCTTCACCGGATGTTTGAAGGGTATAATGCTCGCGTGGCTAGCTACAACGCATCAATACTTAACGTCAGGTGGAGTGTGGTCAAACGTGAAAATATTTTGAATAAAAAAAATAAAAAATCTACCCCTATATTTTTAAAAGCAATTATTTGAACAAATTACGTATATATTTTGGCACAATACGCAAACCGCGTTCGAATGGCCAAGAAGAAAGGAATATGTATATATTTTTTGAACTCAAAAAAAATACTAATCTATCTCTACAAAATATTGTATACGAATAATCTACTTACTGCCGGAATCTTTAATTTTCTGCTTTAGAGTGCTGATCATTTGTTCTCCAATCTCCAACATAAAAGGCACCATCAGGCGTATTTTGGAGCTGGTGAAGGCAGGACTTAGAGTTGAACGCATGTCTTTCCATTCGTGTCCTTTAACAAAAACCACCAAGTGCGAATAATACTCAAGGTATGAATGAGGAATATTTAACTAAAATAATGTCAATCGTACAAATAAGGAATACTCGGTAAGTTAGGAAAAATAAAATAGTGTGATACCGACTTAAGATGAATATGTACGGAATAATTTCTTGTCCAAATAACCCAACCAGATACCTCGCTAGACGAAATACTCGTACTTATGTTCATACAGATCAAGTCTCAAAGAAACCCGCTTTCAAAAAGTAAAATATCTTAATTAAATATAAAGCCGTAGTGTGTTTTGCACGTTCGTTGCGGGCTAAAATGTCACCCCCCCGTTGCTACCTTCTGGTGTCGCAAGAGGTGACTAAGGGTAAAAAAAAGGTCGAAGCAATAGTGTGCAAACAGTACTGTGTTCAGCCGCGAAGGGCACTGTTACAAATGAAATTTTCGTGTAAACAAGATATAAGAACTAACGTCTCGTGATGACGAGCGCAGTGCCGTGCAGTAGTGTGCAAAACGATGTCACTGCAACTGTTTAACGGACGGAAAAGGTGGTAAACCAGTTACTCCTCTCATTACAATCTATCGGACTCACAAGATATTGACAGACAGAGACGCGTCTTAAGTGTTCGCTCAAATATGCTCGCACGAAGATTTGCAAAATGCAGTGAAGACGTTAAAATTCTTCTCTTCCAGGCATATTGCACAAACATGTACACTTGTGAACTATGGAGTAATCACACAAAAGAGGTTTATAACGCCTTGAGAGTACAATATAACAATGCCTTACGAATAATATTGAGACTACCGAAGTTTTGCAGTGCCTCTAATACATCATCGCGGATATAGACATCTTCCCGGCTTCGCGGCGCTGATGCGTCAAAGAGCGGCCAATACACGCGAAAGATTCTACAGGACTGATAATTCCATACTCACAACGCTCCTGACTACAGAAGGACCGATTTTAAAGCGATGGATTGAACTTCACCAATAATTATAACCATTATTAATAGTTAGCAGTTTAAAAATGTATTAATTTAAAATTTCTTTGTATTAGTAAGTTTAACTTTTACTTATTGTATATGGAAGCAATTCTGGATTAAATGATTATTATTTTTATTATTATTATTATTAAATTATTATATAAATATAATTTCAGCTTTGATTTTAAAGCCAGCTGCCTTCCTGACGTCTACTCTCATTTGGGATGCTGTCATTGATAGTACATAATAATATACCTGCGTACGTTCGAGTAATGAGGACGATAACATCCACAAGATAATAAGGAGCCCTTTTATTTGTCATAGAGAGAAACTAAAAAGCTCCTCCGGCAACAGAGCCGGGACATGCTCTTCCAACTGAGCTGTCGTAGTGAGTAAGTGATATCTCAAATGTATCCCTTTGCTCCTATCGTTTAAGTCGTTATCCAGGCTATATAGGCGGATGGTCGTGATTTCGAATCCCGATCGTTGTTAAAAGTTTTCTTTTCTTTGTAATTTTGTATGCTTATTCGTGCAGCAGGCGTTAATGCCTTAATTACAATGTTAGATCTCTTTTGTGCTTTGGAACTAATATTACCTTTTAATGATATGAGGGTCCTGCCAAACAGAGAGTCCATGGTATCATCGACTACAGAGCGATGGTCAATGAAGTGCTCGAAGTCCTTTACGACGATCTGCTTAATGAGGTCTATGTCTCGCAAGAACAGGATGGGGGTTTGGAATTCAAACCTTCCTACAAATCTGTAAAAATGGGATCATGCGTTAATTACAAGAACACTTATCCTAGCAAGAATATGGATACTTATTTTGTTCTTCTTTGCAAAGTATTTTGAAGTAATAACAGCCCGTGGCAATGGCTATGGACTGATGTGCTGTTTGTTGGGTCCATGATTAAATCCAGTTACGTGCTTGATAAATAGTAGTAGAGTTTAAAAGTCTAGTAGTGATTTATTTGAGGAAACAAATATAATTTAAGGCAATAGGGTTGTTGATTATTTTTTTTAAAGTATGTTAAATTATTTAGAACACTGAAATATACACCTAGCATTTTTTTTTTTTTGCAGTCTTGGAATACTAGAAATCCATCTTTTTATTTCAACTTTTGAAATTGGCGCTAAAACATCATTCAATGGCGGCCTGTATGCTTATAACGTCACTAGGGCAAAAACAAATAGTGCTGAAATGTAATACGTTTTGCTTGCTTGTTGCAGTGTCGTGCGTAATCGATTATACAGGTTGTTCGGCAGAACGTGTACCATAGTGTAGGGGTGTATGTCGACTGAATAAAACAATCACAGAACCAACACAGTTTGAAGCACGGATACATGAGTGGCAGCATTATCAATTATTTTTCATACATGGTAATTAAACAACTTTAATCGGTTCAAAATCACTATTTTATTTAACATTTTTGTAATCCCGAAATGTAAACACTTTCAAGTGATCGAGACAATGGCGTGCAGTGACATCGGAATAAATATAATGATAAACATAAGCTTTTCCAACTGTTTAAAGTTGTTGTATTACTATGAGTAATAATTGCAAAATGTTTCCATAGATTCTTGTTCCGAGTTTGGGTTTTATTATCTATGCTGATCTTTGATCAAATCTCACGGCGAAATATGATCAAAGATAAATGAGTCAAATGTAAGTATTACACTATTAAATATATGGGATCCAATGGATTAGATAGTGAAATAGGGGCCTAAGTAGTAAATCGATAGTGATGCGACATTTTGTAGGTTGCTTGCTATTAGCAATTACTAATGTCAATTGTCACTGTCAAAACCTTTGGAAGCAAACCCTCATGATTACTATTACCTATTCTGTGGCTTTGTTTTTGTCCTTATGACATCATTTCCGCCTTTACTTCCGTTTGAGATCACGTGACTTAAAGAAAATGTAAACACATTTTGTTTATTCAAAATAAAGGTAATCCAATGCAGAATAAATAATTTGTTAATTTCATCGAGTTTTGTGCTCCAACTACTATCATGTTAACGTTACACTGTATTTTATTTTAGACTGTGTCAACTACCCTATTTGAAGCAAACGACATTTTCGAAGGTGGTAGAGCATTCTTGACTACTACTTAACACCCTCAAACTGACATTCTGTCGCCAAGCACTTCTAATGATGTGTTCTAACAGCTGTCCTTAAAAGCTCAGTTTTAAACAATATTATACGTTTTTGTACAATGCCATTGATGGTTAATGATGATGTTGTTGAAGTTGATTAACTGCCTTAACCTAGAATGGAAACTATACCGTTCTCAAAGATAGCCCACGGTTACGGGCTTGGCAACAGATTTTCTACATGAGGTTGGTAGGCAGATAGGCATTCGCTCAATGCCCTACTACTATGCAAAGTGTCAGTTTCCAGGCCGTCTGCAGGCCTCCAACGACGTTGGACCAAACCATGACCAATGACTTTAATGTGCCCTACAAAGCATGCAAGCGCTAAGTAGTAATGACAGTAGTCAATGTGTCTTTGCTACTGGGTATGCTGCTACTGGGAGTGACAAGTACAAAGCATCTCAGCACTCGTCTCTTTAACCCACCTTTCTTCAGGGAACGAGGTATACAAGTTGATGATGTGGTCAGCCAAGTGTTCCTTCCTCTGCATGATCGGACCCATGTTTCCGATGAGTGGATATGCTGGAAGAGTTTTCACTCCGCGTGAGGAGAAGAAGGATAGCTGCTTCCGGAAGTAAAGGTACAGAAATGCGATGACCACCGTCAGCCAGATTAGGACGTAAAGGTACAGCATGGTCTGTGGAGAAAATTATATTTTTGTTTTACCTTCTTTAGTTTAGTGATAGCTATTGTGCTTTTGATCACTTTCTCACCAGTTGACCAGTGATGATGTTAACTGTGGAATGATGTAACGGTGGAAGATGTTACCTAGTTAAACCAAAAATTATAACTAGATCTCAACGCAATGACCCCAATACATTGCTTGGCACTTACGTTTCTTAACCTTTTCCCAAGTAAGGAGGAAGGTTCTAAAGTCTACTCGTATATAAGGTGGGTATTAATATATCAACAATACTCCGTGAGGTGGTTTAGAATCGATACCTGAATGTGTTCAACTGGTGCATTAGCGTTGAGAATAACAGAAACTATTAGAAACATTAGAAACGTCATCCGCGGTGTACTAATTTTTTATTGTTAAAAAAATGAGTTTACCCATATTTTGTTCCCTATTAAAATTTTATCAACATCGGTGGAATAGTTTTTAAGTTCTTTTTTTATACCGAACTGGGGAGCACTTGACTACTATCTCACCTGATGTTAAGTGATGATGCGATCGATGATGGAGCGCGTTTTCCCAGAAGATACATATTCACTCGTGTGAACGGTATCTTTTTATGTTAAACTAAATGAACCGAAAAAAATATTCATCAATATACGTAAACTTGGAATCTCTTAGATAGTATGTATAAACACAAAGGATTAATATTATTCCTAAATATGATTAAAAGCGCTATCGCGTGCTAAGCGAATAGCACATTATTAGAGCACAACATTTTTGTCCCGGGCGGGAATAGAACCCGCGTCCCCCGAATTTGCGCCATGTTTAGGCCATAGTCTTAGGATTTTTTCACATCCTCTGTCTATGGTTAAGGCACCGGCGCGAAACGCGTCCTTAATATTTCGGACGCCGGTTTGATTCCCATCCAGGACAAACATTTAGTGCTCTAATAATTTGTAAACAAAGAACTTCGATCAAATACTTCATGCACCTGTATGAAACTCCCGTGGGGTGCCGAGGGAAGCAGCAGCGCCTTCTGAAGAACTGCTATCTTATACTGCGATCCCCAAGATTTCCCTACCCCTCTTCAATATGGGGAGGCTGTGTTTAACATTGGACGATCCGGTTGATGCAATATGTTCGAGTAGGTACAAAATAGGACACTATCATCGTATTATTTTAGATTTAAGCAAAAAACACTTACTATTCTTTTGTGTGCACTGTTCACAGTCCTACGAAATAGGTTATAAATATATGTTTTCGTGTTGTTATTTATAAAACATTAAGTTTATTGTTCGCAAAAGAAGCACTAATAATCTTATCGAACGGTAAATATTTTCTGACAAGAATCCGTTCGCGATATGTCTGATATCAAATGTTTTATAGCAACAGCGTCATTGATATGAGGTCATCACATTTATATTGAAGTGATGTTGTGAAATAGTATAATATAATACATTAATTACACTCGATTGCATCGTTCTTCGTTTTGAAGAGTTTGCTTTTTGGGTTGTAACGACTGTAAATTTATTGCGTTTTTCAGTGATGAGCCCAGAGTTGTGCCAGATCGTTTTAAAAAAAGGCTACTGCGGCATTATAAGGTAGCACTTAACCCGTTGGCATCGGCGATAATGATAACAATATAATTTCATTCATAACTAGGACATAGTGGTCCTAACGTTGCCAACTTTTTAAGCATATGCGGCAAAATGTTGCTGCTTAGACATCAGAATCGTATTAACATCATCCTACATCCCGATTAGCCCGCTACCTCCATTTTTATGTACGGCGCTGAAGCGTCAACACTCAAAGATGCCATGTGCAAGAAAGTTGAAGCTTTTGAGATGTGGGTATACAGAAGAATGTTAAAGGTATCTTGGAGATACAAGATAAGCGACCAGGTGGTGCTGGGAATGATGCGTTAAAAAGAGATACCACAGACAGTATAACTTAGAAAGTTGGAATACAATACAATACAATACAATACAAAATTCTTTATTGCACACCAAAAATACATTATATAATCTTATATATATAATGTTAACCAGTGGTAGTACAATGGGCGGTCTTATCGCATGTAGCGATTTCTTCCAGACAACCTTTGTATGGACAGTATCACTTTTCAAGATACACGGTGGTGAACAAAGAATAACAATATAAAATATGCAGTAACATTAAAAAATAAAAAACCAATTAAGAGAAATGAAGTTTCTACATTTACCATTTTGATAAACATTTTACATAACTACATAAATTCCAACATATAATAAATACTTGGTAAAAACCAAATATACATATACTAACAAACAAATATACATACATACAATTATATATACATGCAATTATATACATACACACTAATATATACATACATACTAATATAATACAATTTATATAAATACATATAATATCATAATAAGCAGTGTTATATTACAAACTTGATAAGTAGTGATTCTTTAATAGTGTTTTAAATATTGTGAGAGATTTAGCACGCCTAATGTTAAGTGGTAATGCATTCCATAGCCGTACAGCCTGTAGTGTAAAGGACATATTATAATACTGGGAAGTATGGGGGGGGGGGGGTATTGTACTCGTAAGTGTTAGAGTATTAGAAGAGCGTAGAGACAGGTCGTGAGTAAGTTGTAGAAACTGGAAACGCTGTTTTAGATACAAAGGCGTATTGGGGACAAAAAGGATGTTGTAAAGAAAATGAAGAATGTGACCATTCCGGCGGAGACGAATAGGCAACCACTGCAGTTTTTTTCGATATTCGGATAAATGGTCATATTCACGTAAACCAAATATGAACCTAATACAGAAATTTTGTAAGCGTTCAAGTTAATCGAGCTGCACTTGGGTTAAATCTAGATAAGATATTATGTCGGCATAGTCGAGTATGGGGAGTAGAAGAGATTGCACAAGCGCAATTTTAGTGGTAATTGGTAGGAAATTCCGCAGTCTCCTAAGAGACGAAGCAGAAGCAAAGATTTTGCGACTGACTTCAGCCCGGTGAGGGACCCATGATAGTTGTTGATCCATAATGATGCCTAGATTTTTGACTGTGTTGCTGAATTCTATGATTTGTTGATCGAAGATTACTTGAGGAAGGCGAAACCAATGAATCAAAGATATCATTCTTGAACTATCAATTATAATAATTTGAGTTTTCGCTGGGTTTACTTTGAGACCATATAATTTACTCCAGTCAGAAATTTGTCGTAAATCACTATTTATGGTTTCAATCGCTGCTGGCAGTTCTTTGAGAGTAGCCTGTGTGTAGATCTGCAAATCATCTGGAATATCTCGGACTAATTAAGAATACCCAAGTACGAATTGTTACAGCTAATTAAATTCAATGGAAACGCAGTGTTGGTAAGGAGAGGAACATCCTGGCTCAGAAATCTACGCTAGTGGTATAACAAAAGCACTTCTTTATTAAACGCTGTTGTTTCAAGGTTTGATGTGGCCCTGATGATCACCTGCCTTCATTAATAAGATGGCACACACAGAAAAAGAAGACACCTCTCTCTATCCATCTAGTTTTTGACAATTTTTTCCCAGTCCCAATGCATCATGTTTACAAGTTTCGCCAATGTATGCGAAAGAAGATCTAAGAAATAAAGGAACAAGAGAGGTAACTATGGCAACACAATTGAAGACTAAAGGGGAAACAAGGAATGTCAGTTATGGTAGGTAGCAGTAGAAGTCTTTGTGAACGAGTTCGCCCGGGGAGGTATTGCCACCTATTACAGCTACATATCTATTCCTACCGACCAGCAGTATGTTCGCACTAATGTGTTTTGGTTGGTGCCGGTGAAATTACAGGCACATGTGGACTTAACAACTTTACGTCTCAGGGTAATGGGAACAGTGTTATAAGCAGTTGTTGCATGTGTTATAAGCAGAAGTTACCGCAGGCCGCGTGCTTGTTACGTCACAAACCAACAGAAAAAAAAGACATTACAAAATTACAAATATTCGATAGGAATAATTTAAGTAATGTGCGGGATTCGAACCCGCGTCCATCCACCCCTTTAGCCGGGGTATGCTCTAACCAATTGAGCTTGACAATTGAGCATGACAATGACGTCATAACTCAAATCTTTTCTATCATTCTATAACCATCGTATTGGGATGGAGGGACATCTATAGTACCACTTACGTCGTACTACAAACGTAAAAAAAGACATATTTACATGACTAACTATCCATCAAGTGGGTTTTTGTATTACCTTTACCACAATTCTGCCGCTAGATTCAATTGTTCACGGTTGAATGAAACATGAATACATACATACATATAATCACACCTGTATTTCCCGAAGGGGTAGGCAGGGGTGTGTAAACACCCACGCCAATTGGGTTTTGGTCCCATGCAATAGAGGGTGAGCCTATTGCCATTCACCAGGCACAGTTTCAGGGTCATACAAAACGTTTTCTCTCCAGTGTGATAATCGAAACACAAGAACATATTGCGAATAGGTAATATGTTTACGCAAAAACACATATTGTATGAAACCCTGGCAAACATCAATGTCCGTACGAATTCATGTTTTTGTATCAAAATCGAAAAAATTTTTTTTTTTCTTAAGTTCATATTAGGAGGTTTGCGATATTTGAACCAGCTTAATAGAGAACCAACATATTAATTATTTTCTTTTGTATGGCATAATAACGAAATTCCGAGCAATTATTATGTCGATAGTGAAATTATATCGATAATCCTGTTCCAAACTAGGCAGGTACACCATACATATTGATTCCAAGCAGTGATGGCTCAGTGGCATTGCCTATAGACTGCCGTGTAGCAGGTCCATGGTTCGAATCCCGCCGCGGGCTTGAGCTTTCGCATGGTGGAAGGGCATTTTGCGAATGCCCGCCTGGCTAGCGAACACCTTCAAGTAGAAAATCTGTTGCCAAGCACCTAACGGTGTGTTCCGGTATCTGTCCTTAAGAGCCAGTGAAATTACAGGCACATGAGACTTAACAACTGTCTCAAAGTGACGGGCGCAGTGCAATTCGTGACTTGTGATGAAATGCATGTGTTATAGGCGTATATATATAGTAGAGTCAAGTAGAGGTTAGTCCGTTTAACATCAGGTGGGCCTCGGGCTTGTTCTGTTGCAATAGCATATTTTTTTTACTTTTTATTTATAGCCTATATTTTTAGAATGCGCAAATTTATCTTATCAAGGTTTTGATCAGTTGCACTGACGTTAGATTAATGCTTAAAAAACAACTTTCTGCACATAAAAGTATGGAATAACTCATTGAAGTCGGAAGGTACACTGACTGCTGATTCAACCATTCTGAGCTAACATTTTCATAACTTCCACAGGATATTTCTATGAGTTTTCAAAATTTTATAATTTTTTTATTTCTCACTATAAAGTACAACAGAATTCAGATTTCTTTTTGTACAAAGCATGGAAGTAATAAGTACTACGTATACGTAGTATTTATTACTTCTATGGTACAAAGTTAGACGAGGTACCTACCATAGACAAAATTAGTCTTCTGTCTATGATAACCCATATTATGGTAGGTATAGGGTTTAGGGGACGAGCCAATTTACATCTATCTACCAGGTACATACCGATGGTGACTTAAGCTGGTTGGTTATTTCAACAGAGGTCTTGCTCGTTGCGTCAGACATTAAAATATAATAAGAGTGTGCAAAATATATCCAGTTGTATGTAATGTTTGTGATGGTAGTATCTGGCGATAAAATAAGGCATTAATAGTGCTTCGGGCCCATGCTATTAGAAGGCTTACCCCACGTAACGCCTGCACTCAGATCGCTTACTTAGTTTACGTGAAATAACATAGATGGCGGTTTAATTAAACAGTTTCACTCTTAGTTCCTTAAAAATATTTGAATATTTATGGATCAGTTTAATTGCAGCTTTACGCTACAAATCTACAAATAACTATTTATTCATGTTATAAGGTTTCGGCTTTAGATAAAAATATTATATTATTCCTGGTTAGGGCTTCACCAAATAGTATCGATATCCATATGGCCCCACTCAAAGTTCCTAGTAGATTCCTGTTCCTACCGGGGCAGAAAGTTCCGTGTATGATAGCGAGGGTCAAAACCAGTAGGTCAAGGTCCTACCTCATTGGTTCCTACCACAGATCCAGTCGTCAACTCCGCTATAGTGGCTGTGCGTTTTGAACTTATACACAAAGCGGTGCGCTAGTTGTGCATCCATCTAAGTCTCAGCTAAAACTAGGTATACCTAAAGCTTAGGCCTTCAGAACCACGAAATAGCTAGCACTCACCCCAAGCATAGATAAATGTATTATTCATTTATCTATGCCTCAAGCTCTTGAGGGCCTCGCAAGCTGTAGCCTAACATCCGGTAGAGATGAAATTGTCGACAGAGGCCAGCAATTAAAAAAGAAAACTAATATAAATATGCTTGTTGTGGAAAATATTAGTATAAAAGGATTTCAAGAGTTTATTCGATCAGTTCCGCATATTATTCCTCTTCATATATATCAAACTTGATTTGATTGTCAACTTTTACAAATTAAACTGCCAAATGTCGTTCTGTAATGTTATAGTGACGGAACAAGTTCTAGGCCCACCAGTAGCCCAAGCACGAATAACTTGCGAAATCGTAACCGTTCCGTAAACGTATCGAAATGTCACCATTTTGTATAGGATTTGATCAGCGCCTCTACAGTGCGTAAAAGGAACTAAATTTTGGCAGAAAAAAGGCTTTTGACAACTAACGTGTCGAGATTTTAACGTGAACGTTTTGTCACGTAAAAAGTTTTGTATGAAATCGCGAGCACGAACCTAATACTAACGTAAGCTCGAAGGCTGACTATCGAGGGCCTGTCAAAAATCTATGAATGTTATGTCACTGATGTCACTGAGAAATTTTCAGTGAGAGTGAGAAAACTTCGAAAATTCATGTTATTAATGTGTTTGTTCATTCATAATTTACCTATAAAAAGAGTTACAAACATGGCAGCAAGATTAGAAGTAGTAATGTACTATTTCGTTTACCAGGCGCAAAGTAGGTATTTATTAATTTATGGCACTGGAGGGAAGTGATGCTAATGTACGATGAACCCAATTCAGGACATTTTCTAAAACTCTGCATCAAACATTGTGCAAGGTCAAATTGAAAACAATAAGGATCACAGAAGATCACCTATCCATTCAAGATTTCAAGATCAACCAAAGCCGTCAACAAATGCACCAGAGGAACACAGGCAGCGAAACGAAAGGAATACCAACGGATTGTCAGACTAACTACCTACGAACTCATAGGTGATGACCATGCTTACGCCAACATTCTAACCACTACGAAGAAGAAGATTTTAATGTGAAGCGTAGAAGCTGTGTTATTGGACTTTTGGTTCTTAATAAAAATAAACGAAGTACAATTGTGCGTTTCATTTATTGGTATATACCGAACAGTTCGTGGCTTAGGGATAATAGGATCTCTTGTTGGTTATCGTGAAACGCGACTAAGACAAAATTCGTGGCAGCATGCCACTACTTAGGTCGGTGTGAGTGGGATGTTGCCACGGATTGAGCATACAACAGTGATGATGAGATGGATCAGTGTGTGCTTTTATTGGTGGCGCATAAAAGACTATCGGGTGGCGAACTCATAGCAGTGCCGTGAGAAGCATTTTTCTTCCCCCTCTGATCTTATAGGCTAGGTAAGTTCGATATCATGCTCTTTTGCCACATTATTCCTAATGTGGCAAAAGAGCATGATAAAGGAAAGTAGATGAATAAAAAGACAAAACTACACCAACAGTTAAGTAATTTCTTTATTTTTGGTAATGTAATAACAGACACAATCATAATCCAAAAAAAATTAAATCCAACCATAAGCTGACTAATACAAAATAAACACTTTAATTATCGTAAAATTAATATGAACTTTAAACAACACTAAGCCTAGACGGTTACAAGTCACAGCACTCCCGATTTGTAGTAACGGTGCATTCATGAAATGCTACGTGGTTTATCTTTGCAAAACTGTTAGGTAGGTACATTACTACGCGCTCCAGGTTTTCACAGCATTCTTCTTTCCCAGAACAGACGGTAAAATACCGCTGGAGACGAAAGTTCTATCGGGAATCACCTTTAGTGAACAATTAGAACTTATGGAATACACTGCTTGAGCTCAATAGCCTATTTTTCTGCTGAAACACCATAAAATTTAGCGCAAAATACACTTCACGCCTGCTGGCGGCCCTTCAGGGTTTCTCGAGACTCCTCCCTCTGTTTAAAGGTGTAAATTCTGATAGTAGCTGTTTGTAATTCATATACTAGGTAAATTATCAGTGGCGTAGATTCTTGACTTGAGAATTTATAGCTCATAATTTATATATAATGTTTTATTATACAAACGACGTTACATGCTCAAGATTTAAGAAAACTATGTAGTTTCACTTCTCAATGTACTAGGCGTCACATAATTTTAAAGCTGTGAAAATAAAACAGATTAAAAAGAATCACAAATGACATTTCAAACGTCACCCACTTTGCCAGTGACAACAGCGCCATCTCTCTCCAACTTCATTCCTTTTTTATGTGCAGGCGTTACAACATCTAATAAATTGAATATTCTTGTTTTATTGTTAAATTTGTGAAAAAAGTGTTTGTTGAAGTGTTATTATGGGGAAAAGGAAAAAGGAATATGATAATTCCAAAATACGTCGTAAAATTCAACGATTAAAACGAAAGCTACGCAGCTCGTCAGCGAGTTTGGAGGATGAAGGTTAGTGCAACGTTGGTTGGAGCTACCAGTTTTTTTAATCACAATTCTTCCAATTTTGAGTATTTTAATACCTAGTTGTTGTTTTTATTGCAATTACAACAACTTTTTTCCCATATTAATTTTTCGTTGATCGAAATTTTTTATTTTGCTGTCTACCCACATAATCGTTTTTTTTTCGTGGGATATTTAATTATTTGTACATCCATGTCTCAGTATAGATAAGAGCTAATTAATACAGGTTCCTTTCGCGATTATACCTTGTTTTCACCCTATACATGTAGGATAAGTTATACACTGTGACATGAGAGCACGGTTGATAACGATTTAGTCTAGTGGCGTAACGTGATTACGTACAATGACTTAAAAAAAAAAATTACTGCATACAGCAGTTTGTCAAATATACAGTCTAGTGGCGTACCGTGAGTGCGTACAATGGCTGATATGACAAAATTATGTAATTCAACTGCAAAAGTTGGTTTTCATTTCTGTTTTTTTTTAGAATATCGTCGTTATTACACAAGGTCACCGTCACCAGAACCTGTGCTTTTATCATCGCAATCAGAAGGGTCAGCCGATGATTACCAAATCAGATCTTGCGTTGTTTCTCCCCCGACCATAACAGGTGTGTGTTCTGCCGGAGTACACGGATCTAAATCTCCACCAAATGAGCCGGGCCCAAGCACAAGTGATGCACCTAATATCGCTGCATCTGACGTTTTACCGCCGGAAATATTAGAAGCGCTAGGGGACCCTACAGGAAAAGACGAGATACTCGGACCGGCTATTAATGAAGAGATAGCTAAACGTTGGGGTAGGGTTTTAGTAGAAGGAATGACAAAAGAGGCGAAAGAGGCCACAATAAAAAAGACGTTGTTTCCGGAAAACTTTAGCCTATCGAAAGCGCCAAAACTTAACCTAGAAATTTCGTCAGCCTTAAGCGAGAGCATCAAACATCGAGATAAATTATTGGAAAAGGCTCAAAACCAATTAGGTTTGGGTATTGCGGGACTTACAAATTTAGCGTCTTCGCTGATAAAAGAAGATCTCTCTAAGTTAGAGATTATAAAAAGATTATCTGACACCAGCCAGATTTTACTTGACTTACATTATGAAAATACAAAACATAGACGAAAGCTGATCACCACATCACTGGAAAAAAAGTTCAGTGCAGCTATTACGGATGTGAAAAGAGATATGTTTTTATTTGGCGCTGACCTTGGAGAAAAAATTAAAGCCACAAATACAGCCGAAAAATCGGGTCTTCAAATAAAGCGCAAAACGGTTAGCGCTCCTTCCTCATTGCGACCACAGGTAAACTGGAGAGGCCCACCCAGTTATCAACAGATCAGAGCACCCAAACCGGGTGGGCAGAAACCGAGATATCCCGCCAACCAAGGATACACCAACCAGCAGGGACGGCGCCCACAGCAACCATCTGTGGGCCGACCCCCCGCTGTACAGAAAACAGACTACAAGGCTCGCAGGAATCAATAGAGGTAACACTCCACGCTGGTGGCTTATGCCACTTCATTAACAACTGGGAAGCTATAACTATATGAATTGATGCACCTAAAGATGTCAATTTCTAAGCTTTTATCTTCGAGAGCCATAATTGAATGTGACAACGTTCCAGATAAGCTTATTTCGAGCATATTTCTCATTCCAAAAATGATAATACATATAGATTTATTCTAAATTTGAAATATCTAAACAAATTTATTGTTTCTGGTTAATTACACACAGCTACTAGGTTAATTAGTAATGAAACCTGTAGTGTCCTACCTCAGAACTCAAGGACTTCTTATGGTCATATATTTAGATGAAATTTTATGTATAAATAAATCAAATACCAGTTGCTTAAGTAGTACACATAAGACGATAGACCTTCTCGAAAGATTAGGTTTCGTTATAAATAAACAAAAAAAAAAAAAAAAAAAAAAATTAACCCCGAATCAGACCCGTTCGTTTTGTTCGTATGGTTGGTTGTATAAAAATGCTATGAAAGACAGAAATTTTTAGCTCTCCGTAATTCTAATGACAATTATGACGCTATCATGCATTTACCTTCCAGTCTTGAGTCTGAGTTTGCTTGATGCTTTGCAAAGAACCTCTATAATAAAGAGATCCTCCTCAGGACAGATGATACGACAGCCATAGCGTATATAAATAGATACGGAGGTGTGCAAAATACCCATCTTAGTGATGTGGTTAAACAAATTTGGCAGTGGTGTGAGCAAAGAAAGCTCTACGCTTTTGCCTCTTAGTCTAAAGACAATATTGTTGTAGACATTGAATGGGACTTAGAATTAACAGCGTTTGATAGACTAACGAAAATTCTAGGGACCCCCAAAATTGATTTATTTGCGTCAAGGCTTAACGCAAAATGCAAGAAGTACGTTTCCTGGAAACGAGATCCTTCAGCTTATAATAAAGATGCTCTCTCAATAGACTGGGAACCGTATTTCTTCTACACTTTCCCTCCGTTCTCGTTAATTCTAAAATGTTTAAGAAAAATTGTGAACGATCACGCTACTGGAATTATGATTGTACTATTTTGGCCTAGTCAGCCATGGTTCCTATTACTTACGTCCCTAGCCCAAGGTCAATTAATCTATTTAGATCCGAGTCCTTCATTGTTATTATCACCTTTCAGGACCCCACATCCGCTCTGGAAACGGCTTACCCTGGTGTCGTCAGTATTATCAAACAATCGTATGTAAAACAATCTTTGCCAAGTGCCGCAATCAAAATAATTATTTCATCTCTAGCAGAGAGTTCATTAAAACAATATAATGTAGTAGTTAAAAAATGGTGGCATTTTTGTGTTACAAACAATCTGAATATGTTTGATAACAATGTAATAAACGTACTTGATTTTTTAGTTACTGAATATCACTCAGGGGCAAATTATTCGACCCTGAACACTTGTCGTTCTGCACTTGCATTGATATTGGGTAAATGTATCAGTCAAGATGATCGAATCATAAGGTTCATGAAAGGAGTTTTTAGGACTAAACCTTTTTTCCCAAGGTATACTACTACATGGGACCCAAATCTGGTGCTCGATCATCTTTCACAATTATACCCTAATGAAAACCAACCTTTTGACTGTCTATCGAAAAAGCTAGTAGCTCTGCTTGCGTTGTCGACTGCACAACGAGTGCAGACGCTATCATTAATACGTTTACCAAATATTAATGTAAGTAGCTCGAGAATAGATATCAATATCAGTGACTTAACTAAAACATCGGCTCCTAATAGGCCCGGGCCTAAACTGTGTATACCTTTTTTCCCTCATAGGGAAGAAATCTGTCCTGCGAAGACATTATGTGCGTATATCGAGGCCACTAAGGATTATAGAATTTTACCTCTAACAGATAAACTGATTCTCACTACTAAAAAACCATTTCATAATGCTAGTGCTGCTACTATAAGTAGATGGATTAAAAACGTGTTGGCCGACAGCGGTATCAATACTGGGCTCTTTACAGCTCATAGCACGCGACATGCATCCACATCGGCAGCAAGTCGTAGTGGAGTTTCTGTCGATATTATAAAACAAACTGCGGGATGGTCAGGTAATTCATTAACATTTGCTAAATTTTATAAGCGCCCGATAACAGCTGATGAAGATAATGTTTTCGCAGAGGCAATCTATAACTCTAAGTTATGATTTAAATGTAATGATTTCGATTATGGTTATTTTTTGGATTAGTATAAAGATTTAAATTGTTTGTTCTGTTTTGGTCACACGAAGTGTTCTATGATTATTATGTTTTCTCAATCATTCTTAATATTATCAGTATAAGTAAGTACTTATAACATGGAATAGTATTAAATCAGTTTTTTGGTTTTTCTTATTTATTTTTGGTTCTTATTTATATCTGGTCAAATATTTGACTGGTCTCGTTTGTGCAAATGCGCTAAACATCTACATAGTTTTCTTAAATCTTGAGCATGTAACGTCGTTTGTATAATTAATGGTTAAACGAACTTACCTTAAGTGATGTTCGACCATAATTATACTAGACGTTACATGCGAAGAGATTTAAAGTCCCACCCGGACCCCAAAAACGTACATTAGTTACATTTTTCCCATACTTACCATACACAAACGAGCTGATATTACGAATAGGACCTCTGAAAAGAATGAAGTTGGAGAGAGATGGCGCTGTTGTCACTGGCAAAGTGGGTGACGTTTGAAATGTCATTTGTGATTCTTTTTAATCTGTTTTATTTTCACAGCTTTAAAATTATGTGACGCCTAGTACATTGAGAAGTGAAACTACATAGTTTTCTTAAATCTCTTCGCATGTAACGTCTAGTATAATTATGGTCGAACATCACTTAAGGTAAGTTCGTTTAACCATTAATTTTAACACCTCTAATAATGTTACAATACAATTGGTTCACTGAGCAAGTAACGCATAGAGAAAAGTAATATACCGGAAAAAATTATGTTTGGTTTTCACCAAATAAAAAGCTAAATTTGACGAATATCAATCATAGAGGAACCAGTCCAGCGTCACCAACCTTAAAATAAGGTACAAAAGTGTTGCAGGTGCACCGATTTATGTCCAAAATTACCAAATACGATGTCATTATCACCTTGACAACTCAACTGGACTGTCATGGCTATAGACTAATCATATTTTTTCCGGTATATTACATTTCTCTATGTCATAATGTATGTCATGGCACTTTGTAAATATATCACCTCAGATACATTTTATTCAAAAATGTTAATATTTCATTGTGAACATCAATACAATGTGGAAATCGCAAAGAAAATGCGAAGTCTGTGGTGTCGAAACACAAATAAAAATGTTTTAACAATAGATTTCCATGAGATCCAGAACCGGTGAGTTGATGTACATATGTCATTGAAATTACATTATTGTTTCAGAGCTAATGATCGCTTGGTTTTTATTGTAATTTAAGTACGTATGTGTTATCATGCGAATTACTGTAATTACATATTATATTTATATATAAATTACAAATATTTACGTAACGTAAAGTAAGTTGTTGCTCAAGGAAAGTATCGATACCTTTGTAGTATCGATTTTTTATAATGTCAGTGGTATGGGTACATATACTTTTTTGATCAATAATTCGATGCTGGTGATCATAAACCATCATGCGATGCGAATGTTTTATTATGCCACGAAACTTAACATGTGTATTTTAGGGACTGTTATTTACATCTTCAGCTCAAAAGCATTTTGAAACACCAGGTATTATCAATTTTTCTCTACATAACTAGCACAGTACTTGCTAACTGAACGGCTAGAGCAATATTTATTATCTAGCATATGTAAATCGACCTAAAAATTATACAATCAATAATAAATAGTGAAAATAACGTCATATCTATGCTTGTGATAATAATCTGAGTTGTTTTTTTTCAGTTCACTTAAACAGAACTCCGTCGCTTATATACTTTCAAAGCAAATGCTGAATCGATAAAGCTATGGCATGGATTTTAAGGTACTATGTCACTTCAATACTATATAAAAATCAACATGTGTATAAACCTACAATCCCAATTATTTAAATACTTATAATACTATACTCTAAATTGTTTGATTTTAAAATTAACCAACTTTCGAGTGCAGTTAAATATTTTTTTTTGTAATTTCAGATATGCATATGTTACGCAGAAAATATTAATTGAATCAATAAATAAAACAAAACAGTGCAGAAGAAGCTTCTTGCAATACAAATGAAAAAGATCAGCTGCAAGATTAAATTAAATATCTAAATAATTCAACTACCTACACCAAAAAGTTTTTAATAGTCTACAGTCTATATATAATTAAAAAAGGTGCGGCAAAAATACTACATTTTATGATTGAACTACAAATAATAATAATTGTTAACAGTTGATGACAAGTTTACTAGTGCAACTAACGTGCAGTATTTTTTACTTTTACATATACGACAATTAGAAAATAAGTATTATATATTGAAAACTGTTATGTACAATGAAAATTAAAAAAATATGTATTGTAAAGATGTTCTAGTACACAAATTACTTTGGAACTATGTATACAGACCTCAATAATACGGTTTTCGATACTAGCGAAGATATATCGCACGATAAAATATTTTGATGATTTTGAATAAATTAATACATCTGTGTGAAATATTTGTTTTATTTTATATTTCGTTAACATATATTTATAAACCTAACCTACCTACTATTTTTTCCTATATCGATTATAATGGAATCGATTTCATTGTAACTAATCGATTTTAGAAAATCAGTAGTACAACACTCACAAATGTCACTATTATTGTGTTGTAAATATAGTTTTCATTTGTAATGGTTGGTATAAAATAACTTCAAATCTGAGTTTCAAAGCAACAAGGTCCGTGCCAACTCTTAATATTACTTGCTCAGTGAGAGGAACTTTTATACAGTCCCACCAACTTATCTGTTCAGGCGGCAGAAAAAAGAACTACAACATTCCTTCAAATTGTGACAGTTTGTAGTTGATTTCCTTGACCAGCAGCGCCCTCGCGAACTGCACAGTTAAGTTGGTGGTACTATAGGCTAAATAAGAATTAAAACCTCTTTTGGAATGAGTTGTTAGCTCTTAGAAAGAAGGTATGATTGTTGTGATTTACGCTGGATGACGTCACTTTTGTAATCCTATCGAGTTCACGTTAGCCAGCAAACGATGCGTCGTACTGTCAACCATCGCCTCCTGCGTAAACGTACGGTGAACTAGATACGATTACGTTACGGATTATCGAAATGTTCGTGCTTGGGCTATGATGTTAAACGGACTAACAGATACATTTCATCTCAACTCACGAACTTTGAGACGTAGTTGTTAAGTCCCTGTAATTTCACTGGCTCTCAAGGACTGCTGCCGGAACACACTGTTAGGTTTTTTATATAGTTATGATTGCAATAACGCCTGCTATGCGGATTACATTACAAAATTACAAATATACGATAGGAAAAATTTAAGTCATGTGCGGATCCCAATACGATGGTTAATGAACACTGTTAGGTGCTTGGCGACAGATTTTCTATTTGAGGGTGGTAGCATAGTCAGGCGGGCAATCGCCGGGGATCGAACCAGGGACCTGCAGCACGGCAGCCCATAGCTATTACCGCTCGGCTGTCATTGCTTCATAAATAGATAATACAAATAATTTATTTTTGTATATGTATCTACGTATGCCACGAGTAGATAAGCCAAATCGCGTTTAGCGGATTGCGTGCGCAGGAACTACTAGCTTATGTGCGAGTATTTGTATAATTCATGACATTGATAACAGCCGCTGTCTAACTTGGTACAGACTTTAAAAAGTTGTAAAACTCTCAAATTTACACACGTCTTCGTAAGGTTCGATCTTAGGGTTATGTAATAAAAACACCTTTTCGATTCCAAATTCAAGACAAATTTATTTTCCATACAAAAAGTATCATATGTTCGGTGCGAATCTCGTCACCGCGATTCAGAAAACTTGCCGCTCAACTACATCGGCCATCTAGTGATAAAGTTAGGAACTATTTGCTAAGGTAAGCTACTCATAAATGAACCATCAATGGTTAGGGTTCTAGTTCAGAACTTCTTTGCATGTTTGACTTCTACAAAGTAAAGGGCAAATAATAGGTATTACAAAGTTACAAAATAACGAGAGAAAAAATTAAAGTCATGTGCGGATGTAATTTTGTAATGTAAACCAGGCGTTATTGCAAACATAACAATATTCAAATAATAGGTGCCGTATTTCTTAGCTTATTTCTGATCACCTTGGAAGATGGGTCGGCCTGTCGAATGCAACTTATGTCCACCGTCTATCCATCCTTCAGGAACATAAAATAAGGCTGTTTTGGCGGCAAAATCAGCGGATCATAGAAGATGAAAATATCTTTCAACACAAAAATTCTTAACATCGGCTACATGTATGAGCCTGTTGGGGACGAAACGTTTGAAGCGCTCGTAGCGAAGTTTGCTTAGCTGTTCTCAACCGATCAGCAAAGTTAAGCAACGTCGCGCGCGGTCATGAGGTGGATGGGTGACCGCTAGTGACATTACTACTGAGCGTTTCCGTGCTTCGGAGGGCACGTTAAGCCGTCGGTCCCAGTTGTTGTCTTACGATAGCAGTCGTTACAGCATGGTGGTAGGGCATTTTGCGAATGCCCGCCTGGCAAGCTTGGTAGCTTATGCCACCCTCAAGCAGAAAATCTGTCACCAAGCACCTAACGGTGAGTTCCGACAGCTGTCCTTGAGCGTCGGTAATTCTAGGCTAGCCTGAATAACATCTTCGATCACTTGCCATCAGGTGAGATAGTGGTCAAATGGTAGCCTATCAGCTACATAAAAAAAGAATGAATGTGACTGTCTTAAGTTAGTGTCTCTTATATGAACATTTTAGTCACTATGTTTATAAGCGTAAATTTAAAAAAAACTTAAGGCTTCCGGAGGAGACGCATTGTGTTCCATGTTTAAAATTTAAAAAAGACTAGATATATAAATTGGCAGGATAGTAAGAAAAATTATAAGGGAATTATAAAAAATCTAACAAAAACTTTACTTAAATTTCATAAATGGTTCTAATCCCTCAATTAATTTTATATATGTTTCTTCTACTCATGTTATGGTTTTCAGTAAATATTTTAGATTTTTTTAAATAGAATTTTATAAAAACCTATACTATTTTTTACTTTTTTCATATTTTTATTGAAAAGTAGAGTGTTTAACATTTCTAACATTTCAATTTTTTAATTTTAAATAGGTGCCTATTCATGTAAACATTAATTTAGAAACACTACAATTTTAACCTTCCTTATATTCGAAATGAAAAGTAGAGTGCTTAACACAGATTAAAGTCATCAATTCATACTCGGACTATAGCCACTCTCGCTACGGTCGGGCGTCTAAATTCCTCGTATAGGAATTGATTCGTTTCGACCCTTGTATAACAATCTACTATTATGTCCCTCATATTCGTAATAAAAAGTATAGTGTCAGGGGTGAAAGTCATTAAGTAATTCCTACTCGGACTATAGCTGTCTAAATACTTCGTTTGGTAATTGATTCCTTTCGACCCTTGTATAATAATCTACTATTTTACTATTTAAATATAGTAAGTATAAGTATGTAATAGTGTGGCCTTGCAGCTAGGGTCGCCGGTTAACGTATTTTCATCTTATGTACCGATATCTGTTTAGCATCTTGAATATTAAAAGTAGATAATTTAATGACAACCCTCTACGTCTAAAACCTACTAAGTCTGTTATAATGATGATGATGATGTAGTCCTGACCGATTTCGATCACAGTGACTGTTAGTTCTGGACAGGCATGCTTAATTTAAGTATTTAGGACTAGGTTCTGCTGTTCAACCCTTTGGTGCGCTCTCTCTGGTGGCTTGACTACCCGATTTTGTTGGAGAAGGTACGAGCCCACTTGAGGCATGTAAATAGGTGATGGCCGCTGGTGGTAATAGGTAATAACGCTATGGTGGTTGTTAAAAAACTGGAAACTATTCCTTTCCTCCCCGCCATTCTCTGTTCCATGGGAATAGCGACGAGTTAGGTTTTCGCTGATTTTCTCTACAACAAAGGAGAAGTATATTTTCGGGAGGTACCTATGTTCAGCTTCAAATGTCACCACGTCATCTGATAAATGTTGATGCGTAAACATGAATAACAATTATCTATATGACTAGCTGTACCTGCGACTTAGTTCGCGATTGCCGTACCTGCAGACTAATTATTCACATTTCAGCACAGTTTATCTCATATTAAGCAACGCTGTGGTCTGCGGTGAAGCACTCTAAAGCATAGCTCAGAAAGGAGCTTTTTGCTTTGGATTAGAAAACTCCCGGGTTGTATTTTCCAGAAGACAGTAGTTAAGTAACTCGGATAGTTTCTTCGCGGTTCGCACAATAAATGTTGAAGCAAAGTACTTTGTCCTTTGTTTCTTTGTAATTTCGATTTTAAATAGGCGTCTTTTCGCCGAGGTTTCCCTTGTTTGGCGGTAGAACGATAAAGTACCTCTATTCTAACAAAAAAAGGTTTATTGAAATCGTACTACGCGTTAATAAATTACAACTTAGTGTACATTTTGACTTTCATCCCCTTTTCCAAGGGAACCGTACTAAATTTCGGGATAAGAAGTATACAATGTCCTTCTTCGTAGTATGAACTCAAACCGTGATAAGTTTCAAATTGAAATTCATTTAGTAGTTTTGGCGTGATGCGCAGCCATGATACAGACAGACATACAAAAATAAAATAAAAATACTGTTTTGACATCAGTATCAGCTACAGAGTGCTCTTAAAAATTATTTTCTAAATATTTGCAATGCACCGAATTTGATCTGTTACAGTTTTATTATAAGTATATAGATTTAATAAGAACTTCAACGACTACGTGGATACCTAAGTAACAGTAAGGTATACACAATATATACGTATACGTATATATACGTATACGTATACAGACTTCAAATTTATGAACTTATATTAGGTCCTTACATATGAAATTGGCGTTTTGTATGGGAGGAACAAAAAGTCGAATATTTTTTAATATAATATATTTAATTAATCAAAGTATGAACCATTATTTTCTATGCACTTTTGTCATCTCATAGGTAGTTCATTAATCCCTTTACTAAAAAAACCAGTCGGACGGGAATCAATAAAATCTTTGAAGGCGATTTGGACTGCCCCATCGGAGTTGAATTTTTTCCCTTGCAAGAAGTTATCCAAATTTCGAAAAAAATGGTAATCTGTTGGAGCAAGGTCCGGGGAGTACGGAGGATGTCTTAGACTTTCCAATTGAAGCTCTTCTAATTTAGTAGCCGTCTGTAGCGCAGTGTGTGGTCTAGCGTTGTCGTGAAGCAGCAGTGGCGTGGAGCGATTGACCAGCCTAGGTTGTTTAGCCGCTAGCTTTTCCATCATGGTTTGCAATTCCTGACAATAGACATCAGCCGTAATAGTCTGGCCAGATTTGAAAAAACTGTAATGAACAATACCGGCACTAGTCCACCAAACGCTTACAAGTAACTTTTTTGGGGTTAATTTTCGCTTGGGGCAGGATTTGGCTGGCTGGCCAGGATCTAACCATTGCGCTGAGCGCTTCCGATTATCGTAAAGAACCCATTTTTCATCACAGGTAATGATTCGGTTTAAAATACCTTCATTATTGTGCCGGTTTAGTAATGTAACGCAGCAGTCGACGCGCGTTTGCCGGTTTGTTTCAGTCAATTCGTGAGGTACCCACCTTTCAAGCTTTTTAATCTTCCCAATTTGCTTCAAGTGAATTAAAACAGTTTTATCACTAACATCGCAGCCTGCAGCTAACTCGGACGTGGTTTGCGATGGATCCGCTTCCACAATAGCCTTCAACTCTTCATTATCAACTTGAGTCTCAGGCCGTCCACGGGGCTTGTTCTGCAGGTCGAAATTTCCAGAACGAAAACGTTGGAACCAAAAACGAACTGTGTTTTCTTTTGCAACACGACCGCCATACACATCATTCACCCTTCGAGTTGTTTCCGCAGCACTAGTGCCACGGCGGAACTCGTACTCGTAAATAATGCGATATTTAAGGTTTTCCATTTTGTAAAATGAGTGACGCAAACAGAAAAAAACAGAAGAAAAAAAACAAATGAATGACGATCATCGAAGCACAAATACATGAGTCTATAGCTGTACAAATTTGAATTTGGAATTCCTTACCAAAGAGGAGAAATTCGTGATTAAAGTGGCCAGTACGAAAAACGCCAATTTCATATGTAAGGACCTAATATCACCTCTCTTCTTTTGTAATCGAGGGTTAAAAGGCAAGTTAGAAAAACGATTCTATATATTTATGAGGTTTCAATAGTAATTGCAGTATGTGTTTGTGTTGTTGTTTATGGAAAACTTTCAAAATTTTCACCCATTTGAAAAATATTTGGCAAAAATAAAGATAAAATTAAGCGTGGTTTATGGAAAACTGTGGGAATAAGAAGAGACGAAGTCCGCAGGGATCAGAAGGTGGGCAACAGCGCCTTCTAATATTTTTCCTTTTCTGAGACTAGGATGTTATGGCCTTTTATGTGATATAGCTAATGATATGTTTATAAAGAAAATAAATTACAAAACGAAACGTCATAAGGTGTATTGATATTGGTATGTACTTGAGAGGTTGTTGTGTTCGGTGTAGACCGGTCGTTCGACGCGTGCAAGATAATGACATGCTTGTGATAAAGCAGTGGCTTACTTTCGTGTGGTGAATGCCGAGTGTGTGGAAGAGGTCTGTTTCATATATATATCGACATATTTTGTCTAAATCGTTAAAAAATGTGTAAAAGAAGTTAGAGGAGAAGATAGGTGGTAAAATTTTTTTTTAAATATTTTTAGGTTTGCAATAACGCAATAACGTTACAAAATCACAAATATACGATAGGAAAAATTTAAGTCATGTGCGGGATTCGAACCCGCGCCCATCCACCCCTTGGGCCGGGGTATGCTCTAACCAATTGAGCTAACATGACATGACGTCATAACTCAAATCTTTCCTATCTTTGTTTTACTATCGTATTGGGATGGAGCGAAATCTATAGGAAGACCAATTTTGCAATTGGTTTTATACTTGTAAATGATGACGCAACCTTATAATTTTAATATTGTTAGATTTGCAATAACGCCGGCTATATATATATTTATATAAGGGGTGGATGGACGCGGGTTCGAAACCCGCACATGACTTAAATTTTTCCTATCGTATATTTGTGATTTCGTAATAGTAAAAAATATGTTTTATTTAATTGCATGTGGATGGAAAGTATTTTCGCGAAAAGCGCAAAATATATAATACATAGGCAATTATTTTTATTTGTTATCTTACGGTTTCAGAATATTTTATTATCTCATAAGAATACACTTATTCACTTACTGAGATACTTAAATTAACTTATAATATACATGTTGTGCCACAGATCGTAGTGTACAAAACCAGAAATGTAACTAAATTTACGGAATTTTAAAAATATCAATAAAACATACATAAAACAAAATCTACAAATAGATACACCACGTAAGAATTTCATAATAGAAAGAATAACATAATATCTACCCTCATGCTATTTGTTGCGCCCGCTTGCAAGCGTTTGTTTATTTAGGCCTTGTTCATAGTGACAGCTTGTAACGTTGATAATGTTGTACTACACAGAAAAAAATAATCTCTTCAGACAAGCAATATTATTTGACTTAAGAACGGATGGGTTTTCGATATAAGGAAAGTCTAAAATGTCTTACTTCAAGAAATTATATATTTCGCATTATAGTTCTTGGCTCAAGAAATATATTCTTGTTTCAACAAACAAAAACTTGTTTATGAAGAACTCAAAGCTATTATTTTAAGAGCGAAACTATTTTAAGTGAAGCATTTAAAAATCTTTTTTTTTAATTTAAACTGTTTTACTGCAAGAATGCACCTATTTTAAATAAAGGATGTTTAACATTTGTTTTTATTGTTTTCAATTTTCAACCAAGAGTGAAACGCTTTTTTCTTCAAGATACTCCCTATTTCATTTCAAGATTATTTCCGTTTTGACCTGAGATATATGTTATTTTCTAAATTATACTTTCTATTTTCTTTCAAGATGTTTCTATTTTGACTAGAGATTCTTATTATTTCCTTTAAGATTCTTCCTATTTTCTTTCAAGATATTTCTGTTTCGACTAGAGATTCATGTTATTTCCTTTAAGATACTTCCTATTATCTTTCAAGATGTTTCTATTTCGACTAGTGATTCATGTTATTTCCTCCAAGATAGTTCCTATTATCTTTCAAGATGTTTTTTATTTTAACTAGAGATTCCTGTTATTTCCTTCAAGATACTTCCTAATTTATTTCAAGATTGTTTATGTTTAAACCCAATCGTTGTTTTTTCTCGTTTTAAAATATTTTCTGCTTTGACTTACACAAAATGTTTTTCCTTACAAAACATTTAAGGTCTAACAAAATTTGTGTATACTATTTAAAGGGAAGATTCAGCCCGTGAAAAGGAATAGCCTTATTCTAGTATTCACTAGTTCCGTTAAATCTTAGAGATTTGTTTAGGAAGCAGTATCATGTGTTATTAAATGATAGAAATGTAGAGACAAGATATTCTGAATGCAGATAACAATAACACTTAAGGCTGCTTCCTAGACAAATCTATATTATATTTGAAAGTGTAAAAGTTACTCAAAAGTTCAAAGCATAAAATATTTTAAAACGAAAACATAACATTATTGAGACAAATGAATAATTAAAATAGTAAAAATTAAAATCGTTGAAATTGTTGTAATCTCGACTTGAAACGATGCTATCGACTTGCTATTTCATCTGTTTACTGAAACACACAAATTATAGCCTATTAAGCGCAGGGCAATAGAATTCAAACAAAAGATATAGATATAAAATGAAAATATATTTAAAAAAAACACAAATCGGACACAGGTTACTGAGTGAAACATGTCATAGTTAATACAAAATACGTAAGAGACATCACAATTAGTATTCAAGCGTTTTTTTCTGAAAATAATGTAACACATAGTTATACTACAAAAACACATTGTATAGATTGTTGTATTTTAACATGATACATTTCTCCTTAAATTATAAAATGACAGTCTTAAATTATTCCTTACTATGTGAGGAATGTTACTACATAGTACAAAGTCACATTAATTATATTCAGGAATTTTTAAATGATCCATTTTCTTTAAACTCATAAATTATCGCTTACTAAGCGAAGAGTATCACCCAAAAAACAATTATACTTATCAAAGCATTTTTACATGATCTATTTATCCTTTAATTATATTCTGGCATTTATTTTTCCTTAAGTTATAAAAAGTTATCTCTAACCGAGCTAAGCATATCACCACAAAATACAAAAACAAATTAATTACATTCAAGCTTTTTTACATGGTACATGTTCCTTAAATTATAAAATAAAATCCATAAATTAACGCTTACCGAGCAAAGTATGTCAACATAAAATGCAAATCAAATTATATACATTCCAGCATTTTAACATTATAAGTTTTTCCTTAGATTATAAAATTAAACAAATTATCGCTTACTGAGAGTAGAATATCTCTATTATAATGTTGATATTTCGTAATAATGTAATTAGTACATAGTAATTTTATCTAAAGAACAAACCAATCCTTGATATCTTATAAAATGCTCCAAAATTCCGGGAGTTCATGCATGGTATGAATATTTTGTTCTTTTGTGTTGTTCCATTTCTGTACTACTTGGTGCCATAGTTCATTGTTATGTTTTAACCAAGTAATACATATCATCATTACAAATAGCATCTGAAATCATAAGACAAAAAACCTTAGTAGGTACTTAATTACTTCTGCTTGGTAAAGATCTATGAATGATAATAATCAATGAAAAGTTAATGTACACTAGCTGTTGCCCATGGCTTCATCTTTCTAGAATTCGGTTACATCACGTTTACTCAGACAGGAACATACAACACGAGTCCAATGACTTTATTCATTTAACAATATAGCAGTAATTATAGCAAAATCAAATAACAATCATATTTGTTAAATAAATAACAATCATTTAAAACTAGAAACAAGTCGTATTATATGAAATCGCACTCATTATTTTGTTTAAAAGTACATATTCTTACTTCGAGAGGTTGTAGGACGTGTAGAGAGTTAGGTGATCCACTGACACAAAACTATACTATTCAAGGTTTGGTACTACCTATTAGCTAATGAGATGCGTTAATGGATCGAGGACCACTTAACTTGGTCTTCTAAGCCCTTTTTAGTGTATCCCCCTATACCAGAACCTAATGTGAAGCCCATTATATTGCCTATATCAACCTACCTAAATCATCAATGGATGCGCAAACCTCGATGAAGCCTCAATCAAAATAATAAAAGGTCGGAGAATCGCCTCTGGTATCTAATTTAATACAAATCGCTTCATACATCTCACTTACCTTTGAAGTTATTAACTACAGCTGGCGGGATACCCCAGTCCTGCCTGTAGCACTACTTCATTACTTGGAAGTCATCTAGCATGGATGGCACCATAATACCTAACGATGGCACGCACATTCTCTTCTTTCTTCGGAGAGATTTAAACTTTGCAAACCGTCGAAAGAAAGTATGTATGTATGTATATATAATAAAATAAAAATAGTAATTCGTTTCTTTCGAAAATCTATATAAGTAGCGAATCGCGCACAAACGGGCGGGCGGAATGAATGATAACGATAGGGTGGGGTTGCCCAGTCCATAAAAATTTACCGAAATATTAAAGTACGTTCCTCGTAAATCACAACATATAAAAATTGAATAGTTAAAGTTTTTGTTGTATACTTATAGTAGCCTAGCTAAACAACAAAGAGTTTTAACGTAATACTAGAGAATACCGATAAAATCGCATAAATCCTGTGGTTATGTGTGGTACGTACACCGTAGCCAGATTTTTGGGCAAATCAGGATATTGGAACATTTTGAGTAAAAAAGCGGAGTAATTTCACCAAAAATGGGACATGAAGTAAAAAACGGCCAAGTGCGAGTCGGACACCGTAGGTTTTCTACAAAGTTGTAGGTAAATAGTTCTTCCATCACGGGAATCAAACCTCTTTTTTTCTGAGTAGATATGTTTTTAGTTTCCCCCTCTCGCGTCACCATGCCCTCAACGACATTGTGCGAAGAGCCTTAGTGTCAACAAACGTCCCCTGTGTGCTCGAGCCACCGGGTTTATGTAGATCTGATGGTAAGAGGCCGGATGGGCTGACCCTGGTGCCCTGGCAGAATGGCAGGTGCCTGGTGTGGGACGCTACTTGCGTCAGCACTGTCGCTGCCAGCCACCTGTGTCGCACTGTCCACTCACCGTCAGCGGCAGCCAAAGACGCCGCAAATAAAAAACGCCAGAAGTACGCAGCAATGGAGCCCGTTTACCTTTTTGTGCCCATAGCAGTGGAGACCATGGGTTCGTGGGGAACTGAGGCCAAACAGTTATTTCGTGAAATTGGGCGCAGGTTATAGGAAAAAACTGGTGACTCCCGCTCCAGTTCGTTCCTGGTGCAGAGGATGGCCATTGCCATTCAACGCGGAAACGCTGAAAGTGTTATGGGCACCTTTGCACCGGGAGCGATCAGGGGTGGGTTGTTTGATTAGGCTAGTTTTAAGTTTGACTTAATTATTATTAATTATGTTTGTAATATTAATCAGATTAAATTTTCTATTACTCATATTAATATAAACTTACCCTTGGTATTTGTTCGTTTCCCCCTTAACTAGTCCACAATAATAATATATAAATATATTCCACAACGTATTATTAAAATTACATTCGCGTTATCGTCATTTTTCGAGTTGGCTCTCACTCCCACTTTCCACAAAGCAAATATAAAGACGTAGCCACGTCGAAACGAGTTCTTTGCTTTTTTGGCGCGTTTGATTATTGGATGAGTAAATTTGAAATGACTGTCATGATATTTTGTTGTTATACGAGATAGACCTAATAAATGGTAAAACGATAAATCATTCTTGGAAAATATTTGAATGATTTTCCATGATAAGCGGGGTAACATAATTATATAGCAACACTGCCTTTGAGCTAAATTGCTTCGTTCTTCATACAAGATTTTTGTATTTCCCCTACAATAAGTTCTTTTTCTTAGATTTTGGCACAAGAACGGACAAACTTTTGGCTTATGAAATTTGATACTTGAATGAACACTTTGCATGTACTCTTGAATGAAATAACTTATCCTCTATTGGACATTGGTCGAAGTAACACACTCTTGGTATAAAATTGGGTTAGAGACTGGATCCATTGCAGTAATGAGTACATCTAATCAGGTAGGTATAGTCATCTTTATTACCCATGGCTGATTATGATTAGCTACAATCATATGGCAGTTTTCTGAAAGCAGTTAAGGGTATTTACCCTGGATCGAGGGGGATGACTGAGAATTACTTTAGATTTTTCTGGCAGATCGTTTCGTATTTATATTGATTAATAATTACTCGTTATCAAGCATCTTGATATTAATTCACCTTCGTTTTCCACCACTAATTTAACGTGACATTTCCGAAAAAGCCCGAACTTTATATAACTGTTAGTAGTAGCCGAGTAATAATTAATGAATATTCTAAAGAATCTCTCATATCTTTAATAATAGCGAAAGGTGTATGCTCACTGGTTTTACAAGAAATCTCTAGTACAAAAACCACCTGACCTATGGAGATGGTATTTTTAGTCATGCGACGACCGAAGCCGCTGGCGGATGTTTAGTAATACTTATTTACTAATCTTATTACTGGTTACTGTATCAGCCAGATCGTTCACTGCTAATCACAACCTCCCCCATTATAGAGTTGTTTGCCATAATCCCCACGCTTGGCAGGCGTCTCGGGGATTGCAGTTTATATATAAATTTCTCAGAAGGCGCTGTTGCCCACTTTCCGGTGTTTTATATTCGCCTCTTACGACTCCCACAGGTAGCAATGATAGGTTGCTCCTGCAATGTGGGGGGGCGGGGGGTGGCACCCGGCACCCGCCAGGTCACTTATTACCTGTCATTCAACAATAATTAATTTCTTAGGTTGAAAACAAAAAGATTTTAAGTATATAATACCTAATTTATTAAATATCTTAGCCTTATTTTGTCTTAACTCTTGATGGCAAGATTAACTGACTCTTGAACTGGGACCATTAGTGAGAAATTATTAATTTGTAGCAAATAATATTTATCTTGGTGTGAAGTGGTCCTTATTTGTTGTTGCATGTATGACTTATTCTTGGATGGAGAAGTTATTATTTTGTACCAAATTAATTTAATCTTAGATTAATGGTGTTTTTCATTCTTCTTCCATGTATCACTGATTCTTGAGTGCAAAAATACAATTTTGTCCAGAGTAACTTAATGTTTCCTTTAAGATTCTACAATTCTTAGTAAGACATCGAAACTGTTTCTCTAGTCAAAATTGAGATATTCTTTGGTGTGAGAAATAATTCTTAAATCAAAACCACTAAAACAAAATATTTTCATTTTTAAAACAAGTAACAAAATGTTTTTAATCAAACTACAACTCTTGTGAAAAATAGCAAAACTATTGACACAAAATATTCACATTTTAATTCTAAAAACTTGGCTTTTTTGATACGTTAGCGTGATTATCTTCGTTGAAAGCATTAATATTTGAGGTCAAGATACATCAGTTGAGAGATATTGGGTTCTTATTTTAAGACATCTTTTTTTTCTGTGTAGTACTTAAATAATTATGAGAAATCCTTTAAAACATGTAGCTTTAGCATTTTCTTAAAAGTAATCAAAGTTTTGGTTTCCTTAATTTCCTTCGGTAGGTTGTTGTACAATTGTGCCCCTTCATATATTATGTTTCTTTTACCATATTTAGTTCTAGGTCGTCTTAATAAGATATTGTTGGCTTGTCTTGTGAAAATTTTTTGCACATTTATCTTTTTTGTAAATGTTATTTGGGTATGTATATCTTTAGTTAGAATTTTTCTTATAAGAATGCATGTGTTATACCTATATATTTGAGTTATGTTCTTATCATTATATCTATCTTAATATATCAAAATAACTATCAAGTATCGAATCACATGTACTCACTAAGAGTGAGTAAGTAGGTATACTGACTCACATCTGGATAATGCAAGATTATTTAAAGAGGTAAGGTTGCACACCGTTGCATGATACTCGTACAACGAGTGCAGGTATTGTACCACAAGGACGGGAAAAAAATTATTCATAATCTATGTTATGTCAGTAACAAACATAAATAGGTAAGTCTAATCTACACTACTTTGAAGCGCTCGTAGCGAAGTTTACTTAGCTGTTCTCAACCGATCAGAAAAGTTAAGCAACGTCGCTCGCGGTCATGAGTTGGATGGGTGACCGCTAGTGACATTACTACTGAGCGTTTCCGTGCTTCGGAGGGCACGTTAAGCCATCGGTCCCGGTTGTCGTCTTAGGATGGCAGTCGTTATAGCATGGTGGTAGGGCATTTTGCGAATGTCCGCCTGGCTAGCTACCACCCTCAAGTAGAAAATCTGTCGCCAAGCACCTAACGGTGTGTTCCGACAGCTGTCCTTGAGAGCCAGTTCTTCTAGGTTAGCCTGAACAACATCTTCGACCACATCATCACTTACAATCAGGTGAGATAGTGGTCAAAGGCTAACCGATCAGGCATTAAAAAAAACTAATATATAATATTTTAAAGAGGAAAGAGTTGTATTTTTGTATGCAACGAATAAACTTAAAAACTGATTTGGATGAAATTTCGTATGGAAATAGTTTGAGACCCAGGAAAAGACATAGGATAGTTTTTATCCAACTGCGCAAAAGCGATGTTAATGGTTTTGCATACGCGCGGGCGGAGTCGCAGCCGGAAAGCTAGTTACTTTATAATTTCGTGATAAAAATAATCTAATGCTCCAAAGTTGAAGATTGCGACATACACACGAAAATATTGTATCCATAATTTTTAGCTGACTCATTGTGATCACTCATTTTTTTAATATTATGAAATAATGAGTCTGACCAATAACTCGCTTGATGGTAAGCGTCACGCCTGCAGTTGCAGTGTCACCGTCGTAACTCTACTTTACACTGCGCTAGTCACTTCGAGAGTTAGTTTTTATATCTCATTTGCCCAATTTCACTTGCTACAGTACAGCGCCCTTCACACCTCATCACAATAGTATTTGCTCACTGTTACTTCCAGGCTTAATATTTGACACTGTGGTGGTACACACCAAGCCGGACTCTTACCGAAGAGATCCTTCTGGTCAAACAGCGTCGTATGCGCTATAGACGCCTATTTTTTTTAAAGCTCTAGTGCAAGTGCATACTTACAATATAATATGGGTTTTTGAAGTTGCTGTTTTAATCCACTGGCCACTTAGAAATATCAAGTGTCAGATTTTACGGCGAAGGTTTTTACCCTAAACACGAAATTCATAACATTCAACATAAAAAAAGGGTCAAGCACGTGTCGGGCCACGTGCAGGTAGGGTTCCGTAGTAGCCCGTTATCACAATATAGCGCAATTCAGAACCCATTGGTATTTGGTACAGCGCCATGTAGCGGCAGCTTTGTGAAACTTATTATAATTTGTTTGTTTTTTATTATGTTTTCTTAGATTTTGTTTTACAATACAAGTTTTACCCGTTATAAAATTGTTCCTTAGTCCCTTCTATAATAGTCACCGCTATAATTTTCTTGTAAAGTTCATGAAATGCATTTGGAGAGGATACGGTTAACGTGATCGGTTAACCGAGCATTGATAGTTGAACCGTTTTCTTAGTGGAAACTTCGATCTAAGGAATGAACTACGGGGAAGACCAGCCACTGATGTAAATAACGATGAATTGAAGGCGAAGGTGGACGCCAATCCGTGTTAAGTTACTAGAATTTGCAGCATGGTTTGACGTTAGCATACCCACAATATTGACTCATTAGCAACACATCCGTAAAATTACAAAAATAAACTCGCAAAATGATTGCCTCATGATTTCACTAATATGCAGAGAGCAGCGCATGTTGAAGCTTTCCTTTTACCTTGTTAAACCGGTAGGCACAAGAATGAAGGGATTTGGGACTGAATTGTATCATGAGATCTATGGATCTAGATGGATGATGTACCATCACTTTTTCCACGATTTGGAGGACTTTTGTAGTACAAAAGTCCTCCAAATCGTGTTACAGAGTTTGTGAAGGTTCACAGAATTTTATTTTTAAGATTTAAATCATCTTTCTATTAGATGACAGAAATATAAAAACAATGTGGGTTTATACTTTAAATAAAGATATAAAATTGAGATTCCTCAAACAAAAAAGTTACGCAACTCAATGTCAGACATTAATCTTTTTAATTATAATGTGCATTTTAGCTCAATATGGCTGCATAGCATTATACATTATTGTGACCATCTATAGATAAATGATTGTGCAAGTAGTACCCATGTACTCTTATATACTACTAGTACATAAGAGTACATTACTATTTTAGAAACACTTTTTTTGTGTGCATATATTATAAGTGTAGTGCAGTAGTAGTATAAGGTGCATACATAATTGCGTTGGCTGCGGTTTAGATTTATCATATATGCTATAAAATAACTAATGTATTACTGCTGTCAATATACTATACAATTACTAATATTAACTATTAAATATTAGTTTTTTTTATGCCTGATAGGTTAACCTTTGACGACTACCTCATCTGATGGTAAACGATGATGTGCTCGAAGATGTTCTTCAGGCTAACCTAGAAGTACTGGCTCTTAAGGATAGCTGTCGGAACACACCTTTAGATTTTGATATTGTTATGTTTGCAATTACGCCTGCTATATATTTTTCCTATCATATTTTTGTAATTTTGTAACACACCTTTAGGTGCTTGATGACAGATTTTCTACTTAAGGGTGGTAGCTAAGGCGGGCATTGGCAAAATGCCCTACCACCATGCTATAACGACTGCCATCCTAAGACAACAACCGGGATCGATGGCTTGACGTGCCTTCCGAAGCATGGGAGCGCTAATTAGTAATGTCATTAGCGGTCACCCATCCAAGTCATGACCGCGGTGGACGATGCTTAGCTTTGCTGATCGGTTCAGAACGGTTAAGAAATCGATACGTTTTAAAAAAAAACTTTTATATATGAAGCGCTTGTGAGATTTAACAGGATATTGGGCGTTAATCTAAGTTATAGCGTAAGTTCATCGGAATGGAATCGATTATAATTAGCGGAATGGTTAAGTATCTACCATACTTGATTTTATATTAAAAGAAGTTATTAGGGAATCGCACATTAATAAGACATTATTGAGAACAAATTAAACACTTTAATGCAAATAATACATTTATAATGCACATGGAGCAGTTTTAATAGTATAACAATATTGAATAGGGTTACCTTCTACTAAGTAAAACGTGTGTCACAAATAATTAATAATACAGCACTTAACTTGATGCAAATAGATCTTCATACGGCAGTC
The DNA here is from genome assembly GCA_963890685.1 of Plagodis pulveraria. Lineage (NCBI taxonomy): Eukaryota > Metazoa > Arthropoda > Insecta > Lepidoptera > Geometridae > Plagodis > Plagodis pulveraria. Next base: position 34,943,773 of record OY982955.1, read on the forward strand.
ACTTCGCAAGGAATGAGAGAAGGTGCAACCTTTTTCTTTATTCGTGTTTTCCGCCAAGTGACTGTCGCACCGCCATGTTTTTGCTCTTGCCAATCCAGTCCAAGAGCGTTCCCGCCACAGCGAAACAGCCAATCAGAAATATTACAGGATGATACGTCATTGGTAAGATTCTCTATCAAATACAGATAATACAGGGTTTCGGTGTGGCGGTTACTAAAAATTGTATAAATCGATAAGTTTGCAGTAGCAGACATGATAGCAATATTTCAATAATATATTTACAATTGCATATTTATAGTTCAGGTACTTAGGATAATCTAAGCTAAACGATGACGTCGCATAATATAATTATTTTAGTTGTACATAAAGATGTCTACGGTAAATAATTCTAACACGGCCATACTGACAGTACTTCGTCCACGAAGTACCTACTTAAGTAGGGTCTATCTACATATTATATTGTTCATTTACCTAAGATTTACTCGAATACCAAGCAAGTTTCGCTTAAATAATGTAATATTTTAGCGAGAGTAATAATTTGAAATAATAATATTAACCAAGGTAAATAATACCGAGTATGGAAACTTAAAAAACAAACCTTGTTTGACAAATTCAATAAAACTGATAGAGACTGATAGTGTGAATTAGGTTGCCATAGTCAAATAGATAACATATCGTTTATCTGTCAAAGTCATGTTAAGTGTGACTTATCTTTGGTGAGACTGTTTATGTTGTGAAATGTCGAAAAGAAATTAATTACCTTGGAATATTTACAAAATACATGTACCATAACTATTTATCATGAAATGATGTACAAACCAAGTACAAATACCGTTTAATTACATATAAAAATAAGTGACATGTAACGAAAACTTCATAGACATATCGAAAATATTATGTACACATACATTCTAAAAATAGTGTTTCTTCTGTGAACTTACCAACAGTATTTAGAAATAGCACACATTTAGTATAGATCTAGTATTCTTATTGCATTATATCTTTAGTATACTAAAGCAAAACGAGGTTATGATGCAACTAAAATGACAAGGTAGTGGATATGAGTAAACAATCAACCTAACGTCTAACATACACATATGTCACACATATGTTCTAATTAACAATAGGCATAGCAGTCTATCTACATGTACTTACAGAGCAGTAAAATTTAAACTTGAAATTTACTTGAAAAACCTTTCATCATTATTATTAATTACCTGTTACCTAGACACAATGATTACTTTCACATGCCATGACAATCATTGCCAAGTAAAAGGTCAACCGGCTTCTTGTTATTTTAACAGTTTGCCATTTGAATAGACATACAGGTCGCATTCACACACTGCTTGTGAGATCAACCAGCACCAATCAAATGGGTAAGCAGTGTAATTAGTTGAAACAGTAGATGACATTTGAATAGACATGCAGGTTGCATTCACACACTGCTAGTGAGATCAACCAGCACCAATCAAATAGGTGGGCAGTGTCCTTTTGTATATAATTATGCCGCAAGTACATGTAGATATTTGGTTTTATTAATTTTGCTGTAATAATTCAAAATCAATAGTTCATTACAATTCTTAACTAAAAGATTCTACATTATTATCTTATTTATTTAATACATAAGTACCATAATTATTCAATCAATGTTTTCACTGACCCATTCTCCTGGCCAGTATCTTAATTTTTCCTTGGCAATTATAATATTTCGTAATGAACCTAGACCTCTCAGAGCATAGCGATCATTTGGAAGTATCAAATCAATTTCATAAGGACCCTTAAATTTGGGACATAATTTGTCATAACGCCTGTGATTTTGGCTCACATAAACTGTGTCTCCGATTCTGAAAACCCTATTATTACGTCTGACTAAGTCAAACCGCTCTTTGAATTTTTCTGCAACCTTTTGCAAGCGAAGCCTAGCTAGTTCCCTATCTTCTGAAAGATTTATATTAGCTTGTGATGGATCGTCGCTAATAACGTCGCTTAGACAAGCCTGAATACAAGGTATATTCGCTTCTACACCAATCAATAGACGCAGAGGTGAAAATCCCGTAGATTTCTGTATGGTTGTATTGATGGTTTGCTGAACCTTCCACAATCCGTTCGGCCAGTCTGATAAGTCATGGCACATTGTACTTAACATATTAATTACTGTATAAACATATCGTTCTACCTGACCATTACTTCTAGGTGTTCCGGTAGCAATCATATGATGTTCAATTTGTAATTCGCGAAAAAGAGATTGAATTTGGTTTGAACTTAAGTTTGTGCCACGGTCAGTAATAATAAGTGAAGGGGTGCCAAAAATTGTAATAGTTTCTCTTATGATAGGAATTAACTCCTGAGAATTTAAAGTTTTAAGTTTTTTTAATAAACAGAACTTCGTAAAGCCATCTACCAAAATCAATATATATTTATACCCTTCATTAGTTACTGTAAAAGGCCCTATACAGTCGAGGTGAATAGTGTGAAATGGTATGGGAGTTTTGTCTATAGGATGAAGTAATCCTTGCTTGGGGCCTGAGCTTCCCTTCTTTACAGTACAGATTAAGCAATGCCAAATATATTTTTTTTTATAAATGCTGCTATTTTAGGAAACCAAAAATGTTCTTGAACCTTATTCAATGTTTTCTCAAAACCTACATGGCAGTTTTCATCATGAAAAAGTCTTAATAAGTTTAATCTATGTCCTTTTGGTACAAACAATTTTGGGTTTGCATCTGGGGTAATTTTGTAGTGTAATACATTATTTATGACAGAGTATTGATTTATATCTATTTCTCCTGCCACTACTTGTGAGATCAAAGATTGGGTTTCAGGGTCATTATTTTGTGCGATTTCTAACCATGACCGTGAGTCGTTATCAGTATTTATTAAATTTATTATATACTGTGAACATTCAGGCTGTTCTGGAGATTCAACAGGATTACGACTTAAAAAATCCACATGGCTAATAAATTTACCTTTTCTGTAGATAACCCCGAATTTAAAATCCTGCATGTAAGTCCACCAGCGGGCCACTCTAGGAGACAAATCCCGCTTTGACATAGCTAATTTTATTGAATTACAATCTGTGATTATATTAAATTCAATGCCGAGGAGATATACTCTAAAGTGTTTAAGAGCATTAAAAATTGCTAATGTTTCCAAGTCATATGAACAATAATTGGCTTCTGCGGGTGTTGTGCGCTTACTGAAATATGCAACCACCTTGTTATTATTATTGACTCTTTGCATAAGTATCGCACCATAGCCTAACGCACTAGCATCTGTATGCAATTCGGTTGGCAAGTTTGGGTCAAAAATAGTTAATAAGGGTTGAGAAGCTAAATGTTTTATCACATATGCCCTTGCAGCATCTTGCTCAGATCCCCACTCCCATTTTTGATTAGCCTTAGTTAATTTTGTGATCGGGAATGTACGTGAAGCAAAATCTGGTATGAATTTACGAAAGTAACTAGCAAGGCCCATGAATTGGCGAACTTGTTTAATATTCTTTGGAATGGGGGAGTTAGCAAGTGCAGTAGTTTTAGACTTACTTGGACGGACGCCATCTTGTGAAATATGTCTACCAAGATATTCGATGTTGTCTACAAAAAAATTACATTTTTTGAGGTTGATAGTGAAACCTGTCGTGCTAAATGCCAAAATAGTTTGCTCCAAATATTCGAGCCCTTGGTCCATAGTCAAAAATGGTATCAAAACATCGTCCATGTAAATTACAAGAAAATCGAGATGTTGGACTGCTTTAGTGATAGCTCTTTGAAATACGGAAGGCCCGGTACAGATTCCGAATGGCATTTTTAAAAATTCATAATGTGCGTCAGGCGTCACAAAAGCAGTGTATTTAGTGGAATGTTCAGAAATTGGAATTTGATAAAAACCATTTTTCATGTCAATAGATATGTAGTACTTGGCGTTGCCTAGTTTGTCTATTTGATCCTCAATGAGAGGAAGAGGGAACCTGTCTTTTTCTATAATTTTATTCAAAGCTCTGTAATCAATACACATTCTGTCGCTGCCATCTTTTTTTTTTACTAGTATTACTGGGCTAGCGAAGGGAGAATTACTCTCTTTAATAATTTTCTTACCCAATAGATCTTGTACTATAGCTTTAACTTTATCTCTTTCTATAGGGGCTAAACGGTATGGTCTGTAATAAACTATTTCGTCTCTTTTTAGTTTGATATTCAACTCTCCAGTTTTTACTGTACCAATATCGTTCAACACAGAGGGATATTTTTGAAAAATGGCTTTTATCTTTTTCTGAAAATTGTAATCTAGATGCTCTATAGCAGAACTAAGTTCTGAAAAGATATTTAGGCTTTTGTCAGTTTGGGTTAAATTGACCTCTAAATTTGGCAGGGGCGAGTCTTTCTGAACTAATCGAGACCCAGAAAGATCAGTAATAATTTCAATATCCGAGTGTTTAATTGCATTTCTACCAATCAAAAAATCATAATGTAAATCAGCATCTTTGACAACAAAAACTTCAAGATCAATACTAATATTTTCGAAATTGATCGAAATCATAATTTTGGCAAATGCATCTAGACTACCTTTTCCTACACCACAAAGGCGCTCCTGACAAGGCAAAATATGGCAACCAAGGCGTCTAGCTACAGATTCTTTAATAATACTACAATTCGCACCAGTATCAATCAAGGACTGAATCGGCAGGTTATTAACAATTACCTCTGTTAATTGGAGGTTGTTTGCTCTAGAAAATTTACCTGCTTCTCTGATATGAGCTTGTCAGCATCCATGCGAATTTTTAGTCTGCAAACAGTTTCAATATGGCCTACTTTTTTACAAAAAGAACAAAATTTTTGATCTGGTTTATTCGGTTTTTGTTCTTGCTTAATAGCGTTAACATTCATGAGAAAACATTTTGCCTTGGTATGCCCTATTTTGCCGCAAGAATAGCATTTCAACATATCACGGGTTTCAATCTTACCGCGTTTTGTCTGAGATGAAGTGAGAGTTTCTCTATCGCTATGCTCAGAGGATCGCTTTCTTACCATAGGAGTATTTTTTACATAAGAGGTAAAGAGTGATATCAATTCAGATGTGGTTTTAACATTGCTATTGTATGACGCCAATTTTACGTTCACATCACTGATGCTACCACACACTAGTTCAATCAGCTGAGCTTCGGTGAAAATAACTTTCGTACGCTGAAGAAGTCTGATTTTTTCCCGAGCATATTCACAGTAAGAATCTGCCGTTTCAGATGTATACGCTACGGCTTTGAGAAGTTTTTCGGTTAGGTTTTTCTTCTCAGGGTAGAGATCGGTTATGGTAGTACGAAAATTATCCCAAGACCGCCCTTCAGTGGGGTCCCAGGACTGGAACCATATTAGAGCAGACCCCTTCAGGGCCTTACCTGCTTTCGCTACCGTTGCAATGCTGCTCCAGCCAAATTCTTTCGCCAATACCTCGATGTTGATACACCAAGACTCGGCGCCGCTGTCACTAGTAGCAGGATCAAAAATTGGCAACACGATGTCGTCGTCTTGTCGCCGGGTCGTAGCGACTGCTTCCCGAATCGCGGCGATCAAGTTTTCAATTGTAGGGGCATCCATTCTGAAACTAACATAAATTATTAAAAAAAAAATGAAGGTAGGCAATCTGAGTGATCCCACTTCTGATGTGAGATTTAACAGGATATTGGGCGTTAATCTAAGTTATAGCGTAAGTTCATCGGAATGGAATCGATTATAATTAGCGGAATGGTTAAGTATCTACCATACTTGATTTTATATTAAAAGAAGTTATTAGGGAATCGCACATTAATAAGACATTATTGAGAACAAATTAAACACTTTAATGCAAATAATACATTTATAATGCACATGGAGCAGTTTTAATAGTATAACAATATTGAATAGGGTTACCTTCTACTAAGTAAAACGTGTGTCACAAATAATTAATAATACAGCACTTAACTTGATGCAAATAGATCTTCATACGGCAGTCACTTCGCAAGGAATGAGAGAAGGTGCAACCTTTTTCTTTATTCGTGTTTTCCGCCAAGTGACTGTCGCACCGCCATGTTTTTGCTCTTGCCAATCCAGTCCAAGAGCGTTCCCGCCACAGCGAAACAGCCAATCAGAAATATTACAGGATGATACGTCATTGGTAAGATTCTCTATCAAATACAGATAATACAGGGTTTCGGTGTGGCGGTTACTAAAAATTGTATAAATCGATAAGTTTGCAGTAGCAGACATGATAGCAATATTTCAATAATATATTTACAATTGCATATTTATAGTTCAGGTACTTAGGATAATCTAAGCTAAACGATGACGTCGCATAATATAATTATTTTAGTTGTACATAAAGATGTCTACGGTAAATAATTCTAACACGCTCATAAATAAAAGTTTTTTTTAATCATACTCTCCATCAAGTAATTATGAATCTTTCTAGTTTTGTATGATCAAGCCCATTGCACTGTATTCTGGGTAGTGAATTAGATCACGACGAGAATTAGCGTAATGAATTACTCAAGTATTTATTTCCAATTTAGACGTCTACGACGCTTCGTATTAAAAATTTTCGTCAATTTCATATTTTTATTACTGAAATATGCTACTAATTTACAGCCACGTTCAGTAAAAAGTTTAATAGGTACAGCCACTGCAAGAAGAGCTGGCATGAAACTCAGCCGTTTGGTTTGTCTTTTAACAATGTCTTACAAATTATGTTACAAAATTATTAGAACATTCGTATACATTACGTTAGTAAATTTAACTTAAAGTTTAGGTAACAGGTGGTAGCTTGGCAGAGATAGAATAATCCATGCACTTTTACTTAAATAAACGCACCTTATAGTACGCTTAATTTCTTCACGTGCAACTTACATTTTCTATCTAACTCATATATTTAAGAACTTTCATTCAAAAATCACACACAGTTCCATAAGAAGGGCTTTATTGCTATTTTCTAATTTAAAACCTGGCACCGCTATTTTATCTATATTCTTAGTGTTCTAACTATGATTGCCACAGTTAAATTTTAATTTCCTTTCGAGCATACGAGTACATACGATTTTAAATATCCCTGAGAGATTCGCTGAAATCTAAAACACATTTAACACGAATTCGATGCTTTTTGTAAGATAAAGTTTGTCTCTATCTCGGATGCATGCAACAGCAAGAAAACTCTATACTCGTATTTACATATTCCTAAATACAAGCGGAATGTGGTCGTCTACAAATAGTGCGTAGTGTCTATATATCTGATCTAAAATATCTGATTACGTGTGGTCGGCCTCACACAATATCTATATAACTTATAAGCAAGGAAGTTGTTGTGTCAAAGCAATTCTCATTGAGTCTTGTTCTGCGTGCGACGTGTGGGCGAGCCGGAGCCGGTCGGGAGCCGGTTTTACTTAGTTTGTTTAGTAGAGTGTGTAGTTAAACGTAAACAAGTCGTGTTTTTGAGTGACGTGTACAATAAAAACAAGTAAGTTTGTTTTTTTTTTGTTTTTCAACTTCTAGGTATTTGAGTGTTAGCCAAGAGATTTTTTTTTTGTAAGTAATTGTTGTACTGATTGTGTAATAATTTTGATTATATATATTACTTGCTACTTTTTATGTTGCAAAGCCTATGCTGTATATTGTAAAATATTTTTCAACCCAAAAATAATTAAATGATAGTAGGTTCGTAACATAAAAAAACCGCCAACAACTGAAAATTGTGAACACAATTTCTTTACGAAATAGGTATCTTTTCTAATTATTCCAATATTTATTAAACGTTAACGTGATCAATCTGAAAGTATTTTTTTTTAAATAATAGTTTTTCCTAAATCGTTTCATAAATGACGGAGTTTTTTAACTATTGATTTACCAAACTATTCGTGCTAAGCCAAAATTTAAATTAATTAATCAATTAAATTCGTGCGTCTGCTTGCAGAAAGAAAACCAATAGAAACCATAGATTAATACTAATATGATATGTTATTTGGCGCAAGTACTCTTACTGAATCCTAAAAGTACCGAAGGTTTTAAAGGACGAACTCACTACAGCGAGGAAAATGACGTGGTAAGGCTAGTTGCACGAAAAACAACTTAAATAATGTAGTAAGTTTGCGTATATTTAAAAGTGAAATTACTTAATTGGTTTTATTTAAAGTAAATTATTTTTTCTTTTGTATAGGTTCGCATTTCAAAAACCTTTTCCAAGCGAGCGGATAAAAAGCACTATTCACGTAGATTTCGACATTTTTTAATAAAAAAATTTACTGCTCCTTATTTTTTATTTCAAATGGGAATCGAACCTACACACGAACTTCTTCGATCAATTAGTAGTCATGTTGATGCTCCTATGACGCTTAAAGTATTACAATTATTACATATTCCCTCCTCAAAGGCCGACAACGCATCCTCGATACCTCTGGTGTTGCGGATGTTCGTGGGCGACGGTGATCACTTATCACCAGGTGATCCACCTGCTCGTTTCACCTACCATCCCATAAAAATAAAAATTACAAAATTTCGGCGCTGTCGAGCGATCCTCGGTAGCCCAATGGCATCCGGTGCGTAGACCCTGGGGGCGTGCTTCGATTCCACTCCAGATGAGAAATTTTGTGCTCTAAAATTTGTAAATAATATTTAGTTTGTCATCATTTGGCAATCATGGCTACTGATGACTACTACTGATTGAAATAAAATGATCTTCCTTGCTTAATACAGGTAGTTAGGGGTCAATTCCATCAATTACGTTTTGACCCTGAACTCTTTGAGGTGGTCAATTACACTCATACAGTGAATATGCTCTCAGAAATGTACATTTATGTGCCATGTTGCTTTATTTGATAGATTCACCTTGTTGAAATATTGGCTACAGTATTTTTTTATGATATTATGATGGAATAAGCAAACCTCTGTCTATAATAGATACAGTTTGTCACAATGGGTGAACTGCACTGCGCTCGTCACCCTGAGACACAGATTCAGATTCAGATTTATTTATTGTTAGACTGTGTTACATATAGTTCTTAAATATTATAAATAGTACCAACAGCTAAGTCCATTCGGACATACAAAGGACCTGGAATACACAAAGTTGTAAAGCTAATTATTTTTATACAAAATCATTAGTTTGTCTTCTACTGATGTCATGCATGTCTACGTTTATGTTTTTAATTAAATAAGATGTTTGCAAACAATATCCTCCTACGTCTTACGATGAGCTATAGTTACACAATGATGGGTTATATTTACAAAGTTGTGGATTTCTTGAGCAAGAATCTGTCTTGGTGGGTACCACCACAGTGTCCGATATTCTACCTCGAAACAGTAGTGTACAAACATTAATGTGTTTAGATGTACTAGACACTGTATCAAATGAAATAACTGGGCGAACGAGACGTAAGAACTCACGTCTCGGTGTGATGAGCGCAGCGCAGTGCAGTGACTAGGAGAACGAGGATGGTGACACTGCCACTGTAATGGGCAGGTGTGAGGCTTACCATCAGGCGGCCGTTGTATGTCTTATCACTCCTTTTAATATAAAAATGACCTCTATAACGATATGATACATCGCCAAATTATCTTGACTTTGAGCAGTCATTGAACTTAGCACTTAGGTGGTAAGATTAAAGATGTGGTGAACACCTTGTTTTTATGTTCAAGGCTTTTGTTCACAGCGTTGTCCTCCGTTGAAAGACAAGGTAGACAATAACAACTTGAGTTGCGCATGAAATTAGCAGTATTGTGCGGCGAACGCTGGCGGAGTTTATATCAGGTCCTTTTTAGGGTTCCGTACCCAAAGAGTAAAAACGGGATACTATTACTGAGACCTCGCTCTCCGTCCGTCCGTCCGTCCGTCTGTCACCAGGCTGTATCTCAAGAACGGTGATAGCTTGACAGTTGAAATTGAATTTCACACATGATGTATTTCTATTGCCGCTATAACAACAAATACTAAAAATAAAATAAAATTAATATTTCAGGGGGGCTCCAATACAACAAACTTGATTTTTTTACCGTTTCTTGCTCGATACTAATAACGGTGACAGGTAGACGCTTTAACTATTCACAGAATATTTAGTTTTATGTTCTCTTTAAATATAATAAATTAAAATAAATAATTAAGGGGGCTCCCATACAATGAAAGAGGTTTTTGCCGTACCTACCCAGCTCAATCGGACACTGCAAAAAGTGTCTCTAACTTGCAAGATGAGGTTGGCCGGTTTTTTTGGTTTGTTACTCGTAGTAATAACTATTGCACCTGATCAGTTAATACGCGAAATTCGGAAAATATTTTTAACGATATCTGATTTAAATATTTAATACTTATATCATTGATTAAATTTGAAACGTGTATAATCTTTAATAATTTTGACGGTTTTAGAGATAATTTAAAGAATCATGTGAATTGGTGCTTAATTACATTGCAAGATAAAATATGAGATATTATTAAAAGTGCGCGAATAGCATGATCTGGCCTACCCAATTTTGTCCGTCAAGGCGGGAATACACATGACTGTAGCTGGCAACACTTGCTTAAAAGCTCCTTGCACATGCCGCCTACTTGCATGTGTATACGCTAACTGGCATGCCTGTATCTGCCACGCAAGTAGATAGCACAACATTTGATTTACTGGCATGCAACGTGAGGGAGGGGTGCCTGCGGGGGGCTGTCTCGTGAACTGGTGTGTGTATACCTCTTGCTAATACAGACATGCAAGGACGCAAATTACATGCAAGTTTAACTTGCAAATCTATCCACATTGTGCCAGTAACTTCTATATGCCGTTAACAAGCATGCAAGCTACTGTTCCATTCTACAGGCATGTGTATCCTCGACTTTAAGTATATTTTAGATGCCCAGTTGAAAATTTAGAGGAATAATGTGCCACCATATGACGCATCGTCTACCAAATAATAATAAAAACAATGAGTAAAACTTTATGGAACTAAAGAAACAAGTCTATTATTGAAGTTGATTGTTTCTGCTTTATCGTATTATAAACGATAATATCGTTGCACTTGACCAGAATGTATTGATACATGATTATCTATAAAGCTTGCAATAAACTCTACAGCAAAATATCAAATTTTGGCGATGCGTTGTGCGGGTGTGCAAGTCGGAGTTTAATTATAAAATTAAACTCCGACTTGCCCGCCCTATATTATTTTGGTAAATATAGGGCGGGCACTCTTGTCTCAGAGAGACTCAAATCTTCTCACAATAAGTTTTTCTAGGATTGTCTGACACTTAAGTTTTGTGTCTCGCAGTAAAATAAATGCCTACCAAGAGCGCCAGCCGCGGCAACACTGGACCGCGCCGCGCTCCCTTGGAATAGAGTTTTGAATATTTTACATCGAGCTAAGTAACAAAATATATGAAATATTAAATTACAGACTTTTAACATCAGGTCAGGCAAACAAGAGGCTTTTAACATCAGGTGGTCCACGTGCCAATTTATTTTTTTTCAATAAGAAAATAAAAACGTCTCAAAATGTTTGTTAGGACTAGCAGAAGTCAACCTTTAGAGGTTGTTAGCACTTCCAATAACCCTGTATAAAAACAAATGTTACCCCCCCCCCCCCCCCTTTCCACTCAGGCAGATTTCTGCTCTTATCATTATAAAAATAGGTATTTCGTCACCTGCACGTACAAACATGTTTCTGTTCATTATTATCTGTCAGTGATATATAAAAAGATAAGCGTAGGTTAATTGTCATCCATTTTTGCTTTAGACGTATTATGACTAATGCGCATAATGATAATAATCGTAGATTACTGTTGCTGCCTGTAGTGATTACGTTGATGGCAGCGATGATATAAACAAATATATATAAGTACCTAATATATTAAAAAAAAAATATATATATAAATAAAATACATAATATTCTAAAGGATATGTCATACACTATGCCTGATCCGAAAACACGATTTCATATATTTCTCTCAAAAGGCAAAAATCGTACAGCTATAAAATTTAGCTTAGTCAAATTTTGTTTCATTATAGTAAATCGTATCAATATACATATTATTTCTAAATATTATGTAATACCACGTGAAACAATTACTTAAGTATTTTTTCCGTTTCTAAAAAGATAAATTTTTAAGATTTCATTAAAATATTCGCCCTGCATTATAAATATTGTGTAGTTCTGTTTTGCTAACCCACATAAGAAGCAAGGTCTCTCCGTTCTGCGTCTTCAGTCAGTCATTCAAAGACTGCAATGTCTTAAGGCTGCTTATTTCATGCAAGGCGCACTCTGAGGTACGCATAGCCGAGCTTTACTATGCGTTCACGCACCGCATTCAAGAAAATCACCAAGCACCTATCGGTGTGTTCCAGCACCTGCCCTTGAGGGCCAGTTCCCGTTCTAAGTTAAGCCTATACCTTCGACCACATCATCACTTACCATCAGGTGAGATTGTGGTCAAATGGCTAGTCCAAAGGTAAAAAAAAGCCTGTGTCAAAAAATACAAGTTCAGAATAATTTTGCTGGGTTGTCGTTACGTATTGTTTGAGAAAACCTATTGTATCTAGTTTCTTATCAAAGCCGCGTCAGTGGTGTAAAAGTAGGAAGTTGATGGTGATCAGTGTTAAAAGTTCATTTCATCATCATCATCATGAACAGCCCTGACATCCACTGTTAAATAAGTACCTCACAACTAATGGCAGTTCTTCAGAAGGCGCTACTGTCCACCATCAGGCAGTTTTCCTTTCGGCATCTCTTACTACTTCCACAGGAAGATATGGGTCGGTGTAACTCAAGCCTGGCACCCCACGGGTACAAGTTGATTAACGTTAGCGTACTCAAATTTGAAATTTTGACAATTAGTTCTTTTAGACAACCAAGAACAGCAGAAAACATAAATTTAAAATATAAATAGGACATATGAAATGTATTTTTTTCTCCTATCCTATTTCCTGAGTCCTTTCGTCTCAGTTCTGATACATGAATATTAATTTTTTGTTCCCAGATCATGCTAGTCCTTATCTGGTTGGTGGTGCTTGTCATCGCCGTATATCTGTACTTCCGGAAAATATACTCCGTGTTCACTTCTAGAGGAGTGAAGATTTTACCCACAATCCCCATGTTTGGGAACATGGGCCGCATCATCTTAAAGAGGGAGCATTTCGCCGACCACATCGGTAGATTCTACAATTCGTTTCCAGACGAAAGGCAAGTACATACAGTCATAGTCACACCTGTTTCCCGTTTTTTCTATATGCAACAGCTGGGCATTTCTTTTTTGCTTGCTACCCTCTCATCACATTCTGCACATCCCTACAAGTAATCTAGGCTTTTTTATTTGTATAATCTCCTTTGAGTCCACCTCATCTGACTGTTCCAATAAGGCTAAATGACTTGTATTTTTATTGGAATCCTGCATATTATATATTATTATTAACAAAAAATTATAAGTTTTAAACCGCCTATGTGATGTACAGAATTGCATACTGCTAATTCCCTAGCAACCAACGCACTATTTATTTGTGAGGGGATGTTGCAATAATAGCCTTTTAATTTTCAGCACTTTATACATACAACAGGTATACAGATTAATGCCATTCCATAACTATTTGTACCGCCAAGCTACTATGTTCGAATTACTGAGTTCTGGTTTGAATGGTATGGGTGTCGTCAAAGGGTTAAATACCTGAAGGTGGGCAGCAGCGCCCTCTGAGTAATTGCTATCTGAATCACTGCGATCCCCAATCCCCAAGTCTGCCAAGCGTGAGACTTATGGCGAATATCCACTTGATGGGGAAGGCGGTGTTCAGCAAGGTACAGTACAAAGACTTAAGAACTTTATGTCTCAATACATATACAATTGATGTCTCAGGGTGCAGTTCGTCACTTCTGACAAAATGCACATTAAAAATGCTTAACACCATATGGCCTACGTGTTGTTCCGCGAAAAAAAACATAAAATATCACACAAATACTTGCCCATTTGGGTTACATGTCTTCAAATTATGAAAGTATTTTCAATTTGTATGACAGGTTCATCGGAAGACATGAGTTCATCAAATCTCAGCTGATCATTCGTGACATCGAGCTGGTGAAGAAGATCACTGTAAAAGACTTCGAATACTTCCTCGATCATCGTTCCATCGTGGACGAGTCCACGGACCCGCTTTTTGGCAGGAACCTCTTCTCTTTGAAAGGTACATAACCTTATATGGAATACCAGTACCCGTTTGATATGTAAAGAGAGTATGCTCAAAATAATCTCATGGCATGGTGGTAAGGCGTTTTGCAAGTTTCCGCCTGGCTAGTTATCTCACGTAGACAATCTGTTGTCAAGCATCTGACAGTGTGTTCCGGCTGCTGTTCTTGTGAGCTCAATATGTCAGCCTAAACAACATCTTCGACATTATCACTTACCCTCAAGTGATTGAGGTCAGATAGTGGTCAAAGGCCCTTCAGACTATAAGCTATAAAAACATTTATTTCAAGTTTCTTATACATAAATAGTACATTGTACACCGACGGGAGAAAACGTTTCTCGAATTTTCTCATAATCCTTTAATCATACTCCCGCACAGAAAAATAACTATCTCTCGAGTGATACATAGTGCATTATACTACGCCTACGAGAAATATAAGCTCACTAAAAGTTTTCCCGTATTTGTCTCGAGATTCCTCAGGAAGTAATTTTCCCGCCGCACATTATATAAAGGAGAAATTACGAACTTTATATGGCGTTTATGAACGAGCACTTTTTAGACACATTTTGAGTGTGTGTGGTATAAAAAAAATAAGTTACCTAAATTACCCAATATTATTCAAACTTCCACATATCACATACGACACTTATCCCACAATATGTTCTATCGTTAATTTTTACACAGTACTATACACATGTGAGCATGTGTATAGTACACTTACACATTACAATAATAAAAAACTGGCTAAAAAACATTTAGCTTGGTGTTTCTGTAACATTTCTTGGACCACCCTGAAAGGCCTAACACTAGTCTTAAACTGCCTAAAACAGCTTAAATTTAAGAGATGGCAGTCAGCCTTACTTCGGAATTGCCTTATTTTGAGGGCGTTAGGGTGATAAAGAGCGCCCTTCCGCAACGGCAAAACCCTATACTCACATCAGCTCAGTAGTGGCAGCGGCAATTTGGCGCATGCCTTCCTTTTTTTACATTTTGCTATATCATAAAAAGAGAAAACCGGCCAAGTGCGAGTCGGACTCGCGCACCGGGGGTTCCTTACAAACATGTTAAGTGAAATCTATAACACTTTAAAATTATTAAAAATATTTTTACTATATGATGTGAATAAAAACTTATGCTTATCGCAACTTTCCTTTATCTGTGCTAGAAGACGTTGCGTTGCACCAAATTTCAAGATTCAGAGTTCACTGGAATTATCCTGTAGAATTTGATTCCCTCGCGAGTGTCAAAAATTTGCGGCATAAACGAATGTATCTTTTGATTGTGTTGGCTTAGAAGTTTGATTTTTCACAGCACTAAGAGACGGTAGACCGGAGTATTTGATATGAATTTCAGCTTAATACCTTTACGGGCTCATTAGAAAAGGTGTCTTAACAGACAGACAGACGGACAAAAAAATGATAAGGTTTCCGTTTTTTCCTTTTGAAGTACGGAACCCTAAAAATTAAAGTATTTGTACATTTGCAAGATTTCACCCTATTCACCACAAATTATGTATAGTAATAAAATGTAATTGACTGCTTTTGTTCCGAACAGGACAAGAATGGAAGGACATGCGGTCTACCCTCAGCCCTGCGTTCACAAGTTCCAAGATACGTGTGATGGTGCCTTTCATGGTGGAAGTTGGAGATCAGATGATCAAAAATCTCAAGAAAAAAATTAAGGAATCTGACAGTGAGTTTTATAAAGTTTTAGCTACATATAAGTTTCAATATGTTACATGCGAAGCACCTATATTTTAATGGGGATTTACCCGTGTTTTTGCTCTCACTCGTCGGTTGATAGACCTAAGCGGATAAGTGTGGAGGCATGTTCGTTGCACCCCCGTTACTAAACATTTATAATAGGTGATAGAGTTTTATGAAACCTGCCTAGGTACATAGAAATCAAACGCTTGTTAGAGAATGCCACCATAAAGTTTGCTTACATATTTGGTGACCGGTGGAGCGACAACAAGAGAATCTAGGTTCGGTGACCTAGAAGAACGTTTATAGTTCGCAGGATAGTAAAGGAACCTGTGGGATTTTTTTATCCCTATTTGTGGAGGCTGTTCTGCCATCCCACGCATAGACCTGGGAGTAGCAGAAATATAAGATGTTCTAGCTTAAATCTATTTACACCACATAAGCATTTACAACAGGTGCGACGGAGGTCAAAAAACCTGACCGACCACCTGATAAAAAGGTCTAGAACTCTTCGGAGCAGAGAGAGTTGATCTCGAATTGGGGTGGATCGGTAAACCTGTTTCGATTCAACACAACTTATACACAAATTTGTGCGCTAACCACTGAAAAAGGCTTTCCGTAGAACATTTCTGACTTTTGAAAGATTTAACATCATGGGCGTCCACTGCTATTTAGTAAATCATACGGAATAACTCACGTGTATATGTGCGTGTGTCAGATAGCTCCGACTATAGTTTCAACCACATTCAGTGGTCTTTTTCAAGGAGAGCTTAGGTACCTATATTTATTGTAGTCTTGAAGTCTCGAATGGCACTCTTAATGCAGTTGTATCTAGCTCTCCTTGGAAAAGACCGCCGCGGACTACGGAGCTATCTGACTTATTCACGTGAGCCAGCCCGTATTATTTACTAAAATAAGTATCCACGATAGTTTTAGTAATAAAATATAACTGCTTATGATCAGTTCCGCGTAAGTATGAGCTTTTAAAACTATATGTGCCTTAAAAATCTAGAAAAATACTTTTAATTTAAGTCGTAGTTCATTATGCATACCTGTAAAAATGATGAGTGCTCCCCAAAGCGATACATCCGAAAATTGTAAATTTCTTCGAAAAGGGAGTCAAAGACTTCACTTTGAAAACTATCGCGAGTTTATCCATATTAACTTATTAGGAACCGGCTAGGACTCGCGTTATATTTACCGGAAAGATTCCGACCAGTTTCGGACTGTTTTGAAGTCCTTCGTCTGGGAGTCACGATTGCGCAATGTTGCTGAAGCCCGTGCTCGTCGCTTCGCGCAATCGTTCCGGTAAATATAACGCGGGTCTTAGCCGGTTCCTAATAAGTTAATAGGGAGTAAAAGAGTATTCTTTAAAGTTTGCAAAAGGATCTGGCCTTACAGCTGATGTCCATTAGCGACGTTATCCACTTTTCTTCAGCCGAACCGTCAACTTGCTTTCTATCTGAAGTATGAAAAAAATATGCGTGACCGCTACCCTTCTTTGGAACGCTCATTAAGCTGTCAGCCCTAGTTGTAATCTTATAAGATAGTATTCGTTATAAGAGGCCGTCACGCCTAAACATCCAGACACTAATAGGGCTGGCCGTAAGATAAATACTAAGATTGATTAGCCTATCCGCCAAACTCGCATGGAAGATCACAATAGCTCTAACTTCTCTCTCTGAAAAGGCTCTTGTACAAGCTTGGGGTACGTACGTGATAAAAGATAGTGAATATAATAAAACTAATAACTATTAATAGCTCAGATAAGATAAATCAAATAAGACGTAGTTCAAGAAAATCATAACAACAACAAATATTGTCGATACTTCATTGTTTGGAGAGCTTACAGGATAACTCTACGATAAATATGTTTACATATACACTTGCCATTGTATACATATAAGTGGTTCTTACATAGCTCAGACGCATCATCATGAATCAGCACAATCTACATGATAAATAACAAACACTCGTTAGTGACACCGCACCTAATACTAGTAGGCTAGACCAAGCTATCATTAGACTGGCGGCACACAATTTATCTACTGACTTCAATTATATTATATATCTTTGACTGACTTCCAAACTTGACAAAAAACGGATCCGAGGCCAACTGGTTGTTTGTTCTCTGGGGAACAACTGCGCAAAACTGTTTCATACAATGAATAGTTGTGGCAGTTTGTACTCGTCTTCTACTTTCATGTATCAGATGTCATCTACCTAAGTACTCAAACCTTGTATATACACATTATCCGTTACGCAGTCGATCCAAATAATTTTAAACATTTTCTAACCGTAAATAGTTGTCCCCTTTCATATTAACCTGATTAGTACCTAATTCGTTTATCATACTTCCTTATCATACACCATACGTTCCATACAACTCAATATTTCTGTTACTGCATACTTTGAAGCGTTCGTAGCGAAGTTTGCTTAGCTGTTCTTAACCGATCAGCAAAGTTAAGCAACGTCCGCTACAGATGACTGCAGCGGAGCGAAAAACGTAATGTCACTAGCGGTAATCCATCCAACTCATGAGAGTTGGATGGGTTACCGCTAGTGACATTACGTTTTTCGCGCTTCCGCGCTTCGGAGGGCACGTTAAGCCGTCGGTCCCGGTTGTTGTCTTAGGATGGCAGTCGTTATAGCATGGTGGTAGAGCATTTTGCGAATGCCCGCCTGGCTAGCTACCACCCTCAAGTAGAAAATCTGTCGCTAAGCATCTAACTGTGTGTTCCGGCAGCTGTCCTTGCAAGCTAGTAATTCTATGTTAGTCTGAACAACATCTTCGACCACATCATCACTTACCATCAAGGGAGATAGTGGTCAAAGGCTAACCTATCTAGCATAAAAAAACTCTAACAAATAAAACAGTGGGGTGCCGGTATAGAATGTGACCCTCCCATCTCCAACCGTGGGTGCCGTAAAAGGTGACTAAGGGTAACACACCAGAAGGGAAAGTCGGCAGTAGCGCTTTCTGATGAAATGATACCTCACACTGCGAACCCCAAGACGCCTGCCAAGCGCTATAATGAAGGAGGCTGTGTTCAGCAGTGGACAATCCAGCTGATACAGTACAGGACAGTATACTAACAAAAAGTGGTCCCCGGCGTATACAAAACATTGACCTATCTCAATGACGCAAAATCAGTTATTTTCTTTGTTTCTGCGAATGGCTTTGAATGGTTGTCCTTGGAAATTACAAATAATAATTGAATGCAGACATTTTTAAAGAAATTTGTTGGAATATGCTAATGTATAGAAGACCAATCGTTCCCAAACTTCATGTAAAAATACCACCAGTTGTGTATGGTTGAAACTATAGTTGGCTAGCTACCCGGCGTTAATTGACGTCATGTTTTTGCTTAAATGTATCAAGTTTCAAATCAAGGCATTTTCTTACAGATGGCTACCTGGAAGTAGACGTTAAGGACCTGACGACCAGATACGCCAACGACGTTATAGCGTCATGCGCCTTCGGGCTGAAGGTGGACTCCCACACAGAGGTCGACAACCAGTTCTACGCCATGGGGAAAGCTACTTCCACCTTCAATTTCAAGCAGACCCTCTTGTTTTTTGGATTTTTGACATTCCCAAAAATAATGAAGGTGAGATAGTAGGTAAACTTTAACACATATATTTAATCATATTTATTCAAACACCTCCACGGGAGAGCAGTCGAATGACACCTGTCAAAAATACAAAATAACAGAATTCAAGATGGCCGCCATATGAAGTGTTTCCATCTTACTAAAGCGAGGCCGCATAAACCATTTATTGGGTAAATTTACATTTACCAACGTTCGTTCTCCAAGCTTAGGTACTATTACCACCAAATTCTTACACAATTCATCCAAAACGATTTATGGAGTTCAAACGTCAAAACGACGTAATTTCCATTGCCAGTCTAGTTAGACAATATGGCCGCTGATTTTGTTGTGGACATGGTATGGACATATCATGGTAGGAACACGACATCGACAATTATTATGATCGCACGGCAGACACATTGCTATTGTTCGAAATGGTTAAAAATGTTAGTCGTTGTCCGAATTGAATAATCATTTTGACATTGACTCTGGCGGGTCAGCCGGGCTACGTTCAGAGACTCAGTGAAGTTGTTTGGTTGCTGTTTAACTTTCTTGTAGGTACCTAGCCACACTGTTATTTTATAACCTCAAATATCCCAATTAATATTGAAATATTTATCTATTTTATGGTGTTTTATGTCTTTTTTTTTGTATTGTAGTAGAATAAGATATAAAACCTTTAATGTTTTTGAAAGTGCTTACCTGTTAACATGTTAATTCAACTAAATGCCTAGATTCTATCATCAATAAATGTCACAATCGTGTTTGTGCGGCCGCAACCTTTTAACGACCGATTTTGATCGTTAAAAGTCGTAACCTTCAGAGGTTTGGACGGTCGAGATGTAAACAACCTAACGGTTTAAAGAACAAAAATACGATACGCTCCGTAAGTACGCACTAAATTAGGTACTGAACGTACCCCTGCTGATTGCAGATAATATAATAGGTAATTAGTCGACACCAACTTAGTATTAGTATCTCCTACCTATCTACTAATCGCTATAACTCACCAGCTCAGTGGAAAGTTATAAGTGGTCGTTTCCAGGTTGGTATTAACCAATATACTATACCAGGTTGGTATTATACACGTGACAGGGTTTGCGTTTGCATGATCATTTCTCACTTAACTACGCATTATCTATATATTAGTTTAGCTCAGCGTAAATAATAGTACATACTATTTCATAGTGCTCTTGCTATGCGGCGTCAGCAAGGCGGTCGGGCCAAAACCGATGCCAAAATTAAACAATATGTTTTTGAGTTGTTAAATGTGTTGTAAAAGAAAACATATTTTGCCGGCCTTCGAACTCTGTGGGATAAGATAGGAAAACGGTATGTAAGTAGAATGGATTGTGTGAATTATAAAATTATAGGTAAATTATACTGACGAGTTAGAAGAGATGTATGCGAGTTGAATGTGAGATTTACCTAATGATTTAATTATTTTTTTGCGCATGCTTCCCGTATTACATTACAAAATTACAACGACCGTAAAGATAATAGTCATATGCGGGATACGAACCCGCGCCATCCACCCCTATAGCCGGAGTATGCTATGACCGCTAAGCTAACATGATAAATGACTCACGACTCTTATTTGAGTTGGCTTAGCGGTTAGATCACACCTATATATAGGTAATGGTCGATGGCGCGAGTTTACATTTGTCGAATTGTAATAATTAGATATGTTCTTAAATTATTTTTCTATTAATTTTTATTGTTAAAAGAACTATTTTTGTAGTCATTTTAACTAGTCTAAAATATAATAAGATATTAATCAAGACTAATTTTGAGAAACTAATTTATAAAATACCCCGTGGGGTGCCGGGTTAGAATTGCAACCGCCTATATCTTCCCGTGGGTGTCGTAAAAGTCAACTAAGGGTTTCCCATAGTTGCCTTTGATTTTGTAATAAGGGTAATAAATAATAGGGGAAAAAGGGAACTGCCATCTAACTGCGATCCCAAAGCCGCCTGCGAAGCGTGGGGATTATGGCAAATACCCCCTCAATAGAGGAGGCTGTGTTAAGCAGTAGACGATTCGTCTGATACAGATACAGAATATATAAAATTTAATTATTTTTTTTAGTTACTAAGGATGACCCTTTTCTCTGAGGCATCCAGAGACTTCTTCCGTGAGCTGGTGATGTTAACAATGAAAGACCGAGAAGACAACCACATCATCAGACCTGATATGATTTATTTGTTGATGGAGGCTAAAAAAGGTACGTCTTGAGCAGCATACTACTACTTATTTTGACATGAGCATGGTATTGGGGGTGCATGTGGATGGGAACGATTTTGTTGGTAGTATTACCAACAGAAGCATTCTCATGGAAGATTGGCGTCAGGAAGGTAGCCGGCCTCAAAATCTTAGTTTCCACCGCAGTAGTTTTATTGCAATAAGTTCTAGTTTCGTCTTTTACTTATTTTATGATGGGAAGACAGGTTCAACAGTAATTACTATGTTACACCAGAAGAAATAGAGTAAGTTGGCTACCCACTAGGTGGACTTACGACAGCGTAAGATTCACAAGTTGGCAATATTTACTTCAGTGACTAATAGTCGTTCATTCTGATATTCTATGGCTTTTTTTTCAACACTGGACATCTTCCGGCTGATGATGATGATCATGAACACCATAAATTACACCTTGATACCTCCATGCGGTCCTGAGAAAAAGGGTCTTGACAGACAGATAGACAGACAACAAAGTGATCATAAGATCAGGTTCATTTTTTCCTTTTGAGGTACGGAGCCCTAAAAATTAGTTGTTTATGATGGTAGCCTGGCACCGTGCTATGAGTTGCAGGCCCGTGGTGGAGGTCCACTTACTATAAACAAAAGCCATTTTTCTACTCATCTGGCAAAGAATTCGTTGTAATAATCGGTGAATCATTTGTTTTTCAGGAAGGCTAACCCACGAAGAGAAGACGGTAAAAGACGAAGATGCTGGGTTTTCCACAGTAGAAGAATCTACAGTCGGAAAGAAGGATATAAATAGAGGTTGGTTAATTATATTTTTTAGCAGGTAAACAGTTTTGAAGCAATGATGGCTCAGTGGCATTGACTATGGACTGCCGTGCCGCAGGTCCATGGTTTGAATGCCGCCGCGGGCTTGAGCTTCACCGCATGGTGGAAGGGCATTTGCGAATGCCCGCCTGGCTAGCGACCACCCTCAAGTAAAAAATCTGTCACCAAGCACCTAACGGTATGTTCCGGCAGCAGTCCTTGAGAGCCAGTGAAATTACAGGCACATGAGACTTCACAACTATGTCTCAAGGTGGCGGGCGCAGTGCAATTCGTGAATTGTGACGAAATGTATTTGTTATAGGCAGAGATTAGTCCGCTTAATATCAGTTGGGCCTCGTGCTTGACCCGTCACAATAACATATAAAAAAAAATAAGAAGCATGAGGCCGTAGTTTTACCTGGTGGAAAGCAATGACAAGGCCCACGACGCTGTTTGCTGAGACATGTAGTCTGTAAGCAGAAACAAGGAACAAAGGCGCTTCAAGCGTATTTTTGGAATATCAACCAGGTAAAGATGCTTCTGTACGTCTTGTTGTACGAATAAAGAAAGGAGTGAGGGAATACGGCTGTGCAGAACTAATTTTACTCCTTTTTGCAATCTTATGGTACTCCTCTGGCTCAGCAACTCAAAGTGAGTCTTGGTTAATAAAAAGACAATACAGCGACACCGGTTCTAGTAAGTAAAGTTTCTCGCCAGTTTCTTGCTCGTGTAGATCAACTTTCAACAGTGAAAGGAGTCAACCAAGGATTTTGAGCTCTTGGCTAGCTTCATCAGAACGCCATGAACTGAATAAATGATTTGGACTTTAACTTTAACTAGGGGTCGCATAGCTTGTAAAAATAGAAAGTTTAAGTTAATTATGTTAAGTATGTCATTATTAAATTCTGGTTTCCTTTGATATGAAATGAAATTTATTTTGAAAATGAAATTTATTTATCGTTTTAACAAACATCATTCAACTTAAATATATCAGAGTACAATAATAAAGCTGTGTTTGATTTGGATCTAAGATTTTAACAATTTGTACTATATAATATACTAAGATCGAAGCAATCTTTCCGTAATCTTCGTTAGCATTTTTCATAGATATCAACATTTCCAGGATATTTGAGCTCCTTTTCAAATAGTAAAGCTAGAATTCATATACACGCAGATGTATTTATTTCACTTCATTATGTACAAAAGCGCCAAGACATTTTTTTAATTTGTTAAATTGTGTTCGATGAATATCAAAAATATCTTATGTTTGACATATTTAATATTTTTCTTCTACTCCGAACCAATTTGACTTATTGACTTGATATTTACATTGAAACATATATCACATGAAGCGCTACAGTTTCACCAAGACAAACGGGGCCCTTGCGCGGTGCGAGGAACGAGCCGTTAATGCCGCTCATGCATTACTAGACGACGTTTAAGGTTATTGGCGTGACCCGGAGCCTTAAGGAGGCGTCAAATATGGCAATTTGCAATAAATTATATTTGACCAACAGTGTGGACCGACGACGACCTGGTAGCCCAAGCGATCCTGTTCTTCGTAGCGGGTTTTGAGACCGTATCTTCAGGCATGTCGTTCTTGCTTCACGAGCTGGCTATAAACCCTGACGTCCAGGAGAAGCTGGTTAACGAGATCAAGGAGCATGACGCCAAGCATGGAGGGAAGTTCGATTATACCTCTATTCAGCACATGACGTATATGGACATGGTTGTATCAGGTGAGATATCATCATCATATTATCCATCTAAGATGTTTTTACCTGTAGATGTGTTGTGAACTCTCCATATTTACTAGACGAATGCAAGGTAATTGCCGTAGTCGCTACCAGTCTTGCACTTCCGAGCGTGAATACGCTGTCGCTAATCGTGTTTTTTTGAGGAAAAAGTTGTGGATAACATGCCTTTTTGTGTCTCTGAACACTGCACTAATTATAAAGGCACTGTGAAAGATAAGGAAAATGTTTAATTGCACGTCTAAGTATTGCTTTTATTATTGAAATAGAAAATATTGCCGCTTTGTTTTATCTTAGGAACTTCTCACAATGAAATGGATGAGCGAGATGTGTGGATCGTTTTGTGTAAGAGAGTGAAAGAGATCGCAGCGTAATGGTGATCAGAACTCGTGGCGGTGGTAACACTTTACCCCGGGCTATAAGAGGGCCTCCCCTCGCCCAAAACTCGGTGGAGCTGGACGTCCGCTTAGCGGTATTCAGCATCTATGAACTCCCAAAAAAAAAAGGTGTTTACTCAAATTGCTTATTTGTCCCTTTCTAACAAAAGATAAGACGCATAATATTTGAATATTCTTACCTTGTTATTACAAACTGCATATATACATTTGTATATATGCAGTTTGATATTTCAGATAGGTAAATTCTAGTAAGTTTTTAGAGCAGTGGTGTTCGGATATAACTACTCTATGTATTTCAACCTTCTGGTATCTGCAGCATTCTTTTACATAGGTGCAGTTTTAATCGACTTTCACATAGGTGCAGTTTTAATCCACTTTTACATAGGTGCAGTTTTAATCCACTTTTACATAGGTGCAGTTTTAATCCACTTTTACATAGGTGCAGTTTTAATCCACTTTTACATAGGTGCAGTTTTAATCCACTTTTACATAGGTGCAGTTTTAATCCACTATTCTTAATAAAGTTTTGTAAATTTCTATCTCTAAATATATATTTAAAAGAAGCGGGTACTATACAACCAACATACCTTCAGTCGGTTCGTACCATGCTGATTCAAAACACTGAGATCAAATTTTCATGGTCTGACTTCCACAAGTTATCATACTTGTTAGTGTTGGAAGTCGGTTAGGTTTTTTTTTTATATTTTTCGTACATTTTAGTAACGTATATACTGATTAACAGATCGACCCACCTGCAATACTAGTCACCATCGATATGAGTTGCAATTACCAATAAATCATCCAGCTGTAGGCTTATTGGCAAATAATAAGTGTAAACATTAATAATAAAAAATGGGACTACCTATCTTTTTAAAATTTTGGCATCATACAAGCCTAGATAATGACGAGATCAATAGGTATTATGCTTTATTTTGGACCTAAATCCTCAAATAAGGGAGTGATCACCCAACGGCGTTTGTATGGAGAACGGGCCGGCCAGTTCACCCTTAACTGTCTTATCCTAAGAACTGCATATGCAGCAGAACTAAGTCTTCCGGAGAGATCATGTATATGTGAATCCCATTGTAAAGTGGAATCCATTTTGATTCCCAGGAAGACTGTCGCTTTGTCAATAGGGAGTTTATCTGGGCCAAGCTTTATGTTTGGTTCAACATAAGGAATATTTGGTAAAGAAAACTTTAAACATTTCCTCTTTTTTGAATTTAGGAGAAGATTATTGGCGGCGAACCATTTACAAATCTTAGATAATACATTATTTACATGCGTCAGTTCACTGTCTTTTCTATCTACTTTAAAAATCAGAGAGGTATCATCTGCGAATAAAACAATATCGTAGAAATCTTTGACCATGCAAGGCAGATCATTAATATATGTTAGAAACAGTGTTGTTTGTCGTGTGACTGACACGAAGTCGTTTGTGTTGTTTATAAATTCAGGCATTTCTATACGGAAATCTATTTATGTTAATAGCAAATATTAACAAGTAGGTACTTACTACAACCTACTACTACGTTTCGTATGGGGTTTCTGACGTCGGCGGTGTACCTAAGCAGGAAATGTTGCCGGAATGGTAGGAGTATAAAAATGCATATGACAAGTAATGTAAGCCGAGGGCGAGGGCTGATATTTATGTTAAGGCATACACTCAGCTTATCACTTCAATTACGAGGAAATTAAATATTTAAGTAATGTCGAAAACGTTTATTTAAGTAAGTAATTAACGAATGTCTCTTTCATTACCATTGAAGCTGATATTGGAATAATATTCTATTTTAAGTTTCATTGTTCTAACCAAATGTATGTCTGGGTTTTAATATATAATAACAGTCCTGATTTAAGACCCTGACAAACTACCTATGTGAAATATACAAAATGTAGTACAAACTGAATATATTTGAACAATTTTTAAATAATATATAATCCTGTTATGCACTAATTGTGCTTAAAAAGCCACCGTGCATAAAAGGACTTACACCGGACAATAACTTTATGATATATTTTAAAATAGTTTTTTATAATATTTTTTATTAAAAACATATAATAACATAATATAATACCATTTATATGATTAGTTATTATATTGTGCGCGATTGAGCGGTCCTTAAGAGCCAGTAGTTCCAAGTAAGAATAACATCTTGGACCACATCATCACGTACCTGAGCTGAGATAGTAATCAAAGGTTAGGTAAGTATATTTTTATTTATTTATCAGCGATAAATAAATAAAAATATACTTATCTCACACAGACACTAGAAGAATTACCAGACACAGACACTAGATGTTTATATTGGATTTGAGTTAGAGTTACTTTTTACATAGTTACTTATATCCATTTATAACATAGTCCTATGTTCCAAAAGAGATAGACACACATTCTCAAAAAAAAAAAACTTTCTTAAAGAGATGGATACTCACATATATGAAATAGATGGCACTTGACTCCTAAAGGCATTGTTTCTTTTTTAACGGAACCATTTTTCGTCTTAATGTTACAGAGGTTCTGAGACTGTGGCCCCCAGCTGTAGCCTTGGACAGGATTTGCATTAAAGATTACAACTGCGGCAAACCTAATAGCAAAGTTACAGAAGATTTCATTGTAAGTATCTTAGCACGTCTTTATTATTTTGGTTACAATTTCGTTTGGCTGCTTGATACCAAAAAACAAGTAAGCTAGCGAATTAAATCTTTATACATCTCATTATTACACCTTCTCAAACACCCTCGCTGGATGACAGGTAGACAATGCCTTAGCATTAAGTCCTCCTTTTGTAAATTTTTTTTTTGTGCAATAAAGTATTAAATAAATATAAATAAATAATTAGAATGACAATGTAATAAAAAAAATCCGTAATAAATAACTTTACGAAGAATATGAGGGACATTCATTCAAAAGCTACGAACATAATAAAACGTAATTGAGACATACTGAAAATAGGGCGAACGAAAAGGACATGCGTTGGATCAGTAGAGCGCCTGTTCTGTGACTTCTTAATGTATTTGTACCCGGTTGTTATCTAAGCTCAGTCACAGATTATAGAATACTAGGTTTAGTGGTACCAAATGATGGTGGCCTTGAGCGAGACGTGAGGACATTATAAACGCAGGATGGATTTAATTGAGACAGATCTCTGATATTACGTGTGATCTACAGATGCCCAAGCAGCATCATAGAAATGATAGGTTTATAAAACCATCATAATACCTTTTCTTATATATAGATCTGTATGTTCGACATCAAAATCAGTGAGCTAACGACAGGTGCATGTTGCAGAGATGCTAATATCAAATATGTGTGATTCTTCTTTAGACAAGGTTAGGAATTGTTATATCAGGGAGGCTTGATTTTACTAGTAATATATTAGTTTGGTGCGGATATTTTAAGGAGGCATAAGAAATATCAACAACATAGAGGAAACTAAAGCACCTAAACTACCAAAATTTGATTAACTCTCTTTAGTGTAGTTTACCTCCACTGATAATAACTAGCCAACTGATATTGTGTTGCTACTGTTACTCATATAAGTACAATCCCTTCCGAAAACGGTGCAATGAACAACGTTCTTAACAGATGCATTTATCTGTACATTTACGGTGTACATATCCGTTTCATTTCCTCGTCCAAAGTGTACAAGTTCTGCACATCTTTGCACTGGCATCCCAGATCTTATATCTTAACGACTTGTTACTCTAATGGCTTCCTTACGGACTACAGCAATATTTTCAATTAAGCCGCCAACCTATATTAAAAGTTGTTCGCTGGATAAATTGATTAAAAAGAAGGTTCCTATCCAGAGGTCTTCTTGTCCAGGATATCTACCATCTAGTAAGCTGAGTAAAAACATACTTTCATAAGCTTTGGCCTTATTTCCATCACCAGCACAATTTTGATATAATTTCGGAAAGTATAGTAGTTGTATCCAAATCCGTATAAGCTCATCACGTTCGCACTGCTGGGACACGGGCCTTTCAGAGAGAAAGAACAAAGAGCCAGAATTCGTCACGTAGACAAAGTGCGTCGTGATGGTTAGGTTAGTGGACATTACCAGTTTCGGAGTTTTTAGACCACCCAACAGTTACTACATGTAGTAACTGTTTCGAAGCAGTGATGGCTCAGTGGCATTGGCTATGGACTGCCGCGCAGCAGGTCCATGGTTCGAATCCCGCCCAGAGCTTCAGCTTCACCGCATGGTGGAAGGGCATTTTGCGAATGCCCGCCTGGCTAGCGACCACCCTCAAGTAGAAAATCTGTCGCCAAGCACCTAACAGTGTGTTCCGGCAGCAGTCCTTGAAAGCCAGTGAAATAACAGGCAAAAATGAGACTTAACAACTATGTCTCAAGGTGATGGGCGCAGTGCAGTTCGTCACTTGTTATGAAATGCATCTGTTATAGGCAGAGGATACCGCTTAACATCAGGTGGGCATCGCGCTTGTTCCTTAACAATAAAAAAAAAACTGGGACCACGTCTTACAAGCCCTCCGAAGTACGGAAGCACTCAGTTGTAAACGGTATTCTCCATCACCCATTCAATAGCAACCATACCTTAGTTGCTTTACGTAGCTCGGTTAAGAAAGACTTCCCAAGCTTACGAGCGCTACGTACACTTAATGTGTTACTTTTAATTTCAGTTACGAAAAGGTACTGGTGTCGGAATTCCAGTATGGGGATTCCACCGAGACCCCCAGTACTTCCCGAACCCCTTGAAGTTTGACCCTGAGCGATTCTCCGAAGAGAACAAACATAAGATCAACCCCTTCGCGTATATGCCTTTTGGGGTGGGGCCTCGAAACTGCATTGGTAAGTTTATATTTATTTTATCTATTCTACATAATATTATATATGTGAAATTTTGTGTGATATATATTGTGACAATCCCAAGTGTGTGTTTGTGAACAACTAACTCCTTAAGACCTGAAAATATTTTCTTGTATGAACAGTGTCTTGACATTCCGGAATACTATACTCGTATAATTGACATAAATTCGCTCCCTTATCCCTTTAACTTCTAAATAGTGTTCTTACTCCGTCGCCCGTGGTCTGCCGGGATAGAATTGCATCCTCAAGGAGTCGTAAGAGGCAACGAAGGATGCACAACGATCCTACATCTACTGTAGAATTGAATCAAAAATTGTTTTTGTCTGTGGGGTGTATAAATCTAGTATGAAACTGGTCTATTTTTATCGTTTAGTAATAGTGCGCTACCGGAGAAATAACTTTTGGTATATTAAACATTATATGACTAGGGGTACGTACCATTTGAGTGAGATTCGCTAAAAACGCTAAAAACGATCACACTCCCAAAAAGTTTTCCACATGGGTCTTGGCGTTATTTTCGCCTTAAACGCTACATCTAATGTCAAAAGTGACAGAAGTGGCAAATTTTAGTGGCATTCTAAGCGTTCTTATCAAAAAATGGAACGGGGATGACAATTACAAACGATCACGTGATCACAACCACAGACGCAGAATGTGATCAAAATTATCGAAATTTACGTTCTTAGCGACTAATGGAACATACCCTAGGTGAAATGAACTTTGCTATTTTCGTAATGTATGGAGAGCGGCTGGCTAAAATTTCACCCGCCCCCCCATCTCAACACGTGGGTGTCGTAAGAGGCGACTGAGAGTAACACACCAGATTGAGGGCAGCACCACTTTCTGAGGAACTGATATCTCACACTGCGATCCCCAAACCACCTGCTAAGCATGGGGATTATGGGATTATGGCAAATCCCACCAATATTGGGGGAGGCTGTGTTCAGCAGTGGACTTTCCGGCTGATACAGTATGTGGAGTGGAACACCTAAGATTATTAATTGAAAATTCCTAAAAATTGTATATATTTCAAAAACTATACTATAGATATATGGATTCTTTACTCGCATATCTCGCTATATATATTTGGATACTATATTTGACCGAGCAAAAACTTAGTTCGAGCGAAGCGTCTCTGCTTCAACTTAGACAAAAATGCTTTCGTATGTCCGGTTGTTTTCCTCTACAGGTAGCATTTCTCAACCGATTCTCACGAAATCTGTGAGCAGGTTTGATAAGTCCTTAAAATATATATTTTAGCGATTCAGTTTCTGGAAATTTTTCAAAATGATGGAAATATTCTTTAAAGGTGTTGAAAGTATGGTCGCCTGCGCATAATTTAATGGCAATATGCTGATACGCACGTCAGTTGCCTAAAAGTGATAGGCTCTCTCTCTCTCGTATAATCAATTACACAATTACAACTTTATGTCTCAGGGAGATTGGCGCAGTACAGTTCGCCAATTGTGACGAACTGCATCTGTTATAAGCAGACAGAGGTTACCGCTAAATACCAAGTGACTTCGTGCTTGTTACATCATGAAATGATAAGAATAATTGTATAAGTACCTACTAAGTTAAGTTACTTAGTATAATATTATTTATCAGGTGGTAGTTCTGTAGGTTGCTATGTTAATATGAGTATATCTCGAATTAACTGATATTTCCAGGGTCTAGATTCGCCCTGTGCGAGATGAAGGTGATGGTGTACCAGTTGCTGCAGCACATGGAGATATCTCCTGGAGAGAAGACCTGCATACCAGCCAAGCTATCGTGCGAGACCTTCAACATCAGGCTAGAAGGAGGACATTGGGTTAGGTTTAAAATTAGAAGCTAAACATCTTGTCATAAAATTTGCGAAATTAAAAACAAAAAAAATGTTTTATTAATATACCATTTTGCATTATGTTAATTCTTTGGTGGTATTAAAACACGATCATTTTTGCACTTTCATTGTTATTTTGTGTCCTTGTCTACTTGGCAGGCGTTAGTGCAATAATTAAAATAAGTAATATAGATAACTGTGTTACTTTTATTATATCGATATATACAATCAGAATGCATTTGAAACTTCAGGATTCTATGTTTCTTTGTCATTGTTTAGACATAACTCATTTACTCTTGACGTAATATATTTAACCTTAAAAAAAAGCTATATCAATACTTAGACAAGTGCAAATATTTAACACTCAAAATCCATATAGGTACATACGAGTATCTAACGGGGCAATCATATGATTTTCATTAATTATCAACCACTTTCATAGGTTATGTGTGGCCTGGAGGATAATAAATATAATTTTGAGGAGCTACAGTAATTACAAACTTATTTTGAAGCAATGATGGCCAAGCGGTAGTAGCTATGGACTGCCGTGCCGCAGGTCCATGGTTCGATCCTCACCGCCGGCTTGAGCTTCACAGCATGGTGGAAGTGCATTTGGTGAATTCTCGCCTGGCTAGCTACCACCCTCAAATAGAAAATCTGTCGCCAAGCACCTAACAATGTCTTCCTGCAGCAGTCCTTGAGAACCAATAAAATTACAGGCACATAGGTCTCAGTGTGACGGGCGCAAGTGCAATTTGTCATTTGTGATGAAATGCATCTGTTATATGCAGAAGTTAGTCTGCTTAACATCAGATGGGGCTCGAGTTTGTTCCACCACAATAACATAAAATATATTTGGCCAAAGTACTTCTCACGTTGAGTAAAAATATTTGTTTAATGAAAGCAAAATAACTTGACAATACACATATATGTCGCTCCATGGCCTTACGACGTTCAAATTAAGCAACAAAGGACACATTATTGTGCAGCATATGCTATGCTCGTATATCATTACCACGATAATTCAATAAAGACTTGCTCTACCAATTATTGGTAAAGAACAGCTTGGCTCAAGGCATGAATTGGACGTGAGCTCGAACCGTGCCTGTGTTCTCTACATAATTTTGCAAAACTTTGACTTAAGCTAAGCCAGTTTCGCGAACTTCGAAATTAATCAAGTACTTATTATGAATTTAATCGAACATAGCATTCAATCATGTATATTATAAGCCAGATTCGACTAATTTTGCTTGAAAAGAAAGCCATAAGAAGCAAATCTCGTAACCTTAATACAATTTAGAGGATAAGGTTCAAACTTATAACAATCCGATAGTTCTGTATATTTGTGGGTAGTTTGGAAATGTGTCTGCTGGATGGCATTATAAGTGCTAGATATCAACAGCTCCTGTAAAAAACTGTGGAAGGTGCTTAGCACCATATTTTCCACTGAATGAAAGTAGCTGTGGGTCGTAGCTAACCAGGCGTTTAAACTTTCATATATAGCAATGTTTGCATAAATGATTTGAGATTATGATAAAAAAATTAGTTCCTTATAAGGACTATAATATATAAAAAAATACTAATACGTGTTGTCTTGTATTGTGATAAGTATTAATGGAATATTATTAAGAAATAAATTATCTGATCAAGATCTTTGGGATTTTTATTTTTCAACACACTTACTCGTAACGGCCCTTTAAATGCACCGATTTTAGTGCCATAATGTAGTCTATTACGCACTCGTGCTTTTTTCTTTTTAAACGCACTTGTGTTTCATATAGAAAATAAAAATTTTTACCAAAAAAATAGAACCGACTTCAACACTCAAATGTGTGAAATAACTTGTCGAAGTCGCTACCATGACGGTTCAAAAATACCTATCATCACAATATTGTGCGCATGGTACCGACTTCGACAAGTTATTTCACACATTTGAGTGTTGAAGTCGGTTCTATTTTTTTGGTAAAAATTTTTATTTCGCCCTTTTTAGTGAACCTTGCTACTTATGGGCTTATGTTTAACTTACCACCAGATATAGTAACATATAACAGACTAAAATTAACCCCCATTTAATGTAAACTTAGAACCAAAGTTTTAACATCTCGTTATCGAAGCAAAATTACTCTTAGTAAATCATTGTTAACCCAAAAGTAGTAAATGATCACTGTTTAATATTAAATAAGTAAAGCTGTCTCACTCTCTCGTCTCACATCAACCAACATGTCATATGTGTTCCTACAAAATAAATTAATAAAAATAGTAATTTAAGTGCTGTGTAACCCAAACTATGTTCAAAGGACAATACAAATATCAAGTCAGTTATTGAAGACTTTCATTTATAGCGAATACAAGAGGATCCCTTAAATATTTAACAATCACCAAAAAAAGTAAATTATAATCGAAATTAAACTTGCTGTAATTCTTCTGGCGCATCGCCGGCCGCTGCCGCGGCACGCTCGCTATGCTCGCTCGGCTCGCGCGTTGTTGTGGTCGCAAGTAACCTAACGCTCCTCCTCGCTTCGCTCGTCGTCGCACCTAAACATGGCTTTGAGATTTAGTGATCATTTACTACATTTGGTGTTCGATTACAATTTTTGGTAAAAGAACTAAGGGTATCCAAGCATTTTATGGTGATCATTATATTTAGTCCCCTACTTATGGGATCAATTGTCATTTACTGTTAATGACATTTACGGTTTAAGAACGATAGGAAAGATTTGGGTTATGACATCATGTCATGGTAGCTCAATTAGTTAGAACATACCCCGGCTCAAGGGGTGGATGGACGCGGGTTCGAATCCCGCACATGACTGAAATTTTTCCTATCGTATATTTGTGATTTTGTAATGTAATCCGCATAGCAGGCGTTATTGCAAACCTAACAATATTAAAATTATACGGTTGCGTCATCATTTTCAAGTATAAA
Organism: Plagodis pulveraria; assembly: GCA_963890685.1. Lineage (NCBI taxonomy): Eukaryota > Metazoa > Arthropoda > Insecta > Lepidoptera > Geometridae > Plagodis > Plagodis pulveraria. The sequence continues at coordinate 34,977,976 of OY982955.1, forward strand.
ACCAATTGCAAAATTTGTCTTGTTTGTAGTATAACACTAGTGGTACTATAGTTGTCGCTCCATCCCAATACGATGGTTAAAGAACGATAGGAAAGATTTGAGTTATGACGTCATGTCATGTTAGCTCAGTTGGTAAGACCATACCCCGGCTCAAGGGGTGGATGGACGCGGGTTCGAATCCCGAACATGACTTAAATTTTTCGTTTTATATTTGTGATTTTGTAATGTAATCCGCATAGCAGGCGTTATTGCAAACCTAACAATATTAAAATAAGACTAGTTTTTTTTTTAATTTGCAGCATAATACACGTTTTATCTTCCTATCCAAAAAAATTATTTCTATCTTATACCGTTGAGGAAATATTACTGTGTTACCACCAAATTTGAGCTTCGATGAGAATTCATCATGATAGGAAAATACTTTTCAGTTATTGGGGTGTAACTCAAAAATGGTTCGACTGATTTTGATGAAATATAAATGGGACCACACGGCAAGCATCAGCTTTCAAATAAAAATAGAGTTATTAAAATCAGTTCACCCAGTCAAAAGTTCTAAGGTAACAAACATTGACTATAATATCAAGACAGGAAAACCCTTTTACAGTTTTTGGAGTGTAACTCAAAAACGGCTTGACCGGTTTTAATGAAATTTATATGGGACTACACGGCAAACATCAGCTTTCAAATAAAAAAAGAGTTATCAAAATCGGTTCACCCAGTCAAAAGTTCTAAGGAAACAAACATTCACTATAATATCAGGACAGGAAAACACTTTTTCAGTTTTTGGAGTGTAACTCAAAAACGGCTAAATCGATTTTGATGAAATTTAAATGGGACCACACGGCAAGTATCAGCTATCAGATAAAAAAAAAAATGATTAAAATCAATTCACCCAGTCAGAAGATATGAGGTAACAAACATAAAAAAAAAAAAAAAAAAAAATACAGACGAATTGAGTACCTCCTCCTTTTTTGAAGTCGGTAGAAAAATTAAACAAGTTTTCCACACTTTTCACCAAGTAGATTACAGTTAGTTTCATTAGTTGTTCATATAAAAACAAACCATAGAGATTTTTACCTACTGAAGTAAAACTTTAGCAGATTTAATTATAAACCTTCTTAATCAGATTATTATTGCTATCAAAAGACAAAGTAAATTCTCATTCGTTTTGTATTGTATCTAGTACTAGGTCAACAAATTGACTATGGATAATTATTCAGTTAGTTAAAATAAAGGTGTTTCGGTGTTTTCGTCAGGGCCATTTTTATCAACGAAATCAGAACGCCATTGGAAAATAAATATTTTTTTATCGAAGTTTTCGTCGTCCCTCGCAAGTGTGTTGAAAGACGTGGTATGATACGCGTGTGGGATGTTGATCATTACACACGAGGCGATATAGCGAGTGTGTTATGGTCAACATCCCACACTTGTATCATAATGTAGGTACTATTATATAGGGGTAGGGCACCGTGTAACATAAAGGTATTTCTTGACAATATATATATATTGTCAAGAAATACCTATATATATATATTTGTATAACTGTTTCATGTATATATCTATAAATAAATAATTAGTTTGCATTGTGGCATTGGCTATGGACTGCCGCGCGGCAGATTCATGGTTCGAATCCCGCCGCGCGCTTAAGCTTCACCGCATGGTGGAAGGGCATTTTGCGAATGCCCATCTGGCTTGCGACCTCCTTCAAGTGGAAAATCTGTCGCCAAGCACTTAACGGTGTGTTCCGGCAGCTGTCCTTGAGAGCCAGTGAAATTACAGGCACATGAGACTTAACAACTGTTGGAAACATCATTATTCTTAAAATGAAACATCTATGACCGATGACTTAACATTATATTTTGAAATCAACAGCCAACCGATATTCAATGCTTACATTGTACGCTAGACTCAGATATTAACTTTTAACATCTTAAATAGGATTCTAATGGTTTACAGTACCTTACATTTAGGTTCTAAATACACACACTCGTAATTGTCTCCTTATTCGTATACTCCATGGATCTATAGATATATGTCCATGATCACTGAGTATGTCCATGGTCTACTCGGAATGACTCGCATCCGCAGACTGCTCGCATTCGCAGACTGCTCGCATCCGCAGACTGCTCGCATTCGCAGACTGCTCGCATCCGCAGACTGCTCGCATCCGCAGACTGCTCGCATCCGCAGACTGGCGGTATTGCCGATAAGTAAAGAGTAACAAAATGTATTCATGTCACCTACCCAAGGTAGAGTTTGTTTTAATGGTGTTGCCAGTAATATAACCCTGAAATCTACTCAACAATTCTGAGGAGATTGCTAACACAACTATGTCTCAAAGTGTCGGGTGCAGTGCATTTCTTGACTTATGATGAAATGCATCTGTTATATGGGCAGAGGTTAGTCCGCTTAACATCAGGTGGGCCTCGAGCCTGTTCCGTCACAATAACATAAAATAACTAAAAAAAACACTTCCAATGTGGATACTATAGATCTTTATATATTTTCATACTGAGATGTACGTAACAAAAATGTGAATATGTAATGTCAATTATCAATCACGGAATGGAATATATTTATGTGAACGAATTGTACACAGTGCAATTCGTCGTTGACGAAATGCGTCTGTTATAGACAGAGGTTAGTCCACTTAACATCAGGTGGGCCTCGGGCTTGTTCCGTCACAATAACATAAAAAAAAAAGTAGAATTCTGTTAACCCATTGGCATCGGCGATAATTATAACAATAGAATTTCATTCATAAATTGGCCATAGTGGTCCAGTCTGATTTCAACTTATATATTATTCTATGTTAATACTTAAAAACTTAATAAAATACGAACAATATCTTTTTATGAGGAATGTTATGAAAATTAAGACAAAACGGGGTAACATTAATTAATTTAGAAATTAAAATATTTGCTATACTTTGCTTGGACACTTAAAGTAAAATACTTAAAAAGAAATGAAGATGGACAAATTCTATTACAATATAAAAATCGTGTATAACTTTCCATAATCCAAGACATCGTATTTACATCTTTTTCCATCACATTTCTATCATTACAAAATTACAACGAGAGGAAAATATACTACAGACCCACCAACTTAACTGTTCAGGTGGCAGAAAAAAGAACTAAAACTTTCCCTCAAATTGTGACAGTCTGTAGTTGATTTCCATGACCAGTAGCGCCCTTGAAAACTGCACAGTTAAGTTGGTGGTACTATATAATATTATATCCTCGTTGTTATTTCATCCGCGAAGCATGCGCCAATGCAGAAAAAATAAAATTTCATACATTTATGTCACGTTTGCATCTCAATCGTATTCACAATTACAATATAGGTATAATATAGTCATTTAGGATAGGCATAATAAATAATTGTAATGTTTTGCATGAAAAATAAATGCTTATTGTTGACAGTGTCATCTAACGTAACACGTTTGAACTAGACAAGTTAAATGTTTCCCGAAAAATCTTGTGTTATAAGCCCCTGAAGCATTGCAAAGAAACTGTAACAGTACGCATAAAACTCAGCAGATGTCACTAAAAATGTTAACACATAAATTAAAATTATGTGAAAAAAAAATGATCGAGGGAAACAACTTAGGTTATAATAGGGGTTAAAGTTTGAAATTGCCGTTTTATTTTAATAGGTATTTCGAATTGATATAGAACCTTCATGGCTTGGAATTTTTGAGTAAAACTTTTTTTCACGTGGTACCTATGAGGTAGGTTCTTCTTTACAAAAAAATGCAACATTCGATTATAGAATTGAAACTTCAATTCTTTCAGTTTTTTTTATACAGCTTGCACAAGTAAGATGGACATTCGAAAATTCGAGTGATTTTTGAATACGAGTTCCGGCGCGGAACTAACACGGCAGAAACAGCTCGCAATATCAGTTTTGCGTTTGGAGAGGGGACTGCTAATGAACGCACCGTGCGATTTTGGTTTAAACGCTTTCGTAATGGAAACTTTGATTTGCAGAACGAACTACGTGAAAGGCTTTCACACAGCTGAATAACAATGAATTGAAAGAGATGGTAAAAGCTTATCCGAGTCACCCAAACTACCCAGTTAGCGGCATGGTTACCAACAACAATATTAACTCATTTGCGTCAAATCAATAAAAAAAATATAAGAAAAATGGGTGCCTCATGATTTGACTGATCTGCAGAAAGAAACGCGTGTTGAAACTCGTGTTGCCTTGTTGAATCGAAACAGAGATGAAGGAATATTGGATCGAATCGTGACATGTGATAAAAAGTGGTCGGGGGTCGCCGTCCATGCTGTATTGAATTGTGACATTAACAACTTACTTATTTGTGAAATTTATTCATTATTAATCTAAATGTCGACAATTTCAAAAAAATGCTGAATATGATAATAACGTTCCAGATTTTCTACCTTTTGACGTGAAACCAACGAGGGATGGTTTGCAATCAGTGGTCGCAATTAACCCAGCAAAAATTGGGGATACATTTTTAAAAACAATATAATACATAATTATAGCAAGCAACTACACACGGAGACGATGCCTTACTATAATATAGTTACCATAATATAATAAATAGGTTCAGGCGATACTTTATAGATGTCCATATGTAATAATAACAAATATTGTAAATATTTTAAGAAATATATAAAATAATATTTTAGAAAAATACTTAAAAAATATTTGTCATCCCGCTCCACCGTACATTGGGCGAGGGCAAGGCCCCATATAACTCTTTTTTATTCTTATGAGGAAAGTGCATTCACGCATACACACCCGCTGGGGAGCGGGTGGTTATGTCGAGCTCAGGGTCTTAATATAGCCCTGGTCTCTATAAATATAAATATAAACCTTACTGCCTTGGTAAACGGCGTCTCAACACGCCTTTATATAGGCACACAACGAACGTGAATCAATGCTCGTTTTTGTAGCTTATAATTAGAACTTTATATGTTTTTGAAGCGACAGTTACATCAAAATGGTTGTTAGTTGTTTTAAAATTAATTCTTGAGTTAAAAAATAGTATATTTTGCTTCCACGAAAATCCAGTCATAGGTCCAGCTTGCAGCTTCTCGGGGCACGTAGGGACTGATGACATGGTGGGTGGCATGACACGCAATGTGACGTCTGAAAAAAAAATTGGAATTCTAAGAATAAAATCCTTGTTTATGAAAAATATTCCCGTGAGAGAGTATTACGTTTATCTTGATTAATAACATCAGAAAATCAGAAACACTTATTGCTATCAAAAAAATAATATAAAAAAAAAGACGGGTTGCACTCCGGGAGTGCCGGCAGAAGTGAAAACTTGATTATTAATTAACGTTGAGCATGTTTGATATTTTGGAATGGTTAGGGAATAATTTTGCACCAATTGCTTTATCAGTATAAAAGTACTATCATTTATGTGGTAGAATACAATTTTCATTTATTGCGCTATCGTACACAAACATGACAATTTATATTACATTAAAAATTTAACACTTTAAAACTATTACAATTATTTTACATTAAAAAGTTTATCTCTCCGAAAAATCAACTTTCATCCATAATTTCAACGACTTTTTCACCATCATCATTACCAGAACTATCATCGCCAATCTCTAAAACTGATACGATAGGTTTATGGTAGCTGAAGTAAGAAACGAACAGTTTTGATTCGAACCTATTTAAATGTCTAATAAAGACCGCATCTATAGTAGTTTTGTATTTCGTTGTGCTAAGATTGCGATCATTCGACATAGTTAAACCAAATTCATTATTTAAAAATTCAATTAATAGTTGATTTTTATCGTCTGCGAAGTTTATGTTGAAATCTCCACTCAAAATCATTGGCAACTCATCAAAGCTTTTTCCAATATTTTTTTTAAGCAATGCAGATGCATCATGAGAATAAATGAATAAATTTTCATACAAGAAGTCTCGTATAGCACGCAATGACTTATCTGGAGAGATGTAAACGGCAACCATAATTATGAACTGATTATCACCAGAGTGGCAACGACTTATACAAATATCACCGATATCAGAAACAGTGGCATTAAACATGCTGTTGTATTTCACATGCACATCCATATAATTTGTGCAATAATGAACTGTGTTCATATTTTGATAAATAGCTACTCCTCCCGCGGGACGATTATTTCTTCTGAAACTCGCAACAAAGTTGAAATTCGGAATGTCAATTATTTCATTGTTACCCATATGAGTTTCTGATAAAATTAACACATTCATCTTTTTAACAAGAGCGTCAATTGCTAGATCATCTACATGCGCACGTAAACTCTGACAATTGAATGAAAAAATAGACAATCTATTATTCTTAGAAATAAAATCTACAAGTGTTTTGGTGATGGTTTGCAAAGGATTTTCACGTAAACGTTTCAATTCAATTGATAAATCTTCTCGATGAGTTGTTGATCTCTTTTGATTTTTTGTTGCGTTTGAATCTTCCACCTGTGCGTTTCCTACTCTGCCATGATGAAATTTCCAGCTCGCCCTTGTGTCGTCTTCAGTGACTAAGAACAAACCTTCTATACTAGTTACTCTTGATAGCGCAACGTACACCAATTCTCTTGAATGAGAACGATTGTATTCATAAACGATAGCATCAAACGTACCTCCTTGGGATTTATGAATTGTCATCGCCAAAGCCGAAATCAGTGGAAAATGTTTTCTTTTTGCCACTATAGTTTTATTTCTGTTGAGTGGTATTGACGATGATTGTAAAGAAATTGGAACAGCGTCTTTGTCGATTTTCAAGCGTGCAATGTCGCTTCTAAATTTTGTTGCACGTTTTTGACCAATGGATTTTGAGAATTTGAACCAAAGTCTTGTGATTTCATCATTTTTATCAGATTCTATGAGTAGTAATTTTCCTACAGTGCCATTAGATAAACCATCAGCGACATCTATGTTTATGGTTATCATATAACCGACCCTGTTAGGAACTAGAACTAGTTCATAAGGTAATCCACCAGTCTCGTCAGGTTTCATTTTATGTAACTTTTGCCTTACAAAATTTTCTTGTTCTGCATTATGACAACCAACGAAAACATCCGATGCCAATGAAACAATTTTATTTTCAAAACTGTTCAAAATTGTACTGTTGTATTCATTAACCTTATTATTCGTGAACTAATTATTAATTTTATTTTAAACTATATCAAAACACCTTTTACATTAAAATAAAAATATTTCAAAACTCCAATAGAAGTATGAAATCCCATATAAACTCTCAATACAATAAAGAACCATACTGTAGCCACAAAAGCAAATTCACCCTACTGCCATAAAAAGGTGGTACGGGCAGAATGGGACCAAGATTCTGAGTCACTTTTGTTTAGGAACCCCACTCGTAGGTGCTTCGGTTACCGCGGGCAGTTGCCATGGAGACCAGTCGGTGACGTGGAAAATACTCTTGAGTCGGAGCTCGGCCTTCGGCCTCGCAAATTACTAACATGGCTCGGCCTGCGGCCTCGCCAAGCGCTCGCCCTTCGGGCTCACGCACCATGCGCCAACACATCTCCGGCGGACGGGGCTGTTTGTATATTTGATGTTCTTTTTTTATCTCGATACCGCTTAGAATATTCTTTGTTCTTCTGCTTTTGTTTCCTTTCATCTTCTTTCTTCTTTTCATCATCAGAGAAGTAAGGCGTAAAGTGTAGCTCACGAAGATCAAGATGAATCCAATTATGTGTATCATTTACTTTAAAATGACAGAATCGAGTATCTTTATTTTTTGAAATTACGTTGAAATAGTGGTAAGTAATGCACACAAATATTTTGATTGAAGTTTTTGCAAACAAATATAAACAATCCAAATCTCCATATTCATTGTTACTTGAAAGTATAGTAGAGTTCTCAAAAATATATATAAGATACCAATTTTTACAAATAAAAATATAACACACTATAAGGAACTTGTCAAGAGAAGTTTTTTATTCGATGACATTATAAAACTAACAAACATTGGTTCCCTAGCAACCACTACACTATGGTAGTAGTCCAACCTCTTTACACTGATGCTAGGTAGGTTAGTATATCACCTCAACAATACTTTTTACTTCCATGCCATAAAGTAACTTACACTGAGCAAGTAATATATATAACTTATATATAACAATAAACCTTTTACTTAATACCTACTTACACATTTGGCTTCGCACGTTTTTGATGTAGGTAGTTGATTGTTCTGTCATCTTGTGGTTATTTAGAGAGGGGATAGCTGTCTACTCTCCATCCGTCTTACGCTTTTTCGATCAGGTCACGTGTCCTGACGCTAGTTTAAGATTTTATACCCATTACAGAAAAAGTGCTCAACGCCGCTAAAGAAGTTTTCACTTCAATCCGTCTTACGCTTTTTCGATCAGGTCACGTGTCCTGACGCGAGTTTAAGATTTTATACCCATTACAGAAAAAGTGCTCAACGCCGCTAAAGAAGTTTTCACTTCAATCCGTCTTACGCTTTTTCGATCAGGTCACGTGTCCTGACGCGAGTTTAAGATTTTATACCCATTACAGAAAAAGTGCTCAACGCCGCTAAAGAAGTTTTCACTTCAATCCGTCTTACGCTTTTTCGATCAGGTCACGTGTCCTGACGCGAGTTTAAGATTTTATACCCATTACAGAAAAAGTGCTCAACGCCGCTAAAGAAGTTTTCACTTCAATCCGTCTTACGCTTTTTCGATCAGGTCACGTGTCCTGACGCGAGTTTAAGATTTTATACCCATTACAGAAAAAGTGCTCAACGCCGCTAAAGAAGTTTTCACTTCAATCCGTCTTACGCTTTTTCGATCAGGTCACGTGTCCTGACGCGAGTTTAAGATTTTATACCCATTACAGAAAAAGTGCTCAACGCCGCTAAAGAAGTTTTCACTTCAATCCGTCTTACGCTTTTTCGATCAGGTCACGTGTCCTGACGCGAGTTTAAGATTTTATACCCATTACAGAAAAAGTGCTCAACGCCGCTAAAGAAGTTTTCACTTCAATCCGTCTTACGCTTTTTCGATCAGGTCACGTGTCCTGACGCGAGTTTAAGATTTTATACCCATTACAGAAAAAGTGCTCAACGCCGCTAAAGAAGTTTTCACTTCAATCCGTCTTACGCTTTTTCGATCAGGTCACGTGTCCTGACGCGAGTTTAAGATTTTATACCCATTACAGAAAAAGTGCTCAACGCCGCTAAAGAAGTTTTCACTTCAATCCGTCTTACGCTTTTTCGATCAGGTCACGTGTCCTGACGCGAGTTTAAGATTTTATACCCATTACAGAAAAAGTGCTCAACGCCGCTAAAGAAGTTTTCACTTCAATCCGTCTTACGCTTTTTCGATCAGGTCACGTGTCCTGACGCGAGTTTAAGATTTTATACCCATTACAGAAAAAGTGCTCAACGCCGCTAAAGAAGTTATCACTTCAAAAATATACTTTCATATTATTTTAATTCATAAATTTGGCATTTTTTAAAAAAAAGAGAAAACTATACCCCAGTTTACATTTATTCGTAGTTTAGCCCTAATGACCTTGGTTTTTAGTCTCAGCTCTTATAAACTATATTATAGAAAATTAACGTCCTTATTTTAACCCTAATATATTAATACTGTAATCTGTACCATGTCCTTCATGAAACAATAATGTTCGTAAAGAGCTAATTCTATCACCAAAATGACTTGATTCAATGCGTTCATCCCGCTCTCACGTTGAAGTTCAAATGTAAGTTTAATGATACTTGGCAGCGCGAAATAAATTTGTAATTGTCAGTTTATAATATGACTGAATTAAGGTATGGTAGTTGGCCCGCAGGTCAGCGATAGACACAACACAGATTAGCACAGCATGTCGCGACCGCATGGATGGTCAGGGATTCGAATCAAGCCCATGAAGAAAACTATTCCTTTCGTTGTAATTTTGACAACTCATTCGCTTGCAAACTGTTAGTATAGAATCTCTTCTTTTTTGTTACCGGTCAATTGTAAAAATCTCTTAAGAAACTACAGATAGAATAAATGAAAATAAGTAAACAACATAATAAGAGAAAATTATAGGCAACATCCTAGCCTCGTACCGAACAAATACTGAAGAAGGTTTTCCTCAAAATACCATTTCCATTCGAGCCATAATACTGTAATTCCAAAGGAATAATGAAGGAAATAAAACCCGAACCAATATACATATACAAACCGCTTGTAATTAGGGTTGCCATAATCAAAGTTTATCTTTCCGTTTTGTGAACAACCCAAAGGATGGGGCCACTAACAATGACCGAAAAATATTTTAAAATATGTTAAGAAAACTAAAATGAATAAAATTAAAAACTACGCGTGATCAAAATGCTGCCACCTATTTGGCTCAACGAATAAACGTTGTAATTCAAGGGTGCCAGCATGCACGAATGAAGCTGCACGAGAGCGTCCCACACGCAGTCGTTACAGTCCATAGGACGGTTCGTCAGGAAAGCGATGGTTGCGACACAAAAAACCATCCATAATTACAACCTCAAAATGGCGATCAAAGATCGAAACAGCGTGGTAATGGAGACCCTGTTACAATGTGACGTGGGGGAATGACACAAAAATCCCAAATTGTAATCGTTGGCACGGGTATCCAGTGCGGTCAAGCTCACATAAAGGTGTTGTCTAGCGGCGGTGTTGTGTGTCGGGTCGCCATCTTCCCTCAAAAATGGTTGAGGAAGGCGATGGCTGGCACATGCGTCAACTCGTGAACGGGTGCTGCTAGAGGACACTGGTCTGCTCTGGATGCAAGTGCTAATGACTTTTATCGGAAAAAAAAACTGTTCTTTTAACACTGTTCTCTTTTAGAATGTTGCATGTTTCCTATATATTGTAAGTATCTAGTTTGTAAATAAAATATGGTCATAATTAAAAAAAAGGCACGGACCCTGGAGTCTGTGGAGTGTAGATTTATATAATAAGAAAAAAAAAAATAAAGGGTGCCAGCATGCTGGGCACGCTGCCAACTGGTAGTGGGCTGGAGCTTTTGGACTGTTTTTGAATCTGCAATGACTTATAGGTTGTTTAAGTTCTTTCATAAACGCTTGTTGTTCACCACTACCTGTCTTTTTTATGTTCTTGTGACGGAACAAGCACGAGGCCCACCTGATGCTATGCGGTATCCTCTGCCTATAACAGATGCATTTCATCACAAATGACGAACTGCACTGCGCCCTTCACCTTGAGACATACTTGTTGGGTCTCATTTTGCCTGTAATTTCAATGGCTCTCAAGGACTGCTGCCGGAACACACCGTTAAGTGCTTGGCGACAGATTTTCTACTTGAGGGTGGTCGCTAGCCAGGCGGGCATTTGCTAAATGCCCTTCCACCATGCGGTGAAGCTCAAGCCCGTGGCGGGATTCGAACCATGGACCTGCTGCGCGGCAGTAGTCCATAGCCAATGCACTGAGCCATCACTGCTTCAATACAACAACCATATTTTTGTTTATTATTAGGTGGTCGTCCTACACGCATCATAACATGGTAAAATTTAGTGTTACCCGCGCTTGGCATTAACCGCTCCACTCCCCTCTGTTTTAGTGGCTTACCATGTAATTATTTGTAATTATTAAATGTGAGTGATGTTATATACTTATTGTGAGTGATGTTACCCGGTTTGAAGGGTATGGGTGCCGGTGCAATTACAGGCACAATGCAGAGTCACAGGCGTAGTACAATTTGTCTTTCAATGATGAAAACAGATAACAGTATGATAAGCAAAAGTAACCGCGTAACAAACACCAAATAGAACTTGTGCTTATTCTGTCACAATCGCATAGAAATAAACAATGTAGTGTATATTATCCGCGAAGGATAACACTACTAACATTCATTTAAATGTTATTCGGTAAAATAACGGTATCGTTCAATTATAAGACGATTGACCGCCATCATTCACTTTTATAGTACCACCAACTTAACTGTGCAGTTCGCGGGGGCGCTACTGGTCAAGGAAATCAACTACAAACTGTCACAATTTGAAGGAATGTTGTAGTTGTTTTTTTTGCCGCCTGAACAGATAAGTTGGTGGGACTGTATGTTGTCAATGTTGTGACTATTATGAGTGATGTTATCCGCGCTCGGCTTTACCCGCTCCGCTCCTCTCTGTATTAGTGGCTCATTATGATTATTGCGAGTGATTGTTATTGGGACTAGCACTATCGTCCGATTATCAACTTATTGGCATCCACAATAATACATTAGGTTAGCTTACAAGCAAAGTGCACAGTCTCCGTGAAAGCGATTGAGATCACAGTATATTTTGCTGTCTACCTAAAAAATCTCCTGATGGTAAGTGATGATTTGGTTGGAGATGTTAAAAGAATTTATCCTGAACTGGCAACTACATCTGAGAGACAGTTTGGCAAAACACATCGTTAGGTATAGTCCCACCAACTTATCTGTTCAGGCGGCAAAAAAAGAACTACAACATTCCTTCAAATTGTGACAGTTTGTAGTTGATTTCCATGACCAGTAGCGCCCTCGAAAACTGCACATTTAAGTTGGTGGTACTTTACACAGATTTTAGACACATTAGGCAACAGATTATATACTTGATATCTGAAGGTTTGTATTACCAAATGCCTACCGCCATATACATTATTTCCAATATAGTAGACAATCAAAAAGCAAGAGAATTGCGTGCCATCGGCAGCTGTTAGCGATCAATTTAATAATTGACAATTGGTAATCAAATATTTGGCCTGATGTCTGTTTTATAGAAACCGTATTGTTTTTTTCCTCTCTATTTTATAACAATAAATATTCGTAGGTGCTACCTTTTTTTTGAAATGTAGGTAAGTACATATTTCTTGTTTCTAATACGTGTAACGTAGTATAAAATATTAATTATTTATATTACAATTATAGGTAATTCATTTAATTTTAATATATTTTTGTATAACTTAATATTTTATATTATATAATTTTAAAATAATATGACATAAAGATATAAAGAAGTTTTATTAGCCCTTTAAGATTTTTTTTTACAGGCAAGTTCTAATTACATTTAACACATATAACTACTTATATAATTCTAATTCTATATAAATTATTTGGTCTATGTAAATAATTGATATTTTTTTTATAATCGTAATATTTTTACACCTTATATAGTTAAATAATTTACAATTATCACGTTTGCACTTGTCCTTAGAACAAAGATTCTACAAGCTGCATTGACATAATATTCTTTTAATGTGTAGAAGGGATTGTTTTCAAAAAAATTCTTAAGTTTTAGTTTAAACAAACTATATTTTAAGGTGGTCAAGCTTTTTGGCAATTTATTATACATCAGTATTTTCGAATAACGACCTTGTTTCTGTACTTTAGCTAATCTGATTTTTGGTACAACCCGAATTTCATTATTTTTTATAATTCGCTTTTCGTTATTACGCAGATTGTAAGGTAAAACCGTTGCCCGCTTTTCTGGAATATCCCTATCCTCATGAATTTCTTATAAACAATTATATATGTAAAGATAAACAACTGTCATCATTTTGTCTTTCTTAAAGTGCTCCCTTGCAGGGCTTCGCTTTTTCAGTCCATTAATTGTTCTTATTGAACGTTTTCGACATTTGAGAACTCTTATTATCTCTGTTGCATTACCCCAAACAGTAATGGAGTATCTTATTATTGAATGTATATATGCCTATGCACACACATACACAGATATTAGCGATTTCTTATCTAACAATGGTTTAAGTTTAAAGAGAGCGTAATTAACGCTCGCCATTTTCTTACAAATTTTATCAATATGTGCTTTGTGACTAATTGTGTTGTCTATTGTGTATCCTAAAAATATATTTTCTTCAGAAGTTTCATTACCATAAATGCCTAGCGGCGATTGATAATGCATTATAATGCTTTTATCGGAATTTAAAAGTATACCATTAGTATCAAACCATTCATTTAATAAAGCCATAACATTATTTATTTTATCATCTAAGTTTGATTTACTACTGTGTATAAGTTATATTACTAAGCCATTTGCGTTTTTTTTTTTTTTTTACTGGCGATCTGAAAACTATATACAATACTACAGCTACTACAGTAAAAGCATTTGGACTCATAGGGAGTCCAAATGCTCTAGCCCACTATCAGTTGGCAGCGTGCCCAGCATGCTGGCAGCATTGCCCCGTTGAATTGCAATGCTTATTCTTTGAGCCAAATAGGTGCCAGCATTTTGATCACGCGTCGCATCGACCAAGCGCTCAGATAAATTTTGGAAAATACGATGAGCTCCCGGTCCCCACGGACCCAACGTCTCTACACCAAACGGCTCACATATGTAACCCATACCGAGGTTAGCATATTTGCGCCGTTTTTTGCGTTTTTTTTTTTTGCGTTCAACATTATATATGTCATTATTTTATTTTAACTATATATATTATTTACTACTGTCTAATTTTTTACAATCCATTACCATTCATACTTACTCGTAGGTACATATTTATTTACCGAATTAGGGTTTGTAATAGTGTTTTTGTCTAAAAATGCATTAAAATACATTGAAGCAGAGTAGTTGACAAAGTAGAGACTATAATAGATTTGCAGCGTGAGCAGAATGAGCGACATTATTACGACAGGTAACCCCAGCAGGGGGATGCTAAAAGCTTTGCTACATTAGTTCACATCAACCAACTCAGAAACATACGAGGTGGAACTTTGTACAGCAAAGCATCTGGAATCAACATAGCCCAGCGGTAATAGCTATGGACTGCCGCACTACAGGTCCACGGTTCCATCCCCACCACCGGCTTGAGCTTCACCGTATAGTGGAAGTGCATTTTGTAAATACTCGCCACACTACCTATCACTCTCAAGTAGAAAATCTGTCGCTAAGCGTTCGCAAGCAAGGACCGATGCCAGAACACGCTATTGTTCCGGCAGCGGTCCTTGAGAGCCAATAAGTAATTACGAAATAACAGGCACATGAATGAAAGGTGATGGGCGCAGAACGTTCGTCTCTTGTAACACAATGCATCTAGGCATAGATTATGTCGCTAGCCTCGAGCTTGTTACGTCACAACCCCATTAAAAAAGTCGAATTAAAGTTGCCACATCGCTCGACAAGCCGATAATCGATGGGGAAGAAAGGTTTTCGAGTGGTTACCTTAGCACACTACATCGAAAGACGATGAGTACTAGGTGGACTGACGAGACAAAATATTACTCGTAAGTAGAAAAATATGCCATCAAGCATTTAATTATGTGTCCCTCCAGCCTTCTTACCATCACTTTTAAGTTACTACAGCTAGGAGCAACTGTTCCATCCTTTGTACCTACATTTTATGCGAATAAACGATATTCTATTCTATTCTATTCTTGATACTTTTATAGTTTATGCTTGTCAAAATATTCGCCCGTATCTTTACTATTGTGTTCGCCTTTGCGACGAAGTATTTCCAAACATTTTATTATTCTGTTTATGTTTTAAAAGCAGCTTAATCTGACATGCTTTACACAAGTTTTTAGGGATTGAACTTTTGCTCTGGTGATAACGTATTCAAACAAAGAAATTATTAATAATGTAGACCCAGATTATATGGATATTATGAGACACGATAACCTTTGACCTTTGACTAGCTAAAGATCACTACTTCTAGTGACCTTTGTGTACTAGTACAACTATTGGTTAGGGATAAAGTCACGTCATCAATATCAGTAGACTATCAAGCAAAAGGTTTATGATCACATGGAGAAAGGGCATTTTACAATCGCTTGTCTGGCTAGGTAACCTTCCTCGCCCACACCATTATTTTCCAACAGGAGAGATAGTGATCAAACGCTTACTTAATAAAAGACCTGTTTTTAAAGCAATGATGGCCGAGCAGTAATAGGACTGCCGTGCCGCAGGTCCATGGTTCGATTTCCACCGCCGGCTTGAGCATGGTGGAAGGGCATTTTGCGAATGCTCGCCTGGCTAGCTACCACCCTCAAGCAGAATATCTGTCGCCAAACACCTTACGGTGTGTTCCGGCAGCTGTCCCTGAGAGCCAGTAATTCTAGGTTAACCTTCGACCACATCATCTCATAACTTCAGGTTAGATTGTGATCAAAGGCAAGTAAGTAATTATAAGCAATAATAATAGAATACAACAATATTACAAAATTACAAATTAACAAGAGGAAAAGTAATAGTCACATCGCGAACATGACTGTTATTTGCCCTCTCGTAAATTTGTATTTAATTACAAAATCACAAATACACGATAGGAAAAATTTAAGTCATGTGCAGGATTCGAACCCGCGTCCATCCACCCCTTGAGCCGGGGTATGCTCTAACCAATTGAGCTAACATGACATAGCATGTAATCCGCATAGCATGCGTTATTGCAAACCTAACAATATTACAATTTGTATTTAATGTTAAAATCCCGTCTAACAAGATTTTTCAGAATAATTTTGAAAATAGATAAAATATATCGTTGATAAAATAAGTCTTTGTGTTGCCCTTAGCCACAGAATTATTAATGTGAAGTGTACCTCACCTGAAAATTATTCAGGCTCTTCTAACTACAAAACTCATCGATAACGGTTTCCGCGTTGTTGCGCCAGAAAATAAAATTTTATGTCAAAATTACCGTTGTCCTTTTATTTTGTCTGTTTAATATAACTTTTTCCCTAATTGTTGTTTATAATAGTTAAATAACGACTTCTACCCCAATTTCAAAGTTTCAAGGTTTTTGAGAACATGGGAGTAGAGTGCCTTCCAAATTTTCATTAGAACTTAGCATTTTAATGTCTTACTTTACGGAATACTTACGAAGGGTTAGTGACTTGCGGGAGGTCATTTGGCGAAAACAACCCTTGTGACTGTAAATAAGTTGGGAGCCGTCGACTTGAAGCGAACTTCTTTGTTGTATGTTTACTTTTTATAATTATTACGTGATAACTGCAGGTGTATAAGCATCTTTATTTTGCCTCCCATATTTGAAGTAAAATACTCATGTGTTACACACATATTAGAACATTTTAAGAATAATTGTCCGCGGCTGTCATGATTTGGATGGGTGACCGCTAGAATGAAGGGTGGCGCTACTACTACGCGCTTTCATGCTGCGGAGGGTCCTAGTTGTTGTCTAAGGCAGTCGTTATAGCATAGTGGTTGGGCATATTGCGAATACCTGCCTGGCTACCACCATCAAGTAGAAAATCAGTCGCCATGCATCTAATGGTGTGTTCCGGCAGTTGTCCTCAAGAATCAGTAATTCTGCGGGGGGATGGGTAGAGAACTCTCGCTATATCGCCCCTGAGTGTCGCTTCGCTGGCTTCATATCTCCATAGCGAGCTCCGCATTTTTCAGAATCGGGGGTCAATCGCCACTTCCCCTTCACAGGGGGGTCTACCTATCGCCCCGCAACCACCCCGACCCCCACCCCCTTAAATCGATGTTTCATAAATTCAAACCAGAGCCTTAGGCGGAATGATCACTATATTATAGATATATATTTTAAGTATTTGATTTATATATTAATTGATTGTTTTCTTAAATTATTTGATATTAATTAATACGGATTTTCGCAAAGTAACGCCTGAATCTATTCATTATATTACACATAACAAACTAATAGTAGTTATAAAACCTTCCATGGAAAATTTAGTTTCGCACTGTCAGGTACTAAGTATGTATACCTACAACATAATATGACCCTGACTGCAAGGACGGCGAATGACATGCAGTGAAATTTAAAAATAAATCACTACTTGTTACAAGAGCAAGCAAGTGTTCCAACATGGACCTCTAATCAGATGCCAGCCTCGGTCCTCAAAGGGGCTCTTCTTTGCTAAGAAAGACTTGATAATCCCCCTCGTGAAGACACCGAATTCGCTCGATTGAAAATCGTATTAACGCACAGTGTGACAGTAACAGTAGGTGTCTTTACAAAAAACAAACGGGACAAAGCAATCACAAAACGGATTTTGATGAATTTGATTCAGATTTTTAAGGTCTTAAATAAAACAAAAGAAAATATTACTAATAATAATCATCTATATATGCCTTTATTAACAAAGTACTACGAACTATATACAACACTACAGCTACTACAATAAAAGCATTTAGATTCCTTTAAGTCATAGGCAGTCCAAATGCTCTAGCCCACTACCAGTTGGCAGCGTGCTCAGCATGCTGGCAGCATTGCCCCGCTGAATTGCAATGCTTATTCTATGAGCCAAATAGGTGCCAGCATTTTGATCCTGCGTCGCATCGACCAAGCGCTCTGATAAGTTTTGGAAAATACGATGAGCTCCCGGCCCCCACGGACTCAACGTCTCTACACCAAACGGCTCAAATATGTAACCCATACCGAGGTTAGTATACTTGCGCCGCTTGAGTTGCTCCGCCGAAGTAGGTGATATACAGGTATGGACCACGTGTAGGTGCCACCAGGTGATATAATGTATCGAACAAATGCCATTCTTTGTTTGGTACAGTGAGAAATAAATCTGTAAACCTTTATTAGTTGACAA
Organism: Plagodis pulveraria; assembly: GCA_963890685.1. NCBI lineage: Eukaryota > Metazoa > Arthropoda > Insecta > Lepidoptera > Geometridae > Plagodis > Plagodis pulveraria. The sequence continues at coordinate 34,996,459 of OY982955.1, forward strand.
CGCTATAATACAGAAGAACTATTTATGCGAGTTCGTCCAGGGAAGTACTGCCCCCATGCCAAGTAGTAATTGTGTTCCGTTAGTTCGCATTACTGTGTTCCAGCAGGCCTGGCGCACTCCGCACTTTAGGTACCAAGCTACACGTCTTTTTTTTGTTATTGTGAAGAAACAAGCAAGGGGCCCACCTGATGTAAAGTGGACTAACCTCTGCCTATAACAGATGCATTTCATCACAAGTCATGAATTGCACTGCGCCCGTTACTTTGAGACGCATATAGTAAGTCTCATGTGCCTGTAATTTCACTGGCTCTCAAGGACTGCTGCCGGAACACACCGTTAGGTGCTTTGCGACAGATTTTGTTACTTGAGGGTGGTAGCTAGCCAGGCGGGCAATCACAAAATGCCCTTCCACCATGTGGTGAACCTCAAGCCGGCGGTGGGGATCGAATCAAGGGCCTGCGCCCTGCTATTACCGCTCGGCCATGATTGCTTCAAAGCCACCTGATGTTAAGCGGTTACCTCTGCCTAAACAGATGCATTTCGTCACAAATGACGAATTGCTCTTCACCCGTCACCCTGAGACATACAGTTGTTGAGTTTTTTGTGCCTGTAATTTTACTGGCTCTCAAGGAATGCTGCCGGATGAAGCTCAAGCCGGCGGTGGGGATCAAACCTTACCGAAAGGTTACCGCTTAGCACTAGGTGGGTCTCGTGCTTGTTCCATCACGGTTACATAAAAAACGATAACATTTCAAATTCATATTCCGTTCTTGAGAGAAAACTATCGGAAAATGGTGTGGTAGACTCATAACTCACCTGGATCCAACACCTGCGTGATTCAAATACGAGGGCGAATTTGATGTGCTCGTAACGAAGCGTTAGCTTGCCTTGTAATTTTTTACCAACTAACATCTTGATTAAGTAATATCCGCTGTGGTCATGACTAGTAATACCTAAATGTCACTAGCTGTCATCCACCCGGATGCATTCAGGTATTACTGAACGGTTCCGTGCTTCGATCTTAGTTTTTGTTTCAGAATAGTATGCATCAGCATGGTGCATGAAGCAAAGTAATAATGTATTTGGCGAATGCTTGGCTATCTACCACATTCAAGATGAAAATTAATAGCCAATCACTTAATGGTGTACCTACTGCAACAGATGCTCAGCTAGACATTTTAGGTTAGCTTGAACAACATCTTCGATCAAATCATCCCTTGCAATCAGGTGAGATAATAGTATCAGCAATTTGAAAAAATACACTATTAATTGAAGACATGAGTTGATGAAGGTGATATGTAACATTTTATCATTTTTTTACTTTATAGCATAAATGAAGGTGCTATGTCCTTGCACGCATTTTGTTCTTTCAAGCATTGTTGAAATATGACTAAAAATGAAGATAACCGGATTATGAAAGTGTTATGTGCAGGAAGTCGGTAGTCGCAAAAATATATGAAAGTGTTAAGGGCACTTAACCATAGACCCGTACTTATAATAGATAAATTCATTTAATTGCGCAATGAATGAAAGAGTCAAGTGCGCACATAACTCTTTCTTTCGTGAAGGTGTAAGCGAAATAGAGAATTTTGGCGGAGCGCGTATTAATGAACGCGCTATGTCACATACATAGCTCCTTCATCCACGTTAGAACGCATATAGTTTTGACAGCGTCGGTTCAAAACGTTTCTTTCCTTTGTTTTATTAGAATAAAAATAGTTACACACTGCACATGAATCCTAATTTATATTAAATGTCAAGGGCGAAGAGATTCGTGGAAGCAGCGATAAATTGCATTGATACTTACGAATTTAAAGAGTGCAATGAAAATAACCTTGAAATCGAGAGCGCAAGTAAGTAATATTAAATTTTGTTGTTTTTTTGTTTATAGTAGGTAACAATTTTAAAAATATTTCGATACCTAGTACCTATAAATCATAGTAATCTGTGCTTTAATGTAATACTTTGTTCATTTTGTACTTATGTTAAGGTTAAAATGTTTTGGGTTTGACTGTGTAACATAATAAAGGTGACTAAAAAGGTGGGGTATAGTAAATTTATACAAACTTGTGATATTTAATATCACCATAATTAACATTAAACAGTTGTACATTACTTTTTTTTTTGCATCATTTGCTAACAAACAGCTTTGAGTTAAATGTGAGAGCATGCATTTAGTACCTAAATCAATTAGGAATATGAATATAATAAATTAATGGTTGTTTAGACTTTTTGCTGAATATAGGATTGGTTGTTTTGATTTGAATTTTCTTAACTAATTTCTAAGGAAACACCGTGCATTTTACTAACACCTAAAAGTATAGTTTGTGCATATTTTGGTTTGCAGGAAAACTTGAAAGAATGTGGCTTTATTTTCTTTTGCACATTATCATATATCATACGATGATCATTTATCTGATTTTTCTAATGGCAGTGATGTAGTATATATTCCAAATATACTTTCAAAGAGCTCAAGTTCAACTATTGATTTTGAAACAAATTTTATATAAGAACCTATAGATTCAGATGTTAACAATCAACCGACCACTAGTCGAACCCAAGAACCCTTAAATAATTTAGCAGATATTACAGCCAATTTTAATAAAAAACGTAAGGTGTTTCCGCAGAAGGATGAAGGCCCAGAAAACGTAAAACTTGGAAGAAAAAAGCGGCAGCAATAGCGAGAGAAAGAGGGACTAGAATATAGATCTTACAAAAACAGTTTGGTGCCAAAAAAAGTTGTGACAGAAGGAGTTTTATGTCATGAGAAATGCAGGCTAGCTTGCTCTAACAAATTTAGCGTTGAAGACAGAGAGGCGATTCTCAAAGATTATTACTCTCATGATACTAATAGTGAAAATGTTCTACTTTTTAGAAGCATAGTAAGTCAGCAAGTAGCAAAACAACGTAAAAATGCTCTAAAACATAAACCGGCAACGTATAAATATTTTATCACAAATAAAGGCGTCGCCACTGAAGTTTGCAAGTTAGGTTTGTGTGGGTTGTATGCTATTGGGAGGAAAAAGATTGATATTATAAAAGACCGAATCAAAAGCGTTGCAGCTCCACCTCCAGATCACCGAGGCCATCACAGTAACAGACCTCACAAGCGAGGTGATGATATAAAAGAGAAAATTAAGCAACATATTTTAAGCTTTCCGGCAGACCAATCCCACTATTCCCGTAACAAAAATATGCACAAGCTATACTTGTCACCACTATTAAATGTAACTAAAATTCACTGTCTTTACTTAGAGATGTGTCAAGAAGAGCAGTTGCCTCCACGCTTTAAAATAACAAAAGCCACATATAATAAAATATTTGTGACGGAATTCAATTTGTCATTTGGTTACCCCAGAAGCGATACATGTTCTACATATGATGCTGGGGGCACAACTGATGAGCACCTATCAAATTACCATGCCGCTGTTGAAACAATGATTGCTGACAGAAAACAACCTGCTAAAAATAATAGTTTACTTTACTCGTACATAACCGTAGATTTGCAACAGAAAATGCCGCTACCAAAGATACCTACTAGTAAAACGTTTTACCTAAGACAGATTTGGTTCTACAACTTAGGAATCCATGTTGTTGATGGGATAAAAGAGAAGGCATTTTGCTGCACTTGGACAGAGGATGTAGCTGACCGTGGGAGTTTTGAGGTAGCTAGTTCTTTATTACGATTTAAAGAGGTTGACAATGCATGTCAAAATAAGGATCATTTACTAATATGGTCGGATTCATGCGCTGGCCAGAACAAATATTTTAACATGATTGCTTTGTATCAGTATTTGATAAGAAAATACTATTTTAATGTAATAGATCACAAGTTTCCTGAGGTAGGCCATTCGTATCTGGATTCAGATAGAGATTTTGGGAGAATTGAGAAAGTTTTAAGAAAACACGAAGCTGTTTATGCACCTGATCAATACAGGGAAATTATTTGTAAAGCGTCGCGGAACAATTTTGTTGTTGATATGACAGATCACTTTCGAAGGATTGATGATTTGCAAAATTAGCTTTATCTAATAAATCGAAAAAAGATGTTAATAAAGAGAATGTTTCTTTTGGAGATGGGATACGATGGATACGTGTAGAAGAATATACTCCTTTCAAAAAGGTCGACATATTGAAAAAAACATTGAAGGCGAGAATTTTGACATTGAACGCATCGGAAGAAAATATGGGACGGTTTCGTCCGAAACAAAAGCTAACATAAAGGATCAACTTTCATTCATTAAGGCTTAATACCGCTATTATTATGAAATAATACTTGCGCAATACGAATAAACCTATTTCATACGAATAAACAGGCACTTTGAAGGATTTTGCGTTACTTACTACGCTCATTTATTTTCTATTTGTTATTTTTTTCGAAAACTCACCTGTGGAAAAAGGTGTTATGTTCCAGTTTTTTTGATTAAATCCTATTATATCTACCTCTGTATTTTTTTTTACCGACTACATAAAAATACTCAACATTATTTAGTATATAGTCCAGTATTACAACCTAAAAGTTACTCATATAAACAAATATCCACAAAATAATAATGACAACTTTGCACCTTGTTTCTGATAAAATATGAACCAGTGACATATCACCTTCATCAACTCATGTCTTCAATTATTAGACTTGATTAAACTTTTGGGCTCAATGATCTTTTACACTGCTTTTGTTAACAGTTCGAAATTTATTTATTTATTTATTTATTTACACACTTATATACAGCATTACAGAATTAATTTTCCAAGGCGCTATACACATAAAACTTAAAATATATATTATTAAAATGTCATTATCAATATTAAAAGTAAAAAAATATTATTTATACATTAAAAACAGTCACATATTTATTTATATCTAATATAGCAAGCATCATGTACTACTGTCCTATAAAATTCGGTCAAGGAACAAGTTGTTATTATGTCGATATGCTCGGCAACTCGATTGAGCGCATGCAGGGTGCGTAGCAGGGGGCAGCTAGCGGGCAGCTTGGTGTGTTTAATTATTACATTATGTTCATATTTAGTTCGGAAAAGACCCCAGGCTTTTACTTACCCTTCTCGGTTTCTTTTCGCTGTGCACAAAAGATCAGCTTTGAGAGAGTCCTTAGCGCCAAGGACAGTGCAGGCACCTACCACTTGGAGATCATTACGCCCTTCCAATATAAAAGAAGGATCAAATAGATACTCAGAAGAGGCGAGAGAAAGTTCTTAATTGTTTAATAACATCGACCGATTTTAATTATTTGGAATTAATAAATATACAGGGTTATTGGTAAAATGCTAACAACCTCTTAGGGTTGAATTCTGCTAGTCCTATGGAACATTTTGAGATACTTACTTTTTTTTGTTTTTATATTTTAATTTTTGTTTTAGAAACTTTCTATTTTGTTATTTTTATATATTTTTACTAAATAAGCACGAGGACCACCTGATGTCAAGTCTCTTGTGCCTGTAATGTATTATTTCATATTTTTATTACTTTGGTCGATGTAAATATTCAAAACTCTATGTGTTGCCGCGCCGGGAGCTCTAGGCTCGGAGTGGGCATTAAAAATATATATATTAATACCAAAAAAGAAAAATTTCTATGTTTTGTAGGACTAGCAGAAGTCAACACTAAGAGGTTGTTAGCATTTTACCAATAACCCTGTAAATGTACTAAATTAGTTGCTGTTGTTCTAATATTTTCTAAGCGGATCGTAGCAATTACGTTACAAACCAAGCTTTATGGCATACCGACCCGCCATCATTTTTTATTTTATTTTTACTGACTTCTAACCAGAAGGAGGTACTCAAATCGTCTGTATTCTTATTTTATTTTATATTTGTTACCTCAGAACTGTGACTGGGTAAACCGATTTTGATAATTCTTTTCTTATTTGAAAGCTGATGCTTCCCGTGTAAATTTAATTAAAATTGTTCAAGCCGTGTTTGAGCTACACTCCAATAACGGAAAAGTATTTCCTATCTTGATGATATATTCATTGGCAGTGAATGACAATCGATCCCATAGCAAAGGTCACTAAAAAGAGTGAAAATGAAAAAAACATATTTATAGGGAACGTGACACATTAGGGTACCATACTATGTGACATTTACAAGTGTCCTCTGAAAATATGGACTTATTTGCGCAGAAAAAAAATATAATAATGTGGGCGGATATGCTAGTTTCCATACAAAAGTGTTAGAAAGCTTTATATTCTATTGTTAGAAATGTGGTTTATTAAGCTAAAAAGGAACTCTATTCTTTATTATATTTAAGACTATTACGCCTACTTAGACTATTACGATATTTAAGACGGGCACAGTGCATTTCTTCAAAGGCGAATTGCACTGTGCTCAAGCCCGCGGTGGGATTCGAACCATGGACCTGCTCACGGCAGTCCATAGCCAATGCCACTGAGCTATGACGGCTTTATGAACGTCAAGTATAAAATTTTGCTGTTTTCAGCAAAAAATATGTATTACGTAAGGGACGAAGTAGGCGAGCGTATTTAAAAGGCATTATAGGGAATATAAATTGCATTTAGATGTCCCATTTTAGGCATGGGGAATCTGAATCTTTTAACCAATAATAGTGCCAGCAGAGCTTCTGCCAATTGCGTATGTTGTGCTCTCTCAAGTAATTATGTACAATTCTGATTTAAACAGCCTAGTATAAAACATGTTTACATTTAAAACTCTGTGACACAACGCCTGTTATGGACAAACAATATACTTCACTTCATAACTACCAAAGAGTTAAAGTAGGTAGGTACCAAAAAGTAATAAAATGAAAAGAGTTAAAGTAAAAAGTAATAGAATGAAACGAAACGAAAATACGTAAATACGTATGTACAACTTCATAAACATTCGTATTTGAAACACAATACAAATATACAATTTAAATCATATTAGAAAAGATAACGTTTTAATGAAATGAAAAAAAAAATGATAAAATTAAAATACCAATGGATTGCTTTCTTCATTAACTTTTGGACAATGTCAATTTAAATAATAATATATAGTAACGCTTATTGTAGGAAGTTATAAAGTAAAGATTATTTCAATGTTTAATAAAAATGATAAGATACAAATTGAAATCATACCTACTCCTTAATTTTTTAAGTTTTATGGTGATGTTAAGTGGACTAACCTCTGACTATGGCAGAAGCATTTCATCACAAGTGTCATGAATTGCACTGCGCCCGTCACTGTGAGATATAGCTGTTAAGTCTTATGTCTTGCCTGTAATTTCACTGGCTCTCAAGGACTGCTGCCGGAACACATCGTTAGGTGCTTGGCGACAGATTTTCTACTTGAGGGTGGTCGCTAGCCAGGCGGGCATTCGCAAAATGCCCTTCCACCATGCGGTGAAGCTCAAGCCCGCGGCGGGATTCGAACCATGGACCTGCTGCGCGGAAGTCCATAGTCAATGCCACTGAGCCATCACTGCTTCAAAAATTAGTTTCCTAAATACCAACAAAATTTTGAAATTAGTTTCCTAAATACCAACTTAAATTGATCGATTAAATCTAGTGATAAATAAAATATTATCATTTTAAATTCAGAAAATATCGCCAATAAATCAAATCGCCTAGGGATTTGCTGCAGCGCGGGTAATACTGGTTTTTTAAAACATATTGCCACAATACCGGTATAAATTTCGTTCCGCCACAGCTGACTGATTCCGGTCTAAAGCTCATTTGTCCGCATTTTATTTTTAACGTGTATTTCAAGCGACGAGGGTAGGCGACGGTGTAAGCGATTTAATTGAATTATGATATTTTGCTTGCGTTAGATAAGCAGCCATTTTATTAATAATCGTTTTCCATAAATGGATCTGGTACTCAGGTTGGTTGTTATGTTATATATTATAACCACACATATTTTTAGTAGACTGTATTGTACTGTATCAGCCGGATCGTCCACTGCTGAACACAGCCTCCCCTTATTAAGGGGGTTAAATGGCAGTTCTTTAGAAGGCGCTGCTGCCTACCTTCCAATATTTTACACTTAGTCGCCCCTTACGACACACACGGGATGATGGGGAAGTGCAAATCTAACCCGGCACCCCACGGGGGTAAGTAGACTATCCGATCTTATTTAATTGGTAATTTTTTGTTCGATCGAGTTTATTGTAATACCTAATAGATTTCTCATTAAATTTATATCAGTTTCTTTCGAGCTATAACATAATTGAGTATAATTAAAGGATAAATGTGTTTTGTTATGCAAAGCTGTTATTTGGCGCAAGTACTTCCATGGAAACCTGAGGAAGTGAAGGATTCTAGGATCGAACCACGAGTGAAGCGTCAGAAAATAAAGAATCATGAGCGTCCCGCAGCTTTCAGATGTACGAGACGCGATATAACTTTGCTGTCGAACAATTTCCACTTCAAGACTTAATGACTGAATTATTATAATAATTTGACATTAAAGTCCCTCCTTGGTCACCATCGGCCTTCGAGAAACGAAGAAGCAATTTTGTTTGATTTTCTCTAAATATATGTAGCCCAAATTTTTCTCTCATCAAAACGAGTTCCTTTGCCACCAAAAACTTGGTTAATAGTGATGGGACGTAATTTATGCGCAAATTTAATCCATATCGACAGGTAGTAACATGAATTACATTGACCAAGTAATTTTAAAATAGACATTGTGAGTTTTTAATATTGTTATGTTTGCAATAACGCCTGCTATGCGGAATACATTAAAAAATTACAAATATACGATAGAAAAAATTTAAGTCATGTGCGGGATTAGAACCCGCGACCATCCAACCCTTTAGCTGGGGTATGCTCTAACCAATTGAGCTAACATGACATGGACAATGACAATTGGTTAGAGCATACCCCGGCTAAAGGGCTGGATGGAAGCGGGTTCGAATCCCGCACATGACTTAATTTTTTTCTATCATATATTTGTAATTTTGTAAGACATTGTGAGTGTTGAGCATTAATACTATTTATGCTTGGCTGTAAGTAGATGGACAATACAAACTACTTTTTATATATTGTGTAACATTACATGTTTACCTTTGTAAGCGTTTACCAAATATTAGGTCCTTACATATGAAATTGGCGTTTTTCGTACTGGCCACTTTAATCACGAATTTCTCCTCTTTGGTAAGGAATTCCAAATTCAAATTTGTACAGCTATAGACTCATGTATTTGTGCTTCGATGATCGTCATTCATTTGTTTTTTTTCTTCTGTTTTTTTCTGTTTGCGTCACTCATTTTACAAAATGGAAAACCTTAAATATCGCATTATTTACGAGTACGAGTTCCGCCGTGGCACTAGTGCTGCGGAAACAACTCGAAGGGTGAATGATGTGTATGGCGGTCGTGTTGCAAAAGAAAACACAGTTCGTTTTTGGTTCCAACGTTTTCGTTCTGGAAATTTCGACCTGCAGAACAAGCCCCGTGGACGGCCTGAGACTCAAGTTGATAATGAAGAGTTGAAGGCTATTGTGGAAGCGGATCCACCGCAAACCACGTCCGAGTTAGCTGCAGGCTGCAATGTTAGTGATAAAACTGTTTTGATTCACTTGAAGCAAATTGGGAAGATTAAAAAGCTTGAAAGGTGGGTACCTCACGAATTGACTGAAACAAACCGGCAAACGCGCGTCGACTGCTGCGTTACATTACTAAACCGGCACAATAATGAAGGTATTTTAAACCGAATCATTACCTGTGATGAAAAATGGGTTCTTTACGATAATCGGAAGCGCTCAGCGCAATGGTTAGATCCTGGCCAGCCAGCCAAATCCTGCCCCAAGCGAAAATTAACCCCAAAAAAGTTACTTGTAAGCGTTTGGTGGACTAGTGCCGGTATTGTTCATTACAGTTTTTTCAAATCTGGCCAGACTATTACGGCTGATGTCTATTGTCAGGAATTGCAAACCATGATGGAAAAGCTAGCGGCTAAACAACCTAGGCTGGTCAATCGCTCCACGCCACTGCTGCTTCACGACAACGCTAGACCACACACTGCGCTACAGACGGCTACTAAATTAGAAGAACTTCAATTGGAAAGTCTAAGACATCCTCCGTACTCCCCGGACCTTGCTCCAACAGATTACCATTTTTTTCGAAATTTGGATAACTTCTTGCAAGGGAAAAAATTCAACTCCGATGGGGCAGTCCAAATCGCCTTCAAAGATTTTATTGATTCCTGTCCGACTGGTTTTTTTAGTAAAGGGATCAATGAACTACCTATGAGATGGCAAAAGTGCATAGAAAATAATGGTTCATACTTTGATTAATTAAATATATTATATTAAAAAATATTCGACTTTTTGTTCCTCCCATACAAAACGCCAATTTCATATGTAAGGACCTAATATATATAAAATTACCTAATGCTGCCTAAACACAAAATCAAAATTAAATTTTTTATTACCAGCAGGACAGGGAATGGTATATTTTTTAATTATATCAGTACAGTTCTAGTGTCTCTTTCTAGTGACGCCACACCTTCTTCTTCTTGTCGATGCTTCACATAGAGATGCCGCATAATATTAGGTCCTTACATATGAAATTGGCGTTTTGTATGGGAGGAGCAAAAAGTCGAATATTTTTTAATATAATATATTTAATTAATCAAAGTATGAACCATTATTTTCTATGCACTTTTGCCATCTCATAGGTAGTTCATTGATCCCTTTACTAAAAAAACCAGTCGGACGGGAATCAATAAAATCTTTGAAGGCGATTTGGACTGCCCCATCGGAGTTGAATTTTTTCCCTTGCAAGAAGTTATCCAAATTTCGAAAAAAATGGTAATCTGTTGGAGCAAGGTCCGGGGAGTACGGAGGATGTCTTAGACTTTCCAATTGAAGCTCTTCTAATTTAGTAGCCGTCTGTAGCGCAGTGTGTGGTCTAGCGTTGTCGTGAAGCAGCAGTGGCGTGGAGCGATTGACCAGCCTAGGTTGTTTAGCCGCTAGCTTTTCCATCATGGTTTGCAATTCCTGACAATAGACATCAGCCGTAATAGTCTGGCCAGATTTGAAAAAACTGTAATGAACAATACCGGCACTAGTCCACCAAACGCTTACAAGTAACTTTTTTGGGGTTAATTTTCGCTTGGGGCAGGATTTGGCTGGCTGGCCAGGATCTAACCATTGCGCTGAGCGCTTCCGATTATCGTAAAGAACCCATTTTTCATCACAGGTAATGATTCGGTTTAAAATACCTTCATTATTGTGCCGGTTTAGTAATGTAACGCAGCAGTCGACGCGCGTTTGCCGGTTTGTTTCAGTCAATTCGTGAGGTACCCACCTTTCAAGCTTTTTAATCTTCCCAATTTGCTTCAAGTGAATTAAAACAGTTTTATCACTAACATCGCAGCCTGCAGCTAACTCGGACGTGGTTTGCGATGGATCCGCTTCCACAATAGCCTTCAACTCTTCATTATCAACTTGAGTCTCAGGCCGTCCACGGGGCTTGTTCTGCAGGTCGAAATTTCCAGAACGAAAACGTTGGAACCAAAAACGAACTGTGTTTTCTTTTGCAACACGACCGCCATACACATCATTCACCCTTCGAGTTGTTTCCGCAGCACTAGTGCCACGGCGGAACTCGTACTCGTAAATAATGCGATATTTAAGGTTTTCCATTTTGTAAAATGAGTGACGCAAACAGAAAAAAAACAAATGAATGACGATCATCGAAGCACAAATACATGAGTCTATAGCTGTACAAATTTGAATTTGGAATTCCTTACCAAAGAGGAGAAATTCGTGATTAAAGTGGCCAGTACGAAAAACGCCAATTTCATATGTAAGGACCTAATATAAAATTGTAAATTTGTTTTAATGTCTAGAATAAGTTATACTTATAAATTACAGAAGATAAAAATCGCGTAGAATAGTATCATATGCTTACCTTAGAATAGGTGCTGAAGAACTATAGTTTAAGTCCTAAGTATAATAAAGATAAAAATTAATCTAAAAACGATGGATTTAAACGAATAAAACTAATTAAGATGGTATAATGACTCCATAGATACCTTACGATAATGATTTTGTATTATAATGTACAGCTCTAAATAAAAATAAAAATAAATATTTACTTGTTTTAATTCTACAATTTACTTTGAATAAATAAATATGATTTTAAGATATATACTTAATTATTTTTCTATATAAAATCCACATTCAATAAATTAGGATAAACAATTTAAGAGTAGGTAAGTATTACGTATATCTTAAAAACATGTTAAAAACAATATGATAAATAATACATATTATTCAAAATTTAAGGTAGTATTCACATATATGATGCCTTTGATAACCTTGCATTACAGTAATATGTATGGCTGAGCGCTGCGCCCTCACCGCTCTCTATCGCAAAAACGGTCGAACGCATGAAAAAATTTTGCACATAAAATTTGTCGCACATTTTATGCTCTACAATTTTTGTAATATATCAATGGATCAATAGAATACAGTATACTGTACTGGTAAAGTACGGTAACAGTTGACGCTCTGCAATTTTTATAGTAAATGCTAATATAAATGGACCAATGAAACCAAGATAATTACGAAAGACTGTTGTTTATGATCTTTGACCTTGAATAACTTACGGAAGCCCCGTGTGGTGCTGGGCTAGAATGTCACCCCGCCATTGCTACCTATGGGTAGTGTCGTAAGAGCCAACTAAACATACAATACCGGAAGTTGGGCAGCTGCTGCAATCGCCAAGACACGTACAAAGCGTGGGGATTATGGCAACCCTATTTGAAGCAGTGATGGCTCAGTGGCATTGGCTATGGACTGCCGTGCCGCAGGTCCATGGTTCGAATCCCACCGCGGGCTTGAACTTCAAAGCATGCATGAGCAAGCAAGACTTAACAACTGTGTCGCAAGGTGACGGGCGCAGTGCAATTTGCGACTTGTGACGAAATGCATCTGTTATAGGCAGAGACTAGTCCGCTTAACATCAGGTGGGCCTCTTGCTTGATCCGTCACAATTATATAGAAAAAAAAAACATTTCATTGTAGAGCCTGTATTTAGCAGACACGAGACTTTATGAGACTTTTGAGACATCTTTTAGAACGTGTAAAATGAAGGTATATACGAAAACACAGCTTATCAACTGTCATTCCGAGTTTGATCGCTAATTTGATTGGACTATTGATAATTGATATGTATCGGATTAATTCTTCCCGCTAACAATCACACCAAATCTAAACGGATCAAACTCGTATCATCCCCTCGGGAAGAAGTAAGAACGATCAATACTCCTTAATACATTACACCAAACAAGTATCTACCTACAATACGCAGTATTTTGTAATGCCGCATTCAGTATCGTTCAAAGAGGGATTTTGAGGTATTAGATAAATGGAGCTTCTTTTTCTATAGCCTGATTATTGTTAAGAACAACTTAAAAAAAATAGGCAATACATTACCTGTTTAACTTAGTAATCATATCTAGACCAAAATGTACATTACGATAAATAAGAATTTGTTATTTTAAGACATTTTCTACCTCGCACTGCCACAATAATGAACCAGCTGCCTGGTGAAGTATTTCCGAGCAGATACGACTTAGGGGCCTTCAAGAAGAGAGCATATTCCCTCCTCAAAAGCCGGCAACGCATCTTCGATACCTCTGATGTTGCGGATGTTCGTGGGCGACGGTGATCACTTACCAGGTGAGCCGCATGCAAGTTTGCCCTCCAAACCTATAAAAAAAAAATTTTTGTTTCATTGACATAATTGATTATTTGTTAAAATATTTTTATTAGTAGTATATATATATTTAGAATTCATTATTTTGCAATTGTTTGCAATTTATGTAATGATTTGAAATAAATTATTATAGCATTATTATACTACTAATGATTTGATATGTTATGTACAATATGAAGTTAATTTTATTAAAATAATGTGTCAAAATAATTATTTAGAAAAAGATTTTAGTACCTTTTTAATGATGATGATGACAATTCCGCCTAATTTTCTGTTAAGCCGACGTGACGTCACAAATGCCATGCAGCCAAACCGGAAGAATTTACTCGATCGTGCGCTCGTAGAGCATGACCTCCTGTGGATGCTTCATGTAGAAGCAAAACTAGTCGAAAATTCTTTCGGTTTGGCGGTGTGGTGTTTGTGACGTCACGCCGGCTTAACAGGAAAATTAGGCGGAATTGTAACTAGATATATTTTTTATAATTTTAGTAGTGTTTTATTCAACATTTTTTTTACTTGCTATCGATGATGTGGAACATTATGTAAGTATCAAATTTCTGAAATATATAAATTAACTTTATTTTTTGTACCGGCTGTATGCCTTTGTTAACAAAATACTAAGAACTATATACAACAAAACAGCTACTACAATAAAAGCATATAGATCTCCATAAGTCATTGCATACTCATAGGCAGTCCAAATGCTCTAGCCCACTACCAGTTGGCAGCGTGCCCAGCATGCTGGCAGCATTGCCCCGTTGAATTGCAATGCTTATTCTTTGAGCATTTTGATCAAATTAAATAATTTGAATTGAATAGGCCATATTACGCTCCCGCAGGTTCAACAATAAATCATAATAAAATTATCTTACGTATAATTTCATGACCTAAGAAATCTATGTACCAAATTATAAAAATAATAATTCAGCCTTTCCTGTGCAGCCGTCACCCTCTAAGACAGCTGAAGGACATATAGAGGTAGAAGTACTCTTTATAACTCCATAACCCAGCCAATAAATAACAAGCATCGAGAAAAGGGAGAGCATGATCGCTATTCCTAAGTAGGTATTATCTTTTTCGAATCATGGTAATGTCCCGAAGAGTCGGCGTAGGTGGTACCCGACAGGATAACAGATGACTTTTGGAAATGTGCTCCTGGAACCCGCGCTCAGAGGAATTTCGTTGGGAAGCCACAGTTGAAATAACACAGTACTCTTTATTTGGGCAAAATGTTTATCTCTTTCCACGACACGTTTACGCTTGTTCCATATAGTCTTATCTTTTCTACTGGTTAGGATAGATGGAATCTTTTTCTTAATTATTTTTTCCATGAAAGGCCGTAAGAGACGATGAAGGGAAAAATACTCCGTAATATACATCGTGCCACTACTGACATATAGTATTGCTACACACAGAATCCTACAAAAAGGTCTACAACGAGAGCTAAGGTAATGTGACATTAGGAAGGCCATAAAACCATAACGAACTCACAAGCAAAACTCAGCTCAGAAAATAATACATACAAAAATATAGCGAAACTTTCATTAACTATACGAGTATAAAGGTGACTATACCTAACCTTACCATAGATACTTGTCGCTCACAACGTAAAGGTTCCAATTCATCAAAAACCGGCCAAGAGAGCGAGTTGGACTTGCAAACCCATTGTTCTGTACCAAACCAGAATATCAAGAAGTCATTTTTTTATGCATATAGTCCAAGATTGAGACTTAACAACTACGTCTCAAGATGATGGGCGCAGTGCAGTTCGTCACTTGTGATGAAATGCATCTGTTATAGGCAGAGGATACCGCTTAACATCAGGTGGGCCTCGCGCTTGTTCTTTCACAATAACATAAAAATAAAAAAAAAAGATCCATCTCCCGCAACAGTCACAGGTCTTTTACACCGACCTGCAATTGGCCGGTTTTTAATATACGTTGCTGTACTGTAGATATTATACTGTAATAGTACCAAGGTTGACGCTTGTATCATGTGTTACTGTTTTAACGACAGAGCAAAAAAATGAAATTGATAAATATACGTTGCTTGTATTGGTACCCCTGTAATTTGTGTTTATTTGCTATAATTATTATTTGCTAGGTAATCCGCCATATTAACTCATATACTGGGAAAATGTCAATGGACTACAATGTTCCGAAGATACAGCCCATTAAAGGACGGACAGACTAGACTTAGTAATAGGGTCCCGTTTGCGAGCACGGAACTTTAAAAACCTGCTTTTACGATAACCTTAAAAGTATTTAAGGTTTACTGTGTTAGGGTTCTGATATTTTTTTCTGTGTCGGGGTCCAATCTCGCGAATTCGCGCCGCATGTCTCTGATACCATTATTTTTACGTTACCAACATTTGATAAAGGTTCCGCGGACGCTCCGCCATTTCCCAAATTCTTGCCCGTGTTTACGATAAAACTTGCCAACGTGCTTCGGATTACAAATAGTATGCATGAGTTTGATTTTCGATACTTATATATTATATTAATCGTTTTGTTGGACGTTATGATAGTTTCTTCAGATAATTTATAGATTCACGCGTCAATTGCTAATATCTATATACAACAAATATTAAAAAACAAAATATATATATATATTACCTAGTGAAAATTCTGCCCAATTTCTTTCCTGTAAAGCTGACGTGATATCACAAACGCCACGCAGCCAAACTAAAAGAATATTCGACGCATTTAGATTTTACACTAAACATTGTCAGGTGGTCTTGACTCGAGCGCACAATCAAGAAAGGAATTGTCACTGTGATATATTTTTTATATTTATTAAGTATTTCTCTAAAATATTAATTCTTTCTTAAAATATTTGTCGTGTAGTCTATCAGCTATAAAAATAGCTGATAGACTAGCCTTTGAACACTATCTCACCTGATGGTAAGTGGAGATGTGGTCAAAGATTTTGTTAAGGCTAACCTAGAATTAGTGGGACTAAAGACAGCAGCCGGAACACACCGTTAGGTGCTTGGCGACAGATTTTCTACTCAAGAGTGGTTGCTGCCATCCTTAGACAATAACCGGGATCAAGGGCTTAAGGTGCCCTCGGAAGCATGGAAATGCTGAGTATAGTAATCACACTAGCATTCACCCATCCAGCTCATGATATACGTCTAGGTTAGCCTGAACAACATCTTCGACCACATAATCACCTACCATCAGGTGAGATAGTGGTCAAAGGCTAATCTATCAGGCATAAAAAAAAAAAAATGATCTCGGCGGAAGTTGCTTTGCTTGGCTGATCGATTAAGAATGGCTAAGCAAACTTAGCTACGAGCGCTTCAAAACATTTTAGGAAAATATTTAAATATATCTAGTGACTATTCCGACTAATATTCCTGTTAAGTCACCATGACGACATAAACGCCAGGTAGTGAAACATGAAAAAACATCGTTTTCTCGCGTTTCATTTCTACACGATGCACTCTTTGATCTTGACTCTTCGAGCACACGATATGAATTATTATATTTGTTAAATAGATCCTCATTTTTTCGTTTATATATTCTGATATGAAAGGAGTCTTGTTCCATTTCAGGTTGTTGGCCGATCATAGTAATATTAATAGCCCTGGCCTTGCGGGCGCTCTTAGCTCGGAGTAGGCATTATCTTTTACTACGAGACACAGAACTTAAAAGTGTCAGACAGTACTAGAAAAACTTATTGTTTTAAGTTTTGAGTCTCTCCGAGCCAAGAGCGTCCTTCGCGGCAACACTGGACTGCATCGAGCTAAGTAATAAAAATATGAAATATTAAATTACAGGCACAAGAGGCGTTTAACATCAGGTGGTCCTCGTTCTTATTCCGTCAAACACACATAAAAAAAACAAAAAAAAAAACAAAAATTTTCAAAAAATAAAAAACTTTAAAGTATAAAAAAAAACTTCTCAAAATGTTTGTTAGTTACTAGCAGAAGTCAACACAGAGAGGTTGTTAGCATTTTACCAATAACCCTGTATATACGCATCAAATGGAGAACGTGCTCCTTTTTTGGAAGTTGGTTAAAAATATCTCGTTATTCTGATCTGAGGTCTTTTTATGGCCTAATAATGTTAATATCAGTTCATCAAAAGGCTTCAGTTTATCATGTTGTGATGTGCTTTCTATTATTTAATAGAAGCTAAAATAATAATTTTGCTAACATGAAGGCCGTTAAATCAAACAAGCTGTACGATAAACTAGAACATTGAACGTAATATTGCGTACAAGCTACAACCCCAAAAACGTCCCCGCAGAGTTCAGACAAAACCTCCGATATCTTGATTAAATGCCCGTCATACTGCCAACCTTCTCAGAAAACTGTCGGCGGTTGTGATATTACATTAAAGGATGTGGGCTTGGAAATGTAAGTTTGTGAAACTTACGCATTATAGTATTTTCCCATTTCACAATTTATGATTGTTAATCAATCAAATAATGCACGGTAAAACATATCCTATTTCTGAGGTCGTAACGATACAGTATGGACTACAAAATAGAACCCATTTTTTATTATAGCTGTTAGACTAGCCTTTGACCACTATCAAACCTGATGATAAGTGATGATGTTGTCGAATATGTTGTTCAGGCTAGCCTAGAAACGCCCAAATTGAATTCACAACTGTTCCGATAGGCATATGGCCGGAATATTAATGATGGCCAAAAGTGATTTATATGTACAATATTGTGTGCTTGAAACTGCAGCATCGTTTTGTTTGTAGCCGTTTTAATAACAGATTCACCTACAAAGACAACATTCTAATGTAATAAGTAAAGACGACACAAATTATTTGATTAAAATTTAATTTAAATCTTTTTTTAAGTTAAACATTAAGGTTTTGTTGTTGTAGATTGTAAGGTTGAGTTAGCTTTTACTCATTAGTTGGCGTCAAGTTGT
Source organism: Plagodis pulveraria (assembly GCA_963890685.1). NCBI lineage: Eukaryota > Metazoa > Arthropoda > Insecta > Lepidoptera > Geometridae > Plagodis > Plagodis pulveraria. Next base: position 35,015,045 of record OY982955.1, read on the forward strand.
TTATGATTAACGTACAAATACAGTTATGAATTTATATTGAATATATATTTAAAAATCTAAGCATAGCATTTAAAGCGCATGGGCATACCATCGCAAACTTAAATATTTACTTACAACAAACAAGTTGAAGTCGCCTGATGATCACCGTCAACTAAAGACATTTGCCCGATGGCGGCTCTGTCAAAAGCGTTGCTTTTTCTGAAGGACTTTTACCACCGATATGCCATCCTCGAGATCTCTAGTGTTGCGGATATTCGTGGGCGACAGTGACCACTCACCACCAGGTGAGCCACCAGCCCGTTTGTCCTCCTATCTCACAAAAAAAAAAGTTATTCTTCTTGAGGTAACTTTTGATTGATGTACTAGTAGCTCCGCATGATGACGTTATTCAGGTATTTTACTACTGAAAGGCTAGCCTGTTACCACAGTCTCACTTTATGGTAAGAGATGATGTAGCTGATGGCGGTAAACAGGCTTAGCCTAGAATGTGAGAGGTGTCGGAACGCACCTTTAGTTACTTGATGACCGATTATATATTTTTATAGTATACTTGATGTTACTAGCTAAGTAGATAATCGCGAAATGACTACTACTATGGTATAACTAGCAAAAAGCTAAAACTTGTGAGCGCGTTTAATTTATAACCTGATTCTAGTGGTGTCATTTGAAATTTATTTATTAGATCAAATACGACGTATTTGAATATTAAGCTTTGTTCTCTTGCAGCGATGTTAACTCTTTGGTTTTGTAACAGATGGCGTTAGTAGTACAGTAACATTCTGTCCAATAAATACAAAACTGTAAATGTTCATTTCTTTATTGGGTATATTTTTTTGACGGATTACACATCTACTATGTTACAGCACAAATATATAGGCGTGATAGTTGTTCAGTAAAGTGTGTCCCAAAATGTTCAAGTTGTGGGATAGTGCTAACAACTGGTGGATCAGTTAGTGTCCCACAGATTGTAGATTTGTGACACGAAGTTGAATCTGACTAGTTCTATTCACTATATTGGAACCAATGTTATAGTAATTTTTAAACAACTATTGGACATCTCCTTACACAGTAATACATGTAAGTGGGGTCGGCAGCATATTTTTTCCATGCCACGGGGACGGATCGAAAATATTCAAAGATAAGATTGATGTTGGCGCGTGACGGGAGTGACGAGCCTTAAGGGCGGGACGGTACGGAAGCAGCGGTTAATGTTTATTTTGTGGTGTGTGGAAGTGTCGCATTAACTATATTTACATAATATTAAATAAAAGAAAAATAAAGTTATGTAAAATTCGTTCACGAATATCTTAAAAATATTTTAAAATGAGTATTCTGGAATGTTTATGTTTAGTATATATATTCGTTTTGTTCAATAAACTACGATACTACGAATAAATATGATACGTCGTCCATAAATAAGTTAATTGTAAGGTACACATGTTGAGAGTCGAGTATCAATCATTTTGATTAGTCATAGTTATATCTCAGTCATGTTTCAGTAAAGTGGTACATAACAACTGAAAATTTGGATTATTTCTCAGTATAACAGTTTGATCTATTCCATGTGTATCCTAAAACTTATATATCTATTTACTATATATCTGAACTGAAATGAGTTCGAAGTGGAAATATATAATAAGTACGTACATTCATTAAGATGGAGTAGAGCCAGAAAAAATAAATTTAATTATAGATTATTACTGTAAATCTAGAATCGACGATATAATAATACTTCGTAAGAAGATAAGGCGCGAACACAAAAAGTATAATTAAAACACTTATATTTATATATAAGTCATGGACTCCCAAATATTGTCTAAAATCTAATATTCATATTTTTCCGCCGAAACTTGAATATTTAATTGAATCTACTTTACACAAACTGAATACTTAAAATATTGAAATGTCTTTTCATCTTTTTCGTACTTTTACCCACCTCTAAGGCGCGGTTGGTACAGGATTTCTATTCCAACCAAAAATGCAATTAACTGTCATTGTAAAGGTTTTGGTTCCAGTTTTATAGACGCCAATCATCGAAAAAGAGAATAGGAATAATACCTCAAATAATTATTCCTGAAATTCACCGATAAAAGACTTCGATTTGAATATTGTTTATAAAAGTATTGTTTTAAGGTAAGCTTTATGTATAAGTCCGCAGCTTGGAACTATGGCCGATAGATGGCGCATTCCACTATAAAGGGCCAATATATTTCTATCAAAATGTGGGCTAGAAACATTTGCCTACTTTACAATATGATAATAATGTTGATGTTGTTCTGAATATAATATTGGATGTAATTATTCAACGTAGAATATTAGATTCTTCTTGTAATTTGCTCCTTTCTCTTCAGTTGTTAAACGGAGTTAAAATATTTAATGGAATCGATGAATTATGCAAACTATGTATAAAGTAAAAATATTTTATACATAGTTAGCAAGATCCTCTAACCAGATCTTTAACTTGTTAATTTCTCGATATTCATGTATAATGGTAACCGGAAAGCCCTCTACACTTTCCCCATACATATTTTTTTTTTATAGCTGATAGGCTAGCCTTTGACCACTTTCTCACCTGATGTTAAGTGATGATGTGGTCGAAGATGTTGTTCAGGCTAACCTAGAATACATACTTTTAGACAAGAATCCTCTGCTAGAAAAAATAATGACAGTCTGTTTAGTAAGTGAACTTTCTTCATAGTAAAATTAGAAATATGGACATTACATTCCATATCATATTCCATCTGTCAATATGTTTTATTTAGATACACGAAGCCAACAAAAGGACATATCTTGTATACCTGAAATTTGTTTTTCAGTAGGCAGTACAAATTTGTAGAGTACAAAATTCTCACCTCGAGTGGGAATCAAACCCTTGTCCCCCAATAAGCACGCGGTACCTACTGCTTGTTATTATGAAGCGCTCGTAGCAGTTTACTTAGTAAGCAGTTTACTTTAAGTTTACTTAGCTGTTCTTAACCGATCAGCAAAGTTAAGCAACGTCGCGCGCGGTCATGAGTTGGATGGGTGACCGCTAGTGACATTACTAATAAGCGCTTCCGTGCTTCGAAGGGCACGTTAAACTGTTGGTCCCGGTTGTTATCTTAGGATGGCAGTCGTTATAGCATGGTGGTAGGGCAATTTGCGAATGCCCACCTGGCTAGCTACCACCCTCAAGTAGAAAATCTGTCACCAAACACCTAACGGTGTGTCCGGTAGCTGTCCTTGATAGCCAATAATTCTAGGTTAGTCTGTACAACATCTTCGACCACATCATCACTTACTATCAGGTGAGATAGTGGTCAAAAGCTAACCTATGAGGCATAAAAAAAAGAAGAAAAATATTGAATTTTCTTTTCGTATCTATAATAAATACTTCCTCCCCTTAACAGAAAAACGGCTCTCTTAGTAACATACTCATCGCGACAATATGAGGCCATATTTCTTATTTCGGGACGCAGCGATAGGTTCTTTTATGTTCACAATTTGGGATAAAAATATATGTTCAGGATAAGGAAAAGGGACTTGAAATTAGTTACTTTAATTGTTCTACTTTGTGTGGTAACAAAGTTCGTTCTACTATAGTACTAGCTGCTTAGCGACTATGTTCGAGAAATCTGTTTTAAGAAATTCAAGAGCAAAGGAAGAGGTCCACATGGTGACGCGATGCGGGAACTCTAATTTTGACTTGCACCAAAACTTCTGTTAATGTTGCCGTTATAGTTAACTTTAACAGTGGCGATCGCAATTAACAGTTTGAATTTACCAAAACGGGCTGCACCATGAAACGTTATAGTTGTCAGGATTGCTAGTGTAATGAGGAACACTTGTCCCCAAATTAATTGAGGGAAATGTTTTATTTTTTATGTATTTTAGGTTAGCCTTTGATCACTATCTCACCTGATGGTAAGTGACGATGTAAAGATGTTTTTCAGGCTAACCTAGAATTACTGGCTCTCAAGGACAGCTGCTGGAACACACCGTTAGGAGCTTGACGACAGATTTTCTACTTGAGGGTGCTAGCTAGCCAGGCGGACATTCGCAAAACGCCACACCATGCTATAACTACTACCGTCCTAAGACAACAATCGGGACCGACGGCTTAACGAGCCCTCCGAAGCACGGAAGCGCTCAGTAGTAATGTCACTAGCGGTCACCCATTCAACTCATGACCGCAGCGGACGTTGCTTAACTTTGCTGATCGGTTAAGAACAGCAAAGCAAACTTCGCTACGAGCGCTTCGTAAAAGTAGTTCGTTTTGTTACAGGGCAAGACGGATGAAAATCCTCTGTCTATCGGTTTATACGTTTGCTACACTATACGGCCGTACGACACTGTATTTATGTACGGTATATTTACTACCCCTATTACACTCGTGGACGATTGGTACAACATGTCTTCTATTTCAATACAAAGAGACTAAACAAGAACATATAAAACTTATTTTCTCTTACGAACGAGTTAATTTATAATAAAACTCCGGCAATATCCACTTAGCTCACTTTATTCCATGTACCAATACGTCTGCACCGTACGAAATATTAGTCTAGACTGCTATGTTCCCAAGTAGAATCTACTCTCACAACTGTCGCCAACCAGTGGAAGTCAGATAAGCTACTAGAATAAATCGGAAATGGACACGAGTCAATTGACTACTACGTTCACTTCAATGATACGCTGTGGAAGTCAAATTATAGTAATAAATTGTAATCGGAATTAGTTTTAGACTTGGGAACATGTGGTCAAATGATAAGTTACATTAATAAAGTGGATAATTCATTTTAGGATTATACTTAATTATATAGTTATTTATACTAACAAATATTTTTAAATTATTTTATAAAAACATTGAATAAATATTTTATTAAAACACTTTAAAAATAAATCTAGTGACAATTCCGCCTAATTTTCCGGTTCGGCTTAACCGTGACGTCACAAACCTCACGCAGCCAAACCAGAAGAATTTTCGACGAGTTTCGCTTCTACACGAAGCATCCTCAGGAGGTCTTGACTAGATATATTTTTTTTATATTTTAGTTAAATGTTTTATTATAATATTAATTTTATGTTTTGTTAAAATATGTGGCGTTTATTACGCCACATATTTTATCTACATATTTTCATTTACAGTGTATTATTTTTATATGTTTCCGAACGCAACATTTAAGTTAGCTATGGCATTTAAGATATGGCAACTACGAGTAGCAACACAGAGATATACCAACCAGTGACGCGTTCGGTCCGTTACATACAAAACAATACCTGCGCTGCGTATTTTGCGCAAACAGTTTTATATTGATATTTTAACCGTTATAATTTACATTTATATTAACTTTGGTGTCAACTAATTATCTGTAATATTTTTCATGTAACTTTGGTGTTAAGTTGTGTATTAAATAGTGTGTTACAATCTTCGGCATTTCATTCATCGAGTATAATCCATCACACGTTAAAAACAACACGGTACAACACAATCAAAGGGGGTTACGGACTGTAGCATCATCCGCCCATATCACCCCCAAAAATATTTTAAAAACTTTTGTTATTTATGATTAAGTATGGATTTCCGCAAAGTAACGCCTGAATCTATTGACTGTATATACATTTATTAACTAAATTATCCCAATAGTTAACACAATAGAAAAGACAACATAAGGGCATGTTTGTAAAAAGTGGTGGCTGCACCATTCCATCCAACGTGCATTTATCGTGTTCTTCACGTGCTGGTCAATGTCACATTTATGCTTTAAGACTTTTATTTCTCTTAAGAATATAGGTATATTCACTTAGCAGAGAAATTACAAGTTTCCTTAATTTATACATTTGTATTGCAAACATAGAAACGAACGTAATAATTAATATTATTCATATATAATTATTCATTTCTTTTGGATTATTTAACCACGATACAGAAAGTCAGAATTTATTGGTAGAGATACACAATTATAGGAAAAGCTGTATATGTACACAGCTATCGTTCTGCTGATCTTCAATTTGAGACTCCAATTTTGATTTACTAGACTGCCCCGGTCTGCGACTGCAATTATAAAAACAATTGAGATCCTCGTAGCGAAGTTTACTTAGCAATTCTCAACCGATCAGCAAAGTTAAGCAGCGTCGCGCGTGGTCATGAGTTGGATGGGTGACAGCTAGTGACATTACTACTGAGCGTTTCCGTGCTTTGGAGGGCACGTTAAGCCGTCGGTCCCGGTTGTTGTCTTAGGATGGCAGTCGTTGTAATATGGTGGTAGGGCATTTTGCGAATGCCCGCCTGGCTAGCTACCACCCTCGAGTAGAAAATCTGTCGCCAAGCACCTAACGGTGTGTTCCGGCAGCTGTCCTTGTGAGCCAGTACTTCTATGTTAGCCTGAACAACATCTTCGACCACATCATCACTTACTATCAGGTGAGATAGTGGTCAAAGGCAAACCTAACAGGACACAAAAAAAAACATAAGCATCTTCCTGTAGAAGTGTTAAAAGGACATCAAAGGAAAATCAGTGAATATTTGCCATCTTACACTGCCAAGACGCCTGCTAAGCAAGAGCCCCCAATGTGGAGGCTTTTGTTAAACGGTGGATGAGGCTGTAATAGTATATATAAAATATTCATTAGATACCAGAAGCCTCTGCTCGAGGTTCAGATAAACATTATCCCAGAATAAAATTACTTTGAAGCTATCAAAATGTCCATTCTTTTCTCTGTCCACTTTGCTAGTATAAAGCTTTCTGTGGCTTGGATATCCAAAGATGCATTGTATATTCACATTCACCAACAAACATCCTTTACGTAATGTTTTCATTGTGTCTTTGTACTGGAATTCAAAAGGCAAAGAAAAGAACACTCGTAAGATGAAGCTGTTTTCTTTTGATTCCATTCTGAGGGAATTCCTTTACTTAACGATATTATTCAATTACGAAGCGTATAAAGATAATAATAATAATACTTTTATTCAAGAAATTTGCACATACAATATTTCCTCAGGTTAGATATAATACAATTATATCAATTGGCTAGAAAATTTGTACATTTTAATCAAGAGTATCTGCTGCTGAACTAGGCTCATCACCTGTATTTCAGCATACAGCGCTCCTCCCCTCACATCGCACTGCTACTAGCCTCTACTTTTGTATAATACTAATATGAAATAAAGCTTATACAAGTGATTTCTTAAGATGAATAATCTTTGTATTAGATACTATCATCTTTATATCATATACATCTATGGGAGACATTTCTAAGTCACGGTGACTCTTCTAGTGGGTTGTGGAGAAAAAGCTTCTATAGAAGTACGTATACTGCATAGAAGTTCTCTATCTTACGCGACTCTCAAATTTCTCGCTTTCAAAGACTTCTCTTACGTTGAAAACGTTTCAAACACTTGATCGTGGTCACCTCGTCGGGACAAAAATAATTATAAATATACGCGATTTAAACAGTTTAAAGTTGTTTAATTACCATGTCTAATAATCGCGAAAACCTAAGACAACATTAGTTACCTATATAATTCTCTGGTATTGCGTCCTTGTTGGCTGGGCTCAATGTACTTTTGGGGTGAGCCTGGACACTTAAGTCTCACTTCAAAAGCTTTATAAGTGGATGGTTTGACGAACCTTTGTCACTAAGTATCTCATTAAAGTAATTTTGTAAGCTTAATATAATACGCTTATTCGCTTAGCAAGTGATAATGCAAAAGTTACAATTTTAGAGTGGATAGACGCGGGCTCGAATCCCACACATGACTTAAATTTTTTCTATCCTATATTTGTAATTTGTGTGTGTAATTGCAAAAATAACAATATTAAAAAAAATGTCTCATTAAAGTTTGTATTATTACAAATAAAAAATGAGAGGGATTCTCAATCCAGCTTCAGTATTTTTTGTGCAAGCAAGTAATATTTTCATAAAAACTAACGTGAGTTGACATAATTATTTACTGAATATACCGGCTAGCACTCACGGTGTTTTGGTCGTAATCTCCGACCGGTGTTCGAGCAGTAAAGATGCTCATTATCAAGGAATGCGGGCAGCTTCGAGGGCCGCTAGACGCGCACTGTGGGCGCACTGGCACTGCGGCGCTAGCGGCCCTCGAAGCTGCCCGCATTCCTTGATAATGAGCATCTTTGCTGCTCGAACACCGGTCGGAGATTACGACCAAACACCGTGAGTACTAGCCGGTATATTTATTAAATAATCAAGCAAGTAATATTCGAGGTAATAAAGAGTTTACAATCAACACAAGATACGCGTGCAAAACATAACCCGTCCTTGGTAGTTGTGTAATAAAAAAGGAAAAACACAAATATGTTGCTTCATAGGTATCTTTATTTTAAATATCTTATCATAGCAACGCTGTACGCCGAAAAATTGTAGATGAGATTTTTGCTTAGCACGCTAACAGCTAGCTAGCAGCTCTTGCATAGAAACGTAGTAGGGAAAAGACATTTTTTTAATTTTAAAAGAAAAAAATAAAGTAATAAACATAGGGTTGAATCCCGCACATCACTATGATTCGTCTCTCTAGTAATTTTGTAAGGGTAGCGACCTCATTGTACTTCTGTGGATCAAATGAAGTCTAGTAGTCTGGTTGATGACTACGCACCGTCCCCAATAGCGGTACATTTAGAGCACAACATTTCAGCTTAGTTGAGTAATCCTCGATGGCCCAGTGTGCATCTGGTGCATAAAATCAGTGGACGTGGGTTCGATTCCCACTCAAAGTAAGAAATTCTGTACTGTACTATATGCAAATGTGATATAACATATTATGTCGATTCTTCTTTATGCTACAGTTGTTCTCTTGTTTCATAGATAATGACTGGAAGATACATTTATCTACACTTTTTTTTGATGCACTCGTAGCGAAGTTTGCTTAGCCGTTCTAAATCGATCAGCAAAGTTAAGCAACGTCGCCCGCTGTTATGACTTGGATGGGTGACCGCTAGTGACATTACTACTAACAACTTCCGTGCTTTGGACTGCACGTTAAGCCGTCGGTCCCGGTTGTCGTCTTAGGATGACTGTCGTTATAGCACGGTGGCAGGGCATTTTGCGAAGCCCACCTGGCTAGCTACCACTCTCAAGTAGAAAACCTGTCGTCAAGCACCTAACGGTGTGTTCTGGCAGCTGTCCTTGAGAGCCAGTAATTCTAGGTTAGCCTGAATAACATCTTCGACCACATCATCACTTACCATCAGAGGAGAGGGAAAAAGCTAACATATCAGGCATAAAAAAAAAAGTCAACGGGATCGGTAATGTTATATATCTACTAAAATATATACCTACAAAAGTGTCCAGATCTGAAACTGATCAGAAACATCCGACAAGCCACTAGACTAGACAGTCATTAAGTGGCTCTGCGGTCCTGCGGCCTCGCTTCCCTGCCTCTAGAGCCCATCGAGTCTTTGTGACGAGTCCGCCCCTTGAGCCTCGAGGAACCTTCAAGTGTGTCATTTACAATCTTTTGTATGTAAGAAAACAAACTGGAGTGTTTTTGAAATATAATTATACTCTATAACGTTTTCAACAAGGCTGACATAGGCTAGCAATACTATATTTGGTGCGCGTAAAACGCAAAATACATTAGGAGAGCAGATGATGTAGATAACATGTACATAACGATGTAGTACTGTACTGTAACAGCCGACTCGTCCACTGCTGAACACTAGCCTCCCCTATTAAGGGGGTATTAGCCATAGTCCCCACGCTTGGCAAGCGGCTTGGGGATCGCAGTGTAAGGTGGCAGTTTTTTAGCAGGTGCTGCTGCCCACCTTCCAGTATTTTTCCCTTAGTTGCCTCTTACGACACCCATGGGATGATATGGAGAGGTGCAATTCTAACCCAGCACCCCACGGGGGTGTATACATTTCGGTGAGTGTGCAATGGAACTTCACAATTTGATTCCGCCATCCCCATTCTATAATCGGATATACAGGGACACTCAGAGGCGCCACCGCTATATGGTTGATGTTTCATTTACCCGAACGAAGCGATTTGCGTCTTCGTTCATCATACGAACCGCCAGGGAATGGAACACCCTGCCTGAGTCTGTGTTTCCGGTTAAATACAATATGGGGATCTGCAAAACGTTAGTGAATAGGTATCTTCTGGGTAAGCGCGCTCCAGCATCGATCGCATCATCACTTAACATCAGGTGAGATAGTAGTCAAGTGCTACCCAGTTCGATAAAAAAAAACTAATAATCACATCGTAATACAATTACATACATAATTCCTTTCCTCCTATTACTCTTTACGATTCCTGTTTGTTGGATGTCGAAAAAAGAATAAAAAGGGGCACAGCCCACGGTAGTGCCTTCTGAGGAACTGGTATCTTGCACTGCGATCTCCGAAACGCCTGCCATGCTTGGGGATTGTAGCAACCAACTCAATGGGGGAGGCGGTGTTCAGTAGTAGACAATCTGGCTGATACAGTATAGTACAGTAGAGACGAATTACTTAGCATTCCATGGATGCACCGTGCGGTTGCCGGGTCCATCGCGTTGCAGAGGAAGAGGCTACAGGGGCCTGGGACTTGCAACCCAGGAGTAGTGTTAAGGGGCCCCCCTTTATGATACATCAATGCTCTCCTTCACCACTCGAGCCTCCTTCCCTACCTAACCAAATTTGGTAAGATCCTACTAATGCCGCCTTAGATACACGTTCTAGGATGGAAGTTACGGTTGTTCTTGGTAGGCCAAGGTCTTTAAGTAGGTTATATAGGGATTTCGCTGGTATACTCCTTGCTTTAACTTCTACAGCATATAAACTAAATTATATTAGTTAATCATTATTTTTGTAAATATATTGTTCGCATTTTAATTTCGTTTTTATGCAATAAAGAGTTGTCATATCGTATTAGAGAACACGCTGTTTTAGCAAAATGACACTTTTTATAAAAAAAGTTCCAACAATTGGTTCAGTATTTGCATTGGCCAGACGCTACTGCTAATACGCGCGTACCATGAATACCCGATCCCGACAGACAGACACATTGTCTTTACGCCAATAGCAATTTGAATCGACTATTGAGATTCTTACCATATTTGCCCCAGTTGAGTTTCCATGCCAAAGCACCAGCTTTAACTAAATTTTACGAATCGAATCATTCAAATGTATATATTTATTATGGTGTTACCGGATGTCTAACTAAAAACATAGATGAATAATTACTGAGCCCACGGAATTTTTTTTTTCGTGACAACATTGAACAATTCTAAAATTTATTAAGAGCCCTTTTACATTTTGCAGCCTTCTCACTCGCACTTTTAAAGATAATTTCAAATAGCAACAATATGGTTTATATTTTTTAAAATGTGGTCAATCATTATTTTGCTGCATGCAACTATAGATGTTCTCTACTAATATTCATTTTGATATCTGTTATGGGGGATCCAAAACGGGTAATTTAGTTATTTTAAATTTTGGGCCTCTAATTCTAATTGGACTCAACATGTAACAAAGTAAAAATATGTCGCAGCAGGTCCATGGTTCGAATTCCGCCGTTTCTCGAATGCCCGCCTGGCTAGCGACCACCCACAAGTAGAAAAACTGTCGCCAAGCACTTAACGGTGTGTTCCGGCAGCTATCCTTGAGAGCCAGTGAAATTACAGGCACATGAGACTAAACAAATATGTCTCAAATAGTAAATAAACAACTTTAAACCGTTTAAGGTTGTTTAATTACTATGTGTGATAATCGAAAACATAAGACAACAAAATATGTCTCAAGGTGACGGGCGCAGTGCAATTCGTGATTTGTGATGAAATGCATCTGTTATAGGCAGAGATTAGTCCGCTTAACACCAGGTGGGCCTCTAGCTTGTTTTTCACAATAACATAAAAAAAAAGTATTTTATCAGGGTAAGTGCTATTGGCAGGGCAACTCAAATGGGGCAAATGTGCTACATTCTTGCTTGTTTTCACTAAACTCGACCACTACATCCATGATGTGAAGAACTTAGATTGAGCGGCCGGCGGTGGTGACGGGCAGCCCAATAAGTGCGGTAATATAAAGGCAATATATTTGGCCACAGGAAGTACGCCCTAAATATTTTCTTAGCTTGCCTGTGGATTAAGTCATAAGTTTTGTTTTTCTCATTATTTAAATATTATATATATTTTACTTTTTTATTATTACTGAGTACTTTACTTTTTCAGGATATCAACTTGTATTGAAGTGAAGAGTAAATTTTAATATACTCCTCTTAAGGAAATATCGAAAAAATAAGCATGGTCATTCGTTCAATCAATTTTATTATTACTGCACCACCACGTTAGCCAGTCAATACATAAAAGTACATATTTATTCACATCACATCTTGGCAAATCGCTGCCTCTTATGCCTTACACTACGCCATTTTCCCACATCCGGTTCTCGCTCTTCCGGCCTGCCTGTAGAATAAACAAACGGCTCAATAGAAACGGACTGTATTAGCTGTACACCACTCCTGAAATGCAATTATATACCAAGAGAAAATAATGTATAGATAAAGCAAAAAAATATGATCAATAAAAAGGTGTGAGTAGCTCTCAAATCGGCCATACTGTTTTTGTCATGACAAAAACAGTATGGCCGATTTGAGAGCTACTTGAGAGCTACCTGCCCAAAAAAGGAGTGTTATATTTACAGGATTCATGTATGTATGTACGCATGTTTTTGAGTTTCTTTATTCAACCATAATTTCAAAACGGCTAAACCCATTTTAATGTATACGATATCGTTAGATTCGTCTTGATAGCGCAAGTGACACTGGGTGCATAACAAATTCAAGGCTTTATTAATTTAAGGATTTAAGACGCCTATGAGGAAATATTTTTTTCTTTAACTTTTTCTCAAAATTACCGAAGTACCGAAGTATTTTGAAGCGCTCGTAGCGAAGTTAACTTAGCTGTTCTCAACCGATCAGCAAAGTCACGCGCGGTCATGAGTTGGATGGGTGACCGCTAGTGACATTACTACTGAGCGTTTCCGTGCTTCGGAGGGCACGTTAAGCCGTCGGTCCCGGTTGTTGTCTTAGGATGGCAGTCGTAATAGGATGGTGGTAGGGCATTTTGGGAATGCTCGACTGGCTAGCTACCACCCTCAAGTAGAAAATCTGTCGCCAAGCACCTAACGGTGTTTTCCGGCAGCTGTCCTTGAGAGCTACTACTTCTAGGTTAGCCTGAACAACATCTTCGACCACATCATCACTTACCATCAGGTGAGATAGTGGTCAAAAGCAAACTTTTCAGGCATTAAAAAAAAAAACATGTAACATTTATGAGTAATGTCAATAAAGTAAATTTACGAACTTCGGATCCAAAAGCCTTTCGTGGTAAGAAAGCATGCGATCCGTCAAACGTAACTTCGATCTTCGTTTTTAGGAGTAGACCTCAGAAGAACATTATTCGCGAAAAGTGTTGTAGAAATTACGAATTATTTTATGTTAATAATAGTAATCTCTTCTGTGTTATTTAGATACCGCTATAAATATAGTAATGATAGTTGACATTGTGCCCCGATGGTATCAATGCTTACCCATTATCAGGGGCACCAGGTCACTTTAGACCACAGTGTGGGGTCCTGATTTTAACCAAATACATTGTAAGTACGTATATCTCATCTCATGAAATATAATTCTTTCTTATCACGAGGCAACGTCAAGTTGAAAAACTGGCCAAGTGCGAGTGTACCGCATTCCAAACAGAACCTAAAAGACAAAAACTATATTACGCACATTAAAGATGAATGTTTCAGTGTGAGCACGTGAGCACGTGCTCATGCTGGTGGCATTACTTCTGAGTGAGCACTCAGAAGTAATGCCACTAGCAGTCTACCATCTAAGTAAACACCGCTATGTACGGAGCTTAACTTAGTTGATCGAGTAACAACAGCTTTCTAAGCAAAATACGTAACGCGCGTTTCATTACGCTACGAGTGTTTGTACCTATAAATCTATGATTTCGATTTTCTTTTCAGTTTCACACTTTAATCTTGTCTTTGTTGCATTAATATTTTGATATTTTTTCCATATTGTCTGATGTTGCGACCAATAATTTTATATTATTGCGATTAAGCGGTAGTCTCAAATAGAACTCAGACAGATCGCGCGTTCGGTTGAATACCGGGATCTGGCAGCTATTGTGTTTGCATTCATCCAAGCAATCGTATACTTCATAAAGTAGACTGCAGAACTCTGAACTCAGACCTCTGGACCGCAATCATTGGTCGCAATGTCCAACGATATGAAAAAATGATCATCTTATTTTGTAATTATCAAATAACTAATGAAAAAGACCTTTTGTGCTATGACTTGATGAAGCATAATTTTTATTGTAAAAATTGTGCAAATATTTTTTTTTTATGCTTGATAGGTTAGCCTTTGACCACTATCTCGCCTGATGGTAAGTGATGATGTGGTCGAAGATGTTGTTCAGGCTAACCTACAGTATAGAGCTTGGAGTGGGACCTTTAATTAAATTTGCAGAACTGTAGAACTAGACCGCTCTTTGTGCGTAGCGCAGTCACGCAGGAACGCAGATTCTCTATAAGAATGAGCTTCAGCTTCACCACATGGTTTTGGTATGGTTTTTTCGCCTGCCCGGTTGTGCCCGTGCCCGCCTGGTTAGCGACCACCTTCAAGTAGAAAATCTGCAGCCAAGCACTTAACGGTGTATTCCGGCAGCTGTCTTTGAGAGCCAGTAATTCTAGATTAAGCCTGTCCCACCTTAGACCACATCGTCACTTCCAATCAAGCGAGATTGTGGTCAAAGGCTAACTTATCAACAATAATAATAAAAAAAAAAATTATAAACGGCGCCCATTGCATTTCGGCCACCTGAAGGCATCCAATATAGCCTAAAGACTGCCAACTTAACACAAGAACCAGGACCGATGGTTTAACGTGCCCTCCGAAACACGGAAGGGCTTGTATATGCCACTAGCAGTCACCACGTATACACAGTGAACGTTTTGTTGATCGGTTCAGAATGACTAAGCAAGCTCCACTAGGAGCACTTTTGGAATCCATGTATATTGTTGAATTTGGTCCTTTATCACCGTTGAGCTTCCACGCACAGCTTTGGAGGATGCTCACCCTTGGGGTGTACAACAAGTACTTATTTACCCTGGTGCACAAGAACTTCCCAATAGTTATAATGTTATGTCAACCTAAATTGCGGAATGCTGCTTATTTGCTAATGTCAACTTCGTCAGTGTTTACGACTTATTGAGAAGTAAAAAAAGAGGCGTTGATCCTGATCATGACGGGAAATGTAGGAACACCTTTCAAAACGTCCAATAATATACTACATATTGTCAGTTTCATTGTACATCGAGTATGCACACAAAGTACGTGAAGCTCGTAAAGTCACGTTTCAAATTCGGAATTTGAAAAGCGTATTTAATAAAAGAAAATCTCCGGACAAAATTTAATCCGGATAAAAATCATATTCGTGAACCCGCAGTTACTCGTAGATGGGATAACAGCAAAATAAGTTCATGAAGTTTTGGTGTTTATAGTGCCGAGTTAATGATAGACGTTTTATAATGTTATGAGGTAAGTATGAATGTGAGCAATCTGGCTGTTGAATTCTTAAAGGGTTTGAGTTTTCTTTGAAAAGCGTTTGCTATTTACAATCTGTCAGTAAAAAAACACTATCACTACTGCATGTACGCTGGCTGAAAATGCTGACATCCTCGTTGGTTGTCTGGTATAAAGCGTATTTTCTGAGTAGTTCCCGAGAGAGCGCTATATAACCTATGTTCACGACCAACGAAGCCACCGGCAACAGCTACAATGATATGCATGTCCAAGTGGTGAGTTCCAGTTGTTGAGAGCGGCCTCGGAACATATCATCACTTACTAACAGACGAAATATTACTTCACACAGCTATTTAGCGTTCTATAATGAAATGCGAATAAGAAAACACTGTTCTATAAATAATAAAAAACAAATATTGTTTCCGTCGGAGAAGTTGGGTTCTGTAAATTAAAGACATCGTTATTTTATGTTAATTGTTTTACAATCATATCAGTAGATTTAGAATAACCATCTTCAGCACTGACGTCAGGGGAAGGGCTAAAAATTGATTGGAAATATTTCGTAGTGTGTTCGGCAGGCTGGAACTACGTAATTTACTGATAGTAAACTTATTTATCTCCAAACAAAAAGCAACCGGACAACTAACAGTAATACGGTTTTAATTTCAACAGTACATTCGAATTGTTTTAGTTCTACTTTGTGTGTGTTTGAAGGATGGTATAAAAACCCCGTATGTTATTACTATTACATACTACACTTACATTACTACACTTGCTACATTACTTGCCTACCACCATAGGCTGAATCGTCGCTAAATATCTGGCGAGCTAGTAATCAAACGCCGCCGTTGTGTTTATAATTATGGGTTTAAATTCTATTCTAAAATTAATAATTCATGTATGTATTTATATATTAATTGATTAATATTACATAATTGATGTTTGTATTTGAATTTAAATGGCATTTTTTGTCATAAATTTATTATTTCAAACACGCCGGATACACGCCGGACAATCACATCTCTCAACAATACCGCTCGTACAATCGCATGGAGTTAATTTAATGCAAAAGAAAAACCGTGCCTCCTCCAAAGCTCTTTGACTGCCAGCCTGCAGCGAAGAGTACTGCCGCGCTCAAAAGCCTTTGTCCCGCCTGTGACGTTTGTTATGTAGGTAAAACGCTTTGTCTCGAAAGATCAGGATATGATTTGTTAAGGAAGCAGCGCGCCCATTTATTATTTCTGAATGTAGAAAATAAATTCACTGGGAGTTATTTTAACATCAAAGGTATCACAAAATGTAGGGCCTAAGCTTAATGTTTATATACAGATATTACTATTCTTATGTAGTACTAAATCCCCTGTGGGGTGCCAGGATAGAATTGCACCCCCCCATATCATCCTGTAGGTGTCGTAAAGGGTGACTAAGGGAAAATACTGGAAGGTGGACGCCAGTATTTTCCCTTAGTCACCCTTTACGACACCTACAGGATGATATAGGGGGGTTCACTATTGGGGAAAAAATGCGATCACTATTCTCGAACACGTCAGATACCCTGTTTGACGGAGCACTCAAAATCAACTAGTTGCCATCTGCTGTTGCCGTCTGCAGTCGGGTTCGAAATCATGACTGCAGCGACATGACGCAACGACGTGTCATAATGACATGAAGCGACGACATGTCGTCTGGTGCTGCTGCGTGCATTCGGCTACCAACTTGTAACTTAAGTTTCCTATAAAGATATGATGGCATGCCAAGCAAGCCATCAAGCAAGTTACGTTCAAGAACGTTAAGCGGGTATAAGGGGCATTTTAATTTTAAATGGTGCACGCTGTTTTTTGGTTGTCGCATGATAACAATCCGACAAAAAATGTATTTGGAAACATATTTTTTTAAGAAAAAGTTGATGGTATTTATGATACCTGTTTTATCTGTATAAATCTGATTTATTGGACCCTGAAATATTACATTTTCGATTTCATTTTTAATAAAAAATATTCTAAAAGCAGCGAAGGAGTGGAAATCATTGCCCGCGTCTTTGTTTCCCGAACAGTATAATTTAGGAGTCTTCAAGTCTAGAGTGAATAGGTATCGTCTAGGCAAGCATCCTACATCTTCGACCGTCATCATCACTTTCCATCAGGTGAGATAGGGGCCAAATGTTTGACTAACATGAAAAAAAAATCTAAGATATAAGATTTTAACCAATCGGTGAGTACTATTCTTAATATGTTCGTTAAGAATAGTACTCACGTCGTTCCGTCGTTCTGTTTCGTCACTTCACATGTCCATTTAATGACTGTCCCTCAAATATTACACCACTCCAGTTTCTCGATCGTGCGCTCGATGAGTCAAGACCCCTGAGGATGCTTCATGTAGAAGCGAAACGCGTCGAAAATTCTTTCGGTTTGGTTGCGTGGCGTTTGTGACGTCACGTGGGCTTAACAGGTAAATTAGGCGGAATTGTCACTATATTTACCGTTAGGAGTAGGCCCTACTGATTTCAACTGTGTGACTATTTAGAGAGACACCAATCGGGACTGAATTATTGCCTCGAGCACGCCGGCGAGCTCGCTGTTTGATTTTGTAAATGAGTTGGCGATCAGCGAGTAGTAGTTGAAATAGTATTGTGTTATAAGCTAGTGCACGAACTTGAACACGTTCACAGACGGCAGCTATAATATACATTATTGTATATTACATCCCAAAAGATATAGCTTTATATTATAGTAAGCTATCACACACGCAGCAGGTATATAAATATACATGGGGGTCATTTCGCCCGCGTCCGTAGGTTTACCCTCGAGACCCTACACGTGATCCCTGGGTGGTGCTAAATGGGCGAAAAAATTCTGGTGGTAGGCTTCGGCCGCGGCTTGTCACCACCCATCAGACGGAGCCATGTCGCCAAACGGCCTAGTCGTGTTCCGGCATGATGTCTGATGAAGCCACACCGAAGGGCGGGTCGAAACAGTTGCGTCATCGAAAACGACTGAATTTACACACACAGCATGTTTGTAGCATCCCGATGGCTAGTTCCGGAGAGCAGCGGGATCCGAGGCACGGTTCTCCGCTGGCCGACCGCAGATAGTAGGGGGCCCAAGTAATGTGCTAGCCACACACGAAAGGCTGTCCCGCCATCTTGCGAAAAATCCCGGGAATGCGCCATCGTGCCGGTTGGCGACCGGAAGAGAGGACCCGATGAACATTCTTGGGGGGGCTCGGGCGTCCCCGCGGTCTCCGAGCTAGCTATCCCTTGATGCAGCATCTTGCGTGTGTGTGTCTGAGTTGGTAGGTGATGCCTCGTTTCACTGCCGCCCTTCTATACCTCACTCTTAAATGTATGAAAGCAAGAATCAAGAAAACGTTTTCACAGCGGATGCACGTCCTCTCACTTAAAGTGCATCTCTCTAACATCCGAGGCCTGCACTCAAATCTCAGCCCAGTCCATCATCACCTCGAGACTGCGAAACCGCACCTCTTGTTTTTAACGGAGACGCAGATCAGATGTCCGGATGACACGTCATATTTGACATACCCTGGCTACGTCCTGGAGCATTGTTTTAAACCACGTGCCGGGGCGTGCGTATTTATTCGTGATGACATCTGTTTTCGGCGTCTCCGTAATCTTGAAGATTCCAGATTCTCTGTTCTGTGGATATTGGTAGAAACCGGTGTAGAGAAAATTCTTTACGCTGGAGTATATCGATCGCACACCTGTAACCAGGAGATTACCGATTTTATGGACTATCTAAGTGTGATGGCGGATATAGCTCAACAACGGTACCCTTCTGCTCAACTTGTGTTACTGGGGGACTTTAATGCTCACCATCACGAATGGCTATTCCCATACCAGGACACCAATCACGCTGGGAAAGAGGCGCATAAGTTAGCCCTGACCTTAAACCTCACCCAGCTTGTCAATGGGGCTACAAGGGTACCTGACGTTGCTGAGCATACAGCCTACTGCCTCGACCTTCTGATGACCACAGATCCAGATCGCTACTCTGTGTCAGTTTCTTCACCGTTAGGTAGCTCTGACCACTGTCTGGTGAAATCTGTATCTCTATACTCTCCGCCCGACCGCTGCCAGAAAGGCACTCGGCGGATATGGAGATACAAGTCAGCAGATTGGGATGGGATGCGGTCTTTTTTTGCATCCTATCCTTGGCAGTCTCTTTGCTTCTCTTCTTGTGATCCTTCTACTTGCGCGGATGCTGTGACTGATGTGCTGCGTCAAGCAATGGAGTATTTTATTCCATTTTGTGATGCACCGCAGACCAGCAAAGCAATTCCTTGGTTTAGTGTTGATTGCGGACGCGCTGAAGCGCTGAAACATGAAGCGTACTTAGCCTGGGTCGATGCTCGAACCCGCAAAACTAAGGATATTCGTAACAAGAAGAGAGCCTTTAACAAGGCTGCCAAGGCATGCAAAAAGGCTGTAAAAAGGGCACGATTCGATCACATAAGCCGTGTTGGGTCCAAATTAGCTTCTCACCCTGCGGGTAGCAAAGCATTCTGGTCCCTGGCGAAGTTGATCGAATCCAATTTCAGCCGCCCTAATCTACCTCCACTATTAAGGCCGGACGGATCATTGGCTCACACTGCCGAAGAGAAAGCGAACTTGTTCGCTTCTCTGTTTGCGGAGTCTTCACGTTTGGATGCAGCGGGCAAAACACCACCATGTCTACCTCGATGCGAGGCATCAATGCCGGAAATTCGCATTCGTCAGACCGAAGTGCGTAAGACGCTTCGCAATCTAAACGTGAACAAGGCTAGTGGTCCGGACGGAATTCCCGCCATAGTCCTAAAATCGTGTGCACCTGAATTGACTCCTGTTTTGACACGTCTCTTTCGCCTCTCTCTACAGACTGGTAAAGTGCCGAAATCTTGGAAGCTCGCAAATGTGCAGCCAGTGCCCAAGAAGGGCAGTCGTGCAGACCCTGCTAACTACAGACCCATTTCAATCACTTCCATACTTTGTAAAAGTATGGAACGTGTATTGAATAACAGGCTCCTGGCATACCTGGAAGCAAATGATATCTTCAGTGATCGACAGTACGGGTTTCGCCGAAACCGATCAACTGGGGACCTTCTTGCGTATGTCACTCATGTCTGGAGCGAGGCCATTGATATGCATGGAGAAGCGCTCGCCGTCTCTCTAGACATTTCAAAGGCCTTCGACAGGGTCTGGCACGACAGTCTTGTGAATAAGCTTCCATCGTATGGCTTACCCGCTGGCCTGTGCTCTTGGATTTCCGACTTCTTGAGGGAAAGATCGTTACGAGTTGTCCTTGATGGATGTTCGTCCGATCAATTGGCAATAAATGCCGGGGTACCTCAAGGGTCGGTTCTCTCTGCTACTCTCTTCTTGCTGCACATAAATGATCTGCTTAAACCCGGTATCGTTGGGTATGCAGATGACAGCACAGTTGTAGAGAGGTATATATCCGATGCGCGGGCCGGCGATGTACAAATCCAGTCTCATAGAGAGGCGATGGTCGAGCGAATGAATTTGGCCCTAGAGGCAGTCTGCGAATGGGGTGACGCTAATTTAGTCAAATTCAATGCTACAAAGACCCAGGCGTGTCTCTTTAGTGCTAAACAGAGTCTTTTCTCTCTCACTCCTCTCTTCCGAGGTGTGCCTGTGCCGATAACGAACCAACTCGAGCTACTAGGTGTAACTCTTACACCAAAACTCAATTTCGGGTCATACATTGAGTCCAGGGCTAAATTAGCTGCGAAAAAGCTGGGTGTTCTCTGGAAAGTGCGGCGGTATTTCACATTGGGACAGCTTCTAAACCTATATCAAGCTCAAGTCCGGTCTTGTATGGAATACTGCAGCCATCTCTGGGACGGTTCGGCAAAGCACCAGCTCGAAGCCTTGGACTCGATAGATAACCGAGCTAAGAAGCTCATTGGTGACGATGCGTTGGTGGAGGCTAGACTTCAAAGCCTCGAGCATAGACGCAAAGTTGCTAGTTTATCGGTTTTTTACAGGCTACACTTCGGAGAATGTGCGATCGATTTACACAACCTTATTCCCTCCTCTCCTTTTTTTCATCGGACAACAAGACGCACAGGAACACGGCATCCATACATGGTCGATATCCCGAAAATACGCACAAAGCGTTTTAAATCTAGCTTTATAATGCGTACGGCCGAATTATGGAACACCCTACCAGCGTCTCTATTTCCCGATATATGTAATCTGGCAGTCTTCAAGTACAGAGTAAACAGGTATTTGCTAGGCAAGCATGCTCCGCCGTCGACCGCGTCGTCACTTTCCATCAGGTGAGACTGCGGTCAAATGCTTGCTTATCATAATTAAAAAAAAAAAAAAAAAACATTACCTTACATTTTGTTGGTGCATGTCTCGGTGGACGCACGATTACCGTTACTTAAATATTATACAGAATGTTTTTATTTTAATGCCTTAAATATTATGACTCTCTCACATTTTTTTTATTACATGATCTACTAGACAGTTTGTCAGAAGACGATTGTATATGTACACAGAATGATATGGGGGGATTCACTAGTGCCAAAAAAAGAAATATATGGATTGAAGATCATATAAAGTTTAAGGAAAAGAGCGGAGAGTTCCCGAAAAACCGCGAAATTTTGTGATTATTTTCCAGTTTAGGAATCCTATACTCATTAGCATTGACAAATACCCGATCAAGTTACGAAAATTAACTCTACTCGTGCCTACTTTTCTAGGGTTTCTCTCTTGACTTCTCCGGGATCTTATCATCAGATCCTGACTTTCTTGGCAGAGGAACACCCTTGAGCTATCTCCATTTAAACGAAAAAACTAATCACGTAACAAACACAAAAAAAAAACGTAGAGGTTAAACCTCCTCCTTTTTGTAGTCGGTTAAAAAAACTCAACATAACTAGTAAGTCAAACTTGGAACACCCTGTTTAAAGAGAGATGTATCGTAATATACGAAAAGATATTGAGATATATCAAAATATATCGTACGATATCGAGATGTACAAAATATATATTTTCATACCTGTCGGTATCTTACGATACGAAAATGTAAAGATGTATAATTATAGCTGCCGTGTGTTGACTCTTGTCAATTTCAAAAATGTATTGGGCTATATTGAAATATATCGAGCTATAATATATAGCTGTATATTATAGCTGCCGTCTTTGAACGCCTTCACGGGTGAATTACTTTACCACTCGCTCGGAGCGACTTAAGTACTCGTATGCATATCTACCAAGCGAGAGTCTCTCGCCGTCAAGTAAGCAAGCAAGCAAGAGTTTTCCGAGATTTTTGACCACCAAGCGAGCTACACTCGCTCTTCGATGATTCGAAGCACGAGTTCTCGCTGCCAGTGTGAACATTAAGCGTAAGAATTTTCTTTTGTTTGACCTTCATCTTTTGTATTCTTGTACGAGAAAATAGTCGAGCTGCTCATGTTCTCGCCCGCGGCGCGGCGGTGGTACAAATGCCCATAAACAGAAATTCCCGGCGAATAAAATAAATACGTAATTATTAAAATGAACGAGCAAAAGGGTGAAATTCCAAATTAGAGAAACTCAGTGCAGTTAATCTTTGTAGCTTTATACTGTTCTTGCATTATTCGTGTATTTTCTACCACCTAACGAGATTCTGATGTTGCTTTATTTCAGATTTGTTAACGAATGAAATAAAAATGGGTTGTATAGATAAATAATTCCGGAATATTTCATTCCGTTCATTAAGAGTTAGGTTAATATATTTAAAACAGTTCCAGTCGTGGTCCCATGAATGATCTCAGCTACTAAGCTCTTAGAACCTGGACCAAATCTTAAAAAGCGGCATCTTCCGACTAATTAATACCTTCGCTAATAATTAATCGGAAGATGCCGCTTTTTAGAATCTGCATCTGTAGACCCATGCTCTGATGTGTGGATAAGTTGAACTGATAAGTTGAAATTGAGCAAGTAGCATCAATAATTTTGTAAGTAAATTAAATAATAGTTATTTTAGTTACATCTAAGATACCTTTTGAATGCGTTGCCAAAGTTGTGTCGGGTTTACTTAGGATCAGAGTTAGACGATGCAGAGTAAACTTTTTTTTCACATAATTGGGTAATATTTGAAATGTACTATATAAACATGATGCAGGATGCATGAAAAAATGTGCTATATTATACGTGTTTCTATTAAACATGTTTCCCTAAAATTTATGTATTCTTCCTTCCTCCACAATCTCACATTATAGTAAATGATGATGTAATTTTAAATATTTGCCTATCCGTTATAAAATAACAGATAGGCAAATATTTAAAATATAATTTTGTTTTATATCTACATTAAAGTATTACTTTTATTCGAAAATAAATTGTTTTAGATTGTGCTTGGTGACAGATTTTCTACTTGAGGGTGGTAGCTAGCCAGGCGGGCATTCGCAAAATGCCCTACCACCATGCGGTGAAGGTGAAGCCCGCGGCGAGATTCGAACCATGGACTGCTGCGCTGCAGTCCATAGCCAATGCCACTGAGCCATCAGTGCTTCACAATTACAAAAATATATTGATCGAGAGTCAGATGGTGTAAGTACTTAAACTTGTTTATTTTATTATTTCTTATGTTGGTATAAGGTAGATTGTTTTATATAAATCTTTATCTTTATTTAAATTAAATAATCTGTAAAATTCGTAATATTAAGCAAAAGCCGGTCTACCTGGCACAGGTATTATCACTATACCTAAGAGATAATCCCTACCTCAATTTTTTAAGACGTTCTGATACGAAATAAACGATTATTTCATTTTAAAATACTAAGCATACCTAACCTAGAATGGAAAGTGGCTCTAAAGGATAGCTGTAACCCTTCATATATTGCTGGGTTTAGATTTTTTACTCAAGGAATGCAGAGGTGGACATCGCAAAATGCCCTAACACCAAATGGTAAAATTCAAACCAGCTTGATATTTTTACACTAGACCTTCTATGCGGAGATCTATGCCACTGGGCCATCGTTACTCTGAAACGTCAGATAGATTCAGCAGATATACAAACATATATAATAGTTATAAGTATTTGACAGGACTTAATTGATATTAAAATATGTATATTATTTATTTGCCTCGACGTTATTTTATGTTATGTGTTTTATTCGGGAAAGTCTTAAAGTTACTATATTATATTTTCCTTATTTTGTTATACATTAATCAATAGCAAAATATTGATATATTAAAGCAGATAACTGCAGATAGCTGTTAATGACTTGTGTGTATCATGTTTGCTTTCTCTAAGTAGGTACATTTGGACCTGATCTGTCGACCTTAGATAAATGCTCTTATGTAACGCAAGATAATGATAATGCAAAAGTCGTATAACTATTACTGAGGAATAGCTGCCGTTAACGGCTTTGCCTGTTCAAAAAGTTCCAGGTCAGACACCATATTCATTTCGGTTTTTACAAAGTATTGGAAAATAAGTAGTTTAATAATTTATATTTGTTTGCTGCCAAAGTTTTGAATACTATAAATAAAATATATCATCGTGTTTGTGAAAACAGAGTTATTAAACACCCAATAGTTACGTACCTTTTTAATTTCACACCTTTTCAATTAAAAAGGTACACCAAAAGGTATATGTTATGTACCTTTTTATTTAGTTTGTTTTGTGAGCTGTTTTTGGCTTGAATTCCAGTATCGATATCCATTTATTAATACCACAAACTTTTATCTAAGTATTTTTTTTATGGGAGAGCAAACAAGCAGGCGCCTTACCTGGTGGTAAGTGATTAATGGTCAGTGAACCACGAACATCCGCAGCACCAGAAGTCACGAGGATGCGTTGCCGGCCTTTAAAATTAATTCAATATTATAATAATAATAATATTTATTTTTCAGATAACATGATCCATTTTGTTAGTATTGTTTATCATAGACACATCAAATTATAATAATACATTCCATGCTCATCAAGTCAAAATTAAAATAAAATTAAAAAATTAGATATCACAATAAAAAATTAAATCCAAACCAACGACAAAATTAAAATCAAATAAAAAAATAAAATTCCATATTTTACAGCAAATTAAAATTAAATTAAAACATTTAAATTATATGTTTGACTGCAATAATTATGAATTGTGTTATGAATGATTATGAAATTGGCTAAATATGTAATGTTTGTCTACTAGGAACGTATCCTGCAATGCTTAAGGCAAATATTGGTCGTGCTTAATACTCTTGATGCTCTTGGACCAGCCTTTTATGCTACTGTCAAAATATTGATAACGATGTTTTTAGGTGATAAAATATGTTTTGCATGTTTCGATAATCGGGCTCATTACATAGCTTCACACACAATAGTAGGTAATTTAGATAAGATAATTTACTTTATTTGCGAAAATCATACATATAATGATAATAACATGCATGTGGTCTTATACTATATCTGTATCAATATGTTTTGCCTGTTTTAGGCGTACAAATGTGGTGAAATCGCCTTCGTTGGCAATTATAATAATAATAATCACATTGAAATTGTTATAAAAAAATGACGAAAGGTTGCATAATATTAATAATGTCATGTCAAGGTATCAGTAGTTAATAAGAAATACATTGATAGTCAAGAATTCGCTTACGCTGAAACAGCATTTTTTTACAAATATTTTTATATTGATTTTGAAAGTATTAGAGTTAAGATCTCTGAGACATCGCGGTAGCCTGTTGTAGATAACGAGACCCATGCAAAAGATGCTATTGGGCATAAGCGTTTTTTTAGCTGAGTGCAGATTAAGTAAATTATTGAATTTAATTACTCAATTACTCAATTAACAGAAAAGAAAAAAACTATAATGTCACCTATTTAATGATTGATCCTCTTTCTTTGAAACAAAAAATCAAACGGTATTCTAAACGGTTGAGACCTACGTAATTTTTTTTGAGATCACGTAATTACGTCTATTCGTTACTTGGTCTCCAAAACTAAGAGAAATGAGGATTAAATATACGATGTTGTGATACTTTATTTAATTATTACTTTATACTTTTATACTCTCTTTTAATCCCAGGTATTAACGCTAATCGACATTCATCGAAAATACGTGTTGTCGTCACAAGTAACTTAACGCTCCTCCTCGCTCCACTCATTGTCGCACCTAAATATGACTTTTCCTTAGACCCTTGTCATCAGATCATGTGAAAAGACCAATAATTTAAAAAGATGATCAAATATTATTTTTGTACACCAAATATTAAAACAGTATGTTTATATCTACGATTATAGTATTCGTAGGTTTATACATATTTTTTTATATAACCTTAATGCAGTAAATTTGTAATTTATATCAACTAATATAGATGCAATAATATAATGAGTACAAAGATTAAACATCAATAATAAAATAGTTTAAAATAGCTCATGTACAATCAATTAGTTTAAAGAGGGTCAAATAAATTGTCCCGTAAATGTTGGCTAGTCAAAGCAAAGTTAGCTTTGACATTTTTATTTTTGATTTGACTCTTTCAATCAAGGATTATTGTGTGTGTCGTGGCCACATCGTAGAATTGTCCACATCATGAAATGATCAAGAATTTCATGAAGTGGTTAAATTTCATGATGTGGGCAACTTTATTTGACCAGATCATTAAATACATTTCATATGTATTGAGTTTTTTTTTATTCAGAA
Organism: Plagodis pulveraria; assembly: GCA_963890685.1. Classification (NCBI taxonomy): domain Eukaryota; kingdom Metazoa; phylum Arthropoda; class Insecta; order Lepidoptera; family Geometridae; genus Plagodis; species Plagodis pulveraria. The sequence continues at coordinate 35,042,216 of OY982955.1, forward strand.
CGGTTTACAAACTACACCGCTATGCAAATGACGTTTTGTAGCGATGCAGTTGAATGTGGAATACACACGGTCCCACGGTATTGCTTTTTCAATCGTGTCTGGAAGACACCTTTACTATTCATGATTGCCTATTGGGGAACCCGCTATTAATTCATTAATTTAATTTGCGTTCACTTAAAAACACGAACATGCCCCTGATAAAAATGTATGTTTCGAGTAAGTGTAGAAGATATCTTACTGTGATAAGACTGATAAGGTACTGCAAATTTAAAGCTGCATAGTTTTTAATTGATAATTATTCGTACGTCATTTTATTCAATACTTTTGAAGTGACAACACGAAAATGGCTAAAGACCTTCAAAATAAAACCATTGTCATCACTGGAGGAGCAGAAGGCATTGGTTTTGAAATTGCCGATAATTATCTCAGAAAACAAGCAAAATTAATCATAATCCTCGACATAAACGAAGAGCGAGGAGCTGATGCTGTGAAGACTCTGACATCTAAATATGGCAGTGGTAAGGTAGTCTTTTTCAAGTGTGATGTAACAACAGATCTAGAAGCAGTTTCAAGTAAAATTTTCAGTTCTTACAAACAAGTTGACGTCCTTGTTATTAACGCTGGTGTAAACGACAAGCTATCAAAGAAGACTATAGATATCAACGTCACCGCAGTGGTTGAATGGGGCGTGAAGTTTTGGGACCACATGAGGCAAGATGCTGGTGGTAACGGAGGTACTATTGTCAACTTGGCATCGATATACGGCTACAGAATAGACCAATTTCTGCCGATATATCAAGCTTCTAAGTTTGCCGTTATGGGATTCACGAAATCTTTGGGACATGAATATAATTACAATAAGACTGGAGTAAGAGTCGTAGCTATTTGTCCTGGATTCACCGAAACTAAGTTGACAGCACAACCAAAGGCTTGGGATGATATCCATAGTGAAGATTTGAAAGACTTTTTGGATGCTCAACCTTGGCAGAAGGCAGATATGGTTGGAAAAGCGGCTGTGGATATCTTTGAGAGGGGAGAAAGTGGATCAGCTTGGCTTATTGAAGGTTCTCGACCAATTGCTGAAGTGGTGCTTACTACCAAGGTTGTTTAAATGTAGGCTAAAAATCTCATATAATATTAAAATTCTATAATATTTTTTTCGTCTATTTGCCGAATTTAGGTCTCTAAGATCTTAATTCAGCAAAATTTAGTAACATGTAAATTTAGTAATATATTCATATGTTACTAAACTTAATTTTATCAATTAAATCCGATAAGTCTAAATTGTTTCACTGTGGTGGCACTCATTTAGTGGTAAAATTAATAAATCAGTAATTTATTTGCATTATTTCGTTTCGTTATAATTCATGTTAGTTACAAACTTTAATACCTACTAACAATCCTAGAAAAGTAATCAAATGTTATTAGTAGTAGCATGACTGTGTATTACAACGTCTGATTTGGCCGCTCTGTTTCGTCGCTGCAGAGTTGCAGCGTAGGGTTGACATTAAATTAAAATTAAACATATTGTTAGAGTAATTCAATGGTAACCAGTTGGTTCAACAAGTACAATATTATTTTTACTTTTACAAAATGCATCAACCCTGCTTATTTATCCCAGTTTTAGTTCATTCTGATATATATCTGGCGCTTTTAGCTCAGATTGGGCGAGTCTTTCGAGCCTAATTTGCTTACAAATAAAAAAAAATATATGGGCATATTCTGTGTGATGTGTAGATGCGGAGTAAGTTACAAATTAAGCATTTTAGCATTACATAAACATATTGATTAACGCATTACTATTTCGTTTTTATTCGGAACCTTTTATTTTATTATTTTAAGCAAGCATTTGACCGCAATCCCACCTGATGGAAAGTGACGACGCGGTCGACGGTGGAACATGCTTGCCTAGGAGATACCTGTTTACTATGTATTTGAAGATTTCCAGATTATATTCATCGGGAAGTAGAGACTCTGGTAGGGTGTTCCATTATTCGGCCGTACCTGTTATAAAGCTGGATTTTAAGCGCTTTGTGCGTATTTTCGGAAAAACGACCATGTACGGATGCCGTGTGCCTGTGCGTCTTTTTGTCCGATAAAAGAAAGGAGACGAGAGAATAAGGTTATGTAAATCCAAACGAACGATTTTACGACAATATACGATGAGAGATAATTTGTTGTTTTTGTTAGACATTTATCTTTTAGAAGTCTATTGCCATGATGCCTCGTTTAACGTCCATATTATTATTTCTCAGATGTATGGTTGGTTTTTCCGAGCTTTATTTCAGTGTCAGATAATGTGTTTAGGTTATTAAATAATTAGATATATTCTTTAATATTTTTTTTTATTATTATATTTTCTTGTCTTGTCTAATAGTCTTGTCGGTGGGCTATAAGCGAGTATGACCGGAGAATTGCTTACCCACATGCTCGGGGTGATGCAAGTTGCGTATCTTCCAAGCAATGTGTCTCGCCGACAAGCAAGTGAGTAAGCAAAAGTCTTGGCGCGTGTTTTGACCACCAAGAGAGCTCATCGATGATGAGAGACTATAGCTCTTGCCACTGCTATGAACTAGTGGAGCACGAGTTTTCGCTGCCAGTGTGAACATTAAGCGTAAGCATCTCTTTTATTTGACGTCTTTTGTACTCTTGTACGAGAAAATATTCGAGCTGCTCGTATCCTCGCCCGCAGCGCGGTGGTGGTACAAATGCCCATAAACAGAAATTCCCGGCGAATAAAATAAATACGTAATTATTAAAATGAACGAGCAAAAGGGTGAAATTCCAAATTAGAGAAACTCAGTGCAGTTAATCTTTGTAGCTTTATACTGTTCTTGCATTATTCATGTATTTTCTACCACCTAACGAGATTCTGATGTAGCTTTATTTCAGATTTGTTAATGAATTAAATAAAAAAATGGGTTTCATAGATAAATAATTCTGGAACATTTCATTTCGTTGTCTAAGAGTTATGATCGTAATAATAAAACAATCCCAGTCGTAGTCCCATGACTGATCTCAGCTACTAAGCTCCTAGAACCTGAACAGAATTTTGAACTATAGGTGTCGCTCCATCCCGATATGATGGTTGAAGAACGAGAGCAAAAATTAGAGTTATGAGTCATTGTGTCATGTTAGCTTAATTAGTAAGAGCATACCCCGGCTAAAGGGGTGGATGGACGCGGTTTCGAATCCCGCACATGACTACATTTTTCTTTCTCGTAAATTTGTAATTTTGTAATGTTATTTGCCAAGTAGGCGTTATTGTCAACATTACAATATTAAAATTATAAGGTTGCGTCATCATTAACAAGTTTAAAACCAATTGCAAAATTGACCTTGTTTGTAGTACACAGTAATATGAACACAAGGTTTAGCTCCATCCCCGTACGTCATAGCTGCTAAGGAGCCGAAGACCTGTTAAGGAACATTCGGTGTCCAAATCAAGATGAGTAGCCAGAAAGTAATGTTTAGATTTTAGCTTTGGCGTGACTTGCCTGTGCTAATTTTGTTGTACATATCTGTGTACGAGGATACCCTTATTTTTTTTTTAAAAGTAGTTTGTTTCAAAAGTACTTTTTGTAAATTATTTGAAACAGAAACAGGTAGATAAAATACAAATACGATACGACCCACTGAGCAAGTGATACGACCCATACCTAATCGTTATTGAAATTTTTATAAAGTTTTTTATTTGTTATGGTTTCTGTCCCTGTAATATTTTAAAATTTCAATCGTATGGTTTGTACACTTGTCATTTGCTGTATATAATTATTTTACTTTCATTTATTTATGTAGCCACAGTCATGTCTCCCATAAATATTATTTACGTATAATATATTATATTCCTTCCCCAATATGTTTTACATGATGAACATTAAATCGTGAATATATAATAGTACATTATTGCAGAATCCAGTAAGTAAGCTTTCCTGGCCAAGTATGAGTTAACCGGACCGAATCGCAGGTGAGGTCCGATTATATACGAGGCCAGGGTGGCTTTCTTATTGGTTGAGGCTTGTATAATGCTTTCTCAAATATTAAAGAAAGTTTAACAACACATTATTGTTTTTGAAACTCCATGTTAATTTTAGAATGGAAAGTTTTAATCCAACATGATTTATAAACTGAAAATACTAAATACAAACATAAAATCCCACACAACACACAACTTCTACAACATTACTAAGTACAAAACGCAATGTACATACTTTTTCTGCGTCGCGTTAAGTGTCACATACTATAAAATGGCTGTTTAAGGCTCCAAAAATATATCTATCTAATAGAATGTCTTACCAAAAAGAGAGATATTTGGAGCCTCCCTCCTATAGCCATGTTATAATGGGTAAACTCTAATCTGTGTCTGGTACTATGTTTTTTTTTCCAAGCAGATGCAGCAGATGAAGAGGATGACCATCCTCTTTAGATCTGCTTGGAAAACTGACTTACTGTCTAGTAAGTAAATTTCATACATTCTTACTAGACAGTAGGAGATTACAAATTTAAAATCTACTTCCTACTGGACAGTTATGAATAAGTCACCGGTAAAGTTCATTTTCTGGATACTTTTAAGAGATATTATGGCAACATTACGTACCATTTTTGAGAAAACTTATATTATTATTGTTATGTTACCTTATACTATATATTGTGTATGTGAGGAATTGATGATTATGTTGTTTGGGCTCTTATTTTATTGTTCTTTAAAACCGGCAGGTAAAATGTACATGTAGCACATAGTTTTTATTGTTTTTTTTATAGTTATCGGTTTTCGTCTTGGACACTTCTGCCAGTGTACCTCAGGGTGGTGTCTTATCTCCACATCTGTTTACTATTATCATCAACTCAATATCTCAAAATATTTTTACTAAAATTGCGCTTGCGCAGTCTCTATTACTCCCAATCCTTGATTGTGCTGACATCTGCTATCTAGACCACATTGAGAAGCAGCTGAACAAATCGACCTTTTAGCGTCTCCAAAACTTCTGTATTAGATTCATTTAAGGTTTACGTAAATATGATCATCTCTGAATTTCGTTCAAAGCTCTACTCCCTATTCGTTTTCGTCGGAATGCTCATATATTATCTCTCCTTTACAATATTCTGTTATCTCGTTCTACCCCGTGCTACCTCAAGGAATGTTCCAACTTCCTCATAGAATCCATTGTTTGTCGTAACGTTCATCAGAGAACTTAACGCTGAACGCGCTGCAATTCCCTGTAACTAAAACAACGTTTTACCACTACTCTTTTGCTGCTGAGGCTAGCTAGAAGAAAGGCTAGATTATGGTTTTATTACCTTTAAAAATAAAAAGTGCCGCATCATTAGAATCATTCAAGAAGCAACTTATAGTAGTAACATTAACTGTCACTTTAGCTATTAGCAGAACTGCTAGTCATGTGACTGTGAACATTACATTCATGATACATTAATTATCATGCATTGAATAGCTTACTTAACATGTTTTCAATATGTATATGCAATATTATTTTTTATAGATTTCATTTATATATGTATATTAATATAAAAATATGTATATTGAAGTATATAAATCTATATCTAAATATATATTATACTTATTTATTTAACGTATCTATAATTTTCTAGGATTAGTCATAATTTCTAATAATAATGTCATATTGTCTAATAAATTCTATGTAGGAATTTAAAGATTTTATGTTAAGCTTGAGTTTAGGCTGTTAAAAAGTATTAGATGTTAAATATTGTGAAACCACCGAGTCGCTTTATTTAGTGTTTTATTTCTTACAAATGTCTGTTACAACAACTGTTGTCTGGAAGAGATCGCTTTGAGCGATTTGACCGCCCATTGTAGCACTTAGTCTTAGTATTTGTTTTATTATATTTGTATAAATTATGGTGCTTCAACAAAGAGTTAATCTTCATTCTATCTAATCCTAAGATGTATTAATAAAAACAGGTCAAGTGCGAGTTGGACTTGTATTCGAAAAATTCCGTACCATTATCTATACAACATAAGATACTTTAATATAACCTTTTTTTTTGGTTTTTCCCACTTTTGCTATGTTTTCTTCAAATTTTCTTTTCTTTTCTTCTACAATCTCAAAATGATGATGACGTGATATTAAATCTGTGCCGATCCTCTAAATTTTGTTATTACCTACACTATTAATTTTGTTCTAAAACGTGTTATTTTAAATGTTTAAAGTTATAGGTTTGATTTATAAATAAATACTTTAAGTAACAGTTTTATTTCTTAGAAACCCTTTAATATTAAAAAGTATAAAAATGTGGCAGATGGTATAGGTACTTACACCTGTTGATTTTGTTATTTCTTAAGTTGGTCTTAGAAAGTTTTATATAAATATTTATCTAAATAGTAAATAAAATAATTTGTAATTTTTACTCTGAATCGTCAGATAGATTCAGTAAATATACAAAAATATTTTTATTTAATATTAAACAAATTTGAAGCGCTGGTAGCGAAGTTTACTTAGCTGTTCTCAACCGATCAGCAAAGTTAAGCAACGTGTAACCGATCTAAAAATATCGGTTAACTTAATAATTAAAAATTTCACTAAATACTAATTTAAATCAGCGCGCCATCTGTAGGCAAACGACCAAACGTCTATCTAAATTCCATCTGAATTTAGAAAGCACCTAGGTTAACCTTAACTACCGCGCGCTGAGGTAGTTCAGCGACTCACCAATAGAGGTCACGCATAACAATCACAAATGTCAATCCAGTCTGTCAGAAAATACCATGATGGTGGTTGTTAGTTTCGAATAGACGGAAGTTTATCAAAATAAAAATTCAAAATCAAGTGCAGTCATTGGCTTTGCGACGCCAACGGTTTTGAAGGCTTTTTTCGTTACCATATATGGTAATGAAATTCGCCCCCGACATCCGCCCAACTTGATGTCTTTCCTCAACGAGGAATCGCGAGCACTTTGACCCCAGCCATCCTCCGTGCAACTACTACTAAAGACTCAGTTAACTAAATCTACAAATTCTAATCTACTTACAAGCCCCAAAATCTGGGGTTCAAGTACAAGGCTGAACTTCAAGTACGAGGGAAGTTCCTGTACACGACTACGAGTACGAGGCTGACCTACTAGCAGCACACTACTACTGAACTCCGGCCGTCCTCTGACTTCCAGCACCGACCGCGGCCAAACGTCACAGCATCTAGCTGGGACAATTCTACCGGCGTGGCGGTGTGGAGCCGAGCCCTGCACGGCAGACCTGCTGCTGAGCATCGACTCAATTACTAGCGGACCGGAGATAAGTCCTTAACAAGGAAGCTTGCCAAATTGATAAACCTGTCTGAGATCCACGACCCCTTTCTATTCATTATACTTATATTCTAATCTCTCTCTTGTTTCTTTTTCTATGCTCCCTACTACCAACCTTAGGTAGGCAGGTGACATTGGCGCCCATACAAATTAGGATCAGACAGGTCGGTTTGGCAATCTTTCTTAGGTGTGGCTCTGCCATACTTATTCTGTGTACTGTGTTCTATTGTGTTCTTTTTGTGTGTGTTATTTGTAAGTTGTGATTGGCCCTGTGCTGGCCCGGGGCCTGAGAATAAGCCGGCTGCAGCTCTGCATGTCGTAAGAGGCGACTAAAAGACAATCGGGTTACACCCAGGGGGTCAGAAATCCGCCCATTATCGTCTTCAACGAACTTGTTTTTTTTTCTAAAATTAAATTTTAGTTTTTTTTTACAACCTTGCAATTTTTAATTAATTTCTCTTAAATAATATCTAATATTCTGTTTCATAACCTCTCTTCAGCTTATAAATAGCACACACCTCAATTGTAATTCTACCCACGTGTTTTTTTCATCTGGAAAAAATTGTACCCTCTAAAATATTTTTTTATTTGACCTTGTATGACACTGTTGTCATTGGGTATATAGGTCAAGTACACTTTCACTACTTCAAACATGAGTCTACAACTTAACTTTTTATCTCTGCAAAAGGCTGAATTAGCATATGAAGTGGCACTGCGTGGTGGCTCGCATACTGGATCTGTTCCGGATTTAAGGAAGCAGATTGTGAAACTATCCAAAGACATGCCTTCTGAGGATATATTGGAGTCACACCTGGACCCTGAGGTCGATATAAGTGAACTCAAGGAGTCAGTGACAAAAGCAAAAAACAACATTGCTCTCCTCAAAACTAAATTTGAAAAAAATCTTTTTTTAAGAACAGAAGTTTTAATCAACCATATGAACTATAGGTTGATAAGAATAAGTGCATCCAATAGTGAAGATTTTAAGTCGGTGTCTTCTAAACTAAATTCTCTTAACAAGGACTTACAAATCTTAAAAACTATGTTACCAACTTCACAACCTTCAACTAGTAATCAACCTGAGACTCCCTTAGAGCAACCTGTGCTATCTGTAACTTGTGAAAGAAATTCAATTTTCTCTGATATTAATAAACTTAAATTTAATGGCAAAACTTGTGTCCGTGCTTTCATACAAAAGGTGGAAGAATATGTGCAATCTAGAAACATTTCTTATGAAAAAAATTTAACTCACTCGTATGACATGTTCACTGATGAGGCTCTCCATTGGTTCCGCTGTGTAAAAGACAATGTGAAATCATGGAGTGAATTAACTACTTTATTAAAATCAGACTTCAGCATTACTGACTATGATTACAGGCTGATGAATGAAATAAGGTCTCGTACACAGGGAGAGCGAGAAAATATCACTATTTATGTTGCAATAATGCACGGTATGTTCTCTCGACTCGACAGACCCTTAACAGAAGAAGAAAAACTTGAAATTCTCCTTCATATATTATTCTAGGCCAACTTATGCTAGTACCTTAGCTGCTTCTCCTGAAATACAATCTGTTGATGCTCTTAAAGCTATATGCAAAAATTATGAAAGTATTCAGTCGCGTCTGACACAATTTCATGAGCCCCCTCAATGCACTTCACAAACATTGGCTCCAGAATTTGCTTATTCTAAAGCCAGTAGCTTCACTACACCCCAGTACCGTAATAATAATAATTATAACTCTGCCTATAATAAAAATTATGATAATAAGTCCTACAACAAAAATCATAATAATAATAATAATTTTAAAAGAGTAGCTGCTGTAACAGTGCAAGGTAATTACGCCTTCGCTTGTCCTAGATGTAGGTCAAATTCACATGAGCTAAAACATTGTAAAGAACCTAAAACGATACTATGTTTTGGCTGTGGCAAAAAGGATGTACGACGACCTGACTGCACTGTCTGCAATCGCAATAATAATAATCTACCTAAACCAAAAAACTAGGCAATTTGGATTGCCGAGACAAGTCTAGTAATTTAACTTCTACACAGTCTGACTGGAAAGACTGGCTAAAAACTATTTCTAAATTTTTTTCTTGTTATTCTGTCTCGTCAATCTGGAATGAAAAACTTAATAGCTTACGCCCTTATGTAAATATAAATGTGCTCTCTCACTCCATAGTAGGTCTCTTAGACACAGGTAGCAGTATTACAATTCTTGGTAATAACTCTCATATTAAATTTCTTGATTCGGGATATCAACTTCACTCTTCCAGTCCTTTGCAACTTCTTGCAGCTGGAGGTCAAAACATGACCGCCCTAGGTTATATGACCTTACCCTTTAATTTCCAAAACAAATGTCATGCCATGAACGTACACATCGTTCCTGAAGTTCAAAATGAACTTATATTAGGCATGGACTTTTGGAGAACTTTCGAACTCTTCCTGGGTCATCTTGAGGACATCATTCTTAGTCACACTGATGACTGCCAACTGGCTAACGTCTCCCTTGACGACAAGCATCTGCATGCTTATGAATATCTTTCGGTCGCTCAAAGGGAAATCGCTGACAACATGATAGCTCAATTCCGAGATATCTCTTATGAAGAACGAGGTCTGGGTCGAACATCTCTCATCACACACACCATAGACACAGGTGATACCCCTCCAATTCGTCAGAGATATTACAGAATGTCTCCAGAGAAGCAAAGACTGTTGTGCGAACAATTAGACCAGATGCTTGCTGATGATGTGGTTGAACCCTGTGAGAGTCCTTGGTCCTCTCCAGTACTTTTGGTTCCTAAGAAGAATGGTGAGCTTCGTTTCTGCCTAGACAGTCGAAAACTAAACGCTGTCACCAAAAAGGATGCCTATAACCTTCCCTACATATCTGAAATTCTGGATAACCTCAGGGACGCTAAGTACCTGACCAGCATCGACCTTTCCAAGAGTTTCTGGCAGACCTTGATAAGACCAGAAGATCGTTGTAAAACGGCTTTCTATATCCCAGGCCGAGGTACATTTCAATGTAAATCTATGGCATTCGGTTTGACCGGAGCCCCTGCTACGCAGCAGAGACTGGTAGATTCCCTGTTCTGCGGTCCTGAATTCGAAAACAAAACATTTGTTTTTGTTGACGATATCATTTTAGCAACCTCCTCCTTTGAATCACACATCACCCTACTCAAAAGAATCCATGAGAAACTAAAACATGCAGGTCTTACCATAAACTTCACTAAAAGTCTATTTTTCCGAGAGAAATTGAAATATTTGGGTTATGTAGTGGATTCTAACGGCCTACATGCCGATCCTGATAAGGTAGCACCCATAGTAGACTACCCCTGCCCTAAAAACAGGAAAGAGGTACGCAGATTTATTGGTACTGCCTCTTGGTACCGTAGGTTCATACCAAACTTCAGCTCCTTAGCAGCACCACTCAATAAACTTACTTCTCAGGGTAAGAATGCTCCTCCATTTGTCTGGACAGAAGAAGCTAATGCAGCTTTCCTAAAGCTCAAGGACTGCTTAATCTCTTCACCGGTACTGTCTTGTCCGGATTACTCTCAACCTTTCCAAGTCCACACAGACGCCAGTGACTACGGCGTTGGTGCTGTCTTAACTCAAATCATCAACGGTGATGAAAAAGTCATTGCTTATATGAGCAAATCTCTATCAGCACAAGAGCGTAACTACAGCGCCACTGAGCGTGAAACTCTTGCTGTGCTTATAGCTCTGGAACACTGGAGATGTTATCTAGATAACGGTCTCAAATTTCTGGTCTATACCGACCACGCCTCTCTCAAATGGTTCTTAAACCTTAACAACCCTACTGGTCGATTGGCTAGGTGGGGGGTGCGTCTATCCGCATTTAACTTCGACATTAAATATAGGCGTGGCAAGGATAATGATGTTCCAGATGCCCTTTCGAGAGCTGTGCCTGTAGCAGCAATTTCTAGTACCACCCAGACTCCTCTAGTAACATCTGACCCTTGGTACTTATATATTTTAAATGGTTGTCAGACCTCTCCTATGTCTTATCTAAATTACAGGGTAACTGATAATAAGTTATACCGCTAAATGAAAACTCTAAACCCCTTGGCGCGTGAATTTGAGTGGAAAGAGGTCGTTCCTAGCGAATCTAGGAGGGACATCATGCATAAATGCCACTCTGAACCCACAGCAGCACATTTAGGAGCTTTCAAAACTTATAGGCGGATAGCTCTCAGTTATTTCTGGCCAAGTATGATGAAGGATGTAACTAACTTTGTCAGTAACTGTGACACATGCATAGCTCATAAACATGCTAATCATACTACTTTAGGACTGATGGGCCGACCCAAGCAGTGCTCCCGTCCATTTCAAATGATCAGCATGGATCTAGTAGGACCTTTACCTACATCCACTAAACAAAATACTATGCTACTAGTTGTCACCTGTTGTTTCTCTAAATATTGTCTTTTGTTCCCAATACGCCGAGCTACGGCGGACGCCATTACTAAAATCGTTGAAGAACAAGTAATTCTTGTACATGGCGTTCCTACCACAATTCTTATGGACAATGGTAAACAGTTTGTTAGCAATAAATTGCAAAACCTATTTTCTCAGTATAAAATACCTAATGTCCGCTACACTCCTAAATATACCCCTCAGGTAAATACTGTGGAACGCTACAACAAAACTATTATGATAGCAGTCTCTACTTTCATAGAAAATGATCATAGATCTTGGGATTTGAACTTGCCAAAGATTCAATTCGCACTTAACACAGCAGTCAGTGAAGTCACAGGTTACACACCGTCATTCTTAGTATACGGTAGGGAATTAGTAACTTGCGGGTCCCACTACGTCGATTCCGACCTGACGGATGACTTAATATTTGCCTCTAGAGACGCATATGCTGAAAACGTCGGAAAATTGAGGAAAATCTTTGACCAAGTCCAATCGTCTCTAATTAAATCTCATAACAAAAATTGTGGACCTTATAATCTTCGTCGCAAGAACCACGAATTTAATACTGGCGACATAGTATGGAAAAGGACTTATTATCAAAGTAATAAGGATAATAGGTTTTCTAAAAAACTTGCCCCTAAATACTTAAAATGTCGCATTAAAACTAAAATATCTCCATTAGTATATGAATTAACTGATAAGCAAGGAAAAAACCTTGGGCCCTGGCATATCAAGGATTTTAAAATAAGTAAATACATATCCTAGTAATTATTTCACTTTCTTAACAATTGCAAATCTTTGTACTGAATAACTTGTTGTCGACTTAAAATATATAGAAATTCTCAAATAAAACCAAATTCATACTATGAATTAATTTATTAAAGCTTTAAATATACAATCTTACAACTAAAACGCATATTCTATGTATCTTAAATAACTAAAATATATTGGTAAATAAAACCAAACTCATAGAGTGCAACTTTTTAATAATCTCTTAAAATAATCTTATCTATATAGGAAAAATAAATCCTTATATACAACTAATCTTATAGGTAACAGTATCTTATATACTTTTTGTATTCTAATAACTTGTGATCCTTGCTTATATTGATCATTATTTATATCTTATATACAACGATGGCATAAGATATATTATAACTTAACTACAATACATACAATGTACTACAAACTATACATCTTAACTTATATACTGAATTAATTTAACTTCCTTAAATACTCTTTGTCACTCTCCACTTTCAATGGAATAGTGTTATAAAAAAATTGCTAAAATCATCCTTTTACGTGCCAGATGGTAATCCTTCAAATAGAGTGCGGTTGTACAAACACTTTAAAAACAAGCCTATTGTACTGAGCGGTGGATAACTCACTAAATTAAGCCATTATCTAGAGCGGGTTACAGACTCTTAAAAAAAGCCTTAATGTAAAAATTTCCTTTTGTTTAACTTCTCTGTCTTAAAATTTAATTTAACTTAGGCAGTTATGGAACTTATATTTAAAAAAATAATCCATGAATGTCTACTATAAGTACTTAACTTGACTATGTTCTAGTGTGTTATTCATACCTATAATGTAGCTAGCTGTTCATAGAAGTTAACTTCTGCAGCCTACAAATTCCATTCCTCTCAATATATTGCTGTCAATTAATCGTTTCTTGGGATATCTAATCCAAACGATGGAATAATAACAAATACTTTTAAAATATTTTAAGAAAACATCAAATTAATATTTTAATAAAACACTTAAAAAATATAAAAATATATCTAGTGACAATTCCGCTTAATTTTCCTGCTAAGCCGACGTGACGTCACAAATGCCACGCAGCCAAACCGGAAGAATTTTCGACGCGTTTCGCTTCTACACGAAGCATCCTCAGGAGGTCTTGACTCTTCGAGCGCACGATCGAGAATGAGCGGCCGGCGGCTCGGCACGCCTTTATATAGACGGGCTGAGTTAGCACGCCTTTGTCTAGACTCGAGCGTGAGTCACCGCTCTTTGTTGTAGCTAACAATAGGTGAGTAATACGTATTTAAAGTGACAATGACATCATAATGGTCATAAATTGATAACAAAAAATAATTTTGAATTGTTTATATTATGTAATGTGTTATAGAATATGAAAAATATCGTAAAAAATATAACAAAATTACTTCCTAAAACAAATACATATTTAACTATTTTGTAGTGGCAAATTATCACTAAAAATACGCAACAGTGGTGATGAAACCAATTGCGTCTGTTCATTCAACAGTGCAACGCCTGTACTATGTTTTAATATTTCTAACTGTTCCAATACACACAATCGAAATCCCTTATCACAACAATGTAAAATCTTAAAGGTATTACTATCAAGGAGTTGATGACTGCTTTCAATTAAATGTTTTGCAAAGTGAGACTGTTCGGGATGGTCGTTCCTATACGCGGATTTGTGTTCTTTATATCTAATATCAAAATTACGGCCGGTTCGACCAATATAAACACTGTTACATTCGTCACAAGTAAGTTTGTAAACACCGGATTTTTTATTGTTTTCTAAACGATCTTTTCCGTTACATAAATGTCGTAAATTTTGGTTTGTTCGAAAAGCTACATGGACGTTATTTTTCTTAAATATATTGGAAATTTTTTGAGAGATTGGACCCATATAAGTAATGCTACCTACGTACTTGATATTTCTATCAGTAGGGCAAGAATATAGGAGTGACATAGCTCTATTACGTTGTTTATTATGAATTAATCGATCAACTAATTGTTTATTGTAGCCGTTGGAAATAGCAATTTGGTATATTATATTAAGTTCCTTATTATAATTTTCTTGATTAAGAGGAACCGATAACAGTCTATGGACATAACTTCGAAAAGCTGCTAACTTGTGTTGAATGGGATGACAAGAAGAGAAGGGGATAGCAATATCTGTGTGTGTCGGTTTTCGATATATTTGAAAATCTAATTTATTGCTAACTCTTGTAAGCGTTAAATCTAAAAAGTTGATAGATTGATTTAATTCTAATTCAAGTTTAAATTTAATTTTGGGATGTATATTATTCAGTTTCTTAACAAAGATATCAATCTGGCGAGAAGTGCCAGTCCAACAAATGATTATATCATCAACATATCTATAATAAAATAGAATATTAGGTTCCTGTACTATGTGTTTACGCTCAAAGTCGTCCATAAAAAGTTCGGCCATTAGTGGACTTAAAGGTGACCCCATAGCTAATCCTTCCTTTTGAAAATAATACTCATCATTAAACCTGAAGTAATTTTGTTTCATACAAATAGTAGTTAAATCAATAAGGTCATTTACTTCCCCAGGATGTAATCGTTGTTTCTCAAAGTGATTCTCCAAGACGCGTAAGCAATTTTCGTAAGGAACGTTGGTGAATAGACTGTCTACATCAAGGGATAATAATTTGGCACCGGGAGGTACGTTAATATCTTTGACTTTGTGTATCAGATCTAGACTATTCTTTAAACTATATTTGGGTTTGAAAGATGATTTGCTACACAACAAAATATTAAGATGTTTTGCTAGGTTGTACGCGGGAGCGCCAACATAAGAGACAACGGGACGAATAGGAATGTTCTCTTTGTGTGTTTTTGGTAAACCGTAGAGACAGGGGGACCTAGGGTTCATTGGTACTATATTGTTGAGTGAATGTGTCGGGATAAATGAAGTAGCCTTGATTGCATTTTTAATATCTAGAGTAAATTTCTTAGTTGGGTCGGAATTCAACCGCTCAAACTCCTCACCTTGGATTATATCATTAACTTTCTGGTTGTAATTATTTTTGTCTAATATAACCACACTATTGCCTTTATCTGATTTGGAAACAACTAGATTGTTTTGGCTTAATTTATCTTGTAAAGAATGAAACTGCCTTATCTCAGAGCTATGGTGATTACTAGAGGAGTAAGCTTTTTTAATTTGAACAGCTATTTGGTGTTTTACAGCAATATCAACTTTACCTTTAACACAAGATATTTCAGAATCTACTAACAAAGTTTCGAGAGTTTTCTGTGACAAATTAGGGGTAAGATTATATTTTAAACCTTTTTCTAAAAGAGAAAGTTCTGACGTTTGAAATTGGGTATTACTTAAGTTTTCAACCCGTGGGTGAAACGTGTGAGCCTGGCTTTGATCAATTGAACTAACATCATTATTATTATTAAATTGTAAATTACGTGATAATCTTTCCAACTTCCTAGATTGTGATAAGTATTTTTCATGTGTCACTTTAGAAGCTAAATCCCTAGCTTTACTATCTAAAATATCGAACTCAACATTATGTAAACTGAAACTAAGCTCTGAATATAGGACCTTCAGGTGAAGTTTGAGGACTAATTGCTATTTCCAACGGCTACAATAAACAATTAGTTGATCGATTAATTCATAATAAACAACGTAATAGAGCTATGTCACTCCTATATTCTTGCCCTACTGATAGAAATATCAAGTACGTAGGTAGCATTACTTATATGGGTCCAATCTCTCAAAAAATTTCCAATATATTTAAGAAAAATAACGTCCATGTAGCTTTTCGAACAAACCAAAATTTACGACATTTATGTAACGGAAAAGATCGTTTAGAAAACAATAAAAAATCCGGTGTTTACAAACTTACTTGTGACGAATGTAACAGTGTTTATATTGGTCAAACCGGCCGTAATTTTGATATTAGATATAAAGAACACAAATCCGCGTATAGGAACGACCATCCCGAACAGTCTCACTTTGCAAAACATTTAATTGAAAGCAGTCATCAACTCCTTGATAGTAATACCTTTAAGATTTTACATTGTTGTGATAAGGGATTTCGATTGTGTGTATTGGAACAGTTAGAAATATTAAAACATAGTACAGGCGTTGCACTGTTGAATGAACAGACGCAATTGGTTTCATCACCACTGTTGCGTATTTTTAGTGATAATTTGCCACTACAAAATAGTTAAATATGTATTTGTTTTAGGAAGTAATTTTGTTATATTTTTTACGATATTTTTCATATTCTTTAACACATTACATAATATAAACAATTCAAAATTATTTTTTGTTATCAATTTATGACCATTATGATGTCATTGTCACTTTAAATACGTATTACTCACCTATTGTTAGCTACAACAAAGAGCGGTGACTCACGCTCGAGTCTAGACAAAGGCGTGCTAACTCAGCCCGTCTATATAAAGGCGTGCCGAGCCGCCGGCCGCTCATTCTCGATCGTGCGCTCGAAGAGTCAAGACCTCCTGAGGATGCTTCGTGTAGAAGCGAAACGCGTCGAAAATTCTTCCGGTTTGGCTGCGTGGCATTTGTGACGTCACGTCGGCTTAGCAGGAAAATTAAGCGGAATTGTCACTAGATATATTTTTATATTTTTTAAGTGTTTTATTAAAATATTAATTTGATGTTTTCTTAAAATATTTTAAAAGTATTTGTTATTATTAAAGATGGATTTCCGCAAAGTAACGCCTGAATCTATTCATTAACCAAACGATGGAGGCGAATTCTAGGAAATACTTAGGTGTGTATCTGCACATAGACATAGTTAATAACTTAAGATCATATACTGGAGTTTCTGTAGCTTATATAAGATACTCAAAGTTAGGTCTTAGGTGAAGTATTTTTATTTTTTTCTTAGAACTGCTCAAGGCTAGTGAATTTTTTTTCTAGTAAAAAAATTCTTTCTTGGGTGGGGAGATATGTAACCGATCTAAAAATATCGGTTAACTTAATAATTAAAAATTTCACTAAATACTAATTTAAATCAGCGCGCCATCTGTAGGCAAACGACCAAACGTCTATCTAAATTCCATCTGAATTTAGAAAGCACCTAGGTTAACCTTAACTACCGCGCGCTGAGGTAGTTCAGCGACTCACCAATAGAGGTCGCGCATAACAATCACAAATGTCAATCCAGTCTGTCAGAAAATACCATGATGGTGGTTGTTAGTTTCGAATAGACGGAAGTTTATCAAAATAAAAATTCAAAATCAAGTGCAGTCATTGGCTTTGCGACGCCAACGGTTTTGGAGGCTTTTTTCGTTACCATATATGGTAATGAAATTCGCCCCCGACATCCGCCCAACTTGATGTCTTTCCTCAACGAGGAATCGCGAGCACTTTGACCCCAGCCATCCTCCGTGCAACTACTACTAAAGACTCAGTTAACTAAATCTACAAATTCTAATCTACTTACAAGCCCCAAAATCTGGGGTTCAAGTACAAGGCTGAACTTCAAGTACGAGGGAAGTTCCTGTACACGACTACGAGTACGAGGCTGACCTACTAGCAGCACACTACTACTGAACTCCGGCCGTCCTCTGACTTCCAGCACCGACCGCGGCCAAACGTCACAGCATCTAGCTGGGACAATTCTACCGGCGTGGCGGTGTGGAGCCGAGCCCTGCACGGCAGACCTGCTGCTGAGCATCGACTCAATTACTAGCGGACCGGAGATAAGTCCTTAGCAAGGAAGCTTGCCAAATTGATAAACCTGTCTGAGATCCACGACCCCTTTCTATTCATTATACTTATATTCTAATCTCTCTCTTGTTTCTTTTTCTATGCTCCCTACTACCAACCTTAGGTAGGCAGGTGACAAACGTCGCCGGCGGTCATGAGTTGGATGGGTGACCGCTAGTGACATTACTACTGAGCGCTTCCGTGCTTCGGAGGGCACGTTAAGCCGTCGGTCCCGGTTGTCGTCTTAGGATGGCAGTCGTTATAGCATGGTGGTAGGGCATTTTGCTAATGCCCGCCTGGCTAGCTACCACCCTCAAGTAGAAAATCTGTCGCCAAGCACCTAACGGTGTGTTCCGGCAGCTGTCCTTGAGAGCCAGTACTTCTAGGTTAGCCTGAGCAACATCTTCGACCACATCATCACTTAATATCAGGTGAGATAGTGGTCAAAGGGAAACCTATCAGGCATAAAAAAAAAAAATTCCTTATTTTGTCATACACAAAAAATCAATAGCAAAATATTCTTAATAATATAGCAAATTACTGGAGATAGCCGTAAATACTTGTCTTATCATGATTGTTTTCTCTAAGTAGCTCCATTTGGACCTTATCAGGCGACCAGATAAATGCTTGCTGTTGCTTATGTAACGAAAGATAATGATCCTGCAAAAGTCATTTGAATCTTATTGATTACTAGCAGAACATTAACGGCTTTGTCCGTTCAAAAAGTTCCAGGTCAGATACATATCCTTTTCGGTATTTACAACGTATTTGACAAAACATATTGAACACTTTTTTTTTATGTATCCCTTTAATATTTACAGCAAAAGTTATTATTAAAATAAATAAAATATGTGATCATGCTTGTGTAAACAGAGGTATCAAACATCCTATGGCTATGTCCCTTTTTAATTTCACTGTGAATTAAGTTTGTTTTGTGAGATTTTTGTAGCTTGGCAGTTAAGATATCACGAACTTTCTCAGAAAACTATAAAATTGGCTAAATACCTACAGGACACAAAATGTAGTGCTGTGGTAGTAGTAGCTTTATGGTGGGTTTATTGCTTAACTATATCCCGTTCATATATTTACTATATGCCACTACTTTACTTTATGCCACTACTTGCCGATATGGAAGTAGTGGCATAAAGCTAATTTAGATAAACATCACCCTTTATTTATTTTGGATGTCCAATTTGACGCTCCCAATTGAGAACTATTGTATGTAGTGAGACATTATTTTCATCCAAAATGCTTTAAAAATTACACCGCTTTGCAAATTGAAGTTTTATACCCATGCAGTTGAGTTTGGAATAAGCACGGTCATATAATTGGCTCTTCAATCGTGTCTTGCAGATATCTTAGGTCCATATGATACGAGTATGTATGCCTTTTAGAGAACCGGCAATTAATTCATTTTGTCGACATTCACTTGAATTAAAAACACGGACATGCCCACCCTACATATATATATATCACGTGTAGAAAATTTCTTACTACGATAAGGTACTGCAAGTTTAATGCTATATAATTTGTAATTGCTATATTCATCCGTCACTTTATTCAATCCATTCGAAGTGAAAACACGAAAATGGCTAAAGACCTTAAAAATAAAACGGTTGTCATCACTGGAGGAGCAGAAGGCATTGGTTTCGAAATTGCCGATAATTATCTCAAAAAACAAGCGAAATTAATCATACTCCTCGACATAAACGAAAAGAAAGGCGCTGAATCTGTGAAGACTTTGACATCTAAATATGGCAGTGGCAAGGCAGTCTTTTTCAAGTGTGATGTCACAACAGATCTGGAAGCAGTTTCAAGCAAAATTTTCAGTACGTACAAACAAGTCGACGTCCTTATTAATAACGCTGGTATACTAAACGATAAGCTATTAAAGAAGACTATAGATATCAACGTGACAGCAGTGGTTGAATGGGGCATGACATTTTGGGACCACATGAGGCAGGATGCTGGTGGTAACGGAGGTACTATTGTCAACTTGGCATCGATATACGGCTACAGAATAGACCAATTTCTGCCGATATATCAAGCTTCTAAGTTTGCCGTTATGGGATTCACGAAATCTTTGGGACATGAATATAATTACAATAAGACTGGAGTAAGAGTCGTAGCTATTTGTCCTGGATTCACTGAGACTAAGTTGACAGCACAACCAAAGGCTTGGGATGATACCAATAGTGAAGATTTTAAAGACTTTTTGGATGCTCAACCTTGGCAGAAGGTAGATATGGTTGGAAAAGCGGCCGTGGATATCTTTGAGAGGGGAGAAAGTGGATCAGCTTGGCTTATTGAAGGTTCACGACCAATTGCTGAAGTGGTGCTTACTACCAAGGTTGGTTAAAATTAATCAAGACTAAAAATTTCATAGGTAATATATTAAAATTCTATAATCTTTTTTTCATGAATATGGTGAATTAAGGGTGGTATTTGCTGTAATTTTAAATATTGTATTCAATTCAATTTTACCAATGAAATCCGATAAGTCTAATTATTGTTTCACTGCAGCTGTTTAGTGGTAAAATAAATGAAAATATGAAGTAAGTTATTTGTATTATTTCGTTTCGCTATAGTTAATGTTAGGTACACATTTTGGTACCTACTAACAATCCTTGGAGAGTAATAAAATGTTATTAGTAGTCGTATGACTGTGTATTGTAACGTCTCATTTGGCTCGCTCAGTTTCGTCGCTGCAGAGTTGCAGCGTAGGGTTGTCAATAAATTCAAATTCAAATTTATTTATTTGCTGGAATAAAGGTAGTTTAGATACATAGATCTAAAATATATTATAATTTATTATTATGTCCACTATATTCTACCCTTAATGGGTGTGCAAATTTCGGTTTCATGTCAGTGAAAAATACCTATTTTTCACATACATATGAATTATATTAGACATAAATACTACTGCAGTCAAAAAACAATAAATGAATGTTTTACAAGTTATCATTATTCAATTTACATATAATGGTACAAATTATTATTTAATTAATTATACATTTTAATATTGATCACATTCATTAAATAAATACTCGATGTATTTATTTAATGAATGTGATCAATATTAAAATGTATAATTAATTAAATAATAATTTGTAATACCACAAAAAACTTCACAATTTATAACATTAAACATAAGTTATTTAATAACAGTAAACATTGGCCGTGAATTAGATGTCATAAATCTTTACACTAACGTCAATGTTTTTTAATGATCGGTCAGCTAAAAACTCGTCAATTTTGTAATATGACTTATTAATGAGTAACATTATTAATTTTCTTTTAAAAATGTAAAATGAATTGGTATCCTTCAGCGATGATGGTAATTGATTATAAATTTTAATGCCTAAGGCAAATACACATATTTGTAAAGGGTTGTATTACACTATTAAATTTAAATATATTATTAGAATAATTCAGTGGTAACAAGTTGGTTCAACAAGTATAATATTATTTTCACTTTAACAAAATGGAAAAATTATAATTAAAAAAAACATATTGTTTTGCTCTAATATTGTTATATGTTTCAAATTACTATAATAATTTAGTGACAAATTCATAAAGACTGAGGACTACAGAATACAGACATAAATATATATGTTCTAAATAGCTTACGGCTATACAAAAGTTGTGGTCAAGTTCGTGATTACCAGTCGCTTATTAAATCCCCTCAATCTTTAACTAGCGTCAATGAATTTGTGTATAAATTATAAATCTGTATATATATTGGCATAATATGTTATAGCAGTTTTGCTATATTCCACACGTGTACCGAAATGGTGTCTTTTACTCTCAGATTTTTTTCTTTACCTCTGCATACACATTGGCCACTATCTCAACTAGTAAGTGATGATATGGTCGATGATGTTGATCAGGCTAACCTAGAATGGTTGGCTCACAAGGATAGCGGTCGAAACACACCGTTGAGTGCTTGGTGACATATTTCCTGATTGAGGGTGGTAGCTAGCTAGACGAGCCTACCCTGTTATTACGACAGCCATCTTTAGACAACAACCAGGACAGACGGCCGCAAGACCTCTAAAGCAGGGAAGAACTCAGTAGTAATGCTAGTAGCGGTCACCCATCTAAGTCATGATCGTTACTGGCAACGGATTGTTGCTTAACTTATCGGCTAAGAAAGTTTTATGAGTTCCGTTAGTTCTTCTGTCTGCCTTCTCCGCTTCTACGATGGATTATGATATATGAAAGATTTTACATATTCAATCAGATTTAATAAGTATGGATAAATGTATCATCAGTAAAATTATTTCGTGATTCTTGGCAACCCTACTGATTTATCCCAGTTTCAGTTCATTCCGAAATATAGCTGGCGCATTTAGCGCAGATTGGGCGAGTCTTTAGAGCCTAATTTGCATACAAATAGAAAATATTTGATTTGCGCATATTCTGTGTGATACAGTGAAGATGCGGAGTGAATTACAAATGAAGCATTTTGGCATTACATAATAATATATTGATTGATCGTTTTTATTCTGAATCCTATACGACGGGAGATTATCTGTTGTTTTTATTAGACATTTATCTTATACAAGTCTGTCGCCATGATGCCTCGTTGGTATAGTTACATGAATATAACGTCCATATCTTTTTTTTCAGTTGTATGGTACCAACCATTCAACCGTAAATGGTTGATGGTAATTATTTCAGTGTAACATTTAGAAGTTATTTAATAATTAAGTATTTTCTTTTGAAGTCAATTTAACATTAACATGTATTTTTTTACTTCGTTATTTTTAGTTTTAAGGCGCACGCTGATATTCAAAACTATAAATATTTTTGTTGGTTTTATTGCTATATCGTCTAAGTATTGTACTTGACCATGTAAAACGCGAGTTTCAAAGAAGGCTTTTATAAATATCTAATATGTATTAGATATTGTTTTGAAATACGTACTGAAATTGATTTTATACGTAATTTTTAATATTTTTAACAATTTTAGGGGTAATTTATTGAATCGTTAGCATTGGTGTCTAATAACCGTTACAAATAATACGAGCAATATGATTTTAAAGTAGCGAATACCATTTTTAGTCCATAATCTTAAAACTACTAAACGGTATTTGATGAAATCTGCACTAGGTATTTGTTGTAAATGAAAGGCAGTAAAAAAATTGTCACAATCCAAATAGTTATTTCAGAGAAATGCGTGGACTAAAGTACATACACACATACATTTACTCATAAAGTTTTGTGTATGGACTTGGAAGCCCAATAAATTATCAAACGCAATCATTGCCAAGCGGTAATAAATATGGACTGGCGTGCCACAGGTTCTTGGTTCGGTCTCTACCGCCGGCTTCGTGTTGAAAGAGCATTTTGCGAATGCTCGCAAGGCTAGCTACCACCTTAAAGAAGAAAATCTGACGCCAAGCAACTAACAGTGTGTTTCGGAAATAGAAGAGCCAGTAAAAATTACGGGCACACGAGAATTAACACCTGTATGTCTCAGGGTGACGGGCGCAGTACAGTTCGGTACATGTGACGAAATGCATCTGTGATGATCGGTGTCAGTAGCACATCGCCCTGCGAAGGAAACATCCGTCGCCACGCGCTGCTCTAGCGGCGCGTCGTAGTAAACTGAGGCGTTTTTTTAGAGAAGACTATTATGTGAAAACATAGAAATTATTACGAATGGAAAAGATAACTTCCAGCGGGACTTGAACCGGCAACCCCCCAAATACCGTCCTGGTGCATTACCAATTATGCTATGAAAGCGGGTGCTGGACAGTCGAAAATTATTTATCGGTTTGAATGCACGTCTTTTTGACGTTTGCGATATCTACCCAAATAGCAGAGGATTATTTACTTAGGCTGGTAGATTGATATACGATCAGCAGTGAATACCAAATCGATGATATCATTTTTTTATTTTGATTAGTATTATTTTATAACTTATAAAGACTGTTATGTTTTTTGCCATTGTCGACAATTCACCTCAATTAGCAATTATCTCGTCCAATTGGTACTTGCTTTCGTTGCTATTAATAGTATGAGGCTCCTATGCCAGGATTTCACGAGACAACAGCTGACAACAACTGATAGGCAGTAATTCTTATCCGAGCATCACCAAGATTTTTCATCAGAAATTACCATTCAAACTTGCCACCCTTGATTTGTTGTTATTCTTAACGGACATCCAAATCTTCTGTAGATTCCAGTGATCATAAACAGTTCTGGCTATTGTATCCACCGCAATTCCATGTACAGAAATAGCTAAGGGCCACTTGCTCGAATCTTCCAGCATCTTGAAACTGTCCGAGAGGTGCGACAGTGTGACGTTGTCTCTTGCTCTTCTTACGACTTAGGCGCGATCTTGTTTCTTGATCGGTTAGCTTTTGACCACTATCTCACCTGATGGTAAGTGATGATGTGGTCGAAGATGTTGATCAGGCTAACCTAGAAGTACTGGCTCTCAAGGACAGCTGCCGGAACACACCGTTAAGTGCTTGGCGACAGACACGGACATTCGCGAAATGCCCTACCACCATGCAAATACGAATACAATAAAATGCGATACGTCTGAGTCTAAAAACTCAGAGCCAGAAATGTCGCCTCGTGATCTGTTTCCTTTTGGTCTGGATACCTGGGTGCCCCAGCTCGCGAAACGCTTTGAAGGCAGCTTCTCGAAATGCAGTAGGCAGGCATGGTCTTGGATTAGGCATAGACATCTCGCAGTAGATGGGTTTGCTGACGCCTGGCAAATATATTTGAGCAATATACAGATTGTCTTCAAAATTGTTTTAGTTGTTCATCTATCCATTCATACTCTGCGAGTTGCAGATACGAGTAGTCTAGCGTTGAAGTGCACGTAATATCCTCCAGTCTTATCTAGTATGTCAGACACAGGGTGTTTCTCGCCGCTAATGAATGGAATATCAGTGCAAAACTAGCTGATAAATTGTAGTTGTCTTTAAAGTCTCAGCGTAACATTGTTGCTTGGTGGTTTTAAAGAGACATGTAAGGTAAGTGATCAGGGGTCGGTATATGTATATTATATAACCACTTCTGACTGAGCATGTACTCAGTAATCAGACACTGTACACGCTGTACTTATTCTGTGCTTCACTGAGTGTCTTCGAGAAAAATGCCATTGGATGCCATATCGAGTCTGGCTTCAGCTGTAGTACTCCGCCCATACTTGTGTCAGATTCGCCCGTCATCAAATAAAGCTTGGCTTTAGGAATAGGGTTTGTCAATGTCGCCGGGAGTTTGATGCTGTCAAGACATTAAAGACAACCTCCATTTTTGTAGTTGGTCGTAAGGTTCTGAATTATGATAACGAAGAACATTTATCTGGATCATCTCAGATTAAAAGTATTTTTACCCATATGGGACCACCCATCTTAATGGGACTCCATATGGGATCTTATAAGCATGTACCTGCGGCACCGCAGTCCATAGCATCCTATGGCTATCATTGCATCTAAATTGTAATAGAAATAAATATAGTTTGTTTACTGGGGTCGTTACCTGGATGGTAGTGGCATTTACTGAGCCCTAAAGTCTGTGGCTCAGTAAATGCCCCTACCAGTCTCCCATCCAGGTAACGAACGCAGTAAACAAACTATATTTGAAGCGTTCGTAGCGAAGTTTACTTAGCTGTTCTCAACCGATCAGCAAAGTTAAGCAACGTCGCGCGCGGTCATGAGTTGGATGGGTGACCGCTAGTGACATTACTACTGAGCGCTTCCGTGCTTCGGAGCGCACGTTAGCCGTCGGTCCCGGTTGTTGTCTTAGGATGGCAGTCGTTATAGCATGGTGGTAGGGCATTTTGCGAATGCCCGCCTGGCTAGCTACCACCCTCAAGTAGAAAATCTGTCGCCAAGCACCTAACGGTGTGTTCCGGCAGCTGTCCTTGAGAGCCAGTACTTCTAGGTTAGCCTGAACAACATCTTCGACCACATCATCACTTACCATCAGGTGAGATAGTGGTCAAAGGCTAACCTATGAGGCATAAAAAAAAAAAAAAAAAAAAATTACGGCCCCAGTAAACAAAAACACTGTGTAACGTAGTTCGCCGTACCGATTGTAATGAACAACTACGCACAAGCTAATTGAACGAGTAAAACCGTGAGCAGTAGCTTGTTCATGACTACCCGTATATATATACCCTTACAATATTCAAATGCGGCATATCCAGCCATAACCAGGGTGACCGTGCTTACCACGGCATAAATTACGCTTTATCGGGACCGGTCCGCAAAACTAGCCGATTTATGGCAACACGCGGAATTGGACGCAAGATATACACGCTTTAATTTCATACGAGAATAGTTGGCTTATGGTAATGCGATATAAATATTATATGGGGTTATTTTGATTAAGTTTTGATACGAAAATTATTTCCTTTAGATTAAACACAGGACACCTTTATCCCGATCAACTAGGAGTATAGTTCCCAAAGCTCAAAAAAAATCCACACGGAAGAAGGTAAGAAGAAAGAAGTTCTCGATCGTGCGCTCGTAGAGTCAAGACCTCCTGAGGATGTTTCGTGTAGAAGCGAAAAACGTCGAAAATTCTTCCGGTTTGGCTGCGTGGCGTTTGTGACGTCACGTCGGCTTAATAGGAAAATTAGGCAGAATTGTCACTAGATATATTTTTGTATATTTTAAGTGTTTTATTAAAATATTAATTTGATGTTTTCATAAAATATTTTAAAAATATTTGTTTTTATTAGAAAGAAGTACGTTAATAATTCCCGATAGTAGGTTTAAAATATATTTTAGTGTGTTTTAAGGTTTTTTATTGCAGTATAGCCTTTGACTGCTATCTCAGTAGTTACAAAGAAAATTTGTAAAAATTACAATGATACGACAATTATAGTCATGTGCGGGATACGAACCTTCCACCTCTATAGCCGGGGTATCTTCTAACTGATAAGCCAATATGATATATGACGCATGATTCTAATTTGTCCTCTCGGAGGATCGTATGAGAATGGAGCGACATCTATATTTCAAAGGAAAAATTATATAGTAGTCGTGTGCTCCCACTCCGCGGAGAAAGCGTCATAGTTGGTTAGTTCTCTATTCTGGGGTCGTAGTATACTATTCAGGAATTAATTAATGATAACAATTTTAAATAACTTAATTGTAGTATATTTATAAGACGCTTTTTTATTATATCTCAATTTTTCAAAATAATTTCATCAGTATATAACTTTATCCAAAATTTCAAGCGGAGATAACCGAACTAGAATTGTGCTATATTGTTTCAAATGTTGTATTACACTATTAGCTGCTTGGCGACAGATTTTCTACTTAAAGGTACCAGCCAGGCTACCAGCCAGGCGAACATTCGCAAAATGTCTCCCCTCCCCATCAACATGCGATGTAGAGAATCATGTTCAAACAGTTACGTCATCGAGGGTGTAAAAAAAAACTTTGGCGTTTATATTATAAGAAGACCCGTCGGATTGCGGATAGTATGCTACAAAATTATCAAGTAGAGCCGACGAATCAAGCAAGTACGTGGTTCCTATAGATATTGTCGATAAATTGTGAATGAAATAAACGTCGAGGCCGAATAGTGTACCGCTGTGAATATGAAATTTCTATGCTTGTGTACAGCCATATATGTAGGTTAGTGTAGTTTACATATAGAGAGTGTAATAAATATTGACTATTTCATATTGACAAGTATTATTTTCATGAGTATTGACGCAGGTTAAGCGAAAACATAGAAATTATTCCCAGTATAGAAATAAGTGCCGCTGAAGTTATCTTTTTCCATCAGAAATAATTAATATTTTATGTCATAACTATTTATTCAGAAGGTGCAATCCTTTAAAAGGGTGAAGGGTAAAATTAAGCCGAGTTAGGACTCTTGTAAGCTCTAATACTAATGTATTGTAATCCTAGTTACTTACGCTATAGAATAGTACGCGAATAGTAGTGCCGAGTACTTAGATAGACAAACCAAGAAATAAATATGTGGTCTTCAAGATTTTAACAAAACGGGGTGGCACCGCAATAATTTTGAAAATGTATCTTCACTCACCTGGTACATTCTGAGATAGAAAGAGCTGCTCCGCTTGTCGAGCTGCAGTAATATCAGCAGAATAAGGCAATGAAAGAACGCCGGAATATGCAACCTCCCCGGGCAACCATTTGTAATGTTATATCAACCGCTAGTCGCACCAGATTTTTTCTTCAAATTGTGAAAATCTCAAAATCCAAAAGAAGCAACTGAGTAGAGCTGAAACAGTCGTCAATCCTGAAATCGATAACGTGTAAAAAAAATCTTGTAAACCTTCTAAATTTTCCGAGGTTTTTACATGTTACAAATATACGATAGGAAAAATTTAAGTCATGTGCGGGATTCGAACCCGCGTCCATTCACCCCTTTAGCCGGGGTATGTTCTAACCAATTGAGATATTATATCTAATATTTTAAATTTTGTAATGTAATTATTGCAAACATAACAGTATTAAAATGTTTACAGTTTAAAATATACATTTAGACAGTTGGATGTTTTTTTTTTATGTTATTGTGACGGAACAAGCCCGAGGCCCACCTGATGTTAAGTGGACTAACCTCTGCCTATAACAGACGCATTTCCTCAGCGACGAATTGCACTGTGAACTGCACGGCAGTCCATAGCCAATGCCACTGAGCTAAACAACAAAAAATGTCGTACACAACAAAAATAGTCTTAAATTGACAACTATGACGGGTGACCATTTATTTATATTATTAGTTAAGAAATGAAAAATAAATATAAATTTTACTCAATAAGCTCTAGATGATAATAAGGAGAAAAAAACGTTCATTTTTATCGGCTACCTTCAGTATTTGCAGCCTCTCTGAAAACTAATTATATATTTTTCTGAAGCAATGTTAGCCCAGCGGTAATAGCTATGGACGGCCGTGCAGAAAGGTTCATGGTTCGATCCCCACCGCCCACTTGAGCTTCTTCGCATGGTGGAAGGGCATTTTAGGAGGGCTCGCGTAGCTGCCACCCCTAAGTAGTTTGTTTTTCCATTTGTCGCCAAGCACATAACAGTTGTTTCCTGCAGCAGTTCTTGAAAGACAGTAAAGTTACGGGCACATAAGACTATGCATCTGTTATACGGAGAAGTTAACAGAATTCGTCAGGTAAGCCTCGTGCTTATACCGTCACAATTCTGTAAAACAATCTAGCACGATATCTTGTTTTGGTTAAAGTTGGTTTTAGGTCTAAAATTATTTCGTAAGATAATTCCGTTTATGAGCTAGAGACCCGTGACATTCTGACGGACGAGCAGACTACGGAGTCTCATGAATAGAGCCCTGTTTTATTTTTTGGGTACGGAACCCTAAAATCGCAAGTGTCGCACATTGTAATAGTTTCGAAATAAAAAAACCAGCCAAGTGCGAGTGGGACTCGCGCACGAAGGGTTCCGTACCAATATCAGTAACCTAATCTTGCAAGTTACAGACACTTTTCGCAGTATCTGATTGAGTACGTACCGCGAAACCTCTTTTATTGTAAGGGAGCCCTCTTCATTATTTATTTAATTTTATTTTAATTAATCATATTTAAAGAGAACATGAAACTAAATATTCTGTGAATAGTTAGTGTCTACCTTTCACCGTTATTAGTATCGAGCAAGACACGGTAAAAATTAAGTTTGTTCTATGGGAGCCCTTGAATATTTATTTAATTTCATTTTTAGTATATGTTGTTATAGCGGCAATAGAAATACATCATCTGTAAAAATTTCATCTGCCCAGCTATCACCGTTCTTGAGATACAGCCTGGTGACAGGCGGACGTACAGCGAAGTCTCAGTAATAGGGTCCCGTGTTTACCCTTTGGGTACTGAACCCTAAAAAAACATTACTGTGAATTTAAAATCCGTGTGCAATACAATTTAAAATTTAATATCAAATCATGACATATTTATTATGTACACGGTAAACTCATTAACACATTAAAATTTTATTATACCGTTTTATTTCCCGCTATTTTTTTTCATTGTCTACACGATACTCACGTTTTGCCAAATGTAACTAATATCACAATAAAAATGATCTAACATGCAATATTAAAGTTAGCAAAGCAGTATTGTTTGATATATTAATTGCGGCAAGGTACTAAGGCGCGCCGCTTTTACGTTCTGTGACGTAGACAGGAATTGTTTTAAAAGTATTCATAAAAGAAGACATAATACTACTTTGAATGGAAAACTGCTTTTGTAAGGGCTCACAATGGATCTAATTTAATATTGTAAAAGTATGGAGAGTATAAAAAGTTGTTCTAGAGAGTTCTTAGATACCGCTCTTTGCATGTAGAGGCTAGGAGCAGGGTGATTCAGTTAAGGTATTTTATTTTTTTCTTTACATGGTTTTTATTATAATTACGAAATGTTGTTTTGAGTATTTTGTGTCAAAAGAGTATATTTATAAATAGCTATTATTTTCAGTACTTTAATTCTTTTTTATATATAATTAACCTAACTTTTTTATGTAAGATAATATTGACTACATTTTAATTATTAATCAAAGTTAATAGAAATATAATGTATCTATGTTCTAGTTATAAACATTATATTTCTATTAACTTTGAATAGAAATATAATTTATAGAATATGAATATGAGTACCTATTTGAATTTGGCGCCAAAACGAATAAACTTTTTGGCCTGTATCGACGTCAGCTATCGGCTAAACTGGATGTTTGTACTCAGGATCGTAAACTTGAA
The DNA here is from genome assembly GCA_963890685.1 of Plagodis pulveraria. Taxonomy (NCBI): domain Eukaryota; kingdom Metazoa; phylum Arthropoda; class Insecta; order Lepidoptera; family Geometridae; genus Plagodis; species Plagodis pulveraria. Next base: position 35,073,139 of record OY982955.1, read on the forward strand.
ATTGCGACTTGAAAATGACAAGGCTCTTAATATTTTTTTCTGTAATATCTCCGTGAGCTAGTAACCGATTTCGATTATTTTTTCTTTGTTCGGGCATCGAACAAAAAAAAAAAAACACACACAAATAGTGACCTCAAGGTGAAATTGAAGTTCAAATATTAAAATAAAAAAGTAATATAATAAAATATTAATGGAGAAAACACATATTTTATTTCTACTTTCAGAATACCACAATGCTTCGGACTTGTATGAGGGTTTAAAATTATTACAACTCAATTTGTCAGCGAATATTTTTCTCAATATAAATAATTATTTATGATACTTACTTAATTAACACACACTTCACAAAATGACAATGAAATGTAAAATATGTAATTTTATATATGTTAAACAAAAGCCTTTCCTATTAGAGAGGCATGTTATAATCCCCATGCTTAGCAGGCGTCTTTGGGATTGCAGATTTCTAAGATGGCCAGTATTCTTATGAAGGCACTGTCACCCGCCTTCTGTTATATTTCCCTTTCGTCGCCTCTTACTTTATTTTTTTCAATAATCAATTGATTCAGGCGTTACTTTGCGGAAATCCATATTTAATAATAACAAATATTTTTAAAATATTTTATGAAAACATCAAATTAATATTTTAATAAAACACTTAAAAATACAAAAATATATCTAGTGACAATTCCGCCTAATTTTCCTGTTAAGCCGACGTGACGTCACAAATTCGTCCGGTTTGGCTGCGTGGCGTTTGTCACTAGATATACTTTTGTATTTTTTAAGTGTTTTATTAAAATATTAATTTGATGTTTTCATAAAACATTTTAAAAATATTTGTTATTATTTATTTTTTTCGTTTCACAAGAATATAGGTATGGGGTAGCGGGCGTGCAATACTAGCTCGGCATATACATTGTTTTACCTTAATGTTTCATACAATATTGTAAAAAAAAGTATGTTTATGCACAATGAGCCATATACTCTCATAGATTAAAGTGTAAAAGTAAGTTTCTCCTCATTTTCCCAATAAAATAGAATTCTCAAAAGTGTTTTATTTCTCCTACGTATAATAATTTTTATCATTGCAAAGAAAAAACTATAAGCTTTTAGATTAGAGCCCAAGCAAGACATAGGATAATTCTAAAACAAACTTGGAACCGGAGTGATGAGCACATTCCAGTGTCAAGTAAACCTAGAACAGTGGCACTGAAGCTGTCATGGAAATTCGTGACTCTTACCATAAAACGGGCGATTTGTTACTTGTAAGTTAATCTTAATTATATTGAAGAGAGAGTTACTATGGTTTCACTTTGGTACTGAAAGCTCTCGTAACCCTAGTGCTACGAATTACGAAACTTACTCGTAGCTTTTATTATTCCCATTTTATCACCAGGAACAAAGTTTGTGTGTAGAAATTTCTTCATTAATTTTAATAAATTTTATCATTCTCAACTCTTGCTATCCATTAAATGACGTGAACTATTTCAGTTTTCACCATTCAAATAATGAATAATTAAATAGACCTTTCATTTAGCAAGCGTCCTCTCTTTGCTTTACTCAAGACTACGTTTTCGTTAAGCTATTTTTTTCTGTAGTATAAATAATTAAAGTTCTCTGCATTCAACTGGGATTAATTTCAGTGATATTTGAATGAAAAAATATTATTCTGCGTAAATACTGAATAAAGTGTTTTGATCTTGGGTACAGAAGAGTATACAGCGCTAGGATTTTACTTTTATGTTGGGGTATGGAATACAAGTAAAAAATGTTTAAACATAAAAATGGAACCGACTTCAGCACTCAAAAGTGTGAAGTAACTTGTTGAAGTCGATACCCTTCACCCTTTTTAGTGACCCTTGCTACTTACGGGACCGATTGTCATTCACTGTCAATGACTATATCATCAAGATAGGAACACTTTTCAGTTATTGTAGTGTAACTAAAAAACGACTGAAAGGATTTTAATGAAATTTCCATGGAACCACACGGGAAACATCAATTTCAAATAAAAAAAGAGTCATCAAAATCGGTTCACCCAGTCAAAAGTTCTGAGGTAAAGAAAATAAAAAAACAGTCGAATTGTCCTCCTTTTTCTTTGAAGGTGATCAAAAAGTAGAATTCAATCTATGGATAAACAGACCATAAATAGACCATTTTTTAAGAAATTTACTTATTATTTCCGCGAACTGTCTTGTCTTCTTTATGAACATGTGTGGTCATCAACCGAATCCTCAGTTAACAGCAGTTGAGATTTTAAAGCAACCCGGAATGGCAGAAGTTCATGTTACTCTAAGGTTGAGATACAGGTCAATCGCAAGCCTGCAGAGCACAAATAATATGCAAAATTTAAATTCAAGTGAAGCTCATTACATAAAACCCCTCAGTTCCCGAGTTCCCAAAGAATTCTCATTTCTCTTTTCAGATACAATCGACAGGAATATTTGTGCAAATTGTAAGAAAGCGGAAGCATTCGGCTTAATATAAAATGTGGGGTTTCTTTAATTTCGACTCGAGGATATATTGCGAGCACTTCAAAGGGGATTCTTAATAAACTTATAGGATTTTTTACGCACCAATTTGTATATATTTGGTTATAACCGACTTATGTTGGAGTGAGCTTTAAGATGAGATATAATAACTTTGTTGAGGATATATAAGTATTATTGATTTATCAGTGCAGTACGAGTAGATCAGTGATTATCCATATATTTTTTTATATTTTTTTTTATGGTATTGTGACGGAACAAGCTTAAAGCCCACTTGATGTTTCTACTTGACTAACCTCTGCCTATAATAGATGCATTTCGTCACAAGTCACGAATTGCACTGCGCCCGTCACCTTGAGACATAGTTGTTAAGTCTCATGTGCTTGTAATTTCACTAGCTCTCAAGGACTGCTGCCGGAACACACTGACAGGTGCTTGGTGACAGATTTTCTACTTGAGGGTGGTAGCTAGCCAAGCGGGCATTCCCAAAATGCCCTTCCACCATGCTGTGAAGCTCAAGCCCGCGGCGGGATTCGAACCGTGGACCTGCTGTGCGGCAGTCCATAGCCAATGCCACTGACCCATCACTGTTTCAATGAGCTTCAATGCTATGTTGATCACTAATATTTATTTATCAGTGCAGTAGATCAGTGATTATTCATAATTTTATACCTATTTATGAAGGATGATATAAATGATATAGAAGTATGGATGATGTCTGTATAAGCGCCGGGTCCTACTGAGATTGTTTTATAGCCACTTTGTCCCTTGCAACAAGCTAGTGGTAATTTTTACTAATGGCTCTTGTTTCGCTTGCGCAGTATACTTTGCAATTAAACTTGGTTTGATGGTATTCAAAGTCAAAGGCAAAATTGTGTATTCAATTTAGGCGTCTACGACGCTCTTATGAAGGTCAATTACAATTTTTTGTATTAAAATATTCTACATTGTACTAACACGATCAGCAAAACAATATATGTAGCCACTGCGAGAAGAACGGGCAAGAAACTCGGGGCCATTCTTTTAAACGTCTTGTAACACTATTTTACAATTTAACAATTCTTTTAACAATGTGTTAAATACTTAGTATGTAATAAAATATTACAGTATTTGTTTAAATTATGTAGGTGACAGGCGATAGCTTGGCAGAGGCGGAATTATCCAGGCATTTTTGTTGTACATATAAGTTATCACAAACTGTGTAGTAGGATTTCCTAATCAATATGTTTTTGCAACTTGAATTTTCCTTCTGTGAGTGTTGTAATATGATTGGGAAGTTTATCATAAAACCGTAAACAATTACCTAAGGAGGACCTTTTATTTGTCTTTGCTAATCTGAAACCTGGCACCGCTATTTCATCTTTATTCCTAGTGTTGTAATCGTGATTGTCACTGTGTAATTTAAATTTACTCAAATTTTTACGAACATACATGATATTTACAAAATATATCCAGACTTGCTAAAGTGACACGGCTTGGTAAGTTGACATGGTGGTACAAAGACAAAGGTAAAACAAATGATAAAAGCCACCTCCATTCATGTCGGACTTCTATTTAGAATCTCTTTTGGAGTAAGAATTTAATTTTAAATTTTGCTAATTAAGTTTAATATGAAGCGCTCGTAGCGAAGTTTACTTAGCTGTTCTTAACCAATAAGCAAAGTTAAGCAACGTCGCCCGCGGTCATGAGTTGGATGTGTGACCGCTACTACTAAGCGCTTCCGTGCTTCGGAGATCACGTTAAGCCGTCGGTCCATGTTGTTATCTAAAGATGGCAGTCGTTATAGCATGGTGATAGGGTATTTTGCGAATGCCCGCCTGGCTAGTTTCCAAGTCGCCAAGCACCTAACGGTGTGTTCCGGCAGCTGTCCTTGACAGCCAGTAATTCTAGGTTAGCCTGAGCTACATCTTCGACCACATCATCACTTATCATCAGGTGAGATACTGGTCAAATGCAAACCTATCAGGAATAGAAAAAAAAGGCATCTTTGACGCTCTTGAAGTCAATTACAAAATGTGACTATCAAAACATTCTAATATAATGGTTTGAATATATTTGATTAATAAAGTAGTTTCATTCAACGAAATATCTTAGTATATTTGAGGAACGTACTGCTTGATTTTATTGATGGCCTATCACGCAAGCCGACCATCATAGACCAATGACACTTTCGATATCAAAAAAAATTGAGATGTGGTCACTTTGCCAAAAGCTTTCTGAGATATTTAGTATTTTTTTCCACCAAACAAAGTATTAAAGTTCCAAGTCTACTTTGAATACTTTGTTAAAGCTATATTTCAGACATATTTAGAAAAGTTGTGAAAATCTGGCATTAGGCAGTTTTCCGCATGAGAAAGTTCTGTATAGACAGACAGTGGCTTCATTCCGAAGTTTGCCGGCTCCCTGCCAACCGTCACAACACTTTAAACGAAACTGCGCGAGAATAATATTTTTATTTCGAAGTTTGCAGGAAAGTTCCCGTTTCGTGGGAAGCAATTACATATTTATACTGAATGCAGTTCCTGTCTGTTTAAGTTTAGTTGGAAAATGTAGTAATAGCTTCTTTTTGCATAATGTGCTTACAAAACATGATATAATGGTAAGCTTTACCAACTGTCGGAAGGAGTTGATGCCCAGCAGCATGTGCTGCGGTGCAATGGCTCGTTACAGCACTGCCGCGCTGGTAGAGACGTAGATGGCAGCGGTCGGTGCTGTAGTTCAGGAGACGGCCGGAGTACAGCGTTGTACAGGTTCAGGAATAGTCACTCTTATTGGAACAGCAGCCTCGTACTGGAACCCTGGAAGGCACATGTGCTCTGGTCATGGTGGGTTCAGTGAGGTGTTGAGCAGGTGGGTCCACTGTCCTTCTGCTATTGAGCATATAGGGACTAGCAGAAGGCCTTTACGGATGTGGCCCGCCAGCAAACAACAGGTGCCATAAGGGCCAAAGGTAAAAGTAGGTGCTGCTGGTGAAGAATTCGCATCCGCTAAGGCTTCCGCTACCGAGCATAAAGGGACTAGCTAGGCCTTTCGCGGATGCGAACCACCAGCCGCATTAGGATGCCAGAAGGACCAAGTAGGTATGTTGCTGGTCAGGATGCGCACAATCCACGAGGTCCGTTCGCTACCGAGCATAAAGGGACTCGCCTAGGTCCCTCGTGAATTGCGAGCTACCAGCAACACCCTTTAAAGTTCTGCCAGAAGGGCGTAGGTATACATGTAAGGAAAGATTTACGAGTTGTAAAGCAACAGAAAAACACAGAAAAATATAAAAAAGGTACACAAGATAGTTATACTAATAGCGAGCTATTAGCATGTTCAAACACATATCAGTGAGTACATACCCAAGAATCAAATGCACAATTAGCACAAAGAAATTTAGAGGTTAGTTTTATAGTTTTGGTCAAATATATATCCACTAACCCAGGTATAGTATGGGGTTTCAGAAGTTTAAGAATAAATAACTTACATTTATTAACTTTTGCCAATTATTAATACCCAGCTACTTATTATTTTATGATCTTGATTTTTATTGTTTTATGATCCTATTAATAATTGTTATATATTATGAGAGTTGAATAATTATTTAGTTAACTAAATTATTTAATAAAATATTCTATCTCTTAGGGTGACATCTATATATTGCCGATTGAAGGTTTCGTTTAGAATTTGCGACCTCTATCGGTTTATTGATGAATTACTTCAGTAAGTAGCGCTGGTAGTGAAATTGCATTGAGAACCGATAGATAATTCTATTTTGTAGTTAACTCAGTAGATGTCGCTAATTGAATTTTTATTTAATTGTGTTTACCTGGATTTTAGCAAGGTCAATAATAAACTTAAACATTAGTACTTGAATTTTATCTTCAAATCATCACAATTTACACTCATGACGTCCTTCTGAACATAGAAATGAAATGAAATGAAAATGAAATGAATGAAATGAAATGAAAAAATATTTATTTGACAGAGAAATAAAAATACATGACATAAAAAACATCTACAAATACATAACAATAACGACAATTATTAAAATATATATTAGTTGATAAGTTGTTATACTTGTAGGTCAAGCATAATGTGTCAAATTGGACTCATCTCAGCATAATGCCGAGTGTCATAGACATTCGACGCTGGTTTTCAGATGAACCCATCACGCGGTTGGCACTAACTTAAAACAAGAAGTCAATAAGGAAAAACTACATTTTACATTAATATGTTATATCAATAAAAATATTTCTATTACATATCAGTCTAAAGAATAATAATGAATAGATATGTATATACATATATATTTATACATACATATATGAATAAACAAATACATAAATATAAGTAAAATAATAATATATATATATATATATATATATATAAATATAATAATTCGATTATGAAAGTGTAATAAGGGTTTGCACGGATATTAAATGTTGATTTTAGGTTCAAAGAAACACTAAAATTTTAATTGTACAGCAACTATAAAAAAGACATGTCCATATTTATGTCCTCATGTTTTATTTGTTCGCACATCAGGTACTTTCTCAGGTTGGATCTAAAAGTGTTTAATTTATTTAGACTCCTAATGGGCGGGGGCAAATTGTTCCAGCACTTGGTCGCCGCATAAATGAACCCTCCTCTGAAGGCCGTTGTGCGGTGCCGAGGAATGGATAGTTGCTTGGAACAGTGTCTCGTAGCGCATTGCCTGCCACTGGTTACCCAATTAAACTTATTATACAAATACGAAGGTGTTTTGTTATTAATTATACCAAACATAAGGCATGCTAAATGAAGTTTTCTCCGAGTTTTCATTCGGAGGGCATAATGCTGATTCAAAAAAGGTGTAACATGACTTCGGGGAGGTATTGTGAAACAAAATCGGGCACAAGCGTTTTGGACTCGTTGAATTAAACGCTGTGTGCTTGACAGTAACCTAGGACCGTACACAGTATCAGCATAATTAAGCTTAGAAAGCACAAGGGATTCGACCAGTTGCATTCGCAGTTTTTCATTAAGGTATGGACGAAGCTTATACAACATTTTGAGCCTATAAAAACAATTTCGTACGGAATCAGCGATGTGTTTTTCAAACCTCAATGCTGTATCAACATTGAGACCCAAATTACGTGCCTCATACACGCGTTCTATAGTCTGCCCTGCTAATGAAACTACTATAGACCTAGGTAATGAACTCAACTTATGTTTACTGCCGTAAACCATATATTTAGTTTTTGTTGGATTAAGTAAAAGACTATTAGCTTCAGACCATGACGCTATTCTATCAAGGTCTTCGTGAATATTCTTAAGGGCACTATCTATTTCACCAGGTGTAAAATGTATGTATAGTTGTAGATCGTCGGCATAAATGTGGTATTTACAATGTCTTATACATCTGACAATGTCAGCACTGTATAGAATAAAAAGAACAGGTCCTAATATGGAACCTTGTGGTACACCTCTTTGTACTTCTGTTTGGCTTGACAACAGACAAGCACCATCAGATTTACGCAACTCCACATATTGTTTACGACCACTTAGGTAGCTATGAAACCATTTAATGGCTTTGGAGTCGAAACCATAGAAGCTAAGCTTGGACAGCAGAAGTGTTATATTGATGGAATCAAAAGCCCGGGAAAAATCTAATAAAACCATTAAGGTGCACATACCCTCATCCTGAGCAAGTAAAATGTTGTCAGTTACATCGAGAAGAGCAGTTGCAGTACTTCGCGTTTTCCTGAAACCAGACTGAAATTCTGGAAGAATATGTTTATTTTCTAAATAATCTGTTAGCTGGTTGCAAATAACATTTTCTAAAATTTTTGAAGTGCAAGGAAGAATACTGATTGGTCTTAAATCTTTGATGTTAGCAGGTATATTGTTTTTTGGTAGTGGCCGAACAATTGCTGTTTTCCAGACATCAGGAAAAATGGAGGTGACAATTGAGGGGTTCACAATTGCTGTGAGAGCATTCAAAGAGTGCGGTAATGTCATAAGCAACATTTTTAACGATATGTTATCAGAACCTTCTGCATTTGATTTAAGACTCTTAACGATATTGTAGATTGTGTTAGAGTTTATAGGTTTGATACAGAATAAGTTATTGTTGAAACGAGCAAATTCAAAATACGTTAGCTGTGATATGGAAACATCCGATTTACCATGAACATTTAAAAAGTGTTGATTTATTGCATTAGCATCGCTGAAATGACTCGGAAGTTCTTTATCCTTATTTGATTGCAAAAGAGTTGACTTTAAGTTTTTCCATAATGTTTTTGGATCATTTATTTTATTATTAATATTGTGTTCATAGTATGCTACCTTTTCAAAATACATTGACCTATTAACTAACCCTTTGAGGTCTTTGTAATACTCCATTTTACTTTCTTGTTGCGTAAGTCTATACACCCTTAAAGCTTCATTTCGCAAATCCATCATTAGCTTTATGTTATCTGTAATCCATGGGTAGCTGCGCTCTTTAATGACAATGGTCTTTAAGGGAGCATGTATGTCGAACAAAGATAGTATATACCGGTTAAAAGAATACACCATTTCATTAACATCTTTAATATATATGATATTATCCCAACTAAATGAATTTAAGAGCATTTGGAACGAATCCAAACATATATATTTTAGTGGTCTGTAAGTAATACTGTAAGGGATAGGTCTATCTCTTTTGATGTTAAATTCAGAGATAACGAACGCATGCCCTAGTAAGGAACCCACTGGATCGACAGAAACAGATCTAGGAGTAAGATCTGTACATACCAAATCGATAAGAGTCTGGCTGTGGTTTGTAAAGTGAGTCGCTGAGGTGACAATTTGTGTTAAATTTAGACACCGTAAAGCAGTACAGAGATGTTTTGTTTTAATGTCATTCAAATCCAGCATATTGATATTAAAATCTCCTAAAATAATAACATTATCACAGCTCGATACAGAATTGATTGAATCCGTTAGAGCGTCTAAAAACAGTTCAACATTTAGCCACTGGGGCCGATAAGCTGTGCCAATTGCGATTTTTCTACCGTTGGTTATAAGCGTGAGCCACATCTGCTCAACAGATTTATAACGAGGTTCTACGGGGTGTGGACACAAATGTGCATTGATTCCGCGCTTAATGTAGAAAGCCACACCACCACCGTGGCCATCACAGACGTTGATCGGACGCGGAACATAACGTAACCTATATCCAGGGACACACGGCGCGCGGCCTCCTTCACCCGCTCGCAACCAGGTTTCATTTATTGCCATAACATCAACGTCGTGTTTAATCATACCTACTATGAAATCGTCATGATTAGTTCCTAACGAACCCGCATTAATCAAACCAGTGCGTAAAAATTTTTTACAAACCATTATAAATATATCTTGTATTAGTTATAATTAAATAAAATTATATTTATAGTACAACGTATATTTAATAAAATAAATATCTACTTATATATTTAATAATTAAAGTATATACACACACTATAGAATATATAATAAATAAAATATACACCGCGATGAATATCAAATAATAAAAAGTAATAAAATTTATGTCATATAAAATTGCAATCCCTACCTGATAAAAATAAACATACAAATACCTACTGAGTAACACAAGTATACTGGTAATAAATCAATACCTAATACAATGTGGCATACCTAACTACCAACTGAAGTAAGCATGCGACACATATATATATACATATACACAATTATATGCTATTATTGCATCAAGTAAAAATCATTGGTCGCTGCGCTTATTATGAGACAATGCATGGCGAATAATACAAAAAATAAATGATCAAGCTAAACTTATTATGTTTGTGGAGAACTGTAGTCAAGATCATGTTTATCAACGTGAGCAGTCTTGTGAAACTTGTGTGGAAACATAACGGTCATCCTTCAGCATAACTAAGGGCAACAAGACTACTCAACAAAAAAAAAAAAAGTCTCTTCGACACACCTGTTGTTTAATACACCCACACATGTTTAATAACATGAAATGAATTAAATTGAATAAGCAGTAATTTTTATGATGTTAAAGTATATCTGGACTATATAACATTATGAAATAAAACTATGTTACACATATGTTACATATATAACATAGGAAGGTCCCTACCTATACCTACAAGTTTTATCACTAAGACAATACAGATACGTTATACTATGTGTTTATTTATATATGTATATATACAATATGATACAGGTTTTTATCATGAATACAATATCACGCATGACCGTAGGTTCAAACAGACAAATAGGCAGTGACCACAATTAGTAATAATTGATTTTAAGTACCTTATGATGACACAATAGGTAAGTTTTTAGTACATTAACGACAATAGGAGTATGATATCACTTTTTCTGTTTGTTTTTCGTCACCGCGGTCCTGCGAGTTAAGGTAGGTTCTGCAGGGACGACGACGGTCTGTAGCAACGGCGCAGGCTGTGGAGAGTGCAGCGATGGTGACCTTGACGCGCTGGAAGCAGTCTTCGTTGTTGCAGACCCGGTTGTTGACGGGAATTTATTAAGTAACTTTTCAAGCTCCTCCACGGAAACAATACGTTTATGCTCGTTGTTAGGTAGCTTTATTATTATATTTCCATTGCGGGTCCAACACTGGCTGCTTCCAAAGTGTTTGCGGGCCGTAACAAACATTTCTTGGCGAGATTTAGTCAAGAACTCTCGGAGAACGGTCGTTGTCGATTTCAACCGTTTTTTCTCTTCCCATATGCGTTGACGAACATAGGTATCAGTAAAGCGGACTAATATTGGTCGATTGCGCATATTATTCTTGGGGCCCAAGCGATGGCATAGGTAAAATGAAGATAATTTAATATCGGTAAGCTTCATCGTGGTATTAATTACGCTAAGAATAACCGCAGCACTATCCTCACCGACCTTTTCAGGAATTCCAGTGAAAAGCAAGGCGTTACGCCTGTTGTAAGTGTCCAAATCTTCAACTCGATCACTCAGAGATTGAACTTGTGCACGCAGCAGTTGTATGGTTGATAACGCAATCTCCTTAAAATCCTTGAAATCCTGAGCTAGCTTCTCAATACTAGGCTTACTGTCATGCGATGATGTAACTGAAGATAACAGTGATTTTTCGATCTCCGCCATTTTCGAGATCAGAGTTTCTTCAATCCGTTTTTGGTTATTCAAAACTTGTTGAACACTGGCCATCACTAGGTTTTATGCACAAAGTAATTTGAAAAAGTGAAAGCAGGCAGGTAATTGCAAATAATAATCACAACATGTACACTTAAAATAAACTTTAAACTGTCCTTCAGCACCTTACAGGGATTTTCAATTACAGCGTATAACTATTTTGAAAGTCTAAGAAAACGTTGTGTTTAATCCCCCTGCTAGATCTCTTAAGGGTGAACTGGCCGGCCGGTTCTCCATACAAACGTCGTAGGGTGATCACTCCCTTATTTGAGGATTTAGGTCCAAAATAAAGCATAATACCGATTGATCTCGCCATTATCTAGGCTTGTATGACGCCGAAATTTTAATAAAATAATTAACTTGGGAATTATGAGCCTCGAAACATTTTCATATAAAGTTTTCAAGGCTCATAACTTACAACTTAATTATTTTTTAAAATTTTGGCATCATACAAGCCTAGATAATGACGATATCAATCGGTGTTATGCTTAATTCTGGACCTTAAATCTCAAATAAGGGAGTGATCATCCTACGGCGTTTGTATGGAGAAGCGACCGGCCAGTTCAACCTTAAAAGGCCAAGGGAGAAATTACGCCTAATTAACAGCATACCATCACTCCCTTCGATGTGAGTTTGATATTGTTGCATATCCTTAGCGTCTGATCATCCGAGAGTAAGCGGATGTTTGTTTTTATTGTGATGAAATGGCCAAATCACTCGCCTGATGGTATGCGGCTCGCCTGGCCATTTCAGATTCATGTGGTTGCAGTGTCAATTTACTTATTCTGCATGACACTGCACTGAGCACGTCTCGTTCGCCGAGACATTTTACTTCCTACAGCGCTTTTTACACCTGAACACAAAAGTGTTGCACACAGTTGGTTCGCGGCAGAATATCTGACATTGCGGTGGTACCCATCAAGACGGGCTCTCGCTATAGAGACCTACCAGGTGGTACCTATCGTACAGTTTCGTCTTCAGCCATTGGAAGTCAATTCAAAGGCCAAATTATTTACACATTGAATTTACTTGACTACGACGCTCTTATGAAGGTCAATTACGAAATTTAATATTGAAATAATCTACATTCTACTGCCACGTTCAGAAAAATTGAGTTTTCGAGTCATTGCGAGAAGATGCATTCAAAAATAGTAGAAAACATTGCAAATTAAATTTATGTAGCAGTGATGGCTAAGTGGCATAGACTATGGATTGACGTGCAGCAGGTCCATGGTTCAAATCCCACCGCGGCTTGAGCTTCACCGCATGGTGGAAAGGCATTTTGCGAATGCCCTAAAAAAGGCTAGCGACCACCCTCAAGTAGAAAATCTATCGCCAAGCACATAACAGTGTGTTTCGGTATCAGTCCTTGAGAGCCAGTAAAATTACAGGCACATGAGACCTAACAACTGTACGTCTCAGTGTGACGGGCGCAGTGCAATTATTCGTTGACGAAATGCATCTGTTATAGGCAGAGGTTAGTCCACTTAACATAGGTGGGCCTCGGGCTCGTTCCGTCACAATAACATAAAAAATAAACAAGGCGCAGGTACAGACGCGGACAGAATCACTACCTTGTGTTACCTCACTGTACACTTCTCGTATTGAACTAAATCCTTGAGATCTAAATGTCGTATCATTTATCAAAACTATATCTCGTTACTACCAACCAAGATTATCCTGTCGCTTGAATTAGTTAAGAACTTGATATTGTAGATGTACCGCATAATTGTGAGATGTTGTTTATATAAATATATACTCCTTAGGAACGTATAGGCATTTCAGTATATAGATTACAAACGCCTTTGTTGGTTAAAATTATAGGCGAAGGGTTAATTCGTGTTCTTTATATTATTAAGTTTAGTTGAAAATCTGTAAACTGTTGTCAAAATCAAGAACCAAAACGTTGGTGACTAAACTGAGGGTAGTGCCACGCTTGAAACCCTCACTTCAGCATAAAAAGATGGAGCTCCAGTATCCCGTTTTACCGTACATAGCGTGGTATGGGGAGCCATCGTACTTTTTAAAGTGTTTTTTTTTTACAAAATCACAAATATTGTGTTTTTTTTTGTTTCTTAAGACGCTGATAAGTGCTGAATAGCCTTACTTAATATAAACTGATTTTTAGCAAAATGTATTTAGTTATTAGCAGTCAGAAAATGATATGTTATTTTTGATCACATTATCTATGGCCAAGAAAAGTCCGAAACATGTTTCCTTAAAAATTTCTTGTTAGAATAAAACTGCAAAGTTGACTATATTCATCTCTCAGATTCTCTATTCAGACATTTACGTTACGCTTGTATGTAATAAATACAAAAATAAATGATTTTTTTTTATTAAATCTTTTTAATACGTTTAAATGTGTATGGAAATATATTAATAAAATAGCAAAACCTTATCAAGAGGGACAAGAAAAGTTAAATTTTCGATTTACGTTGCTAGTTTTGCGTTATTAAGCGTTCTTTCGGATTTTACCTAAACTGATCGTGATTTCACCATCGCTGCCTCTCTTTCACTCCTACGAAACCTGACGGTGACAAAATTTCATTTAACAGCGTCTTAACACGGAAAGCTATATGCAAGAATAAAATATATATTGTAATAAATCGACTCACGAGGTAGCGCTCATTTTATTTTTCACGTCAACAAGTTATTTCACACATTTGAGTGTAGAAGTCGGACCTATATTTTTGGTAAAAAAATGTTTTTCAGCCATTTTAGTTACCCTTGCTACTTATTGTTCGTTTGTCATTGGATCGTTTGTCATTAACTGTCAATGACTATATATCATCAAGATAGGAAAATACTTTTCAGTTATTCGAGTGTTACTCAAAAACGGCTTGATCGATTTTGATGAAATTTAAATGGGACCACACGGCAAGCATCAGCTTTCAAATAAAATAGGATAAAATCGGTTCACCAAATCAAATCTGAGGTAAACAAAAAAACACGAATTAAGTACCTCCTCTTCTTTTGTCCTTGTTGAAGTCGGTTCCATTTGTTGGTACCTATTTTTTTATTTTTTTCATTTTATCATCCTCCTATTATAAATAATGATGGCAATTAGAGGTCGCAACAGCGTGGTGATAGAGGCCCTGGTGAAAATGGACGTCGGAGAGTCAGACTAAGTAAAATTCAAAAGTTAAAATTTTATTGTATGTGTAAAAATGTAGTGTAGTGTAACAGTAGTCCGTTTGCCAAAGGGGAGAAACCCCTTTGGCAAACGGATTGGCGCGGGCATTCGGAACGGTCATGCTCACGAAAAAGTGTAGGCGCACGGCGGCATCGTGTGTCGGGTCGCCCTCTTCCCTCACAAATGGTTGAGGAGGACGATGGCTGGCACGCGAGTCAACTCGTGAACGAGAGCTGATGGAAGACACTGGTCCGTTCAGAATTCCTGTGCAAACCTGTTTGTAACTCTTGTAATAGTATATATAATAGGTCTGTATAATCAGCATCCCTTATAACTGTGTCCCCCCCCCCCCCCCCCCTAAGTGTGTAAGAATGCTCCCCATAGTAATGTAATTCATTACTAAATTTCTAACTAAACTTACTACTAAAATTAATTAAACTAAAATTAAAAATGGCACGGACCCTGGAGTCTGTGGAAAATTTAATAAACCATAAAAAAAATATATCAATAGTGTGGACGTTATGAATAAACCATGACGATCATGACCACTACCCGAAATAAATTACTTTGAAATATAAATTTAAATATATTATATCGAAAATTCAACGGCATTCGTTCTAAAAGATATCTATAAATGTAAACTTGCATGAGTAATAAAACCACGATCCATTTTGTTCTTCGTCGCAGTGTCATCTATCAAGCGGCTTGTTTCTCGACGACACCGCAAACTTCCAAGTGTTGTTTGTGAGGGACAAATAGTTGTAAATTCGACAAAGGATCAAGTTCTGAGGGTTTCTAGTTCGAGTTCATTTTACAGTGAGGTTGTAAAGATGCGGCTTCTATATTTGAGGTCGAATCGGGTCGAGACAAGCTTTCAGTTGTACGACTTGTAGGTCAGTCAGAGATAATTATTTGAATTTGAATTTGAATTTGATTAATAATCTACAATTCGTGATCTGAAATTCAGTCTTGAATTTTGTAGTCTCATAACAAAGTTTTTTCTTTATTGTAATTTTGTATTGTAATCTGCGGGAAATGCGTTATTATAAAAAAAAGGAATTAAAATGATAGGGTTGCGTCATCGTTAACAAGTATAAAGCTAATTGCAATTAGTCTTGTTTGTAGTATAACGTAAGTTGAACTATAGGTGTCGTACCATCCCCATACGATAGATAAGAACGAGAGGACACATTAAAGTCATGTTAGCTTAGCGGTCAGAATTTACCCCGGCTACAGGGGTAGATGGCGCGGGTTTGAATCCCGCACATGACCATATTTTTTCTTCTCGTTGTAATTTTATAATGTAATCCATCGAGCATTCGTTACAGAAAAAAAATGTATCAATATATTTTTAATATTGTTAGGTTTGCAATAACATCTGCTATGTGGATTACATTACAAAATCACAAATATACGATAGGAAAAATTTAATTCATGTGCGGGATTCGAACCCGCGTCCATCCACCCCTTTAGCCGGGGTATGCTCTAACCAATTGAGCTAACATGACATGACGTCATAACTCAAATCTTTCTTATCGTTCTTTAACCATCGTATTGGGATGGAGTGACATCTATAGTACCACGATCGCGGGTTCGAATCTCGCACATGACTTAAATTTTTCCTATCGCATATTTGTGATTTTGTAATGTATCAATCTATTATTACACAATCAAACATTGCTACATGTCTCTTCATAAATAGCGTATATAAATAGCTATCTCCCGCCAGCACATATCCAATGCACGGATGTGATGCAGGCGGATGTCTTTACAGCTAACTGATAGGTACAAAAACTGTTTTCTATCGAACTTTGATTTGCAGTACAAATTAAGCAATTTGATGA
Source organism: Plagodis pulveraria (assembly GCA_963890685.1). Lineage (NCBI taxonomy): Eukaryota > Metazoa > Arthropoda > Insecta > Lepidoptera > Geometridae > Plagodis > Plagodis pulveraria. The sequence continues at coordinate 35,089,764 of OY982955.1, forward strand.
TACTAATATACCTCAACCCTGCTTCACAAGTATACATTACTTGTTTACAAGGATCACATATAACATAATGATAAGGAAACAAACCATGTTATGTTCGTTTATCAACATGAACAGCAGAATCTACTTACCTTGGTTTCTGGGCCAAATTCCGGGCTTAATTCTGCAACTTTGCCTCAATCACGACTTTTCAATTTCGTAATTATTCTGTTACGATTCAGGAATTAACTTTTTTACTTACCCCCGTGGGGTGCCGTAAGTTAGAATTAAACCTCCCCATATCATCCCGTGGGTGTCGTAAGAGGCGACTAAGGGAAAAATACTGGAAGGTGGGCAGCAGCACCTTCTAAAGAACTGCCATCTTACACTGCGATACCCAAGCCGCCTGCTAAGCGTGGGGATTATGGCAAATAACCCCTTAATAGGGGAGGCTATGTTCAGTAGTAGAGTTGGCTGTTACAGTACAGTGTGCATACCAAATGCTCACCTGGCTAACTGAAGATAATCTGTCATTGCCAAGCACCTAACGGTGTGTTCCGGCAGCTGTCCTAGGGCCCGTAATTCTAGGTGAGCCTGAACAATATCTTTGATCATTTACCATCAGGTAAGTAGTGTTCGTAAGCCGGGGAGTGCCGGGCTAGAATGTCATACCCCGATCTCTACTCGTGGGTGTCGTAAGAGGCGACTAAGGATAACACACCAGAAGGTGGGCAGCAGCTCTTTCTGAGGAGCTGATATCTCAAATACAAATACAAATACAAATACAAAATATTTATTTCGGTAAACTTAATCTAATTTACATTTTATATATTTTGAGACTCTCTTTTAAGTATAGACATACCTGTGTTAGAGGGCCTCGCTCTTCCGTATTAAGGTAATTTTGATTAAGTAATAAATTACATAGGTTTTAAAATTAGTATGTGAAAAAATGCTATTTACAATCAAATAATACTAAGAATTAAGGTATATAGTATATATGTTTTACTTTTATATTAGTTTAAGTATATTTATGTTTTTTTTTTTTTTTTTTTTTTTTTTTTTTTTTTTTTTATTTTATATGTGGAGTGTGAGACAGTGTATGTATGTGTATATTAGAATGTGAGTATGCGAGTGTGTAGTTGTAAGTTTAGGCTTGTGTAATTGTGTGTTAGGAGGGTGGAGAGTATGTGAGTAAGAGTATAATGATGTGAGTAGTAGTATAGTGAATGATTTGATGAAAGTGTGAAGTTTACATTGAAATGCATGTTATGAAACAACTTCTAAAAGCTTTTCAACTTCCTCGTAACTCAGTTTCAATAGCCAGTTATTGAGGGATTTTTTGCAGTTATAATTATTCAAGGGATATATATCCAAAGTTTTATTTATAGTGTTATAGAGGTAGGCAGATTGCTTAACATACTGTCTCGATGCAAATCGAGAGCAAGTAGAGACTTTAGCAGCTACCCTACCTTTTCTTCTCTTAGTCAGGTTATTTGGGTTACACTCAAGAGATCTATGTAGCTTTAAAACAGCATTTAGGATGTAGAGTTTTCTGACTGAAAACAATCCGGACTCTCGATAGAGCACATCTGTAGAGTATCGGTACGGCTTAAAATATATTACTTTTAATAAAGATCTCTGTGCTCTTTCGAGTTCCAAGAATTTTGTCTTGATAGCTCCTCCCCAGACTGGTATACAGTAGTTTTGAATAGATTGTGCTAACGATATGTAGATTTGGTTTATTAAATCTTTTGGCGCAACATGACGTAGAATTTTAAAAATCCAAATTAATTTACGAACCCTACACATAAGAAGTTCAACGTGAGCATGCCAGGTCAAACATTGATCAATCATGATTCCCAGATATTTTGTGGTTGATACTTTATTAATGCAGGGGCAGTCACAAGAAGAGTCATTGAAGTTACATTTGTGTATTTTGAGGACATATTCTGAATGAGGTTGACTGTTATTATATTTACTAAAAGTCATAAAATTAGTTTTAGAGATATTTAGGGTAAGCAAATTCTGGGTAAGCCATTTAGATGTGATAAGTAGTCCTTCTTCGGCTCTTTTTTTAACTTCTTGCCAGGATGCGCCAGTGAAGACTATTGCAGTATCATCAGCATAAGTAAAAATATTCGCGTGCTTTATTTTGAGGTTACAGAGGTCATTTATATAAATCAAAAACAATGTCGGGCCAAGTACGCTTCCTTGAGGCACACCATAGCTAATAGTATTATAATCACTAACAAATTCATTAATTTTAACACTTTGCTTACGTTCACATAAATAGTCTGAAAGAAGGCCTAGTGGCATTCCTCGCACCCCAATATTTTCTAGCTTTTTTACAAGTATATCTACAGACACAGTATCAAATGCTTTTTTGAGGTCAAGGAATGCCGCCAAGCACTTGTTACCGCTATCAACCTGTTGCACTATAAGATTACATATTGCTACAACGGCATCTTCTGTGGAAAGTTCTTGTCTAAAACCGTATTGCGAGTTTGATAAAATGTTAAACTTATTTAGATAATTTAAGAGTCGGTTATTAATTACTTTTTCTAATATTTTTGATATAGATGGCAATACGGATATAGGTCTATAATTATTAATGTCATCTTTTTCTCCACTTTTAAAGACCGGTGTTACTATCGACTGTTTAAGGAGGTGGGGGAAAATTCCTGTGTTGAAACATAAGTTTACTAGATGACATAAAACTGGAATTAAAAGATGCTTTGATAGTTTTAAAAATTTAGTAGGTATGTTATCCCATCCAGGTGCACTTTGATTCTTAAGATTCATTATAATATTATGAAGCTCTTTGGGATCTGTTTCCAATAGCACAAAAGATGAAACTTGACTGGAAGGCAGAGTAAAAGCAAAAAATGAAGGGTTATTTGGTATATTTTGTTGAGAAATACCTTCAGCCAGGGATTTTCCTACATTAGAGAAGAAAGAGTTAACGAAATTTACTGATTCCCTAGGTGAAGTCTTTGTATTAAGCAATGATATGTTTGGCGTCTTTGTAGATTTGTAATTAGTTATTTTATTAATAGTATTCCATAAGGTTTTACTGTTTTTTGAAGATTTATTGAGTTGTTCTCTATTGTATTTTCTTTTTAGCTTTTTTATTAGGTTATTGCAATAATTTCTGTATCTTCTATAGGTTATCTTAAGTGTCTCGTTAAAAGGGTCTGTGCGTAGTTTTCTTTGCATGTTATTTCTGTTTATGATGCAGCGTAAAATACCTTGTGTGATCCAGGGCTTTAATATTTGTTTACTCCGAGGTATTCGTATAGTTATTGTGTTATCTACTAGACATTTTTGAATGGTGATTATTAGTTCTTTACAAAGTGAATTAGGATCATTTAGTGTAAGTAGGTTTATAAGATTTTGCTCAGCTAGATTCTTTAGGGCATTTTCATAATTAACAATGATCTTTGACTTGCAAATTTTTTTATCTGTAATTTTAGAAAGGCTAAGCATTACCATAGAATGGTCGGTAATAGTAGTTTGTAAAACTGCAACTACAGCGGATATTTTAATTTTATTTATTTTTGCAAAGACGTGGTCTAGACAGCTATGTTCTCTCGTGGGTAAGTTATGACCGGGTAACAGGCCATGCACTGACAACATATTTAGATAATTTAACCTATTTTTTCTTTTTTGACTAGTTTCTGTTAAACTTGCTAAAATATTTATATTTATGTCCCCTACTAATATAATATTTTCGAACCTTTTTATATTTTCTAAATGTTTATCTAAGGAATTTATAAATAATTCAGCATTGTCATTAGATGGTGATCTGTAAATACATAGAATAATCGTATTATTTATATTAATTTGTAGACAGGATGCATGATTTAATTTTATTTCTTTTACTATTGTTTTGTGTGTATTTCTGACATAGGTAGTGACTCCATCGTTTTTGTTTAAATGAAGTGTAGTGGCAAAAGAGTTGTAGTTCGCTAGGTATGGGATAGGTTTGTTCTCTGTTAGTCTGCACTCGGTTAATACAATAATATCTACTTCAAATTTTAGTAGAGTCAGGTTAGATTGTAGGTCATCTAGGTTTTTGTAAATACTTCTTATATTTTGTGAAATTATAGTTATATCAGTAGGTTTAATACATATCTTCTTTGACAGTTCAGTAGTGTCACATTCGAAGGAATACGCAATTTCAGAGTTGTCTAATTCATTTGCTTCTAAAGGTTTCTCCATCATGTAGTATCGAAAAAGGGAATTTCGTTCTTTTCTATTGGGCTTTGCATGTTATAGAAAATCTGTATGTTTAATGTATATGATATGTTCATGGAAGATGAAAAAGTATAAGTAGCGAAATTAATTAGTGTTTCGTATGATTGTGTTTTATGTAGACATGTATAGTGTAAGACAAGGTTGATTTGAATATACAAAATTATAATAAAATTAACAAAAAGTTTTCTAAGTATTTTACAGTAATTCAGAAAGGTACACCGTATTAAATGACATAGTCACGCAGCCTGAAACAGGCTCTGAACCTGATTTTCAGATTTAATTAGTATAATGGGGGTATTTTCTGACAATCTCACATAAACTCGGCCATAGGATGTCCAGCAGAATTTGTACCCCTTAGATTTAGCCAGGTCCCTGGCAAGGAAAAAGAGACGTGAACCCTTTACCGTCAATTGCTCAGACACAAAGACTGGTGTCTCCTCGTTCCTCGTAAAGCCCAGGTGTTTGGCACGGAGCTTACTTTTGTTTTTAATATTGAGAGCTTTGGTCTTTTTCAGAAAGTCAGTTTTGACGACAGTAGAGGAGAATTCTACCACAATTGGTGTGTTTTTCTGCCTATCTTTCTTTTCCTGTACTCTGTAAATGTCTCTTACATCTGCCTTATTGAAGCTGCAATCAATTGATTTTCCTAGACTCAGAACCATATTTATGAGACTTTCTTTATCTTCAGAGTTGTTCTTTGGAACATTCTTAATCTCTATATTAGTTTTACGACTACTTCTCTGTATTTCCTCAAGCCTGTCCTCTAATAAAGTTATACGTTCTCTATCTTTCATGCTCTGTTTTTCCAATAACTCTATTTTCTTCCACAATTCTTCGTTTTGTGTAATTAATTGAGTAACAGAGGTTTCAATATTACGGTTTGATTTTTGTATATCTGTCAGAGAAGGCGTAAACAGCTTTTTGAGTTCTGTTTCTTGTTCGGTCATGAACTCTCTCATCATGGCTTTCATCTCTGTTCTATGAGCACGCAAATCCTCAATCCATTCAGCTTCTCTTGCTCGTTTTCCTCGTTGGAAAACGTAGCCAGGAGGTGTGGTATCCGAGCTCATATTATGTAAGTTACCCTCTGAAAGTGACTTGTTCATCACGGATTCGCTCATCATAAATACCAGGCAAATATAAGTGCCGAAGAAGTTTACTTACTCGTAGTAAGTAGGTCGGTAGGACGAGCGTGCCAAGTATCGTAGTACTAGGTTAACAGAACGATGAGGCAATGTCTAAATGTATTAAATAATTGTATTAAGAGAGTGAGCAGGACATACACAAACGAGAGCGAAATGTCTATATGTAATCAGCACACTCCATCAACTGTATCAAATGAGTGAGCAGGACATACACAAACGCGAACGAGATGTCTATATTTTAGAAGCGACTTCCATCAATTGCAATAAATGAGTGGGCAGGACATACCCGTGCGAGAGAGGGATGTCTAGATGTATGCAATTCAGTTCGTAGACACGTCACATCAGACAGCTGGTTGAAACAACATATTATATTGTACTTGCGTGCGTGTGAGTGACACTTGTTTGCAGAGTAGATTGCGCCAGTTGGTTAGGTAGTTTGCTTCGATGTTGCTTTACTCCTTACAAATTTATGCACTCCTAATTTTTATAGTTGAATTAACTTAAGTGATTTCTGTTTAATTTTATTAAATATAATTTACTGCGGTCAGTTTACACGTCTACACCGTAAGGCGGTCCAGGGGGGAGAGAAGATCTCACACTGCGATCCCCAAGCCAAGCATGTGGATTATGGCAAACCCCTCCATATTGGGTAGGCTGTGTTCAACAGGGGACTATCCGCCTGATACCTACAGTAAGTAGTGTTCAAAAGCTAGCCATTTAGCTATATTAAAAAAAAATACCAGGGTATTACTGTACGTTATATTTATTTAAAGTTCTTCCCGTTCCCGTTATCTTACTGTGAGAGGCGGAGAAGGTGGCAGGATGCAAATGTCACATCGCTCCCTCTGCCGTGGGATTAGCGTTAACCCATCCAGCCGTTTGCCACCTGAACGAGATAATCCAGGGGGTTCCAACAGATAAGGTATTTCCACTTTACCGATGTTAAGGTTCCTATACGGAGTTGACTTCAATAAAAGAGTTTAGTAACCTTAAACACTGGTTTTAATTCGTATTACATAATGATTATTAATTATTCTAATCGAGTGCCTATCGTGCCGGGCGGGTGGCAACTGGTGCAGTGCACTTTTTTTTTTTTTTTTTTTATGTTATTGTGACGGAACAAGCCCGAGCCCCACCTGATGCTAAGTGGACTAACCTCTGCCTATAACAGACGCATTTCGTCAACGACGAATTGCACTGCGCCCGTCACACTGAGGCGTACATTTGTTAGGTCTCATGTGCCTGTAATTTTACTGGCTCTCAAGGACTGCTGCCGGAACACACTCTTAGGTGCTTGGTGACAGATTTTCTACTTGAGGGTGGTCGCTAGCCAGGCGGGCATTTGCAAAATGCCCTACCACCATGCTATAATGACTACCATCCTAAGACAACAACCGGAACCGACGACTTAACATGCCCTCCGAAGCAAGGAGGCGCTCAGTAGTAATGTCACTAGCGGTCACCCATCCAACTCATGACTGCGGCGGACGTTGCTTTGCTACGAGCGCTACAAAATTCGGTATACATCTTTTGTCTGTTTATTATTTAACAATTGAGATGTTTGTGAATAAAAATAAAAACATTTCTTCATCATTCGCAAAATGCCCTTCCACCATGCGGTGAAGCTCAAGCTCTGGGCGGGATTCGAACCATGAACCTGCTGCGCGGCAGTCCATAGCCAATGCCACTGAGCCATCATTGCTTCAGCACTTGCGTCATGCATTGCATCCCACCGTGTCAGCAGAATGCAAGCAATGCTATATGTGTCGCTACACCACCGATACCAGGGCTCGTTTGATGACATCATAAATGGCGTGGTGACGAGACTTTCACCGGCACAGCGCATGCTACTCAGTCCGTTATGTCCGTTCAACTTCTCTACACATGGTATAAAACAAATTCGTTTCCCGCTGTCTGTCCCTATGTATGCTTAGATCTTTAAAACTAGGCAACGGATTATGATTCGGTTTTTTAAAGAGATAAAGTGATTCAAGAGAAAGGTTTATATGTTTATACATGCATAATATAGGAGAGAAACACTTATACATTTTAGAGGTTTCTAATGTTTTATCTTAACTAAACACATTTTTTTGGTTGATATTTTTGATATTTCAGTTTAAATTCAATGTGAGTGTTTCATAAATCATAACAAAGGCTTGAATTAATTTACATGCTTAAAAGTTTATACATTTAATTAAATTTATAAACTGGATATGGCTCAGCGCCATACTCATGAAGTTTGAACTGAAACGTCTAAAATAACCTGATTAATCTAAAATTATCATAGAAGTACGTAAATGATTTTTTTAATCATTAACAATTCAAAATCGATTGAATAAACAAGAGAGAACATGAATAATACATCAAATGCTATACTAAGAAAGATGGGCGCCCGTACACACATACCACGATTATTGAAAAACCAATCATATCGGCGAGATTGCGTGTATTGCGTATATACAGGGCGTCCTACGGCGATGCCACATGGAGGGAAAGTACCTTGAATATTGTAGATGGAACATTTTATAGCAAAAAGTAATCCTTCAAGTTGGTAAAATTATTAGTAATAGGTATTTATGATAATGTCAGTTGTGTGTCCTTAAGGCAATGTCAGCTTTTCATTTTTCTTAACAAAATTTCACATCAAATGTTAAAATTCATGATCTTCCTATTATTTCTGACACTATTATTTAGCAAAAAATAATCCTTGTGATGAAATCTTTCGATCGGTATGATAAAACTACAGAATGATTTTTTTCTCGTGTAACGGGTTCGAATCCCGGTTCAACCATGTAATTATATAAATATATGTATGAATACAGCTTATAAATGGTATATATATTGTTTAATATTCAATAATTAGTCACATATAATGTACATAATAAAAATCTATTTTAAACATAGCATCGACGTAAAGTCTGAGTCAAAATACTTGAGTCCCGCACTTGACACTCTGTCCGAATGTACCCAGCACACTCGCCGCATTACCCCACTGTATGGCCAAGGAGATCTGTTGGGCCAAGTACCAACCAGATCGGGGGTCCCGCCCTCTCTCTCTTAAGCGACGGCCGAGGTTCTGGACTAATTGTTTGGCTTCGGAGCCCCAGGGACCCAACGTCTCTACGGCAAAAGGGACGAATTCATATATTGGTTCCAGACTGGCATATTAGAGGCGTTTGCGTCGGGCGGCTGCCTCTGCTCCCGCACCAGCCGACTGCTGAGTAACGGAGACGTGGCAGGATGCAAACGCGCTCACGCATGTTGCGTCTCACACGAGGCAGCGCCCTTTCTGCCATGGAACCAATGTCAGGCCATCTGGCCGCTTACCGTCGGAACGCAAGAGTCCTGGGGGTTCAAGGACACAAGGAACCTCAGATGATACAAAGGCCCGCTTAAGGATGTCATTGATAACGTGGTGCCGCGGTCTTATGCCAGCACACCGGATGCAGCTGAGGCCGTGATGCCCGTCCGCCTCAAACCCTCACCCCGCTGATACAGGTGTGAGACTCGCAGACAGGACATCAAGCCGAAGAGCGGCAGCCACCCTCAATGAGTCATCATCCAAAATGCGTGCCCATGTGCGGAGAAGGCAGAGCGTAGAGCCACGCGCCAGACTCTGGTGTGGTCAGGGCGTTTATCCGAGCGAGTTCAACCCCCGAGTAAATTATTTTGAAATTTGAATAATGTCTTCTTTCAGTAAAATGTTCCATCTACAATATTCAAGATACTTTACCTCCATGTGGCATATCCGTGGGACGACCTGTGTACTATACTTTGCGTGTAGGGTTAGAGACATTGGCGTACATTTTGGGACTGAGAGATATCTACCTAATGGATGTTGACAAATTTAAAAGATAACGAACGGTCTGCTGTTAAAATACTAAATTTATTGATGGACGTAAATAAAAAAATAACCTACAATCTTAATTGAGAATTAATCTTCTCCTTTTTGAAGACAGGAAATATATATAAGAAAATATTTCAAACAATGCATGTTGTTGATGCGGTCATCTGATAGAAGTCTTTTAATGTTATAATTTCGCTTGCCTGATGGTAAGCGTTACGACTATCATTATAGTAACAGTGTCACCGTCCTCGTTCTGCATATACACTGCACTGCGCTCGTAACTTAAACACGTTGTTAGTTCTTATGTCTCATTCACACAGTTTAATCGATTTGATTTGATAACTTTTCAAACCACAGAAAAGCACATCACAAGAGAATTATTGTTAAAGTTTTGTCTGGCGAAACATGTGTAACGTAATCTTTCATTGCAATGCTTTTGTTGGGAATATACCTATTGGGTGGTTTATGGTGGCACTATCAATTGGTAAAAAGCCCTGTTCCAATGTGCAGTTACACTCCACTCACGGCACGTCTACCTCTAGCGGCATGCTTTTCATTAGGTCTTCTGATTCTGTCCACCTGGACGGTAATAAAAAATTACGTGTAATTTTATAACTATTGAACATCGGATGTAAGCTGACTGAAGTAGCCACCCTATACATACCTACTTCATGCATTTCTTATTTTAATCATCATTGGTATATATATTATTTAAAAAAAATTAAAAAAACTCTTGTTCGGGAACCTATAGGTTCATTGTATTTGGTGTATCTTATAGTATGTCAATAAAAATAATTTGTTTGTTTAGAAATTAAACAACTAAACGGTTTCGTGATCATGATCACGGGGTGACCACGATCACTGCCAAATGTTTGAAACGTCGGGACAAAAATAATGATAAATATACGCGATTTAAACCATTTAAAGTTGTTTAATTACTATGTGAAATAATCGCGATAAAAGGTAAAAGACAAAATTAATTTGTTTGTTTGTTAAGTAGATTCCACGTAGGAATTGAGTCACTAAATTGCTTTTGTGCCGTTATACTAGGTACGAAATACTTGACACGATTTCCATACGGTTTGAAGCGCTTGATGTCGCACAGGAAGGCTGACATGACTTACTGTAATCTGTTTTATACTGTGTACTTACGCGTACTTACTGTACTATTCATCGTAGCTTGGCAGAAGCAGTATTAATTCATTAAACGGCGGTAACACTGTCTCGGGAATGCTTCCTTTGATTGTACTGCGTGTTGAATTTTGCTGTAATTGAAATAAATTAAACAAAGGATAATTTAATTACAATACGAGAAGATTGAAGATACTGTGATATCTTTGATAGTATTTTGTTATCTAGACACAAGAATATAAAAAGAGATAAGGTATAGATTTTATAACCTAAGTTGAAGCAGTGATAGCTCAGTGGCATTGGCTATGGACTGCCGCCCAGCAGGTCCAAGGTACGAATCCCGCCGCGGGCTTGAGCTTCACCGCATGGTGGAAGAACATTTCTAGCCTGGCCGCCAGGCTAGCGACCACCCTCAAGTAGAAAATCTGTCGCCAAGCACCTAACGGTGTGTTCCAGCAGCAGTCCTTGAGAGCCAGTGAAATTACAGGCACATGAGACATAAGAAATGTATTAAGGTGACGGGCGCAATGCAATTCGTGACTTGTGATGAAATGCATATGTAATAGGCAGAGGTTAGTCTGCTTAACATCAGGTGGGCCTCGAGCTTGTTCCGTCACAATAAAATAAAATAAAAAATAAATTATTAAAATAAGTTCTGCATCTCAGCCTAGAAATGGTCGATATCACTGAAGGGTTTTTTTTGAATTGATAGATAATAATAAAAAAGGCCAAGTGCGAGTCAGACTCGCGCACCTAGGGTTCCGTACACACCTGTTGGTATATAAGTAAAAGTTATGGTATTTTTTATTGCTAAATGAAATCCATAACATTTTAAAATTATTTAAATATTTTTGATGTGCCTAAAAATTTAAGTTTTTTTTTTTTTTTTATTCTTTTTCACATATGACGTACCAAATTTTAAGATTCTGAGTTCACGGGAAGTACTCTGTAGGTTTTGATTCCCTTGCAAGTGTCGAAAATTTGCGCATAAACGGCTGTATCTTTTGATTGCATTGGCTTAGAAGTTTGATTATTTCCTAGCTCTAAGGGGCAGTACTTGATACCTCCACGCGTTCTTGAGAAATAGGGTCTGTCTTGTCAGACAGACGGACAACAAAGTGATCCTATAAGATTCCGTTTTTTTTCTTTTGGAGTACGAAACCCTAAGAACACCTCATAGCTTGGAAAGACGATGTTTATAATTTGAAATTGCGTGGAAAAGTACTTTTAATCCAACAGCTTTTTATAGTGGAAAAGCGTTCGAAATTCAAAACTCTGTAAAAGTCAAAGATTTTTTTTCTTTAACCTACTAATTATACTTTTAATTTTTAGTGTACAATAACGCATATTTACTACATTATTTAAGCTGTTTTTCACTCACATAGCATTTTGCGCGCTGTAGCGAGGTGAAAAATTGTGTTTCGGTCCGCAGCGTCTGGTACCATTGAAACCTTCCTTACCCTCAGTATTCTATACTTTGATTATTTTATACAATTCTAGACACTTTCGCTTCCTCAGACTTCAATACAAATTCTCGCGCCAAATAACAACTTTGCTGCCTTGCATAACAAATACCTAACTATTTCATCCTATCTATTCGTAAATGCAAAATACATCACAAAATTACGAAAGGAAAAATTATACCAATATACGGGATCCATACCCTAAACGATGGTTAAAGAACGAGAGGAAAAATTATAGTTATGAGTCATATGTCACGGTCAGGCCATGCCCCGGCTATAGGGGTAGATGGCGCGGGTTCATATCCCGCACATGGCTATTATTTTTCCTCTCGTAATTTTGTAAAAAAATATTGGTTAGTCTATAAGTGCAAGCAGAGTAGGTATTTCCCTTTAGAGAGTTTTATAGAGGGCGGAAAAGAGTTTGTATTAGGAACATGAATATTATTTATAGCAGGGCATCGTCTAGTCAGGAAGATTATATAATAGACTTATTAGGTGAGTCGAAAATACTTTATTACGAGAAGCTCGCTCTAGAAGACTTTTTGCACTTAGTAGTTATAACACTAACGCGGGCTTCGCTCCCCTTTACGTCGTTTAGTCGAGTCATATAATGTAAATTTTGATTCAATTGACATATTTGCATGTCCCTTGTCTAAATTCAAACAAAATATATTTCTTTCACTTTTTGAGAACGATTGTTCAAATATAGACGTTTATATACTTTTTTTTTTTTTACAAAATTAATATTTCGTAACTTGTATTCTGTCTTCTGACTGAGCAAATGTCTTTATTAATCAACTTTATGTTTATTTATAGCACTAACAAAGCTCTCTAGTTGCATCTTTTTACACAATATTTTTAATCAATATGTGAATAGCGCCGTTGGCTGCATTATTAAAAATTCTGTAAATGTAACCAATATCCAAATATTATGTATAATGTAGCTGTTTGTTATTCCAAATAAATAAAATTATGTAAATACCGATAAGATTATTATAAAAAAATATGTAACTGGCTAGTTATAAAAACAAATGAAGAACGCATGAATACGGTCTGTTCATGGCAGCAAAATAAAAGTTTATGGATTACTCTTAAAGCAAATTATTTCAAAAATATAAGTTTATATAAATTTTTAGTAATTACTTTACTCTATTTTTATCCCAGAAGAATAGTTTTATAATATTAAGCACTGCTTTGAGCACTGCCCGCCGGAAGCTCGCAGGGGCGGCGCAGCACTCGCCCTGATGATGAGCATCTGATATGCTCGAAAATCCCGAGACGTATTCGATCCTCAACGTGAGTGTTTTTTGCCGGTTTAATTTATAATATTTAAACATTAGTTTATTTTTATTATGTTATTGTGACCGTTCAAGCACGAAGCTCAGCGGTAACTTCTGCCTAAAATGATCCATTTTTCGAACTTCACTGCGCCCGTCACACGCAGACATAGTTATAAAGTATCATGTGCCTGTAATTTTACTTGCTCTCAAGGACTGCCGCCGTAACACACTCTTAGGTGCTTGGCGACAGATTTTCTACTTGAGGGTGGTAGCTAGCCAGGCAAGCATTCGCAAAATGCCCTTCCACCATGCGGTGAAGCTCAAGCCGGCGGTGGGGAGCGAACTATGGACCTGCGGCACCGCTGACCATTACTATAACCGCTCCGACATCATTGCTTTAAAAATCTTACTTATCTTACTAACAGCGTCAAATAATATTGTGAAGGTTCCTATGTATTTCATGAAATTTTGTAAATTATCTATTCTTATAAATCTGACTTCGCGTACTTCACTAGGTACAAGTACTGAGCTGTAGCTTTCATTTCTATCCGTCTATGTATCAGTTATCGACTTGATTTATAAAAGAAAATATTTTAATTGTAAATTCAAGAAGAAAAACCGACCAAACGCGAGTTGGACTCCTACCCAGAGGATTCTGTACCAATAGAGAATTTAACCAACAAATAGTTTTTTTTTTATTCAGATCGAGATTCTTAGCGTGATTTTGACTTGCACTTGGCTGTTTTTAGTATTAGTCATCTTTATTATCAAATGTGACGCTTATTGATATATTTTTTTAACAATCTATATCTTTTATACTTATAATAAAACTGTAACATTGAAGATATTTTGCAAAACAAAATTTGAGAGCACTCTGTAGCTGATACTGATGCCAAAACTGTATTTTTTTTTATTTTTGTCTGTCTGTCTGTCTGTCTGTATCCCGGCCGCGCATCACTCCAAAACTACTGAATGGAATTCAATGAAACTTAACACGATTTGAGTTCATACTACGAAGAAGGTATACTTTTTATCCCGAAATTCAGCACGGTTCCCTCGGGAAAGGGGATGAAAGTCAAAACGTACACTTAGTTGTAATTTATTAACGCGTAGTCCGATTTGAATTATTCTTTTTTGTTAGAATAGTGACGAGTGAGCTCGGAACCCCACGGGCAGCCCGGCACCCCACGGGCAGCCCAGCACCCCATGGGCTACTAAACGGAATTCTATGAAACTTAACACGATTTGAGTTCATAACACGAAGAACGTTATTGTATACTTTTTATCCCGAAATTCAGCACGGTTCCCTCGGGAAAGGGGATGAAAGTCAAAACGTACACTTAGTTGTAATTTATGAACGCGTAGTCCGATTTAAATTATTATTTTTTGTTAGAATAGTGACGAGTGAGCTCGGAACCCCACGAGCAGCCTGGTATCTCACGGGCCACCCGGCACCCGAAGGGCAGCCCGGCACCCCACGGGCATTCCGGCAACCCATGGGCATCCCGGCACCCCACGGGCAGCCTGGCACCCCACGGGCATCTCGGCATCCTTATTTAGATTTGCCAGCTTGCTAAGATAAAACTCTAAAATCTGGAACATTCGCCACAATCAATTTTTTTAACTATCTATCTTTTGCCGGATACATTTTGGAGGCTGCGCAATGGAAGTGTACAATCTAATATATTGTTGTTCTACCGCCAAACAAGGAGAACCTCGGCAAAAAGATACCGTTTTATAATCGAAATTCCAAAGAACGCACAAAGTACCCACTTTGCTTCAACATTTATTGTGCGAACCGCGAAGGAACTCTCTGAGACAGTAGTTAAGTAACTCATTACTTAACTAATGTCTTCTGGAAAAACAAGCTGGGAGTTATCAAACCCAAAGTAAAAAGCTCTTTTCTGAGCTATGCTTTACTAAGAGTGCTTCACCACAGACCACTGCGTTGCTTAATATGAGAGAAACAGTGCTCAAATGTGAATAATAAGTTTGCAGGTACGGCAATCGTGAACGAAGTCGCAGGTACAGCTAGTATAGCATAAAGGAAAACTTTAATAAAACACGTTTTTCTATCGAGATTACCCTTTTATTTTAAGTTTTAGTTATTTTTATTACTAAGAAATGCACCATACAAACACATATCTTGTGAAAAATCCAACCGGCAATATAGTAAAATATAAATATAGTACCTATTTCCGTTCCAAAGATTTCGCCCTTTATAGGTCGGACGGATGGACGGACAGACACCCGAGTATTAATAATAGGGTTCCGTTTTCTAGTACGAAACCCTAAAAATGATGTAGTTTTTCCCCGTGGGGTGCCAGGCTAGAATGTCACCCCCCCATTGCTACCTGCGGGTGTCGTAAAAGGCGACTAGAGGTAAAATATCGGGAGATGGGCAGCAGTACCCTGGTGAGGAACTGATATCTTAAACTGCGATCCCTGAAATCTGCCATGCGTGGGGATTATTGCAAACCCACCCTTAAAGGGGGAGGCTGTGTTTAGCAGTGGACAATCCAGCTGATACAGTACCGACCTTTGTTTCATAGAGGAGTCTACACTCGTGCCATATAGTCTACTTCCTTATTTTTGATAAACAAGTTTTTGTCCACTGGTCACTTGTAATGTCACCTACAGCACACAATTCAAATAACCTACACTGATACTATTTTACATACATTAATTTTCTTTGCAAAAACCATAAATAGTCAACTAAAATAAGGTTCCTTCATGCTCCTTCATGCTCAATTATCATAAATACACGTCCTAGTTTGCTAATGGAAAAATAATGATTGCAGATGAGATTCATACAGCGCAACAAATTTCCAGAACACAGAAGAAAGTAGGGCAACTTCAGGTATTAGCCAGAATAAAACGAAATATCTTTTGTGATAGGTACATGTAAAGTATCTTATAAGTATTTAAAAAAAATATATACTTACCCTCTGGAGTATGACACAAAACAAATCCTAGTTAAAATTAAATACAATAACTTAACTTCCATTAACAATGTTATTTATAACAGTTTTTTGGCATGCGCGGCCGCAAAGTTGCTATTTGGCGTGAGTACTTTTATTGGAACCTGAGGAAGCGAAGGGTTCTTTATAGAATCGTAAGCTTTCAAACGTAAAAGACGCAAAACAACTTTGTCGAGCGAAACACACATTTTTTCACCTCACTCCAGCGAGGAAAATACTATTAGGTGCTATAAAAACAGCTTTATTAAATTCATATTAAGGTGTATTAAAGGTTAAAAGTAATATTATTACAATTAGCTCATGTTTCAGGCAAATTTATTTTATAAATTATTAAAGCAATTTTTTTTCCCTGGCTGGAATCGTACCCAAGTATCCCACGTCCTCTGATTTCGCGCCGGACGCCTATTCCATTCGACCACAGGAACATACTCGTTGAGCCAAAACGAAAAAAAAACAAAGGTTTGTCATTTGATTTACGTTCATCTTCAAGGCTGTAAATATTTTTTACTTGTGTTGTCAGATGAATGATGATGTAGTCCTGACCGATTTCGGCCACAGCGACTGTTATTTCTGGTCAGGCATGCTTAATTTAAGTATTTAGGACTACGTTCTGTTGTTCAACCCTTTGGTGCGCTCATTGGTGGCTTGAGTACCCGATTTTGTTGGAGAAGGCACGGGCGCACTTGGGGCATGTTAATACCCCGCTTATGTAATTATACATGATGGCCGCTGGTGGTCGGGCCTTGAGTTCATCACGCTTTTTGTCAAGCTCCTCTTGGCGGGCGGTTTAGAAGTGATTTACCTGTGATCCTGAATCCTGTGATCGTGAATGAGGCGACGCCATTCGGGGCGTTGCGCAGATTTATCCTCCCACTGAGAGGGCTCCACCTTGCATCTCTACATATGTCTTTTCAGAACATCCTTAAATAGTAGGTAATGGCCTCCGCTTTAACGTTTACCGTACTGGAGTTCTGATAAGAAGATGCGTTTAGCCACTCTACTTTTCGACATACGAGATACGTGTCCACACCACCGCAGCTGTCGCCCCATCAGATACGCCTCAATGCCTCCGATTTTGGCGCGCCTCAAGACAGCTGTATTCCTGACGCGGTCCGACCATTTGATGTTCATGATGTCCCGGAGACATTTGAGGTGAAATCTGTCGTGTGTGCGAATATGTTTGCGGTATAGAACCCATGCTTCAGAAGAGTATAGGAAGTTTGGTAACACTATGGTCATATATACTTTTATATTTGTTGCGAGTTTTAAATCGTGCGAGCGAAAAGAAAAACCTTAAGTCGCAATTTGCCAAATGGTGCAGATGCAGCACCTATTCTGATGTTTATTTCGGCATCTAGGTCACACTTAGAAGTTATTGTGCAAATCTAGTGCAAGATTCGCCGAGACTCGAGATAAGGTTCTGTAGGCCTTCATCCGACATATAACACATATAAATAATATTTGAACAACTTTAAACGGTTTAAATCGGGTATATTTATCATTATTTTTGTCCCGACGTTTCAAACACTTTGCAGTGATCGTGGTCACGGGTGACTGTGTGTGTAATAATCGCGAAAACCTAAGACAACATTAACACATATAAAATTATATTCCTCATAAAGTCTGCTATTCACAGGTGTAATAGTGAAACCGTCTTTACAGCCATTACGTGAGTATTAATTAACAACACATACATGTACTTTCCCTACTGTGTTTATTGCACTATACAGGAACTGAGTCGAGTAGGATAAAACACAAAATAACCATTTGTAATAATTAAGTACCAACCTCGTGAGAAAAACTGTATCGAATGTGAAAAGTTCTGACGATTGGTAACGGGTTCCGTGAGATACTGACTCGTATATTTTAGGATAAACATGGCTAAACAAATATTTAAACAACTATACTATTGTATGTGTAAGTGCATTTTTAAATGTTAAATATTGACTAATTTTATTTAAAAGAGCATTGACGCATGCTAAACGAAAACATAGAAATTATTTCGGATAGAAATAGGTAACTTCAAAATTCAACTGTCCAGCACCCGTTTCCATAGCATAATTGGAAATGCACCAGAACGATATTCTAGGGGTTGCGGGCTCAAGTCCCACTGGAAGTTATCTGTTCCCATCCGAAATTACTTTGTTAAATATTTGTATCAGAATAGAGGTCTTGTAAGTTATTAGTATTCGAATCTTTGCATTTCTTACATGTCTATGTATAGATAAGTGATAGCTATCGAGCATTTTCTAAGGAATTGATATGTAATAATTTGAAGACGTTTGTACATGATTGACCTACATAGAATGGGCTATAAAAGGTTGCAAAGACAGCTCCTGATACACTCCCTTGGTTTATCAGCAACAGATTTTTGCACTTGAATATGTTAACTAGACATGCGAGCTTACAAAATGCCCTAAAATACAGCTATTGTGTTGCTCTAGCTTCTAGTGGAGATCAGACTTACAGTCAAGCGCTCTAATTAATAAAGCTGAAGACCCGCTTTCGCTTCGGTTAAGGTGAACTCCTTTTCAAAGGATCATTGTTTGGATTCAGAAGAAAAGAAAATGGTATATAAAGAAATATGTTGGCATCAAATCAAAAATGTTGTGAATTAGTCACGGTCACTTGCTATATGTTTAACATTGAAAAGGTTTAGTGGTATGGCCTTTATGGGTATATGGACGACCCTGCATATACTTCCATTCACTCGTGATCGGTCGCAATAGTGCCGAAATATTGAGAACTATTATGAAGCCGTGATGGCTCAGTGGCATTGGCTATGGACTGCCGTGCCGCAGGTCCATGATTCGAATCCCGCCGTGGGGTGGGAGGGCATTTTGCGAATGCTCGCCTGGCTAGCTACTACCCTCTAGTCGAAGATCTGTCGCCAAACACCTAACGGTGTGTTCCGGCAGCAGTCCTTAAGAGCCAGTGAAATTACAGGCACTTGACACTCAACAACTATGTCTCAAGGTAACGAGCGCAGTGCAATTCGTGACTTGTGATGAAATGCATCTGTTATAGGCAGAGGTAAGTCCGCTTAACATCAGGTGGGCCTCATGCTTGTTCCATCTTGGCTTAACCTAGGATTACTAGCTCTCAATGACAGCTGCCGGAACACACAGTTAGGTGCTTGGTGACAGATTGTCTACTTGGGGGTGGTAGCCAGGCGGGCATTCGCAAAATGCCCTTCCATCACGCGGTGAAGCTCAAGCCCGCGGCGAGATTCGAACCATGGACCTGCTGCGCGGTAGTCCATAGTCAATGCCACTGAGCCATCACTGCTTTCATTGTAGTAGTTATAGTGTTGGATATATTTCGTAATCAGTTGTCAATAAAGGCTTAAAAGAAAATTCAATAAATATAAAAAACAAACAAGTCTTATGTCTACGATAAAGTCTAAATGGGTATTATTAAATAGGAAAAATAGGAAATACACAATAAATATCACGTTTCCAGTGTAACATAGTAAAGAGTTTTCGAACTATAACAAGAGTTCATCGAATATGAACCTACCAAACTAAATAGATTCATCTAGAGTCCAATATTGCCCGTGGGGTGCCGGTCTAGAATGTTACTCCCCCATCTCTACCCGTGGGTGTCGTAAGAGGTGACTTAGGGTAACACACCAGAAGGTGGACAGCAGCGCTTTCTGAGGAACTGATATCTCACACTGCGATCCCCAAGACGCCTGCCAAATAGTGTATTAAGCAATGGATGATACGGCTGATACAGTACAGTAATCTAATAGATAGAATTGCATTCTAAACATAGTGTAAAATCGTCTAGATCGTCGACTGTCCGGCATCCGCTTTCATTGTATAATTGTGCGCGTGGTTTTAATTTTTTCTTATCCTTATTAGGTTTTCCTTTGACCACTATCTCACCTGATGGTAAGCGATGATATGGTCTAAGATGTTGTTCAGGCTAACCTAGAATGACTGGCTCTTAAGGACAGCTGCCGGAACACCGTTAGGTATCAGCGACAGATTTCCTACGTGAGGGTGGTAGTTAGCCAGGCGGACATTCACAACATGCCCTACCACCATGCTATAATGACTGCTATCGTAAGACAACAAGCGGGACCGACGGCTTAACGTGCCATCCGAAGCACGGAAGTGCTCAGTAGTAATGTCACTAGCGGTCACCCATCCAAGTCATGACCGCGGCGGACGTTGCTTAACTTAGCTGATCGGTTCAGAACTGCTTATCAAATTTTGATACGAGCGCTTTAAATAGCATTTATTCTGGAGTTAGAGGTGGAAGTCCTGAGGGAATTATTTTTTCCCGTACATTTTGTTTTTTCTTATTGCTCTAGTAAATGGTTATAGTATGCGCCCATGTCGATGTGAGGGGGGTGTTGATGCATAATAGCTCCTAAGAACCTTTACGCCCTGATTACCCAAAAGCAACGAGATCTTTAGAAGAAGAGTTGACGTCTGGAAGGTGGCCAGCCACCAAACCGAAGCTAAAACCTTTTTACGTTCATGTCTTTGAGTTGCCCGAGAGTTGAGAGTTGTTTATAAGTAATTTACAGTAAGTCAAGTAGAAAATCTGTCGCCATGCACCTAACATTGTGTTCCAGCAGCAATCCTTGAGAGCCAGTATTTGTAGGTTAGCCTGAACAAAACCTTCGACCACATCACATAATATCAGTTGACATATTGTTCAAAAGGTTACAGCAGCTATAAATGAAATAAAACATGGCCAATAATAAAAGTAACTTTTGTTAATATTTTAATGTGTCTTGTAGTGGAACCCTGAACAACTAGTGCCCGGAAACCGGACACCTGTGCGTTATTAAAAACGTTTTAACGCGGGAAATAGTACCTACCAGTATAAACGAGTGTTCAATAAAAAACCTACCACAAAGTAAATAAATTAAAGCTTCTAACGTAGTATGTTTTAAAACAGAACGTTTTATAATGGAAATTACTGCGCCAGCTGTACACAGAGGAAGCAGAAAATAAAAACTAAATACTAGTTATTAGTTTAAACAGCATCATGGGGAGGGTTCATAATTCCCACGCTTGGCAGGCGTCTAGGGAATCATAGTGTGATATTCGTTCCTCAGAAAGCGCTGCTGCCCACCTTCTGGTGTATTACCCGTAATCGGCTCTTACGACACCCACGGGTAGAGATAGGGGGGGTGACAATCTAGCGCGGCACCCGAGGTACACAATTCGCCTATTTTTTTTTAGGTTTGGTAAATGGTTAAACCGATTTTAATGATTATTTTTTTATTTAAGAGCTGATGCTTGCCGTGTAGTCCCGTTTAAATTTCAACAAAATCAGTTAAGCCGTTTTTGAGTTACACTCCAATAACTGAAAAGTATTTTCCTATCTTGTTGATATAGTCATTGACAGTGAATAACAATCGATCCCATTAGTAGCAAGAGTCACTAATAAGGGAAAAACAAGATATTTACTAAAAAATTTAACCGGTTTCAACACTCAAACGTGTGAAATAACTTGCCGAAGTCAGTACCATGCGTGCAATATTGTGATAATAGGTATTTTTGAACCATCATGGTACCGACTTCATTAAGTTATTTCACACATTTGAATGTTGATATCGGTTCCATTTTTTAGTATTTTTTTTGGAATATAATTTACTTTCATTAACAATTGGTATTTGGTTTCAGAATTCAGTTCTTCAAAAATATAAATTGGTAAAACTACAACCACACGTACATTAACATCCCAAGACAACAACCGGGACCGACAACATTACGTGTCTACTGAAACACAGAAGCGCTGATTAGTGAATGTCACTAGCGGTCACCCATCCAAGTCATGACCGCAGTTAACATTGCACAACCTACTAGCCAAAGCTTCGCTACAAGCACTTCAAAATGCAACTGTCATTTCGCTTTGATAGCAAAAACGTGTTACCACCATATTGTAGAATTACAAGTTCATCACAGCTAGCCGACACTTATTGACTAATGACTGCTTCATTGTTAGGTAAGTTTTCTCCAAACAATCTGCAACTGATATAACGTTTAATTCAGGGTTCCGTACGAGAAAAAGGACCCCTTTAACAAATGTATGCTGTACATGCGTCCCTACGCCTCTTAATTGATTTTAAACCGTACCTGTTTTATATGTGATATTCTTTTGAGATCATTCATAATTTTTAATTTTATTTCTAAATTCACTTTTACACTGCTGTTAACATTTCATTTTTATAAAACTATATTATCCGATTAAATAAAAACAATTAAAAGGAAATAATACATTTCCAAAACTTATGTTTTCAACATACCCAAAGGTTAAATACAGGACCCTATTATTAAGGCTCTACTGTTCGTCTGTCTGTCTGTCCTCAGGCTGTATCTCATGAACTGTGATAGCTATAGACAGTTGAAATTTTCACAGATTATGTATTTCGGTTGCCGCTATAACCACAAATACAAAAATTGGACAGGTTCGATTCGGATTCGCGCACGAAGGGTTCCATACGCTAATAACTAATTAAATAAATAGTTATTATATATAGTATCTAATATTGGCATGTGTGTGTTAATGTTGCCCTGCGTGCGCTATACCGACTCGCACTTAGCCGATTATTTCTCTAGTTTTAGACGGTAAATAATACAAGTTTTAAATATTATGATAAGTAAGTATATTTTAGACCAAACTCTAAGATAAAACTAACATTAAAAACAACCACATGTGGGTCAGCCTCGCGGTAAAAAATAGAATGAGAATCGAGTTGGGGAACCCAAGCGTGGCAGTCCATCCGTTGTTGTAAAATGTGGCATACAATACTAAAAGTATTTTAATATAAGATTTAGTAAAAAAATTACTAAATCGTATATTTTGTTGCTTGCTTGCAGACTATCTTGTATATTATATAAAAGATCCATTAATTATCACCACAGAACAAGTTGAGAGCTCGAAGTACTTCGGAGAAACAATCCCTCGGAGTCAATATTTGCGGAGGACCGAACAAACGGAAAAATGCGGAATCAGGCCGTTTGCAGATTCGCAGCTCGCTGCCTGTTGACAATAGGACTCGCTTGACTCGAACGCTCCCACACTAATTGTGGGGCAATTCTTTGATTGAATTACTTACAATTTCCCTCTAACAATCTGTTGACTTGACTTGGTTTTTTATATATACACTTTTACCTACTACTACTACTATATTAGCCAGATTGTCCACTGCTGAACATAGCCGCCCTCATTTAAGGGGGGTTCGCCATAATCCCCACGCTTGGCAGACGTCTTGGGGATCGCAGCTTAAGATAACAGTTCCTGAGCAGACCGTGCTGCCCGCTCTCCAGT
Organism: Plagodis pulveraria; assembly: GCA_963890685.1. Taxonomy (NCBI): domain Eukaryota; kingdom Metazoa; phylum Arthropoda; class Insecta; order Lepidoptera; family Geometridae; genus Plagodis; species Plagodis pulveraria. The sequence goes on from OY982955.1 coordinate 35,113,140, forward strand.
ATTATAACTTTTAGTCGCCTCTTACGAAACCCGCTGGTAGCAATGCGTGTGAGGTGACATTCTAGCCCGGCACCCCACGGGGGTGCCACCCTACTTGTGCCTACTTCATTGGGAATATAAAGGCACGATGATATATAAGTAGTTATGAATTCTACTTTTTTAGTCGACTTCCAAGAAAACCGAAGGCTTAAATCATTGCGTATATTGTAATAATAATTGTATCTTGTGCTTTGTACTCATAACTTTTTACTCGATCAACCAATCTTAATAGGTATTATTATTAATAACAAATATTATTGAAATATTGCAGTAAATATTTAATTAATATTTTAGAAAAATACTAAAAAATATAATAACATGTCTAGTGACCGCCCAATTTTCCTGTTAAGCCGACGTGACGTCATAAGCGATACTTAGTCAAACCGGAAGAATATTTGACGTGTTTCGCTTCTTGACATTGCTCATTCTTAAATTGCTTATTATTATATATTAGTAGGTGAGACGCGACCGGCTTAAGGCTGTGAAAAAGCTTATAAATCCGGTGCGATAAAATAAAATTGGTATTTCGGCTTTGTTAAGTGTGGAGAAAAGGTAGCTTATCCTACTTATTTTCAAGGATTAAGTTAAAAACGGTTTGGTGCGAATTTAAAAATGAAAATGTTTTCAGGTTTGTGAATGATTTACTTAAGAAGTTCTATTTGAGACCTGAATAGCAAGTACATGACTGTGGTACATCACAACGATCCGTCTCTCATCTGTTATGACTTATCTGTTTAATGATAGAATTAATGGCTAGGCTGAACCTTTATATTTTATATTCGGATTCAAATCGTGATTTCTGTTTTTAATTATAATAATTATAATAATAACAAATATTTCAAAAGTATTTTAAGAAAACATTTAATTAATTATTTAATAAAACACTTAAAAAATCTTTATAAAAATGATATATATCTAGTGACAATTCCGCCTAATTTCCTATTAAGCCGACGTGACGTCACAAACGCCACACAGCCAAACCGGAAGAGTATTCGACGCGTTTCGCTTCTAAACGAAGCATCCCTCAGGAGGTTTTGACTCTACGAGCGCACGATCGAGACATCAGCGCACGATCGTGCGAAGATTTTTTAAGTGTTTTATTAAATAATTAATTAAATGTTTTCTTAAAATACTTGTAAAATATTTGTTATTTTTAAAAATGGATTCCCGCAAAGTAACGCCTGAATCTATTCATTATAATAATTATACTTTTAATAACTATGCTCTTATAATTTATACTTTTTAACCGATTTTATTAAAGGAGGAGGTCATTAATTCGACTGTATTTTTGTGTGTGTTACCTCATAAGTCCTTTTTTATATACAATAATGTGACAAATAAGCAGGCGGTCCACCTGATGGCAAGTGGTCGCCGCAACCTATGAACACCTGTAATATTTGCAGCATTACTGGTGCGTTGCCTACCATTAAGAAAAAGGACTATATTCACGCCGCGTTAAAGGGTGTACCGATTTTGATGGTTTTTTTTAATATTCGGAAGCTGGATCTTTTCTTGTGGTCACATTTAAATATGAGTGATCTCTGACGAGTATTTAAGTAATCCCTAATATATGTTTTACGGATTTTTAATTACTTTTTTTTGCGAAGGAACTATTTGCTTGATTGTGAATAGGACAAAAAATATTATTAAGTTACATATTTCCGGTGGTATGCCTTTATTAACTAAATACTTATTAACTATATACAAACACTGCAGCTGTAGTAGCTGCTGAACTGACAGCATTTAGGAAACCCGAAGGCCATTGCAGGCCTACAGGTAGTCCAAATGCTCCAGCTCAACTGGTAGAGGTTGATGCAATATACAGTTGGTTAATTATTCTCTTGCAGATAGTAGATACTAGACTAAAATATTATGCCCCCGTAGGGTACCGGGCTGGAACTACACCCCTCTTGTCATCCTGTAGTAGTCGTGTAGTAAGAGGCGAGGAAAGAAAACACATTAGAATACGGGTAGCAGGGCCGTTTGGAAAATTTTTGCCTTACACTGAGATCCCCAAGACTTCTACCAAATCTGGGGCATTATGGGGGGATAAATGGGGCATGGGGCTAATGGGGCAGTACTTTGTTCAACGATGGATGTTATACAAAAACAAAAATGTCGAAAAATTTTATTGGCAAAAACATAAAGCAATTTTTAATTCAAGCCCCAGCTGGTATATATTTAGTGACGAAGATAAAAGTATAATATAAAAAGTTAGTTTTATTTCCCTGCATTCTTTTGAGAAAAGCCCTATATATGCCGGCGGAAATGGCAATTGCGTATCTTGTATTAGTGAAGTCCTTGTCTATGGCTCGGCGTTCAAACTCATACGTATCTGCAATTGTCTATTTCCGGTTTTGCAATAATGTACTTTTCTTCAACAACATAGTGGACGACAAAAAAAAATTGAATAAAAAGTATCGGCTTCGACTCCACAACCAACCGCCTGTCTAATGTCTACACTGAATGGAAATACTCTTGTTGGCAGTAGGAATAGCTATCTCCCAGCGGTACATCAAATAATCCTATCCTTTACGAATGCCTTTGAGATTAATGTTCCTTTAGGGTTCAGTGGAATATTATCTATTGAAAGTTCGTAAAAATGCTCACAAACTACATGGAAAATGAAGGCGGTTTGCGGATTTTCAGTTCAATAGTTCCGCACAATGAACGGGTGCATACCCTGGGTTTCATAGGCAAAGTGGAAATATGAAAAACTTCGCATTTGGCTGTCAGCTGGGTGGGATATAGCTGTGTTTGCGAATAAACTAAAGTGGTTGTGAGTAACTCATTTTAAATGAAATGGAGAGTTAGGGAATACATTTACAAATTGTTATTTTTAGTAATGTGAAAAAAGTTTACTAGTAAGTGTAAGCTTTTTACTTTTTAACTGATTACTTATCACATTTCATTAAAAGTTTTTGTAACAGTATTTTACCTTATAACAGATTTTTTCAGAGTTTTTATTTTATTTTAAAATACAAATTATAAAGGTAATAATTTTATGCCACATGATCATTCTATAAATATGTAACAGTATAGATTCCGGCCTAAACATATTAAGTTTGTTCTATTTCCGCTTGCGCCTATACTCGTAAAGCAGCAAGTCACCACGTAATCTGTGTAAGTAGGTTGTTGCTGTATGTCGGGTAAGTAATTGATTTTGTTAGTTACTACCATAGGGCACTCCTTGGGTTGCCAGGCTAGAATTGCACCCAAGCCATGTCTTCTTGTAGAAGGAGTATAAGGCGACGAAGGCAAAATACCGGTATGTGGATAGCAGCGCCTTCTGAAAAACAAGTTTGTTCAATGGTGTAAAACTGGGTGTCTAGAGACCAAGGGTCACAGAGCATATACAAGTTCTCCTTGTAAGATCTGCCGTATAAACTTAGTTTAAAGAAATTATGAACGTCTGCGATGATAAAACTTACAAACCGATAAAAACCGGAAAGAATTATTGTACGGTAGATAGGAAAAATAAAATTTATTGCTTTCTGATCAAGGTTTATGAACGGACGGAATGTTCGGAAACAGTATCGACTGTCCGAGGAATGCTATCCTTATTTAGTTATTTTGAAAACCAAGGACGGCACTAACTAGGTACATATATAAAAAAAACCAGCCAAGTGCGAGTGGGACTCGTGCACGAAGGGTTCCGTACCATTATATTATTTTTAGCTAATAAACAGCGAAAACCTTTTTTTATTGTATGGGAGCCCCCTTAATAATTTATTTCATTTTATTTTAACTAATTATATTTAAAGAGAATATAAAATTAATATTCTGTGAATAGTTAAAGCGTCTACCTATCACCGTTATTAGTATCGAGCAAGAAACGGTAAAAAAATCATGTTGTACGGGATTATTTATTTATTTATTTTTATTTGTTATTATAGCGACATTAGAAATACATCATTTCTGAAAATTTCAACTGTCTAGCTATCACCGTTCTTGAGATACAGCCTGGTGACAGACGGACGGACAGCGAAGTCTCAGTAATAGAGTCCCGTTTTTACTTTTTTGTCCCCTTTGGGTACGGAACCCTAAAAATAAACCTGTTTAGAGTTTGATTCCAACAACACTGAAATGTATTCCATCCATACATTTCAGTGTTGTTTTATTTTTAGCTAATAAACGGCGAATACCTCTTTTATTGTATGGGAGCCCCTTAATTATTTATTTTATTTTATTTTAATTAATTACATTTAAAGAGAAAATTAAATTATTTAAAAAAAAAACAAGTTTGTTATATGGGACCCCCCTTAAATATTTATTTTAATATTAGTATTTGTTATTATAGTGCCATTAGAAATACATCATCTGTAAAACTGTCAAGTTTCAACTGTCTAGCTATCACCGTTCTTGAGATACAGCCTGGTGACAGACGAACGGACGGACAGCGAAGTCTCAGTAATAGGGTCCCGTTTTTACCCTTTGGGTAAGCAACCCTAAAAAGAAACCTGTTTGGAATTTGATTCCAACTACACTGAAATGTATGGATGGAAGCCGGTACATGCTGATGAAATACACCCATAGCTCACATTTTTATAGTCTACAAGTTATTATTTAATTTCCAGGGTAGGAAACTGATCCATTTTTTAATGATTCTCTTTTCAGGGATGTGATTGCAAACTTACAAAATGGATTGTGACTTGCCTACGTGGACACCATCGACAATAATAATTGTAATAATTACTACTCAGTCAGCCACGTTCTGCGCTCTTGGTCATTCATAAATGTTAAGCAAAAGAAACTCATTATTTGTTAAAATAATTTTTGGCGGAAATTCACGTGTCAATACTAATTTTACTTGTATGCTTTTAACAGATGTATGCAGCCGATTTAAAATAAGCTATTTAAGTCCAAAACTTTTAATTTTTTTAACTTTTCTGATTATCTGTTCTCGTAAGTAAATAAATGATTTATGATTAATGGAGACATTAAAACATAAAAAATAAGCTCTGAATTCAGAACCTTCTACTTTTTAGATGTTAGTTAACTATAATGACTGGCAACTAATTTCAACCGTAACAACTATGAGTAGGCAAGAAGAGTATTGATAAATGTAATAGAGGAAAGATGACTTTCCTTATCCAGTTATGAAAATGATTTCCTTGGCAGCGTTTCTCAATGTATTACGTGACATGAGCCAGCATTACTGTCATGCTGGGAGGCTATGATTGTAAATATTTTCCCTTGATTTTCCTTACTCATCTATTATTTTATACTAACATTAGCTAAAAGTTTTGATTAGACATTTCTTTTTATATTTCTATGAATGTAATAAACAATACGTATCATTCGTATGTAAGTAAAAAATTAAAAATGAAAGTAGTTTGTTTAAGACAGCGTGTATCATTCAATTGACATATTTTTTTTATTCTAGGCTAACCTGAACAACATCTTCGACCACATCATCACTTACCATCAGGTGAGATAGTGGTCAAAGGCTAGCCTATCAGCTATAAAAAAAAGAAGAATATGTGACACAAGCCAAAAAATCTAGTAATAAAATAAAGTTAAGTATCAACCCAATACTAAGCTGTCAAAAATGGGATCCATCTCAGCGTATGGTTGAGGAGAGGGGCTGACCTTCCGACGGATCCATCGTGTGACGTCACAGAATCATAAGGAAAAACGGACAGCGAAGTCTCAGTAATAGGGTCCCGTTTTTACCCTAAAAAAGAGCATCAACCAATATTGAAACTATTTCGGATGAAAGTGTGAACTTTCAGTGGGACTTGAAGATGCAACCCTAGAATACCGTCCTGGTGCAATTCTAATTACATTATGGAAGCTGCAGCTGAAAATTCGTAACTGCCATCCAGAAAAATATCCATGTTTTCGGTAATCATATTAATAATACTTACTCAAATCATGGAACATTGGGCATGCTCAAATTTAGAACTCATTACTGCCCTCCATAATAGCCCAGTGGAGGAAAATTTACGTTGTTCGCACTTATCTGCTAACAAAACATCCAATTTCAAGTATGTAGAATGAAATTATAATCAAACACCTCTCTCAATCTTTTCACAATCGTGAAAACTTTAATAAGTTGATTAAAAAACTGATAAAAAGCGTATCTTACGAAAATCTAAGGTGACTAACATAAATTCTCACATATTTGCGACCGTCAGAAGTTTTCAAACTTTTATCAGCGCAGATTGCCTCATTGGAAGTGGAAAGGCCGCGGGCCAATTTCAAATTGACATTATCTGTTTTATAGCTTCTGAAACTTTAGTAGAGGCTATTAGGAAGTGTGGAACTTAGGGCTCTTTCGTAATTTTATTTTCGTAGGACGTCAGACTTTGCTGTAACGACTGCGCTTTATTTTTAATTGTATTGAAACTTGTTACTTTGACAGATCTCGTGAGTAAGACATTTTAATGTGCTAAGATAGCCAGCTGTTCCTTCGCGTATTGGTCGAGATTGTTCACCTAGGATTTGGATATTTATGATGCGCTTCATCAGGTTCAGAGTTCATGCGTCTAAATTGCAGTGACGACTGCGCGCAACTGCTCGTAGGCACCGTAGAACGAACAGTTGCGCGCACTCATTGCCGCAAAATAGATGCGTGATCGACAATATATTGTCGACCTAGGTGGAATTACAGCGACGACTGCGCGCAACTGCTCGTTTTACTCGGCACCTACGAGCAGTTGCGCGGAGTCGGAGAGAGCAATTTTAACCTATGGCAGGTGATATCACGCATCTATTTTGCGGCAATGAGTGCGCGCAACTGTTCGTTCTACACGGTGCCTACGAACAGTTGCGCGGAGTTGTCATCTAAGACTTACTTACTACGATAGTTTAATTGGCAGCATGTCCTGGCTACAGGGTTCAAATCCACCTATAGTAATTCTAATATTTTTCTTTTGTTGTTATTTTGTAAGCTTATTCGCTTAGCAGGTTGAAGCAATGATGGCTGAGCGGTAATAGCTATGGACTGCCACGCCGCAGTACCCTGGTTCGATCCCCACCACCGGCTTGAGCTTCACCGCATGGTGGAAAGGCATTTTGCGATTGCCCGCCTGGCTAGCTACCACCCTCAAAAGTAGCAAACCTGTCGCCAAGCACCTAACGGTGTGTTCCGGCAGTAGTCCTTGAGAGCCAGTGAAATTACAGGCACATAAGACTTAACAATAGTGTCTCAAAAGTGACGGGCGTAGTGCAATTCGTGACTTATGATGAAATGCATCTGTTATAGGCAGAGGTTAGTCCGCTTAACATCAGGTGGGCCTCGAGCTTGTTCCGTCGCAATTACACAAAAAAAGGCGCTAATGGTAAAAATTACATTGTGAGAATTGAAGAGATGGTAGTTATCAAAAATCTTCATAATACAATTTTTTATATATTATTGGTGCCTATAGATTCACATGTTATTGCATTATGTCTCAGCGTACAAAAACGATTAGGTAATAAAGCAACACACTCAACTGTATATTTTTAGACATGTACTATTATTGGTTAAAGTATGTTACTTGTTCGTTTGCTTCAGTGCAGAGTAACGTTCATTACCTCCTCCTGTGCACTCGAAGAATGCGCTCTCTGTGCTTAGTGTCTAATTTATACTTAGAGCTAGTGATGGGGTACACCTAATGTACAAACTTGCAAGACTCAGTCTTGTATTTTAAACTCAAAACATTGTTTAGCATAGCTTACCACTAATTAACACTTACCTTCTGATATATATTTTTTTTTAATTTCTGATAAGTAAGCCTTTGACCCCAATCTCACCTGGTAGTAAGTGATGATGTGGTCGAAGGTGCTAACAGGCTTAACCTGGAATGACTGGCTTTCAAGGACAGCTGTCGGAACACGCCGTTAGGTGCTTGGCGAACGATTTTGTACTTGAGGGTGGTCGCCAGCCGCGCATTGCCAAAAAGCCATACTACCATGTGGTGAAGCTCAAGCCCGCGGTGGGATTCGAACCACTGCGCGGAAGTCCAAAGCCAATGCCACTGAGACATCACTGCTTTAAAAAGATAATGAGTTAACGAGGGTTATCACAATGAAAGTAAACACTTAAGCGAACTATGCTCTTTCCTGAGACGGTAATCCATGACTTATTCCCACGGTAGCTTGAATTAGAAAATTATGTGACCATCCTAAACGACTTGTCACAGTTTCCAACCTTTTTTTTATCTAGACTTTGACATGCAGTCTAATATTTTTGTCAACTGTCTGGTTGTTATACTACCTGCCTTACTACTTAAATAAGTTGCCAAGCATTATGTAGTACTTACATTTCTGTATTTTCGATTGACATTAAAATAAGTAGTGGGCGAGCGTCCTGAACACATATTAAAAATTATAATTGGATTTGGTCAAAACCATAGTTAAATCTATCTGGCTTGTGTAAGTGAGTAGTCCCGTATTTTTCCTTTAAAAATCAGTGAAAATCACCTTGGTTAAAAAAAATATTAATGTCTAAACAAAATAAAATATATAGATTTTGGAACCAAAGTTATTTACCAATCTCTTCATACTCTAACATTTATAAGTAATTCTAACTCGAGTGTTTTGTATCCTGCAGAGATCATCACCTGTTAGTCTGAATAAGACAGACGTGTAAAATATACCACTATTATTTTTTATTATTATGGATTATTATGACTTATTAAGGATTCAAGGACTTTAACCAATTATACTTTCCCATCACTAGTGTGCAGCTAATGTAAAAGTACTCTCACGGCAGTTAGAATGTAAGTGCATTTTTGTCGAGAAATAATAGTGGTATTTAGATCTTTTTAGAAGATTTAACTTTTCTCTTACTATTGTCAACTATTTTTATTCTTTTTTTAATCAAAATACTTTGTTTTTTTGATAAGTTAGCCTTTGACCATTATCTCACCTGATGGTAAGTGATGATGTGGTAGAAGATGTTGTTCAGGCTAACCTAGAAGTACTGGCTCTCAAGGACAGCTGCCGGAACACACCGTTAGGTGCTTGGCGACAGGTTTTTTCTACTTGAGGGTAGTAGCTAGCCAGGCGGGCATTCGCAAAATGCCCTACCACCATGCTATAACGACTGCCATATATATAAGACAACAACCGAGACCGACGGCTTAACGTGCCCTCCGAAGCACAGAAGCGCTCAGTAGTTATGTCACTAGCGGTCACCCATCCAACTCATTACCGCCGGCGACGTTGCTTAACTTTGCTGATCGGTTAAGAACAGCTGAGTAAACTTCGCTACGAGCGATTCAAAAAACACTTAAAACTTCCTATGCAATTTGAATATTAAAGTTCATTTTAAAAGTTTGGTTTTGCCTTAGGTAACCCATTACCCGTGGGGTCCCAAGCTAGAATATCACCTCCCCATCTGTAACCGTGGGTTTCGTAAGAGCTGACTCAGAGTAACACACCAGAAGGTGGGCTGCAGCGCTTTCTGAGGAACTGGTATCTCACACTACGGTACCCAAGATGCCTGCCAAGCGTGGGGATTATGGAAAACCCCTCTATAATGGAGGAGGCTGTGTTCAGCTGTGGACAATCCAGCTGTTACAGTACAGTACGGTAAGCCATTGACCACAAATTACCGGATGGTAAGTGATGATGCGGTTGAAGGTTGTAAACAGGCTAAACCTTGAATGGTAACTGGCTCACAAATAAGTCAAGTTATACTTAATTCTGAATTTTCGCTCGTAGAGTCAAGACCTCCTGAGGATGCTTCGTGTAGAAGCGAAACGCGACTAAATTTCTTCCAGTTTGGCTACGTGGCGTTTGACGTCACGTCGGCTTAGCAGGAAAATTAGGCGGAATTGTCACTAGATATATGTTTTTTAAGTGTTTTATTAAAATATTAATTTGATGTTTTCGTAAAATATTTTGAAAATATTTGTTATTATCTCTTGTTTTTTTATTTATGTTAATGTTACAGAACAAGCTTAAGGCCCATCTGATATTAAGCAGACTAACCTCTGCCTAGAACAGATGCACTTCATCACAAGTGACGAATTGCAGTGCGCCCGTCACCTTGAGACATAGTTGTTAAGTCTCATGTGCCTGAAATTTCACTGGCTTTCAAGGACTGCTCCCGGACACACCGTTAGGTGCATGGCGACAGATTTTCTACTTGATGGTGGTAGATAGCCAGACGGGCAATTGCAAAATGCCCTTCCACCATGCGGTGAAGCTCAAGCCGGTGGTGTCCATAGCCATTACCGATCGGCCATCATTGCTTCTACAGACAACATTCTACTAAATGACATTAGCATCTCTCCTTAAGTCATGGAAGATCATAACCTCACCTTATTCTAAAAAATAAAGGGTTATTCTTGTTGTCTCCCACTTCCTCACCCTCGGTGGAGGACAAAGAGATTTATTCCCTTTTGAGCCCCAAGGCCAAAATTAGTTTGAACTCCTGTTGACCCCCATTACAATTTATTCATATTGTATATAAACTATACTTTATATCAAATACTTTAAATCCCAATTGACTTGTTCGATCTGTAAGGATGGCGCTCCGTGGGTCCTTTTTAAAAAAACACTTTACTATTGCTAGAATGGATTTAATAAAATTTAGAAATTAAATGATTTAAAATTAACTAACGGACTGACTGATTAACCTATTGAATTTACTCGACTGACTGGCTGGGCGACAATGCATATAGCCTTATATAACCTCGGTATATACACGTGGTTGCGAGGGGGTTTTGCATTAATTGCATTTTTACCATATTGGTTCTGGTTATAACATCTCCCCCTTTTAGACGAAGTTATATCTTTTTAAGATAAACGAAGTAGACACGATATAAAATTAAAGTTGTAAAATAATGTAAGTTAATAAAACTGTATATAAAAATAAGCTAGTAGTTAAATAATGCGCCTCAGTCAGTATAAAAAGCTAGTCTAATAATTATAGTAAAATTAGAAAACAAAAGCATAAGTTCCAAAATAGAAATTAATATTATTTAATTAATTAAGTTTCTAGTAATTACTTAGGTTCCTACTGGACCTTTCAGATTGTCTAAATACAACTCTATTTTTGTTTTTATTAATTTCTATTTCTGGTAGACTTTGGATCGACTTCCTGTCGCATTCTGTTCCGTCTGAAATATCGGACAGTTCAATAGAGGTGTTAACTTTAGTACTTAATTGATCTCGTTTTTCATTATAGCATTGATTATATATTTGAATGCAACAAGAGGTGTTCTTACAACAAGGGAACAACCTTTTATACACTTTATATAAAATGTAAATAAAAATTAATGTTATTATAATGTAAGTTAAAGTAGAATAATAGTTTCCGTATTTAATAATGTGCGATTGATTTTCAACTTGATGTATTTGGTTTGACAAATAATCTAATTATTGCGAAGCCAATTTTAAAGATTCTAAGTCGATATTCGCTAAGGTAATTGGAGACAAGGAATGTAAACTTTCATTTACAATATTATATTTGCAACAATCGTCTTCAATTATATCATAATTTATTGATAGTTGGCTTGGTAACACAGTTTTATAAGTATGAGATGGGTAGAATTGTAAAGTTTGGAAAAATGCGACACAATTATTGTCTAAAGATAAAATTCCTGTGCCTTGCAATGTGTAATCAGCAATTTCATTATCACATTTCATTGTTAATTTATTTGGCTTAGATTGCACATATATGTATCTACCATCGCTAAGTTTTTGCCATACATCAATATTGCCATAGATTAATTTGTAGTCACATACTTCGGGAAGAGATAAGGTTACTTCTGTTAAGAGTTTCGTTTCACAAGTTGGATTATTAATTGTTGATAAAATCGATACTAAAGGACATATCATATATTCGTTGTTTACATGCTTACAATCTAGTATATTATCTAATAATGCATAACTTAATCTATCATCCGTTACAGCCACATACAACTTTGAAGGATGAATTAAAACATAGGTTTGGAAATGTTTTTCATCGCGTGGTGTCGGTAACGGCAAATTCTTATATATATTAAACTTAATAGGATTAATTAGTGGTATTTTAATTACAAAAACTAATTTATTATTATAATAGTAAGAAGTCAATGTCGATAAATCGATTATTGTATGAATATTTTGTAAGGATAGTGTTACTGGGAATTCAGAGTTCCTTTTTGTTTGGATACTGTTCGAGAGTTCCTCATACAATTTAGTTGGAGTAATAACATAAGGGTGCAAAATGTTAGCTTTGGCAAATAAAATAGAATTTAAGATAGTATCTAAAATGTTTGAAATTGATAATAATGAACCTTCAATCACGTTGAAAATAGAATTAATTTTTGCGGCGTTTATTAATTTTGTATGAGTCTTAGAATTTTCTGAAAATATATAATCTAGTTTTTCAATTTGTTTATTTAACGTAATTTCGTTATTATTTAATTTTTGAATTGAGACATTGAAATTGTTGATTGTCGATTGAACAATATGTATGTTATCCTTCATCATAGAAAATATTTCGTTTTTTAATGTTGGCAAGTAGAAATTGCGTCATCATATTTTCTAGCATCTTCGGCGTCCAAAGTTCCAAAGAAAAATTTAAGTATCTCACCACCGAACTCGAGAGCTCGTCTAGGTCGGTTTGACGGATTTTCCGCGATAAGGTGAGAGAGTGACTCATATTTCAAGTAATTAGCATTCATTAAAATATCTAAAGGGTTTATAATATCTTTACAATCTATGTTTAAGATAGCTAAGTTTTGAACCTTTTCGCAAAAATTAGAAATGCTTTGAATAGAATTTTCTATTTTGTCTAGATAAGGTTTAATAGGTATAAACTCTACATATGTAACCACATTCCAGTAATCGTTGTAAAAATAAGCAACAGAAGTTGGGTCGAAATATATTCCTGGACTGTGTGAGATAAGCTCAATCGGTTTTGATTGACTCGAACTGAAAAGTAGTAATCTGAAACAATGGATAATAAAAGAATAACAATATTATGCTGGTTTTATCTCATTTATATGGTACTTAACGTGTTTTCGATTTATGCAGAGGGTAACATTATTTTTACCATGTGTTTTTATTATTTTGAAAGGTCCCTTCCAGATGGGAGATAAGGCTTTTCGTAGCCTGTGATGGTGTTTCAGATAAACCATATCACCAGTTTTATAAGACTGTTCACGAGAAGATGAGTCATAATATCGCTTTGAAGCTTCTTTATGTTTATTTATATGCTCTATAGCTTTTTCGCGGGAATATTTCATTCGATATTGTAAAGCACGAATATATTCTTGATAGGTGGTGCTGTCACCAGATCCATATACACTACTAGGTATCGATGGCTTATAGCCATATAATAATTCGAAAGGTGTGTACTGAGTAGTACAATGTGGAGTAGTATTATACGATAAAATAGCTGTAGCTAGGTAACAATGCCAGTCATTTTGGTTGTCATTAACAAATGATCTTAAATATTCTTTTAATGTAGCATGAGAACGTTCAAGAGATCCGTTCGTTTGGGGATGATAAGGTGTAGAAAATAGATTTTTTACCTTTAAAATTTCGGTTAACTGTCTGAATAACTCTGAAGTAAAACAAGTTCCTTGATCAGTTAAAATGGTTTTACTAAATCCGAATAATGAAAAGAAGTGGATGAGGTTTCTTGCAACTTCATCAGTTGTTGAGGTAATCATTGGATAGGCACATGAGAATTTTGTTAAGTCGTCCTGAAGGGTTAATATGTATTTAAATTTCTGTAAGCCTGCTTCAGGTAAAGTGCCGACGATATCCAGAGCTAATCTTTCAAATGGTTTGGTACTAGTGGAAGTAATTACCATAGGTGCTTTGTTAGAAGCTCGTAGTGGTTTGTTTACTTGGCATAATCTACAATCTTTTACGAAACGTTCTATGTCTGAGCGCATAGATTTCCAATAGTACGACGCTTTTATCCTGCTATACATGCGTTTAATACCCGGGTGACCTGCTATGGTGGACCCGTGGTTTTCTTTGAGAATGTTTGGAATTTCGGCAGGAGTAGGATAAAGTATCTGATTTTTGTATATATGTACTTTTATATTAGTGCCGTGAAAAATGAACGACACTATAGTGTAAATTTTTACGCAAAATAATTTAGTAAATGGTTCGGAGAAGTCTGAAATAGCTAATTCTTTGTCATAATTATTGTATAAAGTAATTTGGTTTCTTAACTTAATTAGCAAATTGTAAATATTCTTGTAACTTGTCTCGTCAAAATGATGAACTTTAGTATATAAGAAATACAATGTTTTATTTTTAGAGTTGACCGATTGCACGGTATCAGGTTCGCGTTCGCCAGCGCGCAACTCAGCGGAATTATCTACCATTGATAATAATTGCTCGCAATGCGGCATAGAGTAGTCTAAGTCAAGAGAAAACGGACAAGCAATTGATTTTAGTTTTGCTAAGTGCAAACTTTCGTTATGTTCTTCGATTTGTGTATCACAGTTAGGGGTAGTTCTAGTGAACTGCATTTTAAAGAATTGTTCATAAGTAGCAATATTTAATTTGGAACGAGTTAGAACATTAACAGGGTAACGTGATAAGGCGTCAACGTTGCAGTTGATTCGACCAGGTTTGTATATAATTTCGTAATCATACTCCTCTAATTTGAGTCTCCATCTAAGTAATCGTGCGCCTGGATCTTTGGCATTAAATAACCAGGTAAGAGGGCGATGATCGGTTACGATTTTAAATTTATAACCATATAGGTAGGGTCGGAATGTGTTGATTCCAAATAAAATAGCAAGAAGTTCCTTTTCAGTGGTAGAATAATTACCTTCTTGTTTATTTAAGGAACGAGATGCGAAGGCAATAGGCTTATCTTTACCTACTTCGCCTTGTGATAGAATTGCGCCGACAGCGTAATTAGATGCATCTGTCGTGACTATAAAAGGTTTAGAAAAATCTGGGTATTGTAATAAAGGAGCTGTCATTAGCTTTTGCTTAAGGGTGTTAAAAGCGTGTTCTTGTTCTTGAGACCAATTAAAAATTACGTCCTTTTTCAGCAAGGATGTAAGTGGTTTAGTGATATGAGAGAAGTTCTCTATGAATCGGCGATAATAACCCGTTAGACCGAGAAAAGACTTTATGTCTTTAGGAGTTTTGGGTGTTGGGAATTGAGAAATGGCCTTGACCTTGTCAGGGTTAGGCGAAACACCATTGTCCGTTATAACGTGACCTAAATAGGTGACCTCGCGAATTTTTTGGTCAATAATTAAAGCTTCCTGTCGACCGGATAACACCGATAAGTTAGAAATGGGACACTCAATTACCATCTCTGATCGCGGAGGTAAGATGTACGATGTCTTACTACGGCAAATAGGTATAGAATGACCCTGTAAGTTAAGGGTATTTGTGGAATATATAACATCAATTTTGAAGTGTTGTATAAAGTCACTTCCAATAATTCCATCATAACATAAATTAATGGTATCGTCAATAGCATGAAACAAATAATCAAAAATTATCTTTTTTGATGAAGAAATTCGGTGTTCAAAATGAAGTCGAATGGACCCTAGAGATTCACAATATGAATCGTTATCACTTAAGCCTTTAATTTTAATAATTTCAGGTCCAAGCACTGGTTGTTTTAATAAATTAGAAAGTTTAACAATCGATATTGTTGAACCAGTGTCGATTAAGAAGCACAAGGGCTTGTCATTAAAATTTGTTTTTAAGTAGACGTGAGGGAGAGAAACTTTATTGTTAATATTGTTAATAGTAAAAGTCTTCTTATCCTCACGTGAGCAATCCCTAGAACATAAACTCGATTTCTCACTTCGAGGTGAGGGATTGTGTTTAATATATTTTTTTGCAAAAGCAGAGTTCGAGACATTGAATCCATTCAAAGACTGAGAAGTCTCTGTATGATTATTAACCTGTGTTGTACAAAATTTAGGAACACGGGATGATGTCTCTGAATTGTGATTAACCTGTGCTAGAGAAAACTTAGGAACACAGGGGGAACATTTAGAAACGTTTTTCGTGCCATTCAAATGAACAAGCGGTTTCGGTAGACACGTAACCGGAACCGAATTTAGTTTAAATTACTATCATACTCGTAAATTGTACCGTCATTCGGTGTATCAACATTATGAACATTAGAGCGATTATCGCTCGGAATATGACTCGACGTCGGTGCCTGTGCACTGGATAGTGTAGGATTACGTGAGTCGGTGCGCGATTGATTGTTTTTAAACTTAAGTTTACGACACTCGCTTATCAAGTGACCAAGGTTTTTGCAGTACGCGCATCTTTTATTTGAGTCAAAGTTAGAATTATATCTACGATAATTATGATTTGAATTATTTTGAATATTGTTGTTTAACCCGTTTGAGTTTACGTGATGAGAATTATGAGAAATAATTTTAGGTTTATTTCTATAGCATTCGGCAGCGACGTGGCCGCCTTTGTTGCAAATGGAACATTGCTTGAAATTTGTACGAGTTGATAATTTTGATAGTTTATATAATTTTTCCTCTTCAGTCGCGTTTGTAATTGCTTCGGATAAAGTTTTCGGATTCCTACACCGAACAATATGAGAAAAACTGGAGCTTAACCCTAATAAAAATGTGTTGAGGGCTAAATCCTCCATAGCAGCAAGCCTGCCTACAAGTTCCGTTTTATTTTCGCAGCTATAATGGATGTCAGATTGAAGTCTGGTTAAACAGGACTCAACACGTAAAGAGTATTGTGTCACATCCTCAGAAGGCAATTGCTTACAATTTTGAAGGTCAACAAGTAAATGGGTGGAGTGTTTCTTCTCTCCTAAAGTTGATTTTAAAAATTGTTTAATATCTGACCATTCGTCAAAAACTTTTAAACAGCATGCTATTTGAGCCTTGCCTTCGAGTTGTGATATAATATATTTACACAGCACTTTCTGTTGGTCTGTACTGGCAAGCGAAATTGCATTTTCGCAGTTTGTCAAAAACGCGGGCAGTGACTCGCGGTCTCCCTTGTAGGGAGACTAAGAATAAATTTGGTAAGCACTGAAAGCGTAATTTTGTCAGACATTTTAGCGTTAACCTTTTTTGGTGAAGGGTCTGACAAGTAACTATCAGAGGAATCGGAATTAGACAAATCGATTCCTACGGATTCTCTCTTTACTTGAGACATTAAATAATTATGAACGAGTTATGCAGTACAGATCATCAGAAAAACACAAAAACAATAAATTCAATAAAACATAAAAATGTAAAAGTAAAAATCAAAAGTAAAATGTTTTAAAATAATTAATATCGAAGTTTAAAATTGGTAAACTTAAAGTTCAAAAATTATGTAAAATGATTTTGTTCTGACGAAAGTTTACGATAAAATTATCACTCACTAATTTCACTTTAAAACTTATGAAATCACTTTTTGTATTTGGCAAAATATGTATATAAAAGATAACTCACATAACAGCAGCGGCGTTCACGAACATTTTGAGAAACAGTTTCCCCAAAACCGTAAATTGTAGCGCACAGTGCGCGGGAATGCAGCGATGACGTCAACGAGCACGACGATGTGTACCTGGCGACTCAGGGAGTCGTATTGCAGTTACCTCGAAGTCACGTTGCGTTGCCGTGAGAATGTATAGAAAAATGTGAGCTGATGATGCGTTGAGACAGTCGGTAGCGATGATGTTTTCAATCAGTTATGCTTGATGAGGGGCTCCACATGGAAAGTTGGAGCTTGTTGATGACCACAAAGATCCGAGACCAGCAGGAGTGTTCAGGTTGCGATGCGGGCTCACGCTGGAGAGCGGAGGCTTACACGTCGATCACAGTAGTGCGGGCTTAGGCGGGTGCCTAAGACTTAACGTCGACTACTAGTGCAGGAGTGCGGGCTCAGGCGGTTTGCCCAAGGCTTATCGTCGACTACTTGTAGCACTAACCATTAAGGACCTTACGTCCACGGAGCCAAATAACGGTGAGACAGGAATGAGTTCCTTACGTCTAGCACCTAAAATTCCCGGTACTCAGTAATTTTTCCCAGGATACCACTTCTGACACCAAATTTGTAAGGATGGCGCTCCGTGGGTCCTTTTTAAAAAAACACTTTACTATTGCTAGAATGGATTTAATAAAATTTAGAAATTAAATGATTTAAAATTAACTAACGGACTGACTGATTAACCTATTGAATTTACTCGACTGACTGGCTGGGCGACAATGCATATAGCCTTATATAACCTCGGTATATACACGTGGTTGCGAGGGGGTTTTGCATTAATTGCATTTTTACCATATTGGTTCTGGTTATAACAGATCGAATGTCGATTGTTTTACAGAATTTAAAACGTAGTTTTAAGAAAACGGTAAGTGTTGGATATGTAAAATCTTTTTGTAATGTAATCCGCATATCAGGCGTTATTGCAAACGTAATAATATTAAAATTATAGACCTTAATCTGTGAATGAACTTACTGTGACAAAATAACGGTCTAAGAAAGTCAAAGTAACATGTTAACACTATATATAGATATTGAGTCAAAACAATGTATTTAAACTATAATATATTAGTTTAGCTCTGACAAATTAAAGAATTTCATATAATCCGTTTAGCTATGAAGAGATATATATTTTTCAGCAAGTAGAACAAAGTAATTTAAATAAAGTTTAGTCCCCCGTTAAAAGCTTTGTATTACGATGCAAAACGAAATTATAATGTATAAATGATGGTCAAGTTCTTGAAGTAATTTGAAAATAGAAATCCGTTTTGCTACGAACAGCAAAGCTGTCAGGTCAATACTGTTTATTTAAATAATATTATCCGTGAAGATATCGGGTCAAAAAAAAAAATATATATATATATATAATTTGATTATTTTAGATTATTTTGAAACGCTCGTAGCGAAGTTTGCTTAGCCGTTCTTAATCGATCAGCTAAGTTAAGCAACGTCCGCCGCGGTCAGGAGTTGGATGGGTGCGCAAGTGACATTACTACTGAGCGCTTCCGTGCTGCGGAGGGCACGTTAAGCCGTCAGTCCCGGTTGTTGTCTTACGATGGCAGTCGTTACAGCATGGTGGTAGGGAATTTTGCGAATGCCCTCCTGGCTAGCTACCACCCTCAAGTAGAAAATCTGTCGCCAAGCTCCTAACACTGTGTTCCGGCAGCTGTCCTTGAGATCCAGTAATTCTAGGCTAGCCTGAACAACATCTTCGACCACATCTCCTCATCACTTACCATCAGGTTAGATAGTGGTCAAAGGCTAGCCTAGCACCTAAAAAAGAAAAATATTTAACAGCTACTAGGCTAAGAAAATTATATTTGATCATATCCTTTTGATTTGACTAAGATTGAGATGAGATTCCAGGAAAGCTTCCTTAAACTCTCAAAGTAACTGTCTAGTAATTCTGAAAGAAACACCTTTTGCCAATTTAACTGGTGTTTTTTATGGCGACAAAATCGAGGACTACAAAAAATATTCAAAAATGAATTAAGCGGGTTTACTTCTATTAACAAGTTGAAATATGTCCTAATGCTCGTAACAAATAATTTCACTCAATAGTTTGTTTGTGAAAAAGTTTAATATTGATCTGTAAAGTGCATTTACAAATTAAATATAAGTTGTTCATAAACAACGGTACCTGCTAAAATATACTATAAAAAAAAACAACATTTGTAAGTGATATCAATATATGTATATCTAAATTGTTATTTTGTATAAATGTTTCTTTAAATTTTTTTGACATCTTAAATAAGACATGAACTGCAGTGTTGTAATACATCAATTTGGCAAAATATAAATTAAAAAGGTTGTAGATATAACTTCAATTTCTAAAATATTACCTCGTTTTCAACATTTCTATTTGAAAGCTTCGTGGTTCTGAAACATTTATTCCACGAACAATCACAAGATAATAATGCGCTTACCTACAGGGCCTTCTAGATAAAAGGCAATGACAGGCTGTCTTCCTCAATCTGA
The DNA here is from genome assembly GCA_963890685.1 of Plagodis pulveraria. Taxonomy (NCBI): domain Eukaryota; kingdom Metazoa; phylum Arthropoda; class Insecta; order Lepidoptera; family Geometridae; genus Plagodis; species Plagodis pulveraria. The sequence goes on from OY982955.1 coordinate 35,133,036, forward strand.
CATATTTAAAGGATGGAAATTGAATGTAAAATGAGTTGAGTATCCCTTTAGTAATATTATAAGTATTGGCTTAACTAACCCTTATTGTTAAAAGGAGTGTATTCATAGAGCTTTTAACAGAAACGTTTCGTTTAGAGACCAAGTTACAGGAAAATGAATGTTTTCCCTTAAGGCTAGCGTATGTGCAGCGCTTTGCATACACACTTGGGTCCATCATTTTGTTCAAAATCTGTGAATTTTTGTATACCTTACATTGAGACTAGTATCTAGGTTTGTGATTATCTAGATTTCCGTGAAGATACATAATTTCAAAATTATTCGGAAGAATGGTTTTGTTTGGGATTTTCAGAATATTTTAGTTTTCCGATAAATAATAAATGTGAGATTAAATTATTTAACGAAAAACTGTCAAAGTATTTTTGTAGGTACTGACTTCGAAAAAGGAGCTGTTCAGGCTAGCCTAGAATGACTGGCTGTCCATGACAGCTGTCGGAACACTCCGTTAGCTAGCCAGGCGGGCATTCGCAAAATGCCTTTCCACCATGCTTGTTTCCACCTACCGATGCTTAGAACCACGTTTTACAAATAAGAGCACAAATTTTACAACTCTATCGGAAATCAAACATGCGTGCTCCAGTTTAACTTCGTATGGAAGGGTAGCGACAGCATTGAAAGAATTGTTTAAACAAGTACAAATTAATTAAAAAGTAAAAAACCCGACTGCAAATTATTTATTTTCGTGAAGTGTTTTATAGTTCCCATGAAATTACAACTGCAAGTTATATACATATATTACTGGAATCGTTTCTTAAAAAAAATTGTTGTTGTTACTGTTCTCATACAATATGGCGTCTAAAATCCATTTATTTTTATTTTTGTTACGGTAAGTGAAGATGTGATAGAATTGGGGCGGGCATTCGCAAAATGCCCTTCCACCATGTGGTGAAGCTCAAGCCTGCTTCGGAATTCGAACCATGGACCTGCTGCGCGGCAGTCCATAGCCAATCACTGTTTTTTCTTTCTTAATACGTACCTACCCTACCTACTTATTAGATTTATCTTGACAGTGCAGCTTGTCACCTGCAAATCTAATGATATATCATACATCAAAATCGGTTAAGCCGTTTAGAAGTTGAGGTGAAATAAAACAACTCACAAACATACATAAATAAATCTATAGTTTATTAAACTTTCTGAAATTAAGTTTTTGTGTCCATAAAATGTTTAAATTTAATATTCGCTTAGTATGCGATAGGGTTTTAAATTATTTATTTATAGCTGATAGTCCAGCCTTTGACCACTATATCACCTCGTGGTCAGTAGCGACAAAATCTTTACTTGAGGGCTATAGCTAACTAGGCCAGGCGGACATTCGCAAAATGCCCTACCACTAGGTATGCTGTAAGACCGCCATCCCAAAACAATAACCGGGACTGATGGCTTTAAGTCCTACCGAAGTACGTGCAAGGTCAGAATTAACACCACTAGCGGTTACCTATCCAATTCATGACCACAGCGGACGTTGCTTAACTTTGTTGATGGATTAATAACGACTATGCAAGCTACACTACGAACGCTTCAGCAAAATTATTTACAGGCCATGAAATGTTATCAATATGACTTAATTTTTTATAAGAACGTGTTATTATTCGAATAGAAATTGATTTTATTGTGAATATTATAATGATTTAATAACATCAATTTCTATATTTTCATTTGTAGGTTCTTATTTCTTTATAATAATTACGACAATGTTGTTATTAATTTACGAGTAGGGTAGTTAGTCAAGATTATCCGTTGGATAAAGACTCTCGTCAATTTGTGGGTTTTGCTACTAATTTAATTATTGCAGGATGGATGGGGGAAGGAGGGCCTTAAATATGATACAGGCAAAGATTAAAGGAACATGAAGAGGTCCAGATACTTACTGAGAAAACTGTTTGAAAACAATCATAAAACATAAAACGCATTTTTGTATTGAAAAGTTTGAATTATATTTAACTAGCTTTTCGGCCGCGGCTCTGCCTGCGGGTATATCGGTTATCGCGCAAAACCATTAACCTCTTTTTGTGCAGTTGGATAAAAACTATCCTATGTCCTTCCCCGTGTCTCAAACTATTTCCATACCAAATTTCTTCCTAATTGGTTGAGTAGATCGGTTATCGCGCAAAATCATTAACCTCTTTTTGCGCAGTTGGAAAAAAACTCTCCTATGTCCTTCCCCGTGTCTCAAACTATTTTCATACCAAATTTCATCTAAATCGGTCCTGTAGTTTCAGAGCCAATTCAATGAAAAAACAAACAATCAAATCTTTCCTCTTTATTCTTTTCTCTATAATATTTTATTATATTTGACAATAAAAAATTAGGAATTCAAACAGTAATGACCATTGGGCAATGGTTATGCAATGGTTTAATCCCACAGCAGACTTGGGCTGCACGACATGGTTGTATTATGGATTTATCCGCCTATCTAGATATCTTGGGTAGAAAATCTGCCGCCAAGCACCTAATGATGTGTTCTGGAAGCTGTACTTGAAAGCCAAGTAGTTCTAGGTTTACCAAATAAACTCCTTAGACATAATCATGACTTATTTACCATCAGGTGACATTGTACTCAAAGGTCTACCAGCAAAAAAAAAAAAAAAGTAGAGCACTGATGGGTATTTGACCGGCAAAACTAGCAGTGGCTCAGTTTTGACTTCAAGAAAAAGCTCCAGCTTTGAAGTATTTGTCATATTTCAAAGCTGGAAGCGCTACTAAATATGTTTTCATATATATTTCACTCAACTCGTTGAGTTCTTTGAAAAAAGGTATTCACCCTTCTGCATTATCCTAATCTATGTTAAATTACAAGCGGTGACGCGGGGCTGGCGTTCCCGAAACAAGATTGTTTAATTAACCGAAAGCAATAATAGGGAGGCAGATAACCGCTTACGGTAAAGTGGCGGTCAGTTGTTTACATCCTTGTTTTTCGTGTTAGCTAAAATTCAGGATAATTCAGAATATCCACATTGTGTAAAAAACTATTGCTATTAGTTTTGTGAGGTTTCATGATTAATTTTTCAGCACCCTTGCTCATAAAGTGAGCTTTATTATATCGTTCTTAGGGCCATAAACCACCCTCATGCATAATAATATTATACACTAGTTAGTGCGTGATAAAATTATCCCTACAAAGTTAAGTTAGTACCTAACTGCAAATTATATGCGAGTAAACAGAGCATTTTCAATTTATTCGGGTAATTTTTCCCTACAAAGTTAAACTAGTATACCTAACTGAAAATTATATACTAGTAAACAGAGCATTTTAAATTTGACCGGGTAATACAGCTTTGTAACACCAAAGAGGTTTATATGTAATCATTTAATCAACCATAAGACATTTGCCGCGCGCAAAAAACAAAAACTTGCGCGCTATTTTCCATAATTTTTGTATGTTGTTTGTATCGCATTTGTGCAATATACATATTTTTTCCTCGCATGGATGTTGAAAAAGTGCGTATGAAACTCGTGAGCAACGTAGCTCACTTGTATCATAATCTACTATGAATTATGATGTCTGTCACATTCCAGGTTGAACATTACTTAAATACGACAAGACTAGATTTTAGTTAGTCTGTGGCATCCAATAACCAAGTACAATAAGCATCCTTAGCAGACTTCATATGACTCCTTGAGCTAAAACAATCAGTCAAACGTGCGTTTGAAGAGCCAGTATAAAACTAAACATTATGCAAAGTGATTATGTTTCGTCAGTTTTGCTTACAATAAAAAAGAATTGTCGTGACGTATTTTTGTAGCTTTTTATTCATTCTCGCTGTGTCGTGTGTCGAGAGTTTAAATGCAACGCTATAAGTGAGTAGAGAATTATGTAAATATATTTATTCCTTATATAAGTCAAGCCTTATTCAAAATAAAAGCTCTATGATTATACGATAATGATCCCAACAAATTATTTCTTCAAGTTGCAACGGCCAGCATGTGATCCCACAATACCAAAAAATCAAAGGTATGTCGTTATAGAAGAACCATGGCAGTTGGTGAAAGAGATGTAGGTACATATTTTTATGAACAAAATCATCATCGGTACTTACTGTAGTTGTTTCATTGCAAGATTGCAAGTTTTTTTAACTGACGGTATGTTTTTATTAACAAAATACTACGAACTATATCCAACAGCTACTATACAATGAAAGCATTAAGACAACCTACAAGTCATTGCAGACTCACAGGCAGTCCAAATGCTCCAGCTCAATACCAGTTGGCACCGTGCCCAGTATGCTGGTAGCATTATTCCGTTGAATTAATTGTAATGCAAATTTTTATCAAAAATATTTTTTTGGGCTACTTTTAATTGGACTGAAAATTGATATGGTATTTCATTAATACAGCGAGAACGGTCTTACTTTATCTTGTCTTTTGATAATTATTTATTTTATTAAAGATGGCCCCGTACCAGTCCAAATCATATACCAAGGCTGATACATACCAAAAAAACCAGCCTAGTGCGAGTGGGACTCGCGCACGAAGGGTTCCGCACCTTTATCTGTAACCAAATCTTGCAAGTTACACACACTTTTCGCAGTGTCCGATTAAGCTGGGTAGGTACGGCGAAAACTTCTTTTATTGTATGGGAGCCCCCTTAATTATAAATATTTTATTTTATTTTAATTCATTATATATTTAAAACGAACACAAAAACTAAATATCATGTGAACAGTTAAAGCGTCTACCTGTCAATGTTATTAGTATCAAGCAAGAAACGGTAATAGAATCAAGTTTATTGTATGGGAGCCTCCTTTAAATATTTATTTCATTTTTAGTATTTGTTGTTATAGCGGCAATAGAAATACATCCTCTGTGAACTTCAACTATCTAGCTATCAACGTTCTTGAGATACAGCCTGGTGACAGACAGACGGACGGACAGCGAAGTCTCAGTAATAGAGTCCCGTTTTTACCCTTTGGATACGGAACCCTAAACATACACTTATTCTATGATGAAGTATAAAGACATGGACGGACAGGAGAGACCGCATCTTATTAATATGGTCCGTTTTAGTACAGCGCAATGAAATAACAGTACAACTTTAAATAAGTCAAATCCTAAATAATTTATTCAATTCTCGGGCGTGTTCAACGCTCTTACGATGGTCATTTTACATAATTTTATATCGAAGTATTTTACATTCTACTGCCAGTGAAAATAGAACATGCAACGTAAAAAATCATCGGAGATCTGTGTGATCTGAAATCTGATCTTCTTTTATCGGAAAAAATAACAAACCTACATCCTAAGCTGAAGTCTTTAGTGTATTGAAATCTTCACTATCAACCTAAGCTGAAATACATTGAAATTATTTATATTTCTGCAAAGATTTTAACCCCTGTTTCTTTCACACGTTTCCATATCTAGTCTTAATAATTATTTACTATATTTTTTAAAGTTCTTTAATTGTTTGACAATTCCATAATCTTTCGAACCCATCTAATAAATAAATAAAAATCCCTAAAGCAGCTTATTTCACCAAATCGTATTTATTTTAAATTACACATTTTGTAGAAATTATGATATCGAAGAATCAGATGACAGATAGTCTATTTATTATATATTGATTAACTTGCCGGGCGTAACTTTATTTCTAATTTGAACCCCAACTTGGTCATGAAATTCCAAAAACTATTTTCATTAGCAGGCATCTTCAGTTAACGTCAAATCCTTCATCAAGTTTTGATCTTGAGGAGATGACTATTAATTTTGCCTATTCAAAAACTCCAGATGATCTTAGATTCAACCTGATATCTATTAAAACCCATTTTAAATTTTTCTATTTTATTATTCAACAATTCACAATTTTTGTTAATGACAAATACAGAAATTGAGAATTGTTGAATTGATATTGATTCAAAAATGTATTATGATTTATTAGTTTAGTTCATGTTATTGCAAGCACATTAAAGTTATAAAATTCAGATGATTATATAAAACTAAGAAGTATATTAAAATATATTGGTTTTCACAAAACTGCATTTCAACACACAGTTTTTGAGCGTAACACCACGTCTCCATAAGCCCTCATAAACCTTTTAATTTATTCAATGGTTTTTCCTGACTTCAGAGAACTTTCACTGAACAGTGAGTCTTCTGGGTTCACAAAATATGACTTTTTGCGGTTCCCGAAGCCATTAATTTACGTAAAAGATGTTCTTCTTGCCGCTTGGGAGTCTTTCCACATTACCACAGTTCACATTGCATTAAATGTTTTGTACGCATGTGTTTTGCTCCTACCAGAAAAACTTACTTGTTGCGAACTTCTCCTACCGGACTATGCTCCTAAGGAAACTCTTCTTTTTCGACATGGTAGGTATTACAAGAATTGATCTTCAACGTATCCTTTAACGAGTTGTAGTGGAGGCTCTACTGATACAGCATAGGGGTGCTCGCGTGATATGTTGACTTGTCAGATTTCTTGGCTTGGAGTCATAGCCCTTGTGATAGTTATACGTACAGTTATACAAGGCTACCTTCTGTAACGGTTGCAGTAATAGTCCTAAATAAAGGTGTCCCAAGCCCAGAAGCACTTCATGTTCAGCGATCCTGCGGTTACGTTGGAGTAAAAAGGATCCAAAAACCGATATTGCATATTTATCGAATCTAAAGGCTGTGCCGCTGGCAGAATCCAGAGCATAGTTATAATATCTTTCTAGATAAATCTTGATACATAAAGATTCTCCGCATGAGTCAGTAGCCTTCCGCGTAAGCTGCAAGGTGTGTGAACCACATAAAAGAATCTGCGATTCTATGGTAGATTCTAATCAGTCCGAGTCATCATGCTAGGATGCAATGGAAGCGAGTGGTCGTTATAGCACAGGTAGGCTCAGGTTTATATTGGTGCCCTGGGAAAATGGCAAGTGCCTGGCTTGGGTCGCAACTTGCGTTAGCACTGTTGCTATCGGCCAACTGAGTTGCACTGACCACACGTTTGTGGCTGCGAATGACGCTGCTTGTGTTTGGTGCAGCCTTTGAGTACATGGGCTGTTGGGGCGCTGCAGCTTAAACCTTGTTTTACAAAATGAAGCCGACTACCTGACATGGTGATGACTTCGCTCCGGTTTGTACTTGGTGCAAGGGCTGGCGATGGCTATTATTAGGGACGACTCATTTGACTATCTTTGTTACTTAGTTTTATTTTTTGTATATAATATTTCGTTTGTTTATTGACTTATGTTTTGGTTTAGGATAAAACAAGGATAGATAGATAGATTATAATTTAATATGAACTTTATTGAATAGCGATAAAGTTCAAATTGACTCTACATTTTATTTAGAAAACGTCTATATGGGAAAATGAAAAGGGCTGTTTTTAGGATTTTCCCGGCAATTATTCGAACTTTCTCATCTTTTAAACCTTCCCTAGACCTCCACGAATATTTCAAGACCAATATAAGATAATGATTGATGATTAATATATTTAATACATATGCAAAATAATAGTTTAAGACTTTCGCGACTTGAACATACAGTTATTAGTATTTAACGTGACTTAATAAGGTAAAGAAATAATATAAATGTTTTATCGTGATTGAGTACCGTTTTTACTTATTACTACATGTTAATTAGTAAATAATTTTCTACTCAAGTATTTGGATTCAGTTAAAATATGCAGATTTCAAATCCACGACTTAATGCGTTGATCTGGAGACCCATGCACACGGACAGATAGACAATAAGAAATCAAATAGCAATTATATAGGGTCCGTTTTGCTAGTTTTTATCAAACGAGGTTTTACTATAATTTAAGTATCACAGTTAATATGAACTACGAACAATATTAAAAAGGATCCCAAAAGTTATCACCTTTTTAGTGTATGAATAATAAACTAACCCTGCGCAATAAAGTCTCGTCCAGACGGAGTTAACGATAACTATAATATTATTTGTAGGAGCAGAATTTATAATTCAGCTCGTTTCAAATTTCAACCTTCACAATTATGTTTTGTTACGCTATAGAAACAGAGCTACGAACCTGAATTTAAATTTATTTAGATACTATGTGATATTAACATACTCTCTAATTAATTACTTCAAAGAAGTATCAGAGTTGTAATTGCGGCTTTTGTTAAATTTTTGGCTTATTTTGGCCAATAGTTTACATAACAGTTTACATTATTACAGTAATTAACAAAAACTACATGTGATGAATTTTAAACAGAACGTGATCCTAGTACATATATACTACATCTGTTTCTGGAAAGGGAAGACTTAGATTTTAGCTTTTTTGTTGCATTCGTGGCACACCAGTCTTGCTTCACTTATGTAATCTAATAACTTACGAGTCACAAAGTCTCCTGATGGTAATTGATGATGTTGTTTACGATACTAAAAATTCAAGGTATTCAAGTTATACATATATAGCTTGTATCTAATATTTAAAAGCTATATGTAAATACAAAAATTCCAATTGAATTAACTGATAACAATCTTTAATATGTCAATGTGTGTAAGCGGATGATATCACTCTGAAACAAGTTAACACCTTTGTTACCTAAACTTGTAATAAAACGTCCAAAATTCAATCTGTCTAGAAGCTTCTCTCAGACAATTGTGACCCGCAGGGACATCTAATATTGTAATATCGAGCTTCTTGAAATGCTAATTTCAGTTTGATGGATCTTTTTTTTAAACCTGATAAATTAGCCTTTGGCCACTATCTCAGGTGATGGTAAGTGATGATGTGGTCTAAGATGTTGTTCAGGCTAACCTACAATTACGGCTCTCGAAGACAGCTGCCAGAATACACTGTTAGGTGCTTGGCAACAGATTTTCTACTTGAGGGTGTAAGCTGGCCAGGCGGGCATTCGCAAAATACCCTACCACCATGCTGTAACGACTGCCATCCGTAGACAACAACGGGGCGGTCCCCGTTGTTGTCTACGGATGGTGCTTCGGAGGGCACGTCGGTACGTGCCCTCCGAAGCACGGAAGCGCTCAGTAGTAGTGTAATTAAAGCCAATAGCGGTCACCCATCCAAGTCATGGCCGCGGCGGACATTGCTTATCTTAGCTGATCGAACTTCGCTACAAGCACTTCAAAATTGTAGTGTCTTGTACATTCGAAGATTTTATGTTATATGATTCAGTAGTAGTATATTGCAGTTTCACCAGTATCTGGATAATATTATTACTTTTTGAATATTCAAAGAAATCTCCAAGTAATCGGGCAAGTGACTATACGTGCCGCTCAACACTTGGAGAGGAAGAATTTAGATTCGGTATACATACATATATACTATAGGAGGGGGAGGCGGGGGGAGAGGGGGATTTCAGCATACCCCCAGAGAGGTAGAGGTTTACAGAAACTATTTTATATTTAAATAATAATAATTATAAAAAAAAATATGTTTACCTACATATGTTGGAAGGACTTTAGATATGTACATAGTATGTCCTATGGGGATGGGGAGAAATGGCGAAATATTCCCCACAGAGGGGAGGGGAGTTACAGAAACCTAAAGTTTTTTAATACACAAATCACAAGCACGAAAACGTCAGCAACAAAGATTTGGCTTAATACTTGATGTGTCTTATTAGAAGTGAAAAGTAATTCTATGACAGCTCCGGCGCTGTGGGTACGCAGCGCTTTAGTCTTCTCGCTACAGTGGGTACCTTCCAAGCAGTCTTGTCTGCCCTACCCCTAAAGTGTTTTTTATAAGCCGGAGGCGCGGAAGGGGAGCTGTGCTATTTTTTTATTTAATAATTAAGAATATACACTATGGTTTACGTAAGTAATGTCTTAAAACCTATGTTAGGTTTGTCTAGACATTGAGTTCTCGATAAAAATAGGTATAATATCATACTATATCTTAATTAGGTACAATATGATACGTACACAGCCAAATAGTGAACAAAATAACATCACACAGACAACTGTTATACCAGGCACTCAATGAAGTATTTTACTGTATGTGCAGTAACCAGCTACCCACTGACACCAGCTAGTCTACTCGCGGTGAGGAACGCGACGCCTTTGCTTAGTCCGCTGCGCCGAGGTAGGGAGATAACTGAAGCTCCGATTCGGTTCTGTTACACCTAATATAAGCCACCACACACACGTGCGCGGGGGGCTAAACTGGCTAGACCTCTCGCTCCGCGCGATGATCTGCGTCTGCTTCACCGCTTCAAAACCTGTGCAACGTAGCCGTCATCATGTCGCCTTAATAATTCACGGTCAAGAACAGTCAGACAAGTATTTTGAATCCATTAGGCTATGCCATGTAGGTACTTAGTAGAAATGCAAAAAATACAAAATAATCAAGGATAAAATTAAAACTTCAATTATTTATATCTCAAAACCTATTGATTTCCGTAAAATAAAATGTCTAGTGATTATTCAAGATAACCATATCTATCTGAAAAAAAGAATGAAAGTACATTGTAGTGTATACCGATTCTAAAGACGAGCCCTTGGTGGCCCTAATATATAGGCCTCAGCCCGGGGACAATGAAAATGAAGATGATGGAACAAACACTTCACTAATATGCAGCCGTATGCGTTATTATTCTTTATAACCCTGATTTCAACCCAAAATAAAAAAAAAGACAATAAAAACAGCGCATACCAGTCCCAGACAACTATTCAACAAATTAAAACTAAACTCTTTAAAAACACGAATTTGCGCCACAGACTCAAACATTCCACATTACGTTACGAGAAACGTTGCGCAAATTCAAAACAATATAACGAAATTTCGCGCTCAACGCAAACTGGAATCACTATAACTGAGTTACCTCGTTCCGTGTTTGTGTAAATCCTGAATATTTGCTGGAACGTTCCTCGGCAAATACTTCACTAGATGTAGTCTTTAGAATACGGTATATGTACAGATTTCGGCTAAATTGTGTTAAACTTAAACAACGAGGAGTATCGGTGAATTATTTCAAGTCTACCAATACGATAGGTGCAAATTATAATTAAATACGTCGGAATTAGTGTCACCGCTTTGCTATACAGTCCACAATGACATATGGGATATTTTATTGGTTCCAGTTTGAAATACTGTGTATTTCGCTTTTCAATATCTGTTTCCCAATCAAAACGAAGTCAGTGGGTAATGTAACTATATCTTTATATTGCTGATAGGCTAGCTTTTGACCACGCCTTACCTATTTCACTAGATAACTCAAGAAGAGCTGCCGAAACACACCGTTAGGTGATTGGCAACAGATTATCTACTTGAGGGTGATAGCTAGCCAGTCAAGCATTCGCGAGATAGCCTTTTCTGTTTAAAAGACGATATATTAAAGCGCACGTAGCGTTTCGTCATAGTTTAAATTCAAAGTATACAAACTTCATAAACTTAGCATGCATATTCCTGAACCTAACATCTATGCTTCTGGTTTGCTAGTTTTTCTTATTATTTTATCCTTATGTGAAAATAAGAATTTCCATATAAAACGATTTCTCCCGAATACTTTTGAATATACTTAATTTTATAGAAATCTGGTAAATCAGTAGCATATATATTAAGCTCAAGGACATGCATTCTAAAATTCACAGAGTTTGAACACTTGGTACTTTAAATATGATGAAAAGAAATTACGGTTGTATCGAAATAGCTACGAAGACACAAATCTTAATTAATTTGATGAATGAAGCGGTATTCCTTACTCATTTTTTTTGTACGACAATTGAACGATGTTCGTAAGATTTTACGATGCGATTATCTGCTATTCCGTTTTTCAGAGTTTTAAAGAAGTTGACATGTAAAAGAACTCGGTTGTGCCTATAATGTGCAGTAACACACTACCCCATTAAGTCAACGTAAGTTGTCATTAGACGCGATCACTTACATAGTCACCTTTTACGATATCAGAACTAAAGTAGGCAGGATATCGTATCGTATCGACTCACCGATACCGTGGGGTGCCGGGTTGTTATGTCACCCCCCATTTCATCCCCCGGGCGTCGTAAGAGGCGACTAAAAATACGGTGGGAAGCACCGCCTTCTGAAGAACTGACAACTTGTACTACCATCCCCAAGACGCCTGCCAAGCGTGGATATTATGGCAAACACCTGTGAGACCTTGTTCAACGGTGGCAGTTACGGTCGATGTGTTGATGATATAAGTAGAACATTTATTTTAATCATAAGCCGGGAACTGTACTGCATATTGATTTGAAAACCTTGTTCGTCAGCTATTCATTATAAAACTGTAGTAACACTTATCGGTACACACTAGTGCTCGCGAGAATAACGAGTGACTCTATACCCCTCCGCCCGCGCCGCATACCGCCCGCTACCACGGTGGTTATAATTGCAACGCTATTGATACCGCTGAAAAACTAACACGTAGCGTCAGCAAGCTCAACTAGCAATAAGATACCATTAATTTTTAGCTTCTTGCGTTATATTGTTGTCTAAATATCTTCCCAAATGAATTCTTAACATCACGCTTCACTTTCTTTATGCTCCATAATGTCATCAAGAAACTATGAACGAGAGATCACCTACCAAAACAACGAAAAAGTGCCCAATCTGGTCATATTATTATGCCTGCCCGTGGGGCTATTATTTTTATGCTTAAAACAAATATTGAAAATAATGATTCATAATTTTAGAACGGAAAATTTTAATCTAACATGATTTATAAACTGAAAATTCTAAATACAAACATAAATCGCACAGTATACTTCTACAACGTTAACTAAGAACAAAACGCAGCGTGCATACTTTTTCTGTGTCGCGTTGAGTGTCACAGACTATAAAATAGCTGTTAAAGGCTCCAAAAATATATCAATCTCATAAAATGTCATACCAAAAACAAAGATAGATATATATTTGGAGCCTCCCTCCTATAACCATGTCATAATGGCTCAACTCTAATCTGTGTCTGGTGCTATGTTTTTTATTCTAAGCAGATTTAAACAGGATGACCTACTGTCCAGTAAGTAAATTACATACTACTTACTGGACAGTTGGTGATTCCAAATTTAAAATCTCACTTCTTACTGGACAGTTGTGAATAAGTCTCCGGTAGACTTTACCTTCTCGATACTTTTTAGAGATGTTATGGCAACATTACATACCATTCTTGAGAAAACATATTTTAAATAATTTTGAAACCGATTTCACGTACTTAGTAGTTCGAGGAATTTGTAAATGCTATGTTTTCTGTAATATTATTTGCAGAATTTATAGTTTTTTCACGTACAAAGGTTAGTTCCGCTATTTTATTGCTGACACTACTGTTATAGATGATAGGTTACCATATTTTTTTTATGAAACCACCATTCCGCTGTACATCATCAGGAACGCCTCATTGAGTTTGTTCGTCAATATCGTTACACTTTAATTATATTCTGCTGCTTTCATTTAATGAGATATATTTCCGTTGGTATTATTTTTATTCTGTAGGACGTCGAGGTAGGTATATGTCTCGCTTATTTTAAAACTGATATTTTTATAGGAAGTGTAATTATTTTTTTTAACTTAAGATGAACTAGAAAGTTTTTGTAAAATACACAGAGATATGTATTCAATAAAATCACCTAATTAGCTAAATAGGTACATACAACCCACTTCCTCGGTAATTATTAAGTTAATTGGAATTAAATATTGTATTATTTGTATTATCTGTGTCATTATTATATTCTTAACATTTATCAGTTGGTATAATGTGTTATTAACAATACAAAAAAAGTCTGCTATAGAGACTGATTTTTCTTAAATTTTAGGCCCAGCTCGTGTGTGTCGCCACCTTCCCGTGATAATTTTCTTACTCGTAGTTTTCTGATACTTTTCGGTCAATGGGAGGGTTAAGAGAGAAGTCATCTGTGATTCTCCTTACAAATGTAGGTATTCCTATATTTTCTTCCTGGATAATGTCTCCCGAGCAATATTTTTTTTGCAATCTAGGGCGACTATTAGGTACATCGTGTCCTTTTTTCAGCAACTAATTACTACAAAAGAAAATATGATTCTTAAATACAAAAATAAGTAGTGCCCCACTTTACCAACATGATCAGAGGGACCACTAAAACAATTTGAAAAGTTTATGACATAAAAAATAAGAAGAGACTAGATATAGGTACTCCTTTTTAATTTTTTTTAGCAAAACAGTTAATAGAATTGGCTAAGTTTTGGAGGTAAAAACAATCGTGAATTTTACGTCTAAATATATTACTGGTATTTTATTTCTTAAAGAATCGATTTTCTTATCCCCGCAGGCTTCGTTTCCTTTTAAGGTTGTAAAAAGCCCTGTGTTGCGCTTAATTTACAAAAACACCGTACTCAGCAACATGAGTAGTGGCATGATGGGAATTGTTTCCCTCGCCTTGTACAACATCTAACAAAAACATATAGAATACTACTTATATTGTCAAGCTGGGAACTGTATGGCTCAATCTACCATTCTCTATTTCATCAAACCTAAACAGTAAGCAGTCGTTACGTAGCTGTAAAAAATATATTTGTGTTGTCGACTATGTTCAGATACCGGCCACCGCTAGATAATATAGTTATTTGTGAAACAATATTCAGTCCATTTATGCTGCGAGTGCTGATATTGAATCTCAAGTTAACGAAGAATGTTATGATTGAATCACGAGCTTTGTCAGTATTTCTAAGTTAGAATCCTGAGCCTACCGAGAGATTCAAAGGTACGAAAGGTAAAAATTAGTTTCATGTTGCTCATACAACTTTTTACCTCAGTAGTAGGAAAGAACAGAAGGTAACATTGATTCCTTGACGTTGTTGCTTGCCTGTTGCTCTCTTCGTCACTGGACCCACTCATATATTGTAATTACTTTTTATATAATTGTTATATTCGTAACTATAGTGACTTCCGCTACTTTCCAAACGGTGCGTTCTGAAACTGAAACTGTGAATCGAATTGTTTTTTTAAACAATACTTGGTGAAATGTTTTGTCTAGCTAATATTTTTAAAAAGTGTGGCTTAAGAATTTGTTTCTCTTAAACATAACAATATTCACTTATAGAGAAACACATTTAAAACAAAGTAAAATTTAAATACCGGATTCCACAGTGTACACGAAACAAAATTAATAAGGTTTTTTTTTCTGATAGGAGAGCAACCCCAGGACCAGAAGGACCACAATCTCACCTGATGGTAAGTGATGGTGTGGTCGAATGTTTTAACAGGCTTAATCTAGAATTACTGGCTCTCAAGAACTACTTTCCAAACGGTGCGTTCTGAAACTGAAACTGTGAATCGAATTTTTTTTTCCTTATTATTTAATCAAAATATAGCAATTATAAGAAAAAGGTTTTTAAAAGGGTTATATGCGTTTTCAAACTTTTGTTAGTCCATGGTATTCGTGGTATTCTAAATACAAATAATTTTGTACCGCTCTCGCACCTATATCGCATTTGTTCACTGTTTTTCGGCCGCAAAACCTGCATATAGGAGCTGCTGAGGTGAAGAGTACTTTTTTGTTTACAGATGTATATAACTATGTTTTATATATTTAGGAAAAAGTGTGTACGAAGGTGGCAACTATCACTATTAGAAACTGACATGAATTCCAGTTTATATTTTACTCGTACTAGCGTAAATTACGCGCGCCGGATTAGCAAAGGTATTTAAAAAAATAAAATGAAAATATTCTATAGCCTATGCTTATCAAGGATAAGGCAGTTTTTAAGTTCATTCGTAACATACAAAAATACAAATCTTTCCTCTTTATAATATTAGTGTATAGTGTAGATGTCGATAATTTAATTACTAAATGCCCAACATGCCTTACCAAGAGTACGACATAATATCATCAAGATACTTTTTACTTTCACTCTCCTTTAGTTGACAAAACACTATTACTTTACTGAAGCAGTGATGGCTCAGTGGCATTGGCTATGGACTGCCGCGCAGCAGGTCCATGGTTCAAATCCCACCGCAGGCTTGAATTTCACCGCATGGTGGAAGGGCATTTTGCGAATGCCCGCCTGGCTAGCGACCACATTCAAGTCTCATATCTATCGACAAGCACCTAAAGGTGTTTTCCGGCAGCAGTCCTTAAGAGCCAGTGAAATTACAGGCACCTGATACATAATAACTATGTGTCAAGGTGACGGGTGCAGTGCGATTCGGGACTTATTATGAAATTCATCTGTTATAGGCATAGGTTAGTCCGCTTAACATCAGGTGGGCCCCGATCTTGATCCGTCACAATAACCTAAAAAAAGAAAACTTTAGACTTACTATAAACAACACTCTAACGAAAGCATTGAGAGAACCTAAAGGCCATTGCAGGCCCACAGGTAGTCATAACGCTCCCCGCCGCCATAGCCACAATGTATCTACAACAAATGTTATGGCATATTGACACTCATATTTAAGACGGTGAAGTTATTACCAGCTATCAGGTGCAGTTACAGCTCGTTTACAGCTTCTAAGAATTTCTTGCTTGTAAAACTGCAGATCCTTATGTATTAAAATGTTCACATTCAATCTCCTTCCGCAAGAAATTTCTCAGATTTCTGCAAAGCAAAGAGTATTTCTCGGGAAAGTCCAATAAAACGTGAAATTAAAAATTGTTTTCACGTTTCACGCGAGGTTCCTTTCGATAGATATGGAAAAGCCGCCTTCTGGGCTTGGGCTAGTAGGTAAAAGTTTTTGTTAGTTCAGTTTTAAATCGAAAGCCTAATATTTACCTAAATGGTTTAACTTTGTTAATGTTTAATGTAATTGTCTATTTAAAGAAACTAGATTTTTATCGATCTAAATAGCAAACCAATTGTGAGAATTTATCATAAAAAAGGAGGTTTTCTGTTATGTACTCGTATATTAGGCATGTTTTAGAGATTGATCTGTTTTAGAGTAGTATAGATCGTTCACATTCCAATCATCAATATAGGCTAATGTAGATAAATGCAGTCGGGGAAGTTTTGGATTATTATTACTATTGTCTAGGATGATTTTCCGAGTGGGGAGTGAGAACTTGAGTTGATTAAATTAATTAATGAAAATGAAGTTTTTTTTGTATATAGATTATGTAATTAATGAACTGTTTTAAATAAATTATTAAGAAGCAGTGATGGCTCAGTGGCATTGGAAATGAACTGCCCATGCAGGTCCATGTTTCGAATCCCGCCACGGGCTTGAGCTTCACCGCATGTTGGATAGGAATTTTGCGAATGCCCGCCTGGCTAGCGACCACCCCCAAGTAGAAAATCTGTCGCCAAGCACCTAATGGTGTGTTCAGCTGTTCTTGAGAGCCAGTAATTCTAGATTAAGCCTGTTAAAACATTCGACCACACCATCACTTACCATCAGGTGAGATTGTGGTCCTTCTGGTCCTGGGGTTGCTCTCCTATCAGAAAAAAAAACCTTATTAATTTTGTTTCGTGTACACTGTGGAATCCGGTATTTAAATTTTACTTTGTTTTAAATGTGTTTCTCTATAAGTGAATATTGTTATGTTTAAGAGAAACAAATTCTTAAGTCACACTTTTTAAAAATATTAGCTAGACAAAACATTTCACCAAGTATTGTTTAAAAAAACAATTTATATTTCAATCAAGGCGAGACACGAGCGTATTTGGCTTTAATATTCTTTGAAATGACCACTTGATGTGGTTGGTACCATAGTTGAATCAAACCAATTTCTATATGTGAATATACCTATAGTATTAGTATATAATATTAATTAAAATGTTTAAAATATGTGACGGGGCATGCCGCACCAGACACTTAAGTACCATTCGCTCCCCACATTCAGATTCAGATTCTGATCAATCTAGCAGTAGTAGTAAATATGACAGCATTTACTTTATAAACTCTCCTTATTTCGCTTCACCCGATGCCTTACGCCTCGTCCTGGTATCTGAGATGACGTAGATAAATGAGTTGCAGGTAATCCGGTAATCTCAGCCTCGTCGCCGCAATATTTCACCTTCCCTGTAATCCCGGATCCATTCCAGCCTAAGAACGTCACTATTAATGAACCCCGATGGATACTCTCTTCTACGAAAATGATGATATTCAAGTCTACCGCCATCTTTACTATCACAATATCCTTTGCATATATACTGATGTACAAAGCTATTCAGTATCGTGGTACAACATTTTACTAAGGTCACCTGGCTAACTACAAACTTTAAGTAGAAAAATCACTAAAAAAAACATCTAATGGTATAATCAGGCAGTGGTCCTCAAGAACTATTTTCTTATACCTACTAGGTTAATAAAGCAATTCTTAGTTAAGCTTTTTCTATCACAACAGCGCTTACTATCAAGTGAGATTGTGGTCAAAGGCTAGCCTACAAATGAAAAGGTAATATTCCTGAAGGAGAAGGCAGAGAAGACTGAACACTCACATTTGGCTAAATATTTTGGTTTCTTATCAAAGGATAATAGCTTTTTGCTATCACCGGGTAGTTTCAGACTTCAGACAGCTGTGGAAAATGTCTTTGTAAGAAAAGCCTAATAATTACAATCTAGTAACTTTAGAATTTCGCGACTTAAGCAAGTATAGTTATAAGTATTTGCGATAATCCTGGAATCCTATACGAGTATATGTATAACATTGACAATCCATAATCCCTATGGATTGTCAGTGTTGTGTGTTGAGACGATACATATCTAAATCAAATGCGGGTAGTTGGGGAAAATACCCGCCCTTCAAGACGTTGACACCCGCCTCTTCAGTCCGCTCGTGACCACGACCAATTTAACTTGGTCAAAACGTTGAGGTAAATAAATAATATATACATGTTTTAATCGCGATTATATACCTACTTATATTTACAATGTAACTCGAGACTTGAAATTTATTCAAATGTCAAATGCGTTGAAGTCCAAGCGACTCGTTCAAGACACCGGTGCTCGTGCAAAGTCGGCAATCGTCGCATTATGGCTATTAGCGAATGCGAGAAAGACTACAATCTCCGCTCGTTCCCGCAGCTGGCCAAGTACAGCTGCTGACGCTGCACGTGCGTCATCGAGCCCCCTGTAGTCACTACACCGAGAAAGTTCTCGGTGTAGTGACTACACCTACTACACAACACTACACCAACAGCGCCACAACACGAATATGACCGTTGTTGATGCGAATTTGAATTGAGCTGAATATAACGAAATATTCTGTCGGTTCGACTGAGGTGAAAGGGCGCCCGCATAGGTCTCGCAATATTGAACGCAACCTGTGGTACTGCCACTCGAGGTGCGCCTGCGCATCCTGAACCCGCGACGTTTGCCACTCTGCGCGCCCAGAACCCCAGGAGAATGTCGTATCGGAGTATAATTTTCGTAAAGCAGATGTTTTATCTAGTATGCCTAATCTTATCAATACTCACGTGGTTTACGACCGAAATAATTCAGAGTTTAAAATATAGATATTTTCACATGAAAAAGTATAGAGAACTTGGTAAAAAAATTAAATGTTTAAATATTTTTTATAATTTTATATTCCGGCAGCTGTCTTTGAGAACCAGTATTTATTGGTTAAGCCTGTTTAACACCTTGGACCACATCATCACTTACCATCAAGTGAGATTGTGATCAAAGGCTTACCTATCATCAATAAAAAATAAAAATACTATCGACAATATTCGAAACAACTTATAAAAAAAGGGTGACAATCGTCAATTTGGAAAACTGAGCAGGATATTACCAACGATCCGAAAACTTACTGGAAATTATATGTAAAATATTTCGAGTCACTCTTTACCTAAGAATGAGTACAATTCGAAAATTGAGAGCATTAGGTCTATAGCCGTTCTCTCGGCATTCGGTAAAGTTTTAGACACCATCCTAAATCCTCGTATCTACCTACAAATTCGCTCCTCGCTTAGCGAAAATCAGCATGATTTCCGTGCTGGAAATTCCACAACTACCAACCTAATCAAATTTGTGGACTACACGACGATCGTCATGGATCAAAGTAGGCAGGTAGATGCAGCATAATTCAAAACGTGTTATGATAGCGTATACAATGAAATACCTAAAAAAATCGTTAAGTTTGGGTTCTTTTATATTCTACTCAAACTTTTTAACAATAAAATTATTTTTCTAACAGGCTACAATTAGTTCAGTGGCAGTACTCCACTCAGATCCATATGTCACTCTTTCTGGAGTCAGCCGAAGGAGTACATTAGGATAGACCCAGTTCTCAATCATGATCAACGATCTGCCTAATGCACCGGCTAGACGCCTCATGTTCGCGGAAGATTTGAAAGTATTCTTAGGTATAGATAGATGGGTTCGCCGCGCAATGTTGATAGTGTTGTTGAGTGGAGTGATACAGGTTAGAACTTAATATTTCAATGTGTAAAATATAACTTTCACAAGATCACGATTACCCCACGTTTATAACTACAAAATGTATCAATCCCCTCTGGAGCGCGTCACGGAGATGCAACGGCGATTGATTGTACTCCACCAGATTTAAGATCAGAAGCCAAATTGGCAATGTAAAATCTGCTTCCAGTAAATTCATAAGAAAGCATGTTATATTTCCCTGCATTCTATGAGAAAAGCACTATATTTACCTCGGCGGAAATGGCAATTGCCTATTTCATATTAATGAAGTACTTGCCTACGACTCGGCCTTCATACTCATACTAGAATAACTATTTCACGGCCTTAGCAATTATGTACTATTGTAAACACCTAATGTACAGTCAGAAGGTACCCCCTTTTGCTTTGTCCTCAACCAGAAGACTATACAAAACACCAGTGTGCCAGGGCGTGTAAAAGTGAGTTGGTCTTGAAATACATTTGATTTCGACTCGATATCTATAATAATTATATCGAGAATACCAGTATTTTATGCGTAGTATTTTTGAAATTTTATCGTCTGCCGTTATCGGCACATAACGAAACTGAAATTAATATTTTACTATTCAATATTACTGATAAAAACTGCACGACATGCATAAACATTTGGTTTCCGTCATCAGAACACATAAGTGTAGCAGTAACTGCTAATACCGTTTCCGTAGAATCATTTTACAATTTACTGATATTAAAAACAATTCATGTGGTGTCGAATTTGGGCATGAAACCTTGATTATTTAATACATGTTCAAACATATTTTCTTAAATATGAGATATATTGTAGTGATTATGCGGTTATATATTATATTGATACAATTGGCCAAAGTTATATCGAAATCTTGAAATTTTGGAGTATATTACTATGTTTATCAAAATATCCGCCTATTGGACGTCGTGAGAGTTGAGTAACCCACTACTTGTAACAATACTCACTGTGACGTTAAGTGATTTTTGCTGCATGTTAGGCAAAAAAAGTATACTTCATCTTCTTTATCCATCCATAATATCCATCATTACCCAAAACGTATCGGAGATATAATAATAAGCGCATTCCCAAGGAGAGTTAGCGTCATTTCATTTTATTTCACTAGTCACTGAAATTTTCGTTTCTTGACTACTTGCCTAGCCTAGTAATTTCTTTTGATAATCTTGTTTTCTTTTTTTTTGGCGTATGTTTAACTCGTTGCCATCGGCTGACCCACTATGGCCAATTTATGAATGAAATTCTATTGTTATCATTATCGCAGATATCAATGGGTTAAGTAAAAGTGAAAGTAAACGCCTCTTTAAATCGATATAAAATAATCTGTCACATTTCTGGCCACAGCCAAGACGCACTCGCTTCGTTCGCTTTGCTCATGCTGTTGTGGTCACCAGTAACCTTACACTACATGAACAAAAATCAAACCGCAAATTAAACGGCAATGCTTATTAAATAGTCTAGGATGTTTTTTTAACGGCTGATTAAGAAAGTTGCCGGACGATTGATTTTTACTTCAAATTTACACAGTAAAGGTTTTAAAAAAAATATATAGTATGCCATTAAACTCTCATCTGCATTGCACTCTCGTCTCCATTACATCCTCGGCTTCATCTTGGGCTGCAATCCAGCTTCAAATGTAAGCATTATTATACTCGAAGCAGCTTACTTTTTTGAAACAATACTTTTGCAAAATTGAACAAGTGAGGCCTAAAGTGGAGTGAAGTGACAATGATACTGATGTTATGGATTGGTACAATTCTGGTGACCTTAGTGTTCTACCTTCGAGAGGTGTATTCAAGATTTAGCAGATATGGTGTGGCTCACTTCCAACCATTCCCAGTTCTGGGGAATATAATGAAAATGACTATACAGAAGAGGCACATTGGAGAAGATGTTCAAGCATTGTGTGGAGCTTTTCCCAGTGAAAGGTGGGTTTTCAAAGATTATCATACCACACTGAGAAAAACGACTTAAAGGCTTAAATTGAATTTGACCTTTTACCGTTGAATTATAAATATGTAAGATGAATTCACAACTCTTAAAATGATTTTCACCAATCAATAAAAATGTACCATGTTATATAACAAAACCTTTTAAGGTTATTCAGTACTACGAACGGACCAATAGTTTGAACTGTACAGACGTAGAAATGAAAGACATGGAAGTAGACAAAATTTTAGATGACAATTTGACACGACTGAGACTTGACCATATGAACGAAGAAGAACAAAAATATATTAGTGACTTATGCAAGGAATATAAAGATATATTCCATAGCGATCAGCTACCTATGACATTAACGAACCAAATTAAGCACTGTATTAGAACTAAAAACGAAGACCCAATCTATGTTAAGCCTTATAGACAACCACCGGTACAAACGGCAGAAATAAAATCTCAAGTCGAAAACTTACTTAGAAATAACATCATCGAAGAATCATGTTCACCTTGGAATGCACCTGTGCATCTTGTCCCCAAAAAACTTGATGCTTCTGGTGAAATAAAATACAGGATGGTAATTGACTACCGACGTTTAAACGACATCACTATAGACGACAAATACCCCTTACCCAACATTACTGACCTTTTCGACAAGCTAGGAAAAAGCAAGTACTTTACGACACTTGACCTTGCAAACGGCTTTCACCAAATAGAACTAGATAAAGATGACAGACAGAAGACCGCATTTAGTACCGAAGCAGGTCATTATCACTATCTTAGGATGCCTTTTGGTCTCAAAACCGGGCCGGCGACCTTTCAGAGGATGATGGATAACGTTTTGAGAGGGTTACAAGGGCTACACTGCCTAGTTTACATGGATGACGTCATTGTGTATAGTACTAGCTTGCAAGAACATCTAAAAGACTTACGAACAGTTTTCGACCGACTTAGAGCGACTAACTTAAAGGTACAACTCGATAAGTCGGAATTCTTGCGAAAGGAAGTTCTTTATTTAGGCCATACCATCACTGACGAAGGACTGAGACCTAACAATGACAAAATTAAAGCTGTACTAGACTATCCACTTCCAAAAACTACAACAGAAATAAAAAGTTTCTTAGGACTCATTGGTTACTATAGGCGCTTTATTAGAGACTTCGCCAAAATAACCCAACCACTAACATCTTGCTTAAAGAAACGAAACAAGATAGTAATTGACCAAAAATATATAGACGCTTTTGAAAGATGCAAAGAGCTCCTTACAAACGCACCGATCTTACAGTTCCCAGACCATAGTAAACCTTTTATACTTACGACTGATGCCTCAAATGTAGCTTTAGGTGCCGTACTGTCTCAGGGAACCATAGGCAGCAATAAGCCCGTTGCCTACGCCAGCCGAACCCTTAGTGAAACTGAAATGCGATATAGTACCATCGAACGCGAACTCCTTGCTATTATTTGGGTAGTCAAACATTTCCGACCATATCTTTATGGTAAACCTTTCACAATCTTCACCGACCATCGACCTTTAGCATGGTTGTACTCTCTTAAAGAGCCCAATAGCAAGTTAACGCGCTGGAGACTGCGTTTACAAGAATACGATTTCAAAATAATCTATAAAAACGGGAAACAAAATACTAATGCAGACGCCTTATCCCGAATAAAACTGAATGCACTAGGTGACTCTGACGACGTGTCAATGAAAGCTAATTTAGACGAGACAGAAAAAATTAATGACCTACTAAGAGATATTGAAGTATATAGGGAAATTGACGATAGAGTAGAGGCTCTAGCGAGTAGAAAAGATAGCGAAGAAACTTTGTCGGTATCAGATACCTCAGAAACATTAACTGCCAGCGACACATCCGAATTAGAAAAAACTTACCCTCTTCCTCCACTTTCTAATAGTAGCTCTACGGAAACGGCACATTCAGCTGTAGAACTAGAAAATAAAGGTATTCCTATTCTTCACGAGGCCATTGATACCAAGCCAAATCAAATTTTGGTATACACATGGTTCAATAAAAGTATACAAGTGAAAGACATTTCAAACAGCAAACAAAAGATCCTTGAAGTATTTCTACCTGTAAACGATGAACAACTAATTACGGATGTTCTAAAGCAATATATACAACCTAAACGCAAATATTTCATATATTTCGAAAGCGAACAACACAGGAAAGATTTCAATAGAGTTATTATAAGATTATTTAAGGAAGGTACCGTTGAGTTTTACGAGTGTACTGAAAGAGTTGTGTATGTAGAAGACGAGAACGAACAAAAGACTATAGTCCTGCAACATCACGAAGGCAAAACTTGCCACCGGGGCATAAAAGAAACTATGCTAAGAATAAAAAGAAATTATTTCTGGACTAACATGCAAGAGACAATATCATCCGTTATAAATGGATGCGAAGCATGTAGAAAAACAAAATATGATGGAAAGCCACTCAAACCTCCCATTCAACTAACTCAAACTCAAGATGCACCCTTTCAGGAGATTTTCATAGACATATTTAGCATAGAAAACCGTTCATATCTGACTGTAGTTGACGCCTTCAGCAAGCTAGCGCAAGCAATAGAAATAAATAATAAATCAACAGCAGAGGTGGTTCGCGCATTAATTAAATACTTTTCCATGTACGGCGTGCCCAAGAAAATAAGTAGCGATCCAGGAACCGAGTTCAATAATGAACTCATAAGAGAGTTAGCAGCTATGTATAAAATCGAATTGCACATTTGTACACCACATAATCCAAACTCTACAGGCATTGTTGAACGTTTCCATTCTACATTAATAGAAATCTACCGCTTAGCTAAATATGAGCAAAAATGTACCGATGCAGCATCAGTAATGACCTACGCTATAATGGCTTACAATAACTCTATACATTCTGTTACCGAATTAACTCCTTTTGAAATTGTATTTGGCCACACGGACGCCAATAAAATGTTTGATGGCGAATTCGAAAAATGCTACGTACAACAATTACTAAAAGATCATGCAAAGCGAACTAAACATCTTTATCAGTATTTATCGGATAAAATGTTACAGAAAAAGGAAAAGATTAGGGAAAAACGAACAAGAGAATGTGTAGTTCTACACGAAGGTGACGTAGCTTTTGTCAAGGATATTAATACTAGAAAAAGCAAGGACAAAGCTAGATACCGAAAGGCAAAGGTTAAAGGTCAGATAGAAAAGAATATAGTACCGATAGAAATAGGAAGTAGGGAAACGAAAGTAGCAATTAAGAATATTAAACGTCCTCCACAGGTGGTGCGTGGTCATGATGGCCCTTCTCCATTGCAGCCGGGGCCTTCATCTGCAAAAACTTGACGGAAACCCTGGATTGTTACCCGTAAAAGAAGGACAAGCGTACAGACAGGAAGATAAATGGATTATAGTGAAAAAACTTGATTTGAACGGTTTAGAAAACGATTTGGAATTTAACACACAGAAATACGAAAAGTTTATAAGATTAGTTGATTAACATAAAACTTATATTACAGAATTTTCCGGTATCAGAACTCAAATTGAATATTTAAAAAATATTACTTATATAAAACTGCGACAGTTGATTCCATCCAGAAAAGTAAAGAGAGGTCTAATCAACCCCCTGGGTTCAATAATCAAACAAATTTCGGGAAATCTAGACTATGAAGACGCGGTCCGCTACGATAAAGAGATTTCAAAAATTGAGTCTAAACAGT
The DNA here is from genome assembly GCA_963890685.1 of Plagodis pulveraria. Taxonomy (NCBI): domain Eukaryota; kingdom Metazoa; phylum Arthropoda; class Insecta; order Lepidoptera; family Geometridae; genus Plagodis; species Plagodis pulveraria. The sequence continues at coordinate 35,158,968 of OY982955.1, forward strand.
TCATTCTTAACAAAAGAATGACCGTGGTTACCAAAATGTTAGATAATTTGATAAATAATACAGGCACTTTAAATGAAAATTCAATAATTTTAGATAATCGATTAAGACGAATGGAAGAGTTTATAAAAGCGGGAAATAATAAAGAAAACAATGGTTTGTACCTCACTCATGCTCTAAATATGTTTCACATGTTTACGATTTCTTTTAGAACATCATATATCATGCTGAGTGAGATAGAAACGGCATTAGCATTCACCAAAGTATCTGTATTACACCAGTCGGTTATTAACGCAACAGAATTGTTAACCCTTCTTAAGGCAATAGAACAAAGTCACCCCCTAATGTATGAAGTTACTGAAAACAATTTATTGAAATTCGAACGAGTAATCAAGGTAAAGGCATTTGTAAAGGCAAACCAGATAATTTATATTCTAGAGGTACCCTTAACGGATAAGAAAATATATAACTATTATAAAATGTATTCTATTCCAATTTACAAATCTACTGTTAATAAGACTATAGTAGTTTTTCCTGAATTTCCCTACCTTTTGGTGAAAAATTCTATGTACTTGCCTGTTAGAAAGCCCTGTGAGAAGATCCATACTGATACGTTCCTATGCAGCGACGAGAGCATCGTACAGTTCCAGAAGCCAACCTGTGTAGAGCAACTCCTGGAGTTTCGAGCAGATCTGACTTCTTGTATAGCGTATAGCGTCGAAGTAGAGGACATCAAGGTCCAGCGAATCAGTTTAGAAAGCTGGATTGTATTTGCGCGTAAACCGACAATATTAGCAGAAAAATGTGAGAGTGACGATGTCAAAGAATCACTCCAAGGTACATATATAATAACAACGACGCAAAATTGTTTTCTTCACCTGAACGAATTAAAGTTAACATACCAACGCACAGTTGCTGAAAACCTTCAGTATCAAATAACGCCAGTTATTAACTTACCTGAACTGAAAATACTGAATTCAACATATTTACCTTCCATTAACATAAATGATATTAACTTAGAGGAAATGAGGCAGTTTTCGCGTATTCTGAAGCTGACAGGAAGTGATGTGTTCAGTGAAAGTCTCTATGGTGACAGTGAAAACGTCAATTTTAGTGGTATTAACACTAAAAGTATTAGTTTAGCTACTGTTATATTATATGTGTTTCTACCTGTAAGCTGTATTAGTTATATAGTGTATCGTTTTAGAAATAAGTTCTTGCGAAATCATCGGAACCCGATCGAAATCTCAGTGGAACCCGATAATTTTGCACTTGATGAGGGAGGAGTTATGCGGCCACCCGGTCTCGTCATAACAACTGGATCAGCAGTTTCTCGAGAAACTGCCGATGCATTATCAACAGCGACACCGGATTTCTGTATAACGCGTGGGTAGCTGTAAGGATAGATTAAGTTAGTCTTTAAGAACATACGACTTTGTTCGGACGCATATTTTATTAGTATTAAGAGCAAAATAAAATCTTTTATTAAAAATAGTGTTTTTTAAAAAGCTCTTTCGCGCTCCCGTAAACTTGACTAGGTAGACATACGGTATTGCGTTTGTTTTTGTATATATTGATATCTTCTATAGAAATGTAGTACGTCACGTTGCTCTATTGCCAACAATTTCCGCAGCGTACGTGATATAACGATTTGTTTAGTATTTTTTTCACATTTTGGATTATATTATCGACATTTTTATACAGATCCCTATGTTTTTGAAAATATTCTAAAGCCTATATATATACAGGATAGTGTAGGATTCTAATGGTGAAAGAACTTTTCAAATCGGTCCAGTAGTTTTTAAGTTTATTCTTTATATAAAAAATTACAAATCTTGCCTGTTTATAATATTAGTATAGATATAGATTTACTACTGTAGTTACTATTTAGCAAAAATAAAACATAAAAATGCAAAAAAATATCGCAACGTGGAACGTGGTGGACAAAACTTGCGTTATAACATATTCGTATCGTAGGTGTTTCTAAAAAATATATATACTTAATATTAGGTCCTTACATATGAAATTGGCGTTTTGTACGGGAGGAACAAAAAGTCGAATATTTTTTAATATAATATATTTAATTAATCAAAGTATGAACCATTATTTTCTATGCACTTTTGCCATCTCATAGGTAGTTCATTGATCCCTTTACTAAAAAAACCAGTCGGACGGGAATCAATAAAATCTTTGAAGGCGATTTGGACTGCCCCATCGGAGTTGAATTTTTTCCCTTGCAAGAAGTTATCCAAATTTCGAAAAAAATGGTAATCTGTTGGAGCAAGGTCCGGGGAGTACGGAGGATGTCTTAGACTTTCCAATTGAAGCTCTTCTAATTTAGTAGCCGTCTGTAGCGCAGTGTGTGGTCTAGCGTTGTCGTGAAGCAGCAGTGGCGTGGAGCGATTGACCAGCCTAGGTTGTTTAGCCGCTAGCTTTTCCATCATGGTTTGCAATTCCTGACAATAGACATCAGCCGTAATAGTCTGGCCAGATTTGAAAAAACTGTAATGAACAATACCGGCACTAGTCCACCAAACGCTTACAAGTAACTTTTTTGGGGTTAATTTTCGCTTGGGGCAGGATTTGGCTGGCTGGCCAGGATCTAACCATTGCGCTGAGCGCTTCCGATTATCGTAAAGAACCCATTTTTCATCACAGGTAATGATTCGGTTTAAAATACCTTCATTATTGTGCCGGTTTAGTAATGTAACGCAGCAGTCGACGCGCGTTTGCCGGTTTGTTTCAGTCAATTCGTGAGGTACCCACCTTTCAAGCTTTTTAATCTTCCCAATTTGCTTCAAGTGAATTAAAACAGTTTTATCACTAACATCGCAGCCTGCAGCTAACTCGGACGTGGTTTGCGATGGATCCGCTTCCACAATAGCCTTCAACTCTTCATTATCAACTTGAGTCTCAGGCTGTCCACGGGGCTTGTTCTGCAGGTCGAAATTTCCAGAACGAAAACGTTGGAACCAAAAACGAACTGTGTTTTCTTTTGCAACACGACCGCCATACACATCATTCACCCTTCGAGTTGTTTCCGCAGCACTAGTGCCACGGCGGAACTCGTACTCGTAAATAATGCGATATTTAAGGTTTTCCATTTTGTAAAATGAGTGACGCAAACAGAAAAAAACAGAAGAAAAAAAACAAATGAATGACGATCATCGAAGCACAAATACATGAGTCTATAGCTGTACAAATTTGAATTTGGAATTCCTTACCAAAGAGGAGAAATTCGTGATTAAAGTGGCCAGTACGAAAAACGCCAATTTCATATGTAAGGACCTAATATATTTTTGACCTTTGTCCGAACATAGGTTTATTGTTAACCACGTCGTATTTTTTCATGTCACGTGGAATTAATATTCACTTTGTATACATGGAATACTCCATTATTCGTAGTTATATTATAATATTTTATTAAATAAAATTATAAGTGACGCACGCGTTTCCTCTTAAAAAGAAACAGCAACTATCAAAAACTGCTATCCATCACGTCAAAGTTAAGAGTGTGAAAACTCGCAATGAATTCAAACGAGCAATTCAAAACGTAACCGTTTTTTTATGCCTGCTTTGTTAGCCTTTGACTACTACCTCTCCCGAAGGTAAGTGATGATGTGATCGAAGATGTTGTTCAGGCTAACATAGAATTACTGGCTCTCAAGGACAGCTACCGGAACACACAATTAGGTGCTTGTGAGGGTGGTAGCTAGCCAAGCGGGCATTCACAAAATGCCCTACAACCATGCTATAACGACTGCCATCCTAAGACAAAAACCGAAACCAACGACCTAAATCATCCAAAACAGGCGTGATTTTATGTATGTATGTAACAAACATTCTCCAAAGCTCGCATATTAAGTACTGGTTATATAAACTAGCACCAAAACTAAAATATACGTCAGTCAGGTAAGGAATTGTGAGAGCATAAACCATTATTGTAATACATATAAGTAATAATTTTGCTTTTATCATAGATTTTTGGGCAGATATGAATTGATGCGGCCGGTAGTGGTGATTCGAGACCTGGACCTCATTAAACAAGTCACGGTCAAGGACTTTGAATTTTTCCTGGACCACCGCACCTTTGTGAACGAAGAAGTAGACCCATTGTTTGGAAGAAACCTCTTTTCTTTAAAAGGTGACACTTTATTGTTCATCTAAATAACACAATCTCACTCGATGGTACATTTTGATGTGGTCCACACTGCACCACACGCTATTTTTAGTAACATAACTTAAGCTAAACACGTTACACGTAAAACCTTATACCACTACTGTTTTATGATTCCTTTTCACGAAATTAATCAATAGCCATAGCTATCCAGCGTGGAATGCCGCCAGTGTAATGCGCACTTTTGTACCAGGTATAGTTAGGGGTGGGTTATTTGATTGACCATTACTTTTTTAATAGTTTAATTTTAGTTTTTTTTATTGACATTGCATTTCATTATTGTTTGTAAATTTAGTGGCAAGAGATTATAATAAATTAATGCCACTTAGTAATTATTTATTAGATATACCTAATCTTGATCTTACAAAAAACATAATAGATAGTTAGACAGCCATGGTGCTCTGCTTCCTCGAGTTCATTTAGTGGAAGAGATGCAATGTCTTAGATACGTATCAATGAACGAATCTTGGTGTTTTCGTATGCTATGCTCTATGCAGTATATATATTACCGGCAATATGTATAATTTAGGTATTCTATACAATGTAAGAATGGCAATATATACAATACCTGGGGCGTCCAGGCAATGTATTAAATATTGTGAATATTATTGTCCATTACATACTTTACCTAGGTAATTCATACTTGCTACAGGATTGTATAGATTACCTGCTGTTGCACCGGCAATGTGTAAAATAAATAGATCTTGGTCTATATTTATCAATGTTAACCAGTATACAAAATGAAGGACAAATGCAACATGTAGTTACTATTACATAAAATCAACTTTATTAAAATTAACAATTAGGGTGCTCCGTAAAAAATATCTTTAAAAAGGGTACCTAAAATTATATTTCTATTACTACAGTAGAATCACAATAAAATTAAGGGATTAAATATAATGACCAACATAAAATGCTTTGATACTTTTACTTCTATTACCAACAATTTTAATCGAACACCAAATGTTGTAAATGACCACTAAATCTCAAAGTCATATTCAGGTGCGACGACGAGCGCAGCGATGAGGTTAGGTTACTTGTGACCACGCCAGAAGAATTATAGCAAGTTTAATGTTGGTGATCATTTACTATTCTTGTCTGCTGTATGTTACTATATCTTGTGGTAAGTTTAACATAAGCCTAAAATTAACGGGTAACTTAAAAATCTAACCTAACCTAACCATTGTTGTCTGCCGCCCGCACATCCCCTCCTTCCTTGCTCTCGTCTTCTACATAGGTAAAGTATAAAATAAATAATAATTTATACATTACCAACACGTTTTAGGTATTCTATACATTACCCGTGGGGTACCGAGCTAGAATGTCACCCCCCCATCTATATCCGTGGGTGTCGTAACAGGCGACTAAGGGTAACACTAGAAGGTGGGCAGCAGCGCTTTCTGTGGAACTGATATCTCACACTGCGATCCCCAAGACGCCTGCCAAGCGTGGGGATTACGGCAAATCCCCCCATAATGGGGGAGGCTTTGTTCAGCAGTGGACAATCCGGCTGATACAGCATACATTACCTAGGTATTGTATAGAATACCGGATAATAGAGATTGTTGGTAACATATACAATGCGATTAAAATAAGAATAGGATGGGCTCTCGGCTAACTTCACTCATATTTACTCTAATAAGTACGATCAGCAGAACAAACTTAAAAATAAAGCAGTGCCATATATTTATAGGTAATTTTAAATGAGTGACCCGAAATTGTTAATTTTAATAAATTCATATTTTTAGATTCAAGATTCTTTATTGTTTCCATACAGTACAAGATGTTATAAACGTATAGGTACATAGTCCGATGGACCTTGTCAGGCACGGCAACATTAGAAGAGAGGAGGATGCAATATTCAATAATAATTTACCAAATCATTTTACATGTCAAAATTAAGTCTACTATTTTCATTAAGATATTCATCTACTGAGTAATATGCTTTAGAGATAAGGTGTTGTTTTAATTTTTTATTAAATTTAATGTCGTCACTTTCATACTTTAATTCTGTTGGTAATTTATTATAGACTACTATTAACATAGGTAGAGTGCTGGAAGAGTCCATTTCCAAACTGCATTTATGAACCAGTAGCCGATCTCCGTGGCGGAGGTTTAGTTGAAGTTCATTACGAGTTTTATATAAATAGAAATTGGACCGAACAAACTAGGTTGACAGCACAGACGCTATTTTGGTTTGATGAAAACGCGGGCGTCAGGGTCTTATTTCTCAGACAGTGTAGGTTAGTACCTACACTGTCTGAGAAATAAGACCCGTAAATAAGATGAGTAAAAAAAAGGTCTTCTCGTTTAATATTTTTTTGACTGTATGATTTATTCTTGTTGACTGTTTAATATGTTTTTGGTGATTGTTATTGTTACGATGATAACGATGAGTCTGACTCAGTGGGCCATCAGGACATGTGGCATCGGAAGAGCTAAGCGATTCAAATTAAGGTACCTAAGTACAAAATATTGCTAACAAATAAAATCAGTTCAAATTATTTCTGTGTTTGCTGTACCTACAATCACCTACAACTTCGTTTACCTACTTATGACTACTAGTTCTTTTACACGACTGCCCACATAAACATGTGTTAAGTTTAAAGGTTTCATGTATGTATGTATGTTTGTGAGTTTCTTTATTTCACCATAACGTCTAAACAGCTTAACCGATTTTAATGTACGAGATATCGTTAGATTTATGTTGATAGTTCAAGTGACACTATGTACATAAAAAAATAATGTATATTAAAAAATGGTGTATTTTAGACGCCATATAGTGAGAAAATCAATTTATTTTTTCTTCCAAAGCCATCGTATTGGGTATTAAAATGATTGGCTTTAAAAAAAGATTCCATAAATATGTTAACTGGCAATTTTAATTTCAATTGATCGATAAAACACTTAACGAAAATAAATTATTTTTAGTCGGATTTTTTATTTTCCTTATTAATTTATACATGTTTTATCATTTCTTTTTTGCACACTATACCAAGTTCTAGTTTTGACGTCACAACATGGCACTAGGCCGATCCTATTCTTATTTTAATCGCATTGTATATTAAATAAACTTAAAGATGCATATGAAGTTCCATGGCAGATTTGGCGGAGACCGATGGCCATCAATATTCCTATAAGAGGCAGCAGTGACATAGTCTTTTAAGAGGAAACCAGTATCTAAGACACATGAATAAAGAACCGTAATATTCATATGTCTAAAGTATGACTGTCAATTCAATTTATTTACTCTGTTCAAGAGTCTATTGATAGTTACTACTCTACGTTTTAGGAGTTGGTGCAAGACAGCTGTAGGCAAAACCTTATGGGCTGCGGTTAACAATTTGTTGCGCATTGATTGATTGATTACTATTATTATGCTATGCTACGTTGTACTGTATGTAATGCTCGTTATCATTTCGACATCTGTTTGCTTTTAATTGTGATTAAGTTCGCAAAAAACCTAATTAGCCATTTTATCAACATTAGGTTTAAACGTAATAAATTTGAATATTCATTATATTTACTTACTTAGCGTTTTTATTTTATACATAAGGACCTGCCTACCTAAACATTACAGTACCGGTGTAAGAGACGATAAGGACTTATAAACGATAGAAGACTTACAACCAATCAAAACCACTGCCAAATAGTCCCATGTCAAGCATATATTTCGACCGGAAATTTGACGTTTTATAAAGTACATTTATATTTATACGAGACAAATGATATTAAAATGATTTCAAGAAAAAAAATAAACAAATAAACATTTTATTTGTCACATAAACTAGGCGGTGACAAAGTTAAAACTAATACGACAATGGCCACACATCGCCCCAAAATCAGCATAACGCCGATTTAGCCAGCGCTGGTCTTCCTTCAGAACCATATTTCAGTGAAGGCACATACACATTAATAGTTTACCAAAAAGAAAAATATTGATTTGAAACATTCTTTACATAGAACTATTTCGATATATTATATATAAAATAAAATTAATATAATACAATTATGGGAAGTAATCCAATAATTAAAATTTTCAGTAACAATATCATTCATACTCAATTGTTTGGTTTCCATTTCTTAGCTTATATTATAGCCATGTTCTCTACAACCTTCAAAATCATAATACATTAATTCATTATATTGTTCAGGTCAAGAATGGAAGGATATGAGAGCAAAATTGAGCCCAGTGTTCACCAGCTCCAAGATACGAGCCATGGTGCCATTTATGATCGACGCCAACAATCTGATGATGAAAATGCTGAAGAAGAAGATACAAGCTTCGAAATGTATGTTTTTAATATTTTTGTTGTCGGATGCACTACACGAGCAAATCATAATAATAATCGTCTTTACAAAAATATTTCAGCCGGCATGAAAAATACCGTTGGCCAAAACTTGTTATTTCTAGATAAGAGAAAAGGGCGCTACATCTAATTTAACAGCTCGATGCGTATATATGTCGGAAAATAACGAACGCAAAAAACATTGCAACATCCTTCAAAATTTATTAAAAGTTTCGTGTTTTTCGGCTTTATATTTTCCATTTTCTTAATTTTTCTATAGTTCCTCGCATCACTACACTTGGGCCGCAATCCCCGACCGTTTACCGTTGGCTTGAGCGCGATCGGAGCTATAGTTTTTTCAATATTTATACATCTATGGTATATACCTACATTTGATCTGTCCAGTAGTTTTTGTACAGGGGGTCAAATATTATTTAACATTATTATAGATGCTGGCTCATAGCGCAAAGAAAGAGGCCGATATCCTTGGTAATCTCTTGTCTCAAACTCTACTCTTTTTTATGTTATTGTGACGGAACAAGCTCGAGGCCACCTGTTGTTAAGCGGACTAACGTCTGCCTAGAATACAAATTAGTAGAAAACATTCTTGCACCATCTTTAGACTCTTTTTATGTCTATGCGAGCGGAACTATCTTTTAAATACGTGCTCTAGCATCGCCGATCGTGCGCATATTGCTTGTCCTGTGTGGGAATCCGGTCTTTGGTTACAGGCCATTCCTTCTTACAAAACTGGCAGCCTTATAGATCCCTCCGCTTATCGTCTCGCTATTAGCTTATTACGCCAGTCACCATGGCCTGTCCTGATCTCGAAGTGCTGCGGTCTTATTTCCCGCCACACCAGCCTTAATGATATCATTCGCCGGGCTTTTACCAGCGCCAATGTTGCAGCTATTCTCGAACTGAATGGTCTGATGCGTGACGTAGTTAAAAGACCTGACGGCATGACTTTGGTTCCGTGGCCCTAACTTTGGGCAGCCAGTAGTGTGCGATGCTACATGCGTAGACATTTAAGCGCCGTCATGTCTTTCTGAAACCAACGTGAGAGCTGGCGCCGCGGCTACTTCGGCGGAGCAACTCAAGCGGCGCAAGTATGCTAACCTCGGTACGGGTTACTTATTTCAGCCGTTTGGTGTGGAGACATTGGGTACATGGGCATCGGGAGTTCATTTTATTTTCCAAAACTTATCAGAGCTGTAATGACTTAGAGGTTGCCTGAATGCTTTCGTTGTAGGTAGTAGCTGTAGTGTTGTTTATAGTTCATAGTATTTTTTAATAAAGACATACCTCCGGTTAAGAAACACAAAAAAAAACACAGAGCGTATGAATAATCACGGCAACGACTTCAATGAGTTTCTTCATATTTCTCAGCTTAAGAAGATAGTTCCCTGTTATCTCTCTTTTAATGTGGAAATGTTGTAATTTTTTTTAGCTGGGTACATCGATGTTGATGCCAAAGATCTAACTGTCCGCTACTGCAATGACGTCATCGCTTCCTGCGCATTCGGAGCTAAAATGGACTCTCACGTAGAGACAGAAAACGAGTTCTTACTGCACGGGAGAAGTACTGCAAATTTTGGCTTAAAGAAGATTTTGGTCTACTTTGGCTATGCCTCGTTTCCTGGTCTCATGAATGTAAGAAAACTTATGTTTATTTAAAAATAAAGATTGTATGTTGGGTATACGAATCGTGACAAAAATGCCGAACCAAGGTCTGATATTATATCGATTAGTTTTATAGCGAGCAATAAATAATTAATTATTGTTTATAAAATTATGACTTTAAGCATCATGTTTATTATTATGTATATATATTTTGTTGTACTACTTTCTATCCTTGGCTTGGTTTGTGTGCATTAGTATTAATACTGTAGTGTATCAGCTGGATTGTCCACTGCCGAACACAGCATCCCCCATAAAGAGGGGGTTTGCCTTAATCTCCACGCTCGGCAGACGTCTTGAGAATCGCAGTGTGAGATATCAGTTCCTCAGAAAGTGCTGCTACCTACCCACCTTCTGGTGTATTACCCTTAGTCGCCTCTTACTACCACGGATAGAGAGGTTTTGGACATTCTAGCCCAGCACCTCACGGGAAAATTAATACACTTATAACATAATATCGTCATTCGACACATTCAGCCATCTCCGAGCACGGTAGGTATAATAATTTGACGAATAAGAAGCCAAGTTAATAATAAAATAAAATCTTGGAACGATAAATAACGTGGTCTTGAATTACATACTGAATAATAATGCTCGTATAAACATTTGAATTATATATGTAAAAGCATGTGTATGCGATTCTTTTATAAGGTTTATTCATCCTAGACAGAGAAAAGTCATATTTGAGTCAACTACATGTATTACGCGCACAGGGGATCGAATATGATGTAGTTGATATACAGCGAAAGTGTTTGTTTAACAATAAACGTTATATAACTATCACGCTGTTTACATTCATTTAGGTACGCGTGCTCGAAGATATATATCGGTGAATCATATATCCACGTAGATTACATATCTTGAAAACTCACGATGATTTTAAGTTTTAAAATATATCACATTTACATGACGTCACAACGATTATTAAAAGTATAATCATCGTGACTTTGATGCAGATTATGTACGTAAGTTATAATCATTAAACATATTTACAATATGGAAATTATCTTTATTATCTAAAAAATAGGAAAAAAATTACAAAGCTGCTACCTACTTGATATCAACAATCTCCAATAAGATTATACAAACAGCACTCTACCCGTTACCACGGCTATTGGCTAGATGGCGCTATTACTGATAATGGTGTCCAGTGAAGACAGCTATCTTGGACATCAGCATCGTCTTATATCGTTGAGTAAGAGCCATCCGCAGACAAGCTCAATGTAAACTGGTAACATTTGATAACAACTTTTTTGTTGTTTCAGAAACTAAACATCAAATTCATCAGTGAGCAATCCAGTAACTTTTTTAAGAACTTATTTATGACTACAATGTACGATAGAGAGACTAAAAATATCTCCCGACCTGATTTGATACAAATTCTCTTGGAAGCAAGGAAAGGTAAAGCAAAATACGCAAAACAATACTTTGATTTCACGTGATTTAACCCATTGGCATCGGTGATAATGATAACAATAGAATTTCATTCATAACTAGGACGTAGTTGTCCTGACGATGCAAACTTATCGGGCGGAACGATAGCTGTCTCCATTTTGAAGTAACTAGACAAGAGTTCTTACAGAATCGGAAAATGCAAATATTTCTATGAACACTGATTATTAATCAAGTCAATCAGTTTGCGGTTAGAACAATCCATGCGTAAAAGGAAATAGCTAACTTCTCCATTGAAATATATTTCACACTCAATTTATGCTGAGTTAATTAGGCACCTACCCCTTTTTTGCAGTCGTTCTATTACTTTTTTATATGTTAGGTATTGTGACGGAACAAGCACGATGCCCACCTAATGTTAAGCGGTATCCTCTGCCTATAACAGGTGCATTTCATCACAAGTGACGAATTGCACTGCGCCCGTCACCTTGAGACATAGTTGTTAAGTGTCATGTGACTGTAATTTCACTAGCTCTCAAACACTGCTTCCGGAACACCGTCAGGTGCTTGGCGACAGATTTTCTGCTTGAGGGTGGTCGCTAGCCAGGCGTGCATTCGCAAAATGCCCTTCTACTATGCATAAGTTATCATTAAACATTTATTGATAAGCCAAGCAAAACTCTTCGTCATCATTTAACTCTTATCCCGTTCAACTGGGGTCGGTACAACTTTTCTTCGAACAATAAACACAAAATGTACTAAACATATGTTTTCACTAATAACTAACTATACAACTAATAGCTAACAACATACTCGAACGTTTAGGTTACAAAAGAAAATAATTAGGTAATATGCAATTAGTTTTACCGAGTTCCGTACCCAAGGAACAAACTTTGAGCCCTATTAATGATAATGCTATGTCTCTGTCATTCTATCCGTCTGTTCGTCAAGGGTCTCTAGCTAGTATAAATAGTTATAAACCCGAAATTTATTATTAATTATTTTATTATTAATTAATTATTATTAACGACCCAAAGACGACTATTTAATGAAAATTAAATAAAACTATTATTATGTAAGCTAAATATAAATTTCTATATAATGATAAGGTATCTATTCTAGAGCTCATTGAGTAATTACAAATATAAAGCAATCAATAAACTGGTTGAAGTAATTTTTTTTTTTTTTGGGTATTTTGTTTAAGGAGTCTCGCTCGTAGCGAAGTTGCCCGCTCGAAGCGAAGTTTGCTTAGTTACCAATTAGCAAAGTTAAGCAACGTCCGCCGCGGTCATTAGTTGGATGGGTGACCGCTTGTGACATTGCTACTGGGCGCCAACTCCCCTTTTATAAAACCATCATAAAAAAGAAGCATTTTGTTTTATGCTTAAAATAATCAATCGTAGACACAAACTATTAAAGACCCATAACCACATAAATCATGCCTTAATAATACTAATGACTTGATTTAAAAAGTTCAATTTTCAAAATAGAAAACACATCAAAATCCGTATCAACCTAAAATAATATAAATATTTTAGCAACGAACAAATGACTTACAGTAACCAATACTTATCTTTATGATTGTTAAATCAGTCATTTAATCACTTATGTCAGCAAAAACTTTTTCTACATAGTATTTTGGTGAATTCTGATGGTCAGCCTGGTTTGTTCTGAACTTGTGTTTGAACCATAGGCTTAGGATGTACAAGACCAACAGTGACGGATGAATGGTGTAACAAAAAATGAAATGTAAATGTGTGAGTGACATAGTGTTGTCATGACGCGAGTGTAATACTATCGACAGTTTTACTTGTTGAATCTTAGGACACATTCGTTTGAAATTATGCCCTATATAGTTCATTGAGACTATTGTAATGATCGTAAACAACACCGAAATCACAGAAATGCAATATATGCAATTTCATTTACTTGAAAAACTTATTTTTCAAGTTATTATGATTTAAAAACCAAACTACTTTAATGATTATGATGAAATTTCAAAGGGATGAATCTTAAAGTATATCCTTTCAAACAAAATATGATGTTTTCAAATGAAAATCAAACCAAATATCATAACATGAATACAACCTTATTGATACCCTTCTCCCTTTTTAATCTGTTAAAAATAAAACTCATTCAAAGTTGAAGTCAAATGCATTTATTGTAGTGGTCTAAAATGGTACAGCACTTTTAAATGTAAACTACTATAACTTCATCGTAACAAGATGAAATAAAACTTACCATTACTAAGTATTATGATTACCATTAACAAAATCATTAAGCTGCAAATATACAGGTACTGTAAATTATTAAATTACATTTATCTGAATACCATTTGCGTAAAGCATTCACATGTGGTAAGCGAAGGTCGAATTTGTCCCTTGTGTAAACATAGCTCATTGGGCTGTAGAAATGACGATGTGTACATAATTTTGATGATCTTTACTAACTGGCCTACAAAACATATAATTCTTTAAAGTCTGCTTTTAAGTCTAAAAGCCGTTTTATCATTATTTTTGTTTCAGCTTTTAAACTTCTTAAGAGCTAATTTTTTTCTGTAATTTTTGTCACAATTTAGAACATTAGTTAATAAGTTTTTTTCCTTGGAGACAGTACTTGATTTGAAGGGCAGGTAATGGCTAACGGTGGTAATATATCTCTATTTAAGTAAGGTCAGGGCCGTCTTATTTTCAATTTGATCTGAAAGGAAAAATAGAAATTATTTTGTGTCAGGATAGCCATACATATCCAGCGCTGCAATGAAGCTAGTATTGTAAATTTTATTGCACCAGGGACGCTAAGTTCCCTTAGCGTCCCTGGTGCAATAACTAGGGTTACTAGATTGACTCAACATATCCTACAGTCTTTACATGAAAAAAAAATATTTGACCATGTATTTTACTACAAATTAAACTTTACGTTACTTGTGTCATCATTTTCTAAAGCTATTGACTACCACAGCTTTATGCATTCAGGGACATTAAAAGTTGGTATTGAGTCTTTCATTAGTATACATCGAGGTTTTCTTTGTATGAAGCATTCTGATTCAAAGTTTACTACAAACTGTAGAGTTTTTATTTAGATTGCGTCAATAATCCGAACCCTTTTATCACATACTGAAAATTTGGTGGTAATCTGTAAGAACACAAACATTATACGCGTGCATATAATTATTTCAAATTCTGTTAAATAGCCATTTGTAAAAGATACTAATATTTTATAATAGAAGTAAGAGATATTTCCAATTATTTATTGAGAGTTAGGGAAACTTTTCACAGAAAACATCATAATAAATTTTGAATAATATATCTTGTGATAATATTTACTCCCTTATTCGTAAATACTCAATAAGCTATAAACTGATCTGTCAACTTCTCGCTAATTATTATGTAATTATATTATTTTTAAACAAATTTATGAGTAAACTAACTACCGGTAATTTTTGAGGTTCGAATATGTACCCGAGCACTCACGTCGAAGCTACAGGTCAGACATAAACTATCGACTTTATCGATACTTGTGACGTCAGGACTTTGTCAAGCCCTATCGTAAACAAATGTTTTTGTATTTTTCGTAAAATACCAACCAATTCTTCATATAGCAACGTAATTTGATGATAAGTATGAAGAGAAACCTATTATCTAATATTTCCATAGTTCATATAACTAATTATAAACAAAATGACAAAATAATGATTATCCAAAAAGCAGTACAAATAAACATAAATTACCTGTGAAACGTGTATATATTCGGGTTACTGTGTCTTGTAACCTCACATTCACTCACTGAACAAGATACCATGCTTGCAGAATACATATTTTATATTATAATCGTAAGATATTTGAGCAAATACACAAAATTCGCGCCGACTTGGAAGAGGCCGGGACGCTATGGCCTCTTACTCGAGTAAAAAATGACATACCGTCTTCTTGTTTCACTATCTCTTTTTTTCTCGCGACGGTTTGTAGCAGCTTAGGACCTTTCACTCACACACTTCGTAGGTCTGTTGAGCGTAGCGAAAAAATCCTAGGTCTGTGGTTTGAACATTATTTATTGAGAGGAGGTTCTGAACTTTTCTCTAGTAAGACTTTATACCCTTTATACATTCTTCAAATTATTTTCCGTGTCATCAATAAACTGTCAGCTGCCAGCCAATACCTAATGACAATATCTAGAATTCAAGAAACATAATTATTATCTGAAAATGTTGCGCTATCTCCATAACATGATCAGGTAGCATTGGCATCGGAGTGGTTTTGGTAACTAAACAAACATAACTAAAAAAAAAACGGTAGTTTTTATAATCACCTCTTAACACATTACATACATGCATTTAGATGACATGGGGGACTAAATAATTGAAACATTTTTTTAGTACCTGCTTGACAAAAAAAATGCAGCATGCTCATCTGCCAAATGTTTTTTTGGCATATAATAGCTAGTTTTGTGTAATATACAAAACTAGCTATTATATAAAATGCAATTTATTGTTTCAGAACAATGAACAAACTAAGTTTAATTTTTCCGTTGTTCTCGTTGTCAAACAGAAGAAGCCTGTCCAACATGGTCTGACGATGACCTCGTCGCTCAAGCAGTCCTATTCTTAATCGCTGGATTAGAAACAGTATCCTCGATGATGTGTTTCCTTCTTCACGAGCTAGCCCTTAACCCTGAGGTCCAAGAGCGGCTGGTGGAAGAAATCAGAAAAAATGAGGAGATAAACCGTGGAAAGTTTGATTTTAATTCTATATACAACTTGAAATACTTGGATATGATTGTATCAGGTTAGTACTAATAGTTTAGTGTGGACTGACGTTGTGCTGTGCTTTTATAACGCTTTGTTTACCTAAAAACTAATTTAGTAATAAAATTAACAAACAAATCCTTTTGCCGGCCGTGTAGAATCGCGGCCTTATAATTATGCCTGATAGGTTAGCCTTTGACCACTATCTCACCTGATTGTAAGTGATGATGTGGTTGAAGATGTGGTTCAGCCTAACCTAGAAGTACTGGCTCTCAAGGACAGCTGCCGGAACACCGTGAGGTGCTTGGCGACAGATTTTCTACTTGAGGGTGGTAGCTAGCAGGAACAGTAATGGGTTGTTGGCATTTTTACAGGCTGTGATAGTAAATATTTTGGTTTGGGATTCTCGTACAAAAAACGATTTCAATTTTTTTTGTTTAAGATCTATCATATGATGACTAGTTATGATAAAACTTGACCTTTTGGCACTGTGGCTAGGTTTTTTATCATAAGTAATAGACATTAGGTACGGTCAAGAAATAAAATAGGTGGGTATATATATAATACATTCAAGAATCTTACTCTAGTGTGATTTTATTACAAACTCTGCAATAAACCAATAACTGACCCAATGGACAATTATTATTGCTTATTTCAAACTTTGTGACAAAATATATGTCATTTAGTGCGTAGTCAGTTTAGTGCGTAGTTTGCTTAGCTGTTCGTAACCGATCAGCTAAGTCCGCTGCTTGGATAGGTGACCGCTAGTGACATTACTGCTGAGCGCTTCCGTGCTTCAGAGGGCACGTTAGGTTGCCGTCCCCGGTTGATATCTCAGGATGGCAGTTGTTGTAGCATCGTGGTAGGGCATTTTGCATATGCCTGCCTGGCTAGCTACCACCCTCAAGTAGAAGTTCGGTGGCCAAGCACCTAACAGTGTGTTCCGGCAGCTGAAGCTCCTTGAGAACCAGTTATTCTAGGTTAGCCTGAACAACATCTTCACTCATCACTTACCATCAGGTGAGATGGTGGTCAAAACTTTATTTTTATACCTATTGTTTCTTTTGTTATGTATTAAAATTATATATAATTGTATTAATACGTAATTATATGTATAGATACTGTACTTTTTATTTTTTGTAAAAAATATTTTTTACTCTATTTGTTTGTCTGTGCGTCACTAAAGGTCAAAGCTGAAAATCAGCGCTGGGGATTAGTCCACAGCATTATACTGAGTTCAGGCCTTTTCTGGCAGCACTACATATTACATCACCAGTGCTGTTTGTCCATGAAGTTTTTCATATTTTAAAATAACAGATTGTTATTTTTATATTTTAACCAATCTATGTTTACGATGTTTGTTGTATGCAGTTCTGTCTAGAATAAATTATATTTTCTTTCTTTCTATCTTTTTTTCTTTCAAAGGCTAGCCAATCAAAAATAGATAAAATACGTACTATATTATGACTGATTTGGCACCAGTGAGTAATCCTCAGTGTACCAGTTCCTGCACTTCGTCGTGCTTGACAGGCTTACCCTAAAATCACTGGTTCTCAAGAACAGTTGATGGAACATTGACAGATATTCATATTATGATTAAAAGCTAGCTGAAAGGACTCTTTTCATTTGTGAGATTGCATTTTAACAAGTAAACCGTATTCCAGAGATATTGAGGTTATGGCCGCCAGCAATCGGCTTGGACAGGATTTGCGTCAAGGACTATAACTTAGGAAAACCTAATAAAAGAGCAAAACTTGATTACATAGTGAGTATTGTCATCAATATTACTAACTACTAACACTTCTATCGTGGAGTGCATGGCTAGATCTGCTTTCCTTCAGATCTTCCAGTGGGAGTCATGAGAGACGACGAAAGGAAAAATACACTGTGTTCCCCACGCCATCTGGAATAATATTAATAATGGAAAATCCCGCATCTTTGTGGATCCAGCTGATATGCTTCTACACATTTTTACGATAACTACTGCGAAACAAATAAGGATGAAAAATTGCATCCAATTTATCCATATATTGCCTCCATATGTATCGCTATAGCATGGTGGTAGGGCATTTTGCGAATGCTTGCCTGGTTAGCTACCACCCTCATCTGCCGCCAAGCACCTAACGGTGTGCTCCGGCAGCTGTCCTTGAGAGCCAGTACTTCTAGGTTAGCCGAAACAACATCTTCGACCACATGTTCACTAACCATCAGGTGAGATAGTGGTCAAATGCTTACCTATCAAGAATAAAAATAAATAAAATATACTTCCCCGTGGGGTACCAGGTTAGGAATTGCACCTCCCCATATCGTAGGTGTCGTAAGCGGCGACTAAGGAAAAGTACTGGAAGGTGGGCAGCAGCACCTTCCAAAGAACTGCCATCTAACACTGCGATCCCTAAGGGGCTTGCCAAGCGTGGGGATTATGGCAAATACCACCTTAATAGGGGAGGCTGTTTCAGCAGTGGACGATCCGGCTAATACAGATGTAATATATTAGGTAATTTTTTTTGTAAATCATGGTAGTGATGGACTCGCTTTAAAGAGTTTTTGGACATTATTATTTGTAACTAGATATGATTACAAAATCTATCGCATTTTAACACATTTGAAGGCTCAGTGGCATTGGCTATGGACTGCCGTGCAGCAGGTTCATGGTTTGAATCCCACCGCGGGCTTGAGCTTCACCGCATGGTGGAAGCGCTTTTTGCGAATGCCCGCTTGTCTAGCGACCACCCTCAAGTAGAAAATCTGTCGCCAAGTACCTAACAGTGTGTTCCGGCAGCAGTCCTCAAGAGCCAGAAAAATTACAGGCACATTAGACCTAAGAACTGTACGTCTCAGTGTGACGGGCACATTGCAATTCTACGTAGACGAAATGCGTCTGTTATAGGCAAAACAAAATTAAGTGAATTTCCAATTTTTACAATACAAAATTTTCATCTTATGCAAGAATCAAACCGGTCTCTTGCGGTTTCCGAACCGTGAATTGCACGCCTTAGCCACGTACAAATGGGATTAAATTTTGTAAAAAAACTTATTTTTATCCTTCGATGTAAGGGGTCGACGCGTTTCGCTTATATAATACGAAAATGCTTCCAGTATGGCTGCGTGGCGTTTATCACGTCGGATTAACAGGAAAATTAGGCAGAATTGCCACTAGACATATTTCTTAAGTGTTTTATTAAGATATTTGTTAACAGTATAATTTAAAAAGATATTGTGTGGATTGTACAAAATATAACACAAAAAAATCTGCCATATGCGACCTGTTCTGGCGTGCGCTGCAAAAAGCTTTAGTATCACACGTACATTGTATAACGGAAAATTTTATCTACAAATAGCCCGCCACCAATTTTATCTTTTATATTTATTTCTATGTAAGCCACTATCGCCAAAATAGTGAACCATAAGTACTATAAAAAAATATAATTTGTTAATAATGCATATTTGGTAAACAAATTAATACTTATCAAAGTAATATTATAAAGGCGAACGTTTGCGAGTGTGTTACAAACACACTCACAAATGGGTGGACATATTGAGGCGCTGTAATAACACATATGATGCTTTAGATCATCCATCACCACACGGGTCCGCCCACACCGCGGGGCGCAGCTAGTTAAGTTGGAAAATTACAGTGAGCCATCAAATTGATGGAGCATCTTCCAACCGGAGGAACAGGCGTGGATCCAAATTCCGATCGTGGCGTTTATTTTTGCTTTCTAGAAGCTGCTAGAAATAAATCAAATGTAAATTTTAAGGTACACAAGGATGAACTAATCTTAATCCCTGTGTGGGCCATTCACCGAGATCCGGAACATTATGCAAACCCGGATAAATTTGACCCGGAACGATTTTCGGATGAGAACAAGTCGAAAATAAAGCCTTTCAGTTACATGCCTTTTGGATGTGGACCAAGGAATTGCATTGGTGAGTATATACTGTGATATATAACATGTATAATTATTAAAACAATAGTAGCTTGTTTACCAAGGAAGCAAACAAACATTTTAATGGCGAGATTGTTTCTTTGAATCCAGAGCGTAACAAAGGATTCTAGAGAAGAATCCTGAGTCCAGCCGGGGATTCAAAGTTACTTGAGCTTAATTGTTGGCTTGTTGGCTACCGAGCTGGAAACTCTACCTTTTATCACCCTCTTTAAGAAAATAAGTGCAACTTATGAATAAGAATAGTACGTTTATTTATTAAGATAAATGTGTCGCTAAGCACCTAACAGTGTGTTCTGGCAGCAGTCCTGGAGAGCCAGTAAAAAATAGGCACATGAGACCTAACAACTGTACTTCTCAGTGTGACGGGCACAGTGCAATTCGACGTTTTGACGAACTTCCACTTAACATCAGGTGGGAATCGGGCTTGTTCTGTCACAATAACATAATATTTATATATAATCACAATAACATAATACATAAATATAAACATTGGCCTGTAACTATTTCTATGCTATGTCTTATTTTTCATATTAATGTTTATATTTGAACACTTCCATAAGAAGTGCATCGTAACCATTTTACCACTACCATCCGATACAGTTGTCGATTTATTAACATCTTAAGAATTAGAAATAGTCTCAGAAAACGTAGTTTTTGAGAAACAGTGTTATTTTTAGTAAAAACCTACAAAACAATAAACTTTTTTTTTTATGCCTGATAGGTTAGCCTTTGACCACTATCTCACCTGATGGTAAGTGATGATGTGGTGGAAGATGTTGTACAGGCTAACCTATCTCTCAAGGAAAGCTGCCGGAACACACCGTTAGGTGCTTGGGGACAGATTTTCTACTTGAGGGTGGTAGCTAGCCAGGCGGGCATTCGCAAAATACCCTACCACCATGCTATAACGACTGCCATCCTAAGACAACAACCGGGACCGACGGCTTAACGTGCCCTCCGAAGCCGGAAACGCTCAGTAGTAATGTCCAACTCATGACCGCGGGCGACGTTGCTTAACTTTGCTGATCGGTTGAGAACAGCTAAGTAAACTACGGTACGAGCGCTTCAAAAAAAAAAAAGCATTTAACTTGTCTTGTTCGTACAATGTTTATGATTGATCTCTTTGGTGATTGGAACTTTTACTAAAAATATCCACATTGTAAATTCAAATCATTTTTAGTCCCTTGGAGATTAAAAAGCTATTTTAGTCCCTGTTTACGAGGAATAAACTAGCTCTTTTCGGATAAATATGATAAAAATGGCTTAATTTCAGGTTCTAGATTTGCCCTCTGCGAAGTGAAGGTGATGGTGTATCATCTCCTGCAAGAGGTGGTTGTGTCTCCCTGCGAGAAGACCTGCATTCCGACGAAACTGTCTCCAAATAATTTCACCCTTGCTATTGATGGAGGTCATGGGGTTAGGCTTAGGGCGAGAAAGTAATAAGAGACAATTTTGACTTTGGTTCAAGGGTTTTATTTAGTCTTTGTAGGGAAATCAATTTTTAAAGGAATGATAAGAGCTGAATAGCTTAACTTGAACAGTTTTGAAATAAAATACGTTAAGTCGGTAGAAAAAGGTTTTTTGTCCCTAAGAATATTTTCTTAAACATTTGTTAATAAAATTAAATTGAAAAATGTTTTATCACCAGAGAAAAGAATAAAATTTCTTTACTTCAAAAAATGGAATTCTACAACAGACAAGTATGGTATGCAATTTTATTTTATTTGATTGGATGACATATATTTTCCAACTATTATGATTAGAAAACCAAACTACTGAACGAATTATAATGAATGATAAAGTTAAAAATGTGTTTGTTCTAAACTCGTGTAAATGACAGAATTTAGAGGTAACACACATAGTAAATATACACAAATATTATGAGAACCACTCCTTTTTTAAGTTGGTTAAAAATTAGAATCATAGGTAATTTGAACACTAAACAAGATTCATACCCCGTCGGCCCTTCCTTCTGATCATTAGATCCCATTATGCATATTGTGTGTCACAGGCACCATAACTGGGATTACTGAAGATAGTGGTAAAAGGAACCCCATTATTATTTATACCCGCATTATTGATATTTCTCGTGGGGTGCCGGGTTATAATTGCACTTCCCCATATCATCCCGTGGGTGTCGTAAGAGGCGACTTAGGGAAAAATACTAGAAGGTGGGCAGCAGCACCTTCTAGAGACCGACCATCTTACACTGCGATCCCCAAGCCGCCTGCCAAGCGTGGGGATTATGGCAAATACCCCCTTAATAGGGGAGGCTGTGTTCAGCAGTGGACGATCAGGCCGATACAGTACAGTATTGATATCACTGGCACTGCCTCACACTTATCATAAACTTCTACTTTCATAAATGCTTTTGAATCTTGGAGACAGGTTTTATGACACTATCCCTTACACAGTACCACATCACATTTATTTTTCACCACAAACAGCTTACTTACACTTTACATACTGCGGCATTTAGTATCCTTATTTTTAAATTACCTACAAAGTACGCTTAACACATGAACACGTCCGCTCGCTGAGAGTGCACGAACGCGCCTCTGACTGATAAAACTGCTTTTTCTAATACTTAACTCTCACAATGACGTTGCAACTATTCTCAGTTTGTATAAATGACAATCATATTTTTTAATATTTACTTCCTCAGTGATTTGCAAGAAATATATCTTACCAATCAATACGGATGAACGAAAATAGATTATCATGGCCCTGAAATAACTCTAAGAATATTTTTATCGTAATAAACAAAGTTCCTGAGAAATCCCGTTATGACTAATTCCACATGAGTAAAGTTGTAGACAGTGGACACAACTGAAAAGAATAGATGAAAATATCTCAACAGCCGAAGTTTTGGTATTGAGATATATAACCGGACTCCTGATGTCTTATTGTAACTATATACCGCTATAGAACGGAAGTACGAGTATGATCTTTATTTCGTCGGACGCCATGGTAGGATTGTAACAGGTAATCTTTCCCGCATTCCTTATAATTTTGCAAACTATATGCTTGTCAGGCGTTATTTTACCATTGTCAACAAAATTTAGGGTAGGTAATTGTGAAATTAGTCTTGTTTGTAACCTCTCTCACATAGACTATTGATGCTGCTCCGTCCTATTTTCTTTTAATCTTACTTTAAGTATTTTTTGTATTGTTAAGTCAAAATTAATCTTAATTATTATATAGTAAACGGCTAGGACTAACGTAAAATTTACCGGATATTGTTCCGAGCAGTTTCGAACTTATTTGAAGTTCTTCGTCTGGGAGTCACGATTGTGCACA
The DNA here is from genome assembly GCA_963890685.1 of Plagodis pulveraria. Classification (NCBI taxonomy): domain Eukaryota; kingdom Metazoa; phylum Arthropoda; class Insecta; order Lepidoptera; family Geometridae; genus Plagodis; species Plagodis pulveraria. The sequence goes on from OY982955.1 coordinate 35,182,497, forward strand.
GCGGCGAGCGCGGGCCTCAGCACGTAACTGATAGCAACCATACCAGCCTCAGCAACGTGCTGAGGCTATGAGTTACTAAATAATAATTATGGTCAAAACTCGCGAAAGTTTTTTAGCTCAAAATTAATCTTATCTAAGAATAGTGGGTAGTGTATGATTTCAAGTGCTTTTTTGACGTTCTGTGAATAAAACAGGACCGTATAAATTACAACATTATTACAACACTGGCTGTCCGTCTTACGGCTACATAATATTAGGGAGCCAGTGAAATTAACACAAAATGTGTGGTAATGGCGGACTGCATAAAAGTAATAAAAAAATCTAAATGTTCAGTAATGAACGTGAATATTTGTATTGGTATGCTCTGTCGGTAAGTGCGGTGTAGGTAGTGCAAGTCAGATTTACGCGAAGAACGCAGTTTTGTTGCCCCGAACGTTCTTATAAAGACGAATAATTTTTAATACGAAAAATTCTGCGGCAACGCTGCGAAAAGAACAAGCTAGAAACTCAGGGGCATTATTTGCATATCTTATCTTTTACTATTTGCAACATAAATCTAATATAAAATGATTACAATATTTATTATTTATTAATTATTATTCATAGTTGTATGAGCAAGCTACATACATTTTTGCAAAGTCATCATTTTACACTTCGACCTGATTCACCAATACTTCCCAAATGATTCAATCAAATCAGTTCGCAATTGGCCATCAAGAGCGTCGCGCGTACTCAATCATTTATTTGAATTCCGTATTTTTCTAGTTTTTATCCCCTAATTATACACCAGTTTGATCACTATATCAAGTTTTATTATATTGTTACAGTGCAGTCCGAAAAATTTGTAATTAAACAAATTTATATATATATATATAATAAACGATTTAATAAAAATGTTAACACCCCATATAATAAGTTTTTTTGTATAAGAAATTTACACACAGTTACCCACGAAAGAAATTTTATTTGTGTTTCCTAATTTAGAAGCATATTCCCTAGTATTTTGATCGTGGTTATTTAAATTTACTTAAATTATTTTAAGTCAACACTTTACTTTCATTAAAGTTAATACTTATGTTGATCTTTAAAAATATCCGTCAGCGATGCGCTAGAATCTATTTCTATATTGCCCGCTTTTGTAGGTTTGTCTGCCCGATACATGCTGCCCGCTTTTGTAAGATTAATATGGTCTCTTTATTAAGCTACTGGCGAGGAGCAGCACAACTATGTATGTATACCATACGACATTTATAGATCTTAAACTATATGAAACAATTAAATTTGTTGGTGTTTTATGTGTTGTAAACTATCAGTGAGCCAGTCTGACTCGCATTTGCCCGATTTTATAAACTAATAATAATGTAATTAAGAGGAAAGATTTGCACCATAAGAATCCAACATTATCCCTGGAAAGGAAAAAAAAAACATTGTTATATCGCGTATGCTTCGGAAATTATTGAAAGCTGTACCTGCGACTTCGTTCGTGATTGCCGTACCTGCAGACTAATTATTCACATTAGAGCACTGTTTATATCATATTAAGCAACGCTGTGGTCTGCGGTAAAGCACTCCTTGTAAAGCATAGCTCAGAAAGGAGCTCGGGTTGGAAAACTCCCAGGTTGTATTTTCCAGAAGATATTTTGTGAAGTAAAGCAGTGATGGCTCAATGGCTGCATGGTTCGAATCCCGCCGTGGGCTTGAGCTTCACCGCATGGTAGAAGGGCATTTTGCGAAGCCCGTCTGGCTAGCGACCACCCTCGAGTAGAATATCTATCGCCAAGCACCTAACGGTGTGTTCCGGCAGCTGTCCTATAGAGTCAGTGAAATTACAGGCACATAAGACTTAACAACTATATCTCAAAGTGACGGGCGCAGTGCAATTCATGACTTGTGATGCAATGCATATGTTATAGGCAGAGGTTAGTCCGCTTAACATCAGGTGGGCCTCGAGCTTGTTCCATCACAACAACATAAAAAAGTTATGTAACCCAGAGAGTTTCTTTGCGGTTCGCACAATAAATGTTGAAGCAAAGTACTCTGTGCGTTTCTTTGGACTTTCTATTTAAAAATGGCGTCTTTTTGCCGATGCTCTCCTTGTTTGGCGGTAGAACGAAAATATATTAGATTGTGCACTTCCAATGCGCAGTCTCCGAAATTATATAATAAACCCGTGGGCTGCCGGGCTGCCCGTGGAGTGCCGGGCTGCCCGTGAAGTGCCGGGCTGCACCTGGGGTGCCGGGCTGCCCGTGGGGTGCCAGGCTGCCCGCGGTGTGCCGGGCCGCCCGTGGTGTGCCGGGGTGCCCGTGGTATGCCGGGCTGTCCGTGGGGTCAATCGTCACTGTTCTAACAAAAAAAAGAACGATTGAAATCGGACTACGCGTTAATAAATTACAACTGAATGTACATTTTGACTTTCATCCCCTTTCCTGAGTAAACCGTGCTGAATTTCGGGATAAAAAGTATACAATGCTATCATTAAAATTAATTTAGTACTTTTGGCATGCTGCGCGGCCATCATACAGACGGACAAAAATATAAAAAAATACAGTTTTGGCATCAGTATCAGCTACTGTGCCTTAAAAATTATTTTCAAAATATCTGCAATATACAGAATTGGACCTGTTACAGTTTTATTATAGGTATAGATACAGCAAAAATCCGCATTCTATAAGTCTAACTATTACAGTTATGTCACAATAACTACTTTTTCATGTTATTAAACTTAATTTTTTTGAATTTTTTCTGAAATACCCGGCCGGACCGCTAGTGCAAGATATTTCGTACACTTTTCGTACCCTAAGATCGTCTCACCTATTTCTCAAAGATTGTGTTTCTGATCACTCTACGATCACGGCCTTTCCGCATATCTCAAATCTTAACCTTCCCAACTACCACGTACTCGTACCTACAGTATAATCTACGTGAAATGGTAATCTACAAGTTTAATGTGTGACCCACAGCATGTGTGACATCTGAGAACATTTATCAAAACTTATCTCAATTGGAAATCAACCTTCAAATGCTAGAAACTTGTACATAGTCGTAAGAAAGTTTCTTTTTAGTTGCGAGTTACTAGAATAATTTTAAGGGTCATTGATCAAAATTGATGAAAATGAAATGGAACCAATTTAAAGGTATGCCAAAGCGGTTCAAAATTCATGAAAATATTGATGAACAGATATAAAAATCATACAGACGATTATAGAACCTCCACTTTAAACAGATAAGTGCTTAAAAATAAAAAAGTTAATATTAGGGGTTACAGTATGAAATTGCCGATTTGTACTGAAAAATTGAAATTTGTTTATTATTTTAAATTAAACTTATTAAATTAAACAAAATAATTACCATTATTATCTATACATTGATGCCATCTAATTGGAAGGTAATTAATGCCTTTGCGATAAAACTCGAGTGATCTAGATTCGACAAACTATGTGAAAGCATTTTGTACTGCTTCCTGGGAAGAAAACTATTTATTACGTAGAAAATTCTCCAAATCACGAAAAATTGGTAGTCCGTTGGAACAAGGTCTGGCGAATACGGAGGGTGACGAATGTTATTTGCAGTTTCTTTAGAGTTAAAACGGTTTCTCGCACTGTATGAGGTCTCGCGTTACTATGGAGCAATAATGGTAAAAATCGATTCATGAGTCGGGGCTGTTTCACTACTGGTTTTGCTTTGGAGTTCGACGGAGTAGACATCTGTTGTTATTGCTTGGAGAAAGCTATAGTGAATAACACCATGCTCAGTACAGCAAACAGTTACCATTACCATTTTATTGGTAAGCTTTGCTTTAGGATACTGTTGCGGCGTTTGACCTGGGGTCAGCCATTGAATTTTTCACCTACGGTTATCGTATAGAGTCCACTTTTCATCACATGGATCGATCCAATATTCCTTCATTTCTGTATCACTTCAACAAGGCAACACAAGTTTCAACACGCGTATCCTTCTCCACGTCAGTCAAATCATAAGGCACCAATTTTTCATGTTTTTTTATTATATTGATTTGACGCATATGAGACAATATTGTTGGTAAGGTAACGTTAAATCATGCTGCTAATTCCTGGGTAGTTTGGCTCGGATCGGCTTCCACCCTCTCTTTAAATACATTATTATTCACTCGAATTTTCGAAGTATTCGTCTTTCTTGTCTAAGCTGAATATAATGAACAACTGAAAGTCGATAATCGAATGTTGCACATTTTTTAAAGAAGAACCTCATTTGTACCATGTAAAAAATGTTTCACTCAAAAATCTCAAACCATGAAGGTTTGTCAATTCGAAGTATCTATTGCAATAAAATGGCCATTTCATACTTTATCCCATATTATTATGCTTAGGAGTCGATTAAAAAGATGCAAATATTTTCTTTTGCATTGAAAATTAAGGATATTTATAACGAAACCCAAAATTTGATTTCTAATGCGCTCAGGCGCTGAAGATCGTCAATTCCGTTCATGGTGTGAGTTACAATGTGCGATGACAATGTGCAGTTATAAAAATGTGCTACGACAAGCAAATCGAAGAGGTACATAAGGATACTGGTAACTTCAACAACGCTCACATCAAGCGAGCGAAGAGAGCGTGTGTTCGGCAAAGTTCCAAAAAATCTCCGTTTTCGCACTATGAATGTAAATGTAAAGTATGTAAATTGGGTACTATGTAGCGCCCACAATGCACAATAATCAGCGTTATAGATAACGAGAACAATAGAAATTCATTCATAAGCTTCATACGCTCATTAATAAGAGCACGAATCACTCTTTCCGTGATGTTGAAAAGTTTTGGGTATTTTTTTTTATTTCATGTTATTGTGACGGAACTAGCTCGAGGCCCACCTGATGTTAAGCGGACTAACCTCTGCCTATTTGTTAATTATCATGTGCCTGTAATTTCACTGGCTCTCAAGGACTTCTATCGGAATACACCGTTAGGTGCTTGGCGACAGATTTTCTACTTGAGGGTGGTCGCTAACCAGGCGGGCATTCGCAAAAAGCCCTCCCACGCTATATCGGCATTGCCTCAGCTCGGGTCATGCTCGCGAATAGTTGAGAAATTCAGGCGACGTCATTTTGTTACGGTGTTAAGACAATACGCCTGCGCTGTCCCTCATTCAAAATTTTAGCAGATTTTAATACCCCTGGGGCTAGCTTTCGAAACTGTTCTACGCATGATAATGGTATTGATGCGATTCGAGAATTCAAGAAGTTGATTTTAAAGGTAAAGTTTTCATAAATTACCATTAACAATCTACAAAAACATAAAAATATACGAAGCAGTTATGGCTCAGTGGCATTGGCTACGGACTGCCGCGCAGCAGGTCCATGGTTCGAACCATGGACCTGCTGCGCGGCAGTCCCGATTACGTAATACGCGTGATTTAGAGAATATTTATTGATACATTTTATTTATTTAGTGCAATTCAAATATATATAAATAAAATATATAGATATATATGTATATATATACACATTTATGTTATTGTGGCGGAACAAGCACGAGGCCCACCTGATGTTAAGCGGACTAACCTCTGCCTATAACAGATGCATTTCATCACAAGTTACGAATTAAACTGCGCCCGTCACCTTGAGACATATTTGTTAAGTTTCTTGTGCCTGTAATTTCACTGGCTCTCAAGGACTGCGGTCGGAACACACCGTTAGGTGCTTGGCGACAGATTTACCACCCTTAAGTAGACTTAAGGGTGGTTGCTAGCCAGGCTGGAATTCACAAAATTTCCTTCCACCATGCGGTGAACCTCAAGCCCACGACGGGATTCGAACCATGGACCTGCTGCGCGGCAGTCCATAGCCAATGCCACTGAGCCAACACTGCTTGGACTGACTTGGAATGACGGACCCTTGTAGCACTTCGGCATTAACCTGAAATGAGCGTGCTTACGACTTTCACATAGATCACATATACTGCGCTCACGCAGGAAAGAACTATATGGAAAAGGCTGTGAATATATTTAATTTACCAAAGTGCTTCTGCTGTTTTTATCGATTATTATCTGAATTAAGTAATGATTCATATTTTGGCAATTTTATCGTCTGCCGATAACGACAATGAAACTGCAGAATACCGCATAAACAGTAAACTCTATCCAAAAAAAGTTTATGACGTATTTATGATATCCCACGAAAGCCATATTACTGTAAATAAAAACTGATGTCAAAATTATGAGCGGTGAAATTTTTTTCTGGTCAAGATTGAAAATATTTTCTTAGTTTATGGAACTTTTTTATCACACTAATAAAATAAACATGAAAATTAATAAATATGTAGATTCAGGCGTTACTTTGCGGAAATCCATCTTTAATAATAACAAATATTTTATGAAAACATCAAATTAATATTTTAATAAAACACTTAAAAAATACAAAAATATATATAGTGACAATTCCGCCTAACTTTCCTGTTAAGCCGACGTGACGTCACGTACGCCACGCAGGCAAACTGGAAGAATTTTCGACGCGTTTCGGTTCTAAACGAAGCATCCTCAGGAGGTCTTGACTCTAAGAGCGCACGATCGAGATTTGTATTTTTAAGTGTTTTATTAAAATATTAATTTGATGTTTTCATAAAATATTATAAAAATATTTGTTATTATTAAAAATGAAATTTGGTTTGAATTTTTTACCACACTAATAAGATAAACATGCAAAAAAAACGTATAATTTACATATAATTTTAATTATCATCATTGTTGACGCGGACTAAACCACTGACGCAAATAGTAGTGGACATATCTGCCTTAGAACACCATCTGATTCTTCGGTAAGGAATGAAGTAATAGAGAAAATAATACTGAAAAGAATCCTAGGTAGTGGCAAGTTTAACGTAGGTGGTTTAGCTGCTGGACACGCCGCAAGCTTAAGGGCTTTACAGTCCCTGTATTAACAGCTCATTGTCAGCCAAATCGGCTAAAATACGAAATCAACGTTGAAATAAGACGCATATTACGCACGTTGCACCACGACTGAAACAGTAATCAATTATGCTTATGTACTTGCTCAAAGTGGTTATCTCTCTATCTGAAATGTAAAGTATAAAGTTGAGAAATAATACGTTTCACGCGCCGTTGTTTATCGATTACAAAATTTTACTAACCAATCGAAAATAATATTATGTTTCTGTACAGATTTTAATGAATTTTCATAAAAACCGTCATGTTCAGGAAGAGATATAACAAAAGTCAATTTAACAAAAAAAAATACGGTAAAGACCGTAATTTTTACGCAAGACTCTACCAGTTGTTTCGTGAGGTACATATTTGCCTTTATGTGTAGAACGGCAATTAAATTAATAAGGGCGAGCGAAGAAAGCCTATCACTATCTCACAACTTGAACATGCTGTGGTCCCCTTTACTAAAAGCCTATCACACCTATAGATTTACGCTTCAACATAGTCATTTAACTTTATATCTAGAAGTGTTATATATAAAAAAAATAACATTAATATAGAATATATATAGGATATTGGATAGAAAGTTTTTGCACTACTAACGGCATCTGTTAGAAAAGTATTAACATCGCTGCAACAGAACTAAAGTCAATACTTAAATACATCGTAGTTAATATGTTTAATACCCACTAGATGACACCACTAGAATCAGGTTGTAAAATAAACGCGAGCCTTTACAAACCTCAGCTTTTGCTAGTATAATAATATATATTTAACTACTTACCAGTAGTGTCGTAGGTTTTGTGACCGGTGACTGAAGCAAGAAATGGCTTCGAAGGCATTACAAATGCCAGTTTTGATTTCTGATGCAAAGATAATACTTAATTACGACATGTGAAGTATGTGAAGTACAAAGCGCTCGTAGCGAAGTTTACTTAGCTGTTCTTAACCAATGAGCAAAGTTAAGCAACGTCGCCCGCGGTCGTGAGTTGGATGGGTGACCGCTAGTGACATTACTAATGAGTGCTTCTGCGCTTCGGAGGGCACGTTAAGCCGTAGGTCCCGGTTGTCGTCTTAGGATCGCAGTCGTTACAGCATGGTGGTAGGGCATTATGCGAATGCTCGCCTGGCTAGCTCTCTCTGGCCCTCAAGTAGAAAATCAGTCGCCAAGCACCTAACGGTGTGTTCCGGCAGCTGTCCTTAAGAGCCAGTACTTCTAGGTTAGCCTGTACAACATCTTCGACCACATCATCACTTACCATCAGGTGAGAAAGTGGTCAAAGGCTAAATTATAAGGAATAAAAAAAATTACAAAATCCTTGAAACAGTTTCTCTTTTTATTGAAACACTAGCTTTCCAGCCGCGGCTCCGCCCACGTGTATATCGGTTATTGCGCAAAACCATTAACCTCTTTTTGCGCAATTGGAGAAAACTATCCTATGTACTTCCCCGTAATCAACACCCGTCTCTCAAACTATTTCCATACCAAATTCAATCCTAATCGGTCCAGTAGATAGGTTATTGCGCTAACTACCCATTATCCTGGTTGTGGGCCTGCCTATATACTATGCTCAATGGTAGGTGTGCCCATTCTGCTTTATGTAGGTGTACCTTGATTTGGACTACTAGGATTACTGGACTTGCCACGTTTTCTCATTAAACACTAATTATCCAGCAATAATGTTCCGAAATGGCTAATTTGAAATCAAATAATGAATATACTGTACTGTATAAGTCGGATTGTCCACTGCTGAACACAACCTCCCCAGTTAAGGCGAGGTTTGCCATAATCCCCACGCTTGGCAGGCGTCTTAGGAAATACAGTGTGAGATATTATAATATCCTCAGAAAGAGCTGCTACCCACCTTCTGGTGTGTTACCCTTAGTCGCCTCTTACGATTCCCTCGGGTAGAGATGGTAGGGGTGACATTCTAGCCCGGAGGTTCAGATATGGGATTATACTGTGGGGAAATAGTTCAATGATAGAAGATCTTTTTATAGTACAAAAAAAAATGTATCCGTATCCTTGCCAATATCAAAACCCCCAATATTAGTAAACCATACTTTCATAAACCACTTTTTAAAAAATATAAAATTTTAACCATCTCGTCCATATACATATTAGGGACTTGTAAATTCGTAAAAAAATACCCCTTCTTTTTTAAAAAGGAAACTGATATGCCACTTAGGTACCCAACAAGATTTCAACACAATTTAGTGATGACGAAATCTAGAATAAAAATGCATAGCTCCAGCCCAAATTCAATGGCCATTAAAATATTTAACTAATTACCAGTTGGATTAAAAGAAGAAGAAAATGAACATACATTTGAAAAAAGTCTAAAAAACCTATCAATTAAACAATCTTATCTATATCTATCTCTTGACGAATTTCTTTAACAATAATGTATTATTTTAATGATTAGGAATAGACCGGCCCACTCCTCATCAACATTGCTACACCCAAATTGGGTAATTATGTGATACCTATAACCTTGTGTTTATTTAAGATCTGCATGTACAACCATTTAATTTTGCAATAAAATATTTGATTTGATTTGATGCATAGTGGCATGTTAAAATAATTCTTAAAAATAACCAAGCATAAACTGTGTTCATGTCAAACACGTGGAACAATACTACTTTTTTTTGTTCTACTGTTGGGACCGTATTTTGATCCTTTATAATCCAAGTAAAGAATCTAGAAAATCTACACCACCGATATACTGTTTGGATTGTCACTCCCATCTTCAATCATTCTGACCGCCCGATCAACCTACTCTATTCTTTCTTTATTATATCTTCGCTTATTACATTTCCTTTCATCTATTTGTTCTACTTTCCCTAAGTTTCTTGCCAATGAAAAAGCGGTCATTATGTAACCTATGACTACAAAATAATCGCTTATTAACAGTATAATGTGTGCTTTACTCACTGAACATTCCAAACTTACGTTATACTCTGCCAAAATAAACTGTGGTGTGGACTTCAGGAGGTACAGACAAAGACTGACAGCTATATAGCTTCCGTCATCCAGAATATAAAAGACCATTGTCTCAAGACTTGTTAACTAATAAAAATCATTAAAATTTAGTAAACTAATGAACACCTGTATTGACAGATTTCCGTGTATTTATGTAATTATGTATATTTTTATATACAAAGTAAATACTTGCCATGTCAGTGTTTAATTATTATATTTATAGTAAATGGTGAGATGCTAGCTGCTAAAACACTTGGTGAAACACAACATGAGTTCTATGACTTTGCTCAAAACTTAAGGTATCTTTCAAAAAAAGTTTATCAGTTACTTCCACTAAAGGTGTGGATACTTAAATTCTGTGTATTATAATAGAATATGAATTACTAGCAATGCACCCCGCGAGCTTAGAGCAAGACAAAGTATGATTGTTCAATGTAAGGAATAAAAATATTAAAGACATCGCCTACAAGTTGTTCTGAAGGAAACGCAAGTTCGACCAAGACTAGTTTTATTTGAGCTACCCACATTACATATACATATTATTTATACTAGCACGATAGGAGGTATATTAAAATGGTCTTATATAATACACCCGACATCTTCCACACATTTTTTTTACATAAGGGTGAGGAGTATACGTATCGGTTTCTATTAAGTACGATAATAAATTTAGTGTTAATATGGATACAAGTAACACAATAAATTGTGCTATTATAGGTAAGTTACTAATATTACAAAGTACAAACAGAAATGAAAATTTTAGTAGGTACAGTTAAAACGCATTCTTAGTTACTATATATGACTGGAGAAGACATTTTATAAAAACTAGTAATCTTTATTTATATATATCTATATTTATACCTTTCTTACTTTCTTCAGATAATTACATGATTTACACGAGTAACGAAGTTAACGGGTTGATATTCGAGGAGGTATGTAAGAAATAAAAAAGTAGGGTCATGTTATGTAGGTGTAATATTAAAAGGTCTACTATTATTTATTTATGTAGTTACCAAATTGTTGACGTGCTTTTATAGCCGCCGGCCTGCGCGCACGTTCATGTGGTGTCGCAGGTGCGCGAGTAGGCGTTATAAACTCAGTAGCCCAAGCACGAATAACTTGCGAAATCGTAACCGTTTCGTAAACGTATCGAAATGTCATTATTTTGTATGGGATTTGATCAGCGCCTCTACAGTGCGTAAAAGGAACTAAATTTTGACAGAAAAAAAGGTTTTGACAACTAACGTGTCGAGATTTTAACGTGAATGTTTTGTCACGTAAAAAGTTTTGTATGAAATCGCGAGCACGAACCTAATTCTAACGTAAGCTCGAAGGCTGGCTATCGAGGATCTGTCAAAAATCTACGAATGTCATGTCACTGAGAAATTTTCAGTCAGATGGCTGACGTAACGTATTCAATTGTGATAAAACTTCGAAAATTCATGTTATTATTGTGTTTGTTCATTCATAATTTACCTATGAAAAGAGTTACAAACATTGCAGCAAGATTAGAAGTAGTATTGTACCATGTCGTTTACCAGGCGCAAAGTAGGTATTTCTTAATTTATGGCACTGGGGGGAAGTGATGCTAATATACGATGAACACAATTCAGGACATTTTCCAAAACTCTGCATCAAACAGCGTCCATATTCCACCGTACCAGCCCACATTTACACCAATTTCGCTCGTTGGATATGTCTTGCGGCGCAATAATGTTGCTATGAAATTCTTCATTGTGCATGGTCAAATTGAAAACAATAAGGCTCAAAGAAGATCACCTATCCATTCAAGATTTCAAGATCAACCAAAGCTGTCAACAAATGCACCAGAAGAACACAGGCAGCGACACGAAAGGAATACCAACGGATTGTCAGACTAACTACCTACGAACTCTGAGGTGATGACCAAGCTCACGCCAACATTCTAACCACTACCAAGAAGAAGATTTTAATGTGTAACGTAGAAGCTGTGTTATTGGACTTTTGGTTCTTAATAAAAATAAACGAAGTGCAATTGTGCGTTTCATTTATTGGTACCTATATACCGAACAGTTCTAGGGTTAGGGATAATAGGATATCTCGTTGGATGTTGTGAAACGCGACTAAGACAAAATTCGTGGCAGCATGCCACTACTAAGGTCGGTGTGAGTGGGATGTTGCCACGCATTGAGCATACAACAGTGATGATGAGATGGATCAGTGTGTGCTTCTATTGGTGGCGCATAAAAGACTATTGGGTGGCGAACTCATAGCAGGGCCGTGAGAAGCATTTTTCTTCCCCCTCTGATCTTATAGGCTAGGTAAGTTCGATATTATGCTCGTTTGCCACACTATTCCTTAAAAATAAAGGATAGTAGATGAATAAAAAGACAAAACTACACCAACAGTTAAGTAATTTCTTTATTTTTGGTAATGTAATAACAGACACAAACATAATCCAAAAAAAAAAAAACCAACCATAAGCTGACTAATACAAAATAAACGCTTTAATTATCCTAAAATTAATATGAACTTAAAACAACACTAAGCCTAGACGGTTAAAAGTCACAGCACTCCCGATTTGTAGTAACGGCGCATTCATGAAATGCTACGTGGTTTGTCTTTGCAAAACTGTTAGGTAGGTACATTACTACCGTATACGTAGTATATATTCTACTTCATCTATGATTACTACGCACTCCAGGTTTTCACAGCATTCTTCTTTCCCAGAACAGACGGTAAAATACCGCTGGAGACGAAAGTTCTGTCGGGAATCACCTTTAGTGAACAATTAGAACTTATAGAATGCACTGCTTGAACTCAATAGCCTATTTTTCTGCTGAAACACCATAAAATTAAGCGCAAAATACACTTCACGCCGGCTGACGGCCCTTCAGGGTTTCTTGAAACTCCTCCCTCTGTTTAAAGGTGTAATAGTAGCTGTTTGTAATTCATATAGTAAATTATCAGTGGCGTAGATTCTTGGCTTGAGAATTTATAGCTCATAATTTATATATAATGTTTTATTTTAATACCTCTAATGATGTTACAATAAAATTTGGTTCACTGAGCAAGTAACGCATAGAGAAAAGTAACATACCGGAAAAAAATATGTTTGGTTTTCACCAAATAAAAAGCTAAATTTGACGAATATCAATCATAGAGGAACCAGTCCAGCGTCACCAACCTTAAAATAAGGTAAAGTATTGCAGGTGTACCGATTTCTGTCCAAAATTACCAAATACGATACGAGTCATTGTCACCTTGGCAACTCAACTGGACTGTCATGGCTATATAGACTAATCATATTGTTTCCGGTATATTACATTTCTCTATGTCATAATGTATGTCATGGCACTTAGTAAATAAATCACCTCAAATACATTTTATTCAAAAATTTTAATTTTTCATAGTGAACATCAATACAATACGGAAATCGCAAAGAAAATGCGAAGTCTGTGGTGTCGAAACACAAATAAAAATGTTTAAACAATAGATTTCCATGAGATCCAGAACCGGTGAGTTGATGAAAATATGTCATTGAAATTACATTATTGTTTCAGAGCTAATGATCGCTTGGTTTTTATTGTAATTTAAGTAGGTATGTGTTATCATGCGAATTGCTGTACTTACATATATTTGTATATAAATTACAAATATTTACGTAACGTAAAGTAAGTTTAGTGTTGCTCAAGGAAAGTATCGATACCTTTGTAGTATCGATTTTTTATAATGTCAGTGGTATGGGTACATATACTTTTTCATAGTGGCAATAAGTTAGGAAATATCATATTCGATGCTGGTGATCATAAACCATCACGCGGAATGTTTTATTATGCCACGAAACTTAACATGTGTATTTTAGGGACTGTTATTTACATATTTAGCTCAAAAGCATTTTGAAACACCAGGTATTATCAATTTTTCTCTACATAACTGGCACAGTACTTGCTAACTGAACGGCTAGAGCAATATTTATTATCTAACATATGTAAATCGACGTAAATATTATACAATTAATAATAAATAGCGTAAATAACGTCATATCTATGCTTGTGATAATAATCTTAGTTGTTTTTTTTTCAGTTCATTTAAACAAAACTCCGTCGCTTATATACTTTCAAAGTAAATGCTGAATCGATAGAGCTATGGCATGGAATTAAAGGTAATATGTCACCTCAATACTATATAAAAATCAACATGTGTATCAACATACAATCCCAATTATTTAAATACTTATAATACTATACTCTACATTGTTTGATTTTAAAATTAACCAACTTTCGAGTGCAGTTAAATAAACTATTTTTGTAATTTCAGATATGCATATGTTACGCAGAAAAATATTAATTGAATCAAAAATAAAACAAATCAGTGCAGAAGAAGCTTCTTGCAATACAAATGAAATAGATCAGCTGCAAGATTAAATGAAATATCTAAATAATTCAACTACCTACACCAAAAAAGTTTTTAAAAGTCAACAGTCTATATATAATTAAAAAAGGTGCGTCAGAAATACTACATTTTATGATTGAACTACAAATAATAATAATTGTTAACAGTTGATGACAAGTTTACTAGTGCAACTTACGTGCAGTATTTTTTACTTTTACATATACGACAGTTAGAAAATAAGTATTATATATTGAAAACTGTTATGTACAATGAAAAATATGTATTGTAAAGATGTTCTAGTACACAAATTACTTTGGAACTATGTATACATACCCCAATAATACGGATTTCGTTACTAGCGAAGATATATCGCACGATAAAATATTTTGATGATTTTGAATAAATTAATAAATCTGTGTGAAATATTTGTTTTATTTTATATTTCGTTAACATATATTTTATAAACCTAACCTTCTTACCATTTTTTCCTATATCGATTATAATGGAATCGATTTCATTGTAACTAATCGATTTTAGGGAATCAGTAGTACAACACTCACAAATGTCACTTTTATTGTGTTGGAAATATAGTTTTCATTTGTAATGGTTGGTATAAAATAACTTCAAATCTGAGTTTCAAAGCAACAAGGTCCGTGCTAACTCTTAATATTACTTGCTCAGTGAGACGAACTTTTATAGGCAAAATAAGACTTAAAACCTCTTTTCGAATGAGTTGTTAGGTCCTTGAAAAAAGGTATGATTGTTGTGATTTACGCTGGATGACGTCACTTTTGTAATCCTATCGAGTTCACGTTAGCCAGCAAACGATGCGGCGTACTGTCAACCATTGCCTCCTGCGTAAACGGGCGGTGAACTCGATACGATAACGTTACGGACTATCGAAATGTTTGTGCTTGGGCTACTGAACTGATAACAATGTCATCGTTGTCAGCAATAGCGCGCTCACCTTCACTTTTTGGACTAAACCATTGTTCGTCTTCACTCTTGTGGTTTGGGAATCTGCTGGTCATATAATCGGCGACGCCTGTGTTCTGTAGTTTAATGAGGTGCCGTCTGTTCCGTCTGTAAAGTCTGCCTGAAGTATCCGAAACAAAATAAGATCGTGGTTGTGGTGCGCGACCTATCACACGTGCGCCCTTACGTCTGCTTTCGTCCACTATGAGGACCGGTTGCCCTGACTGTAGCTCGGGAAGCAGGTGAGACTTGCGATCATAGTATCTTTTATCAGTTTTTTGCTTATTTATCACGTTAGCGTTGTCAGCGTCATTATTTCGGCTTGGCTTAACCCATTGGCATCGGCGATAATGATAACAATAGAATTTCATTCATAACCAGGACATAGTGGTCCTGACGATGCCAACTTATTAAGTCTACTTGTACAAGAAGGTAATCTAGTATTCAGGCTACGTCCCATCAGCAGTTCTGCGGGTGAACTTATTCCTTCACGAGGGGTTGCTCTGTGATTCAGCAGACCTAAGTAAAAATCATCACAGGCTGCTTTCAGAAACACACAAAATTGCTTATGCCATTTCCGCCATAACTCAGCTGGATTCACCGGGCCACCTTCAAGACACAATTCTGTAGGTGGACGAGCGTGCTCCATTATAACAACTAATTAATCACTTCGTAGTAACACCCAATTTTGCCGATAAACCACAGTTATTACACCAAAATACTTTATAGTTGTGAATTTTATAAAACCGCTGTCACCATGTTGTGAATGAAACGCAAGTTCGACCAAGACTCATTTTATTGGAGCTACCCACATTGCATATACATAATATTTACACTAGCACGATAGGAGGTATAGTATTATAATATAATACACACGAAACAAGTTAGAGATGGTCGTTTTGAGCCTAAGAGGTTGTAATAATAACAAATATGTTTAAAATATTTTATGAAAACATCAAATTAATATTTTAATAAAACTCTTAAAAAATACAAAAATATATCTAGTGATAATTCCGCCTAATTTTCCTGTTAAGCCGACGTGACGTCACAAACGCCACGCAACCAAACTGGAAGAATTTTCGACGCGTTTCGCTTCTACACGAAGCATCCTCAGGAGGTCTTGACTATGAGATAGATCGATTCTCGATCGTGCGCTCGTAGAGTCAAGACCTATGATGAATATATTTCTGTATTTTTTAAGTGTTTTATTAAACTTTTAATTTGAAGTTTTCATAAAATATTTTAAAATATTTGTTATTATTAAATATGGATTTCCGCAAAGTAACGCCTGAATCTATTAATAAAAAAATAAAAAAAATAATGCGATTGAATCTTGTATTTATACAGGGATTTTGTAGAAATGACTACAACCTCTTAGATAATAAATTTTATTATCTAAGAGGTTGTAGTCATTTCTACAAAATCCCTGTATAAATACAAGATTCAATCGCATGACATCCAACTGTGTTTAACATTATTTTATTAAGACGTAATCATCATTTAAATATGTATCACAGGATACTTGGAAAACTTGTTAAAAATTCAGCTACATGTTTATCATTACGTTACTGCAAATTTGTAAAATTAACTTATATGTGTTGGATTTTCTCTGTGTTTGGTTTATAAATTGCAGAACAGTTCGCGTATGTATTGTTTGATATAATGTAAGCACTTTATTATACTAATTTTTTTTTTACCTCTATGCCTTTATTAACAAAATACTACGAACTATATACAACACTACAGCCACTACAATAAAAGCATTTGGACTCATAGGCAGTCCAAATGCTCTAGCCCACTACCAGTTGGCAGCGTGCCCAGCATGCTGGCAGCATTGCCCCGTTGAATTGCAATGCTTATTCTTTGAACCAAATAGGTGCCAGCATTTTGATCCCGCGTCGCATCGACCAAGCGCTCTGAGTCTAAGTTTTGGAAAAACAAAAAAAATATGTAAATACATTTATTAGTTTTAGGTTATTTTCTGATAATATGGCGCCAATTTATATTTATATGAACTGTGACTTGAACATTTCAAATAATTTTATGTATTACAAAATTACAACGAGAGGAAAATTTATATTCATGTGCGGTATTCGAACCCGCGCCATCCACACATATAACCGGAATATGCTCTAACCGCTAAGTCAACATGACAATTGATGTATGGCTTCATTACACGACTGCCCAAAAAAAGGAGCGTTATGTTTACAGGGTTCATGCATGTATCTATGTATGTATGTTTGTGAGTTTCTTTATTCCGCCATAACTTCTAAACGGCTTAACTGATTTTAATGTAAAAGATATCGTTAGATTCTTCTTAAAGCGCAAGTGACACTTAATAACTGGGTAATTTTAGACGCCATATTATGATATAAAAAAAAAACTTCCAAACCTGGCGAGCGAGATATCAAAATGAAGGACTTTAAAACACCAATCCATAAATTTATAATTTGCAGTTTTAATTTCGATGGAACCATAAAACGTTAGGAAAATAAATAAGACGCAGATGGGTTTTGTACTTTTTTAAGTAATTTATACTTGTTTTATCCTTTTGTTTTAAATAATTAAGTTCTATGTTAAAACATGTAGGCATGTAGAATACTTACTGGCTTATACGTTGGTGCGGCTATGTGACGAGAGGGTATCAAAGCGCATTTTCTAATCTGAACTCCAGAATGGCAAGTGAAAAGCTGTGGCCAATTCCTGAGATACAAAGATATTCAGAAGACGCACATGAAGAGTTGCAAATTGAACACTCTCGTTGGGAGACACTTGCACAAAACCGTGAGGAGTGGCGGCGGTTAGTAGTTAGTGGCGCCAAGAGGCGAGAACTAGATGATAAACGAGACGAACTTAAAATAACTAAAATAAAAAAACAGAATAACTGAGGACCTCGTCTCTTTTTTAAGTCGGTAAATAGACCGCCTTCGACCCTCAATTATAATTTTGTGGGTGGTGTTCTAACGTGTGCAATTTGTTTATAGGATATCACAGTCATATTAAAGCGCATGATCGCCGTTTGGACATTATATGAATAAAAAAAAACTAATAATATTTGGGGTATTTTTTTTCTTTAGACAGAACGTACATATTGAACTACAATATATAAAAAATTACATTTTATACGAATAAGCTACATCAAAATAGATACAATATTTATGTATCCATACACAAAACTACGTGTATCTATGAATTGTATTCATGAAATCAATAAAAAAACCTTGAATTGTAATTTGTTACATGAATGTGTTTGATGTATTATCAAATGATCTGCTTTGGATATCTTATCTATCGTTATCGTTACTTGGCGTACGATAAAATATATTTACTACTTAATCAATTCTGATATATAAACAACACAACAAGCTTAAACGCCCTAGTTTGCCAAAATACAGTGTGACAGTGACTGCTAATACCGTTCGTATAATTATTATACATAATTAGTTACATAATATTGTGATTAGACTTAATTTTCAAGACAAAATATTATTCCTTTAGTGTCACATTTTATTTCGCGTATTTATTCTTCTAATAACTTTACAAAGTCAGATAATAGTTATGTAGTAATGATTCCGTTAAATTTGATTTTATTATAATAATGTAGAAATATGAACTGCAAGATTGCAAGTTTTTTTTTTAATTCCAATAAGAATCCAACTGCTATGGTTTGTATTAATCTGTCAAATGTAACACATTATAATGAATTGCATAAATTAGTCAAAGTCAATTGTTTGGTATCGGCGATAATGATAACAATAGAATTTCATTCATAAATGCTTATTCTGTTTTTGAGTTTGAGTGTAGATTGGAGGGGGGAGGTTTATTATGTGTGTTATGTATATACAGTAATAGTATACTCATATGTGTATACAGTAACAGTATACACATAATAAACATCTAATAAATAAGTAGTAGTAAATAATTCACTAAAGAACATTGCTTACTTTATAATTAAAATCTCATTGGTGACCTTTGTTCTTATTGTGAAAAGAGTAGCTTTTATTTATATGTCACGTAACTTAGTACAACATTCCATATTTATAACGGGACTCTTATAAAACTTTCAGCCCTAATATAAACCCGTTAATAATTAGTTGACTGTAGCTGACTTCTCCTAACTTGAAACTACCGACTTGCCAAGATTTCAGTATGATTTTAGCAGTTGTTCAGTATTCATAATCGTGCAAATCAACATGTCAATATTTGCAATGGCAACAGAAAACTTTTCCGCCTTAAAGCATTTTGACACTTTGTCAGTTAATTCATTCAGTGCTGTTCAAAATTTGTCGTCAAGCTGCTCACTGCAATTTTTCGAAGATCTCTCATATCTCTCGTTCTTGTCCCACTTTACACCGCGAATCAAAGAAAAGTTCTCGAGCTCTTTCGCTCAACCGAAAATGGCAGAGCCTTTTGTGTGTTACATTCGCAGCGTAAGAATTGACGTTACCCGATTTCTGGTGTCATTCCACTTCTCCTGCAAGTTGCGCAGCATCCACGTCACCTGAACGGGTAATGTAAAGATCTATAGTAAAAGGGCGCCCCAGTAACTATTTTACTTGCCTCCCCGGTAAGGCTCCCAGTTTACATATCGGTGAGTCACTTTGTTTTATTTTCGATCGAATAACCGTTTCAAAATTCTCACTATAATCTACAGTCCAGTATAAACATCGAACAGTAGTTATTGTTTTAATTTATATTTATTTCTAATGTTGCACGGTTAGTACTACATAAATTTGGTGAAGATACGATAAAACCTTTTAAGAACCTACAGTTATAAGCCAACAACAAGGTAAAAGGATAAACAGCATATAAGTTTCATATGTAATTAAACCAGTCTATGGCGGTACCCGTGTGCAGTTCGTTTATATCGTGGTCCCGAAGTCAATTTCGATAATAAGCACTGTTTTTGCTAAACCTGGACCTAAATATTTAATGAATAAAAAATAAATTATTTCAAGTTTATTTTTAACTTGAGTGCCAACACAGACACACTCGTAATTGAGATTTTTTAATAATTTGAGTGTGATATGTTATTCCGACATGTTTTAAAAGTTAAGCTTCAATTTTATGGCGGCAAGTTTTAAGTCTTATTGCCTATATTTATGTAACTGGCATATATTATCTTATCGGCATTGTTTTACTCAACTAATCAGTGATTAAGCGTGCAAGAGGCTAAAATATATTAAGATTAGTGGGTATTATGATAATGTATTTATATATATTCTAAAATATTCACTGAAAATTATAACATCAGTAAAATATATCTACATTGTTTAGCCTTTACATAAACACAAACGTAATTGTTATTATTTTTAGAATATAACACAGATTGTTACAACGATAAAGCTTAGACATCTAATGTTGTTTACAACAATGGTTACCATGGTTACAATACATACATGCAGCCCTAGGGAAGGAAGCATTAACTATTATTAAATAACAATCCAAGACTTGAAAGAATAATAGATAATGGATAATTACTAATAAACTAATAACTAATAAGGCGAAAAAGATAGCAAATATATTAAGACGGTTTTATAGGCGATCGCTAGTGACATTACTACTGAGCGCTTCCGTGCTTCGGAGGGCACGTTAAGCCGTTGCGTCGGTCCCAGTTGATGTTGTCTAAGGATGCCAGTCATAACAGCATGGTGGTCGGGAATTTTGTGAATTCCCGCATGGCTAATTACCACCCTCGTGTGTTCCGGCAGCTGTGCTCGAGAACCAGTACCTAATTCTCGGTTAGCCTAAACAACATCTTGGACCACATCATCACTTAACATCAGGTGAGATAGTGGTCAAAGGCAAGAATATCAGCTATATAAAAAAAGAAGGTAAAGGCTAATAGTCTACTTCTTCTAATGCGCTGCACATTAGTGCTCGACAGGTATCAAATTATTTATTTATTTAACTTTTGTGCCATTTAAATCTATAATATTGATCATATGAGATTACCTCGTATGAAATCAATCATAAAATTGTAAAACAAGATCAGCCATATGATTCGGTGAATTCACCGAATTTGCAGAACTACTGCGAAGAAACGAAACTGTCACAAAATCGGGTCTTTGTTATTTTTAGACCTGGTACTTCTCTTATCTATATTTCTAGTATTTTAAACATGATAAAAAATAAATTTATATATATATTTTTTGTAAACATAATTGATGGCGTGATAAATTATAATATTTTTTATTATGCCTGATAGGTTAGCCTTTGACCACTATCTTACCTGATTGTAAGTGTTGATGTGGTTGAAGATGTTGTTTGGGTTTCCGTAAATTTCATAAAAAATTGATTGATTTCCGTAAAGAAATTCCGTCACAGATTAGTAAAAACAGATTACACTTTATGAATCGTTATTGCACGCGAGTGCGTAGCAGAGGAAAGCATCTCTATCTTACAAGAGTAAGAAAAGGATGCTTTCCACTGCTTCCCATGACATAATCAACACCATACGAGTTGATGCAATAAAATTTTCGAAACGTGTAGAACTCCGCCTGTATAAAGAATAAATCCCAGTCGCGAAAGTTTACGATGTATTGAACGAAAGGACAAATTACTCATACTTCATATGTAGGCTTAGCGGTTAAAGGATACCCCTGCTATAGGGGTGGATGGGTTTGAGTCCCGCACATGAGTATAATTTTTCTTCTCGTTGTAATTTTGTAAAATAAAAACTGTCCCAAGGCTTGCTATTAAATATCATGATAGGTGAATAAGGGAAACAAAGCGCCAAATAAGAAGCATACTACCGGTAACGCCAACATGTATAAAGTGTTTTTTGCATATTAGGCACACATAAGTGATCTTCACCATCTTTACTCCCCATTACTCGAAAGGTAACGGGTACACTTCTAACAAGAACATTGCCAAGGAGCGTTGGCGTCGAAAAGACAGCCGACCATGACACCGAAGCAATTGTCCTTCCCATTGTTGAAGACAACATATTGTAACGATTCCCCGTACGTGGAATAATGGTAGGATGGCGACAAACTAACATTTAACGGAATCATCACTACATAGTTATGACTTATTTATTTTCAAAACACTAAATATTCTCACTTGCCTTTGACTTTACAGTATCGCACAATTGCATAATAATGATTATGGAACTTTAATGATTTTACTTTGCAAATGTGTTAAAAATTGTCTTTTGAAACGCTCGTGCGTTTAAGACAGACATTTATTCAGAAGCATTGATTACAATCTAGGCTTTATTTTGACCTCGTTTTAGTCCTAGGCTATGGATCCAGCTTCGTATGTAATGATCATTACACTTGCAGCTTACTTATAACTACAAGGGACAACTGAAAAGAGACAATGATACTGCTATTCTGGATTGGTATTTTTCTGGTGACCTTGGTGTTCTACCTTCGAGAGAAGTATTCAAGGTTCAGCAGATATGGTGTTTCTCAGTTCCAACCGTATCCATTTTTGGGAAATTTAGTGCAAATGATTTATAACAAGAGGCACATTGGAGAAGATTATCAAGCATTGTATGATGCTTTTCCGAAAGAAAGGTATGGTTCTTTTGTCAAATAAAAAGAAAATGTATTTAACTTTGGTGTCTACGACGCTCTTTTCAAGATCAGATTACAAACGAATTGGCATCAAAAGATTTCATTGCTATTAAAAAAGGGTTTTGGGTTTTTCCACCGCCAGCGATGAATGAGAAGCGTAGCGTTGTAGTGAGTGTCTGAATGCCTCAAGAGCAATTATTTTTAGCGTAAAATCTAGGCCGGCTATAGACATGCTCCTGTCATTTCCTTTTTTTCAGCTTAATTATTACTAAAGATAACATTGATCATTAAAAGGTTCCCACAGTAATTAGAGCAACATTAGATAAATATGAAAAGTATTTAACTTAAAAAAAATTTATGGGAACCTAGATATAATTATTCTTAATATTTAAGGACAAAACTGAATCTGCTTAGTGTTAGAGGAGAAAACTGGGGAATATGATACGTCCATCTCGTGAATCTTCGTCCTATTCTTGTCACACGTCACATGGTAGTAATAAATTACTTTTCTTTGTAGATTTTCAGGCAGATTTGAGCTGATGAATGCGATAGTGATGATTCGAGACCTGGAGCTCATCAAACAAATCACGGTGAAAGACTTTGAACATTTTCTGAACCATCGCAGCATTGTCAATGAAGAAGTAGATCCTCTGTTTGGACGGAACTTATTTTCTTTGAAGGGTGATAATTCATATTTTACAAAAACTTACCTTTAGACTAGCCTAACTAGCTCTGATGGTAAGCAGTGATGTGGTCGAAGATGTTGTTCAGCCTAATCTAGAGTTATTGGCTCTTAATAGAAGCTTAAAATAGCTGCTTGAACACATCGTTATGTGTTTGGGTACAGATTTTCTACTTGAGACTGGTAGCTAGCTCGACAAGCATAACAAAATATCCTACCTCCATCAATTTCTTTGTTTTTATTTAAGATATAAATACCTACCTACCTACATTGTGTATTCTGTATGTATCTTTATTATTTTGTATATACAGTATCCGTCCTGTTATTGTAAAAATTATCATATTTTGTTTCACTCTAAATACAAAATTATATAGCATAATATAAAATCAAGTAATTTTACAAAACACGAATAAAAAGCTTTATTACCTTGGCCTAGCTAAAACTGGAAAGATAATGTTTGGTACATTCCTTTTATTTGGATTAACAGCAAAAAATATTTATTTGGATTAAAAGCACAAGAATAAATAATGAATGAATTTTAATATTGTTAGGTTTGCAATAACACCTACTATAATATACGATAGGAAAAATTTAATAACCGCACATGACTTAAATTTTTCCTATCGTACATTTGTGTTGCTGTAATTAATTAATTGTTTAGGTCAAGAATGGAAGGATATGAGATCAACTCTGAGCCCAGTTTTCACCAGCTCCAAGATACGAGCTATGGTGCCGTTCATGATGGATGCCAACAGTCTGATGATTGAAATGCTAAAGAAGAAGATAAAAGCTTCAAAAGGTATGTTTAAAGTTAAAAAATATGTTGTCAGTTTTTGCACTACTTAATTAATAATCCACTTAACGAAGTGGAAAGGAGCAAAAACTTGTGTCAGCAGTTAAAAGCTTTTTTAAATAAACTATCTCATTGGGGTACCTACGTTAAACTTAGTTTAGCTCAATGCATCTGAGACACAGGTTTGCGCGCGTTCACTGCAAAAAATACGCAATTTACTGGGGCTCCATCCTTTCCATGTCACTTTAAAATTTTAAAATATCTTGGTTATCAGGTGTCGATATCTTCAGTGAAGTCCAGCTTCGAGGTCATTTAAGGCAAAAGCAAAACATGCTTCTAAGAGAATCGGCATGCTAAACGAGGCGAAATGACACTGACCCCACGCCATTGGTTTTTATTAGTGTTCCGTACCCAAAGGGTAAAAACGGGACCCTATTACTGAGACTTCACTGTCCGTCCGTCCGTCCGTCTGTCACCAGGCTGTATCTCAAGAACAGTGACAGCTTGATAGTAGAAATTTTCACAGAAAATGTATTTCTATTGCCGCTATAACAACAAATACTAAATATAAAATACAATAAATATTTGAGGGGGGCTCCCCCTCAAATATTATGCATACGAAAAACTTATTTTTTACCGTTTCTTGTTTGATACTAATAACGGTGACAGGTAGACGCTTTAACTATTCACAGAGTATTTAGTTACGGAACCCATGTGCGGGTCCCACTCGCACTTGGCCGGTGTTTAGTTTATAGTGGAAGCCCATCCTCATATGAAGTATTGCTCACTTTTGACACGATATACCCAAGAAATTGCTATAAGTTTAAATATTGTTAGGTTTGCAACAACGCCTGCTATGCGGATTACATTACAAAATCACAAACATACGAGAGGAATTTTTTTTTCCTATCGTATCGTTGTGATTTTGTAAATTTCTATAAACCTTTGATTTGCTACAGCGAAGAATCACTAGAATTGATGATGATTCTGAATTTACTGACACTCTGGAATCACTTAGCTCTCTGCTGTGACTTTATTGATCCTTTTTGTTTTTCTATTGATTGTTCAATTGAAAATGTTTTGAAAAGCTTTTTGAATATTAGAATATATTATAAAGCCTAGCATAAACCAAACCAAATCTACTATTACATGCTCCGGCCTATTTGGATGTTCACCCTCACATTTTACACACTTAGACGTCCACATTTTTTGCTTCCAGCGGTATTTTTAATCCGATTCAAGCCATTATAATGTTAAAGCGTGGATTGTCCTTCTTTCTACTTTTCTCGTAGTTACAACATGTGGTCTTTCAAAAGGGAATCAATAGTCTTTCAATGTAGCAACATACCAACACCGACAGTGTGCAACACATCTTTTGTTAGCATATAATTGGGGGCGAGCCTATTGTCATTTACTGGGTACAGATTGATACCCCCTGAGAATGCGTTTATCAAAACAACCCAATTGCCCTACCCTACTGGGTGGTCGGTCTCTCGAGTATCACCGAAGTGTCAAATATTTTAACTCGAAGCAGTAGTGTGCAAAAACTATTGTGTTAAGGCGTGAAGGGCACTGTAGGAAGTCAAATTATAGGGCAAACGAGATATAATGCGTGTATTTAACGTCTCAGAGTGACAAGTGTATTGCAGTGTCAAGTAGAAAGAGAAAGGTACCACTGCAACTGTAATGTACAAGTGTAACACTTACCATCATCACTTACATGAAAAAAAAACTGAACATTGAACACAAGTTCTTAAATCAACCAGAGACCATAAAGCAACGCTTTCACATACTGACCAACAAGGGATTTCGGTCACAGAAATGATTTATTGTCATGTCCAAATCTACAATATTTCCGCATTATTTACTGCTGTGTAACTTTTACAGTACCTAAAAAAGTATTTAATTATCATTTCAGATGGATACTTAGATATTGAAACCAAAGAACTTACTGCCCGGTACAGCAATGACGTCATTGCTTCCTGCGCATTTGGACTCAAAATTAACTCCCACATCGAGACAGAAAACGACTTCTTATTGTACGGAAAAAATATTGCTCAATTTGGCTTCAGAAAAATTTTGATCTACCTTGGCTATGCTTCTTTCCCTAGTATAATGAAGGTAAGAAAACTTCTGTACATCAACCTTAAACAAACTTTGTTACACTCTTGTATGTATATCTCTAAAGGTTAAGACTAGGTGCGAGTGGAATAGAAATGAAAAAGCACTTATTTTTTTTGTTAAATGCGCTGAGTTATACCTTTATAGCAATTTTCCTATATTTGTTATTTTACGATATCCGTTGGATAATATTCGTACATAATTTGAAGCTTGTGTGCATTACCGTTGAGCAAAAACAAAACCATTAAATAAAATTTGGTTCTTGTATAGAATCCCCTTTAACTTTTATTTATGTTATAATTATTATGTATTAGGCAATACACATGTAAAGCACATATTCTGAAAAAAATTAAACAGTTGTTTACGATTAAAAAAAATACAGCACTTTAAAAGCCGTATGCGTCCGCGGACGTCATCAGTGTTATCTGGTACAAGTTAGTTATACAAACGTTCATGTAATATAATTTCGTTTGTTTCAGAAACTAAACATAACACTCTTCGGTGAGAAATGTAGTGACTTTTTTAGGAACATGTTTATGACTACAATGACCGATAGAGACACTAAACAAATCTTTCGACCTGATCTGATACATCTTCTCCTGGAGGCTAAAAAAGGTAAAAGAAAATACGTACATTCGAAATGATTTAATTGGGCAATCAGCGGTCCTTCTTTTTTAATCCGTTAGGCAAAATAATTATTAGACTCTACCTAATGCTTACTGATTTTCTCTCACGACTCGCACTGTTAGAATAACCAATTTAAGTATGCCACCCTATATAAGAGACACTACATTTATAACACTTACTAGGATAGTTCTAAAGTAGTTATAGAGACGTCCAAAATAAATATTTAAATATGACATCAACTGTCATTTTGACAGCTGCCACTTGAATTAGCTATTTTGTACAACCTTCAAACTGCAACACATTAATGCAAATATTACTCCGCGGCGGTATAAATAAGTATGGTTGGAGTACTTCCTCGGGAAAACGTGTTTACAAAGAGTTCTACTAATATTAAAAATCGTCATTATTTTACAGGAAACCTCACTCATGAAGAGATCTCTCCAAGCCAAGACAGTGGTTTCTCCACCGTCGAAGAGTCTGATGTTGGGAAGACTACTGTTAACAGAAGTGAGTAGTGCAGTTGACCAATCATGTTAGTTGTTGGTTAAGCTGTTAATAATGGAAATCCATAAGTTAATAACAGATGTTTGTAACAAAATTGCTACTATTCCATGATTTCAACTCAGAATAAGTTTTCTGTATTCTGATGAATTTAATTCGATTTTTCTTTACAACAAATTACAAACCAATTAAAAGTTAAAAAGTTCAAAGCAATATACCTCATTTGACTTGTTCGCTTCATATAATTCTAGGTTAGCCTGAACAACATCTTCAATCCTATCATCTCTTATTGTCTGGGGAGATAGTAGTCAAAGGCTAGGTTATCAGCTATAAATAATTCATCTATACCCACTGCTAAATTGATATTGAGGCATATTATTCCAAATATTTATCGAAAAATAAGTGCTAGTAGCAGAGCCTGCTGAGGCACTCTTAACCGGTCCACTAGGTTAAACAACGTCTGCTGTAGTCATGACTTGGATGGGTACTTCGGAAGGCCCGTTAATTCGTCCCGGTTGTTCTATCAGGATTGCAGTCATTATCGCATAGTAATACGGCATTTTGCGAATGCCCACCTAGCCAAACTTATCACTGCCTTCTATTCTTATAAACTGCAGTTTGGGATACCGATTATGTTGCAATACTCTGACCATTTTCGCATGCACAAATGTCAGGTTCCACAAGACCTGAATTAGCCACGGAATATCGTGAAAATTCAATAATTATGAAGTCATTACAAAAATTCTAGAGCACAACGTGGAAATTCACCCTCCTTTCTTGGATCCCTCCCCATATTTTATAAATATTGTGTAAATCTAAAATAAAATATTACAAAAAATATTTAATAACGTCAGAACAAAATAAAATAACCGTTATTTTCTAAACAATCAAAACGTTTTCAGCATGGTCTGATGATGACCTCGTAGCCCAAGCAGTCGTATTCCTCCTTGCGGGGCTAGAAACAGTGTCCTCGGTGATGTCTTTCCTCCTCCACGAGCTGGCACTTAACCCTGATGTCCAAGAGCGGCTGGTGGAAGAGATCAGAAATAACGAAGAGATAAACGCCGGAAAGTTTGATTATGATTCTATCCAGAAATTGAAATACTTGGATATGATTATATCAGGTTAGTAGTAGTATTTTTAGGTGGTTTAGGCCTTAGTGTGAGGCCTTTACTACCTATTATATACAATCTGCCTATTGTGCTAACAATAGGCAGAACTAACGTTTTGGTTAATAATAAAAAAACTATGTGTAAGTGTGCAAACATGTGTAGCAACGTGCACTGCATTCAAGTGTATCAAGAATGTTACCGTACACAATCACTTACTTGCGCTAGCAGAATTGTATATATTTTGAAATACTCAAATTAGCTCACATCGTTTCAACGTTTCTTTGAGTTTTTTACTATGCACCCATAAATAACTAAAAGTACCGTCGTGTGTTATGAGATTAAAGAAGAGATTTGTTGAAATATAAACTATGTGTCTAATGTATGCAGGAGTATTTTGGGAGGAACATAGGTGGCCATATTTAAACACCAATATGTAGTTCATCTGCCTGTTGTTCAAATATCATTCTGAAGAAAACTGTTCGTTGCTTTATACAGGGTTATTGAGACAACCTTAACAACCTCTTAGATTTCACTTCTGTTAGTCCTAACAAACATTTTTAGTAGTTTTTTTTATAATATTATTGTGACATAATAAGCACGAGGACCACCTGATGTTAAACGTCTCTTATGCCTGTACAGTACTGTACTGTATCAGCCGGATCGTCCACTTCTAAACATAGCCTCCCCTATTAAGGGGGTATTTTCCATAATCCCCATGCTTGGCAGGCGGCTTGGGGATCGCATTTTAAGATGGCAGTTCTTTAGAAGGCGCTGCTGCCTACCTTCCAGTATTTTTCCCTTATTCGCCTCTTA
This sequence comes from Plagodis pulveraria, assembly GCA_963890685.1. NCBI lineage: Eukaryota > Metazoa > Arthropoda > Insecta > Lepidoptera > Geometridae > Plagodis > Plagodis pulveraria. The sequence continues at coordinate 35,211,913 of OY982955.1, forward strand.
CGACACCCACGGGATGATATGGGGAGGTGCAATTCTATCTCGGCACCCCACGGTCTTATGCCTGTAATTTATTATTTTATATTTTCTACTACTTAGCTCGATGTAAATTTTCAAAACTCTATTCAAAGGGAGCGCGGCGCGGTCTAGTGTTGCCGCGGCGGGCTCTCTTAGCTCGGAGTAGGCATTGTCTTTTACTACGAGACACAAAACTTCTACATAGAACTGCAGGGGTAGAGTGAGATTGTATGTTAACAAATATGTAACGTATTCCAGAAATCTTAAGGTTATGGCCACCAGCAATCGGCCTGGACAGGGTTTGTGTCAAGGACTATAACATGGGAAAGGCTCATGAAAAATCAAATAAAGATTACATTGTAAGTATCAAAATCAATATTACTAACTGCGTTATGAAATAACGGCTGTTAAGTGAATATATTTGTATAATGCTATCAATAATTAAGAGAGTGTACTCATAGCTTTAAATTAAATTAAAACTGGCAAAAAGCTGAGCCTTGTGAGGGCTCACGTTTATTTTACAACTTGATTATAGTGGTGTCATCTAGTATTAAGTAGATTAACTACGATATACTTAAGTATTGAGTTTAAATCTGTTGCAGCTAGGTTAACTACTTATTTGGTTTTCTAACAGATGGCGTTAGTAGTACAATAATATTCTATCCAATGAATGCAAAATTGTTAATGTACATTTTTTTTTAATACTTGTATAATTTTATACATCTAGATGTTAAGTTAAATTACTATGTTAAAGCACAAATCTATAGGCGTGATAGTTTTTAAGTATTTTATATCAATATTGTGAACCATACATTGCTTAATTATTTTAATATCTTAACATTATTAAATTTATATTGTAAAATTGACTTGTCTAATGTAGCTGTTGATGTTATAAGGCCAATCAATAATTTTATTCTATTCTAGTGCTTTCGATACAAACGCAGTTTCGTCATGTTTTAAATAACAAGTGATGAAACTCAGTGAAATTTAGCATGTATATCGCTGAGCTTATATTCTTGAGCTTGATCCTGAATTTTTGGCTTCTGGTTTGCCAGTTTTTGTTAAAAATGGACGATATCGTTCTTTATTATTTTTATTGTTACAATTATCTGCGCATGGTCTTATAGGCTACTTTTTGAAACCTAAGCAGTAATCTTGCGTTATAAATTGTTACCATTTGATATGCCCGATTAAGGAATAATTAGGAAAATAACATTGAGCCATCACCGTGGCAGTTGCTAAAGTATGTCCCAGTTCGAGGAACGAATCAGCTAGTAGTGGGTTCAAGTTCTGTATGCAGTTCTTATTACATATTTTTATTTTATAAGATTCGTTTAAAATAAATAATATGGGACATAAATATAAGTAATTAATCAAATCGAACAAATTTTAAGGTCAAAAAAGGCGAGGCAGTCTCAATCCCTGTGTTAGCTATTCACCGAGACCCGAAACATTATGAGAACCCGAATAAATTTGACCCGGAGCGATTTTCCGATGAGAACAAATCCAAAGTCAAGCCTTTCACTTATTTGCCTTTTGGATCTGGACCTAGGAATTGCATTGGTGAGTAATGAACATTGTTGAACTGTATGACTCTTTGTGGGATTAAGAAGTACTAATGTGAAAATTATAGATTTAGCATTGGCTATTACAGCTCTCTTAGTCCCTCGCAACTTATTGTTGGCAACATTTTTTATTGGAGCAACCATTTCATTAGAAATGGTTGGTCCAATAAAAGTTAAATTTATTAAATTAAATTAATTGTAATTTGCTAAGGCTATAATTAGCCTTAGCCTTAGTATGATTATGAAAAGATACAAATTTTTGAGTATAAAATAAGCGGCAGCATTGGAATAGCTTTTATTTATACAGTTGTTTATTTTCTAGATGCTATAATTATGTTGAGTTAAACAACAACGGAACAAACAGCACAAATAATAATTAAACAAGTGTAAGATTGATTAAATCTTAAAACCGTTTAAATCTTTTTAATTACTATGTTTAATAATCTCACAGATGTAAAATAAACTGAAACTAGTTTTTTATCAGTTATAAAAAAAGTTCTCAATTTGAATGTAACGTCTTTTACCCATTGGCATCCGCGTGGACGATATCGTTTATTTAATTAATGAAATTCTATTGTTCAGCGCCCGGTGCGTAAAATCAGGGACCGTGGGGTCGATCCCCAATCGAAGTGAGAAACATTTTTTGCTTTAAAAATGTTTAAGTTATTTCAAAGTGAAAATATTTATTTGTTAGGAACCCATTTTTTTTTATCAATCATAGGTTAACTTTTGACCTATATCGCACCTGATGGTAAGTGATGATGTGGTCGAAGATGTAGTTCAGGCTAGCCTAGAAGTACTGGCTCTCAAGGACAGCTGCCGGAACACACCGTTAGGTGCTTGGCGACAGATTTTCTACTTGAGGTTGGTAGCTAGCCAGACGGGCATTCGCAAAATGCCCTACCACCATGCCATAACGACTGTCATCCTAAAACAACAACCAGGACCGACGGCTTAACGTGCCCTCCGAAGCACGGAAATGCTCAGTAGTAATGTCACTAGCGGTCACCTATCCAACTCATGACCGTGGGCGACGTTGCTTAACTTTGCTGGTCGGTTAATAACAGCTAAGTAAACTTCGCTACGAGCGCTTCAAACCCTACACTATTGTCCCTGTGAGCTGAAGACCTCGTGACTTAAATATTATTCTATTTACGTTTCAACCCCCATATTTCTGCCATTTTGAAATCATTTGAATTTGGTTGCAAATTATTTTAAAGATCAAAGGCAGTACGTGCAGCTGCAAACGTGCAGATCGGTTGAGTTGTATACACATTTAGGAGTCAGCCAAGGCAGCACCGCAGAAATATGAGAACCTCTATAAGTCAGTCAAAAGACCTTATGAATGGTAGTTTCCGTCTATTATTATATGTCATGTAGTTAAAGCTAAGTAGTTTCTTTGGCTTATTCCAGGTTCAAGATTTGCCCTCTGCGAAGTGAAGGTGATGGTGTATCATCTCCTACAAGAGGTGGTTGTGTCTCCCTGCGAGAAGACCTGCATTCCGACGAAGCTTTCTAGAAAAGTTTTCACTCTTTCTATCGAAGGAGGTCATTGGGTCAGGTTTAGTGCAAGAAAGTAAAAAAAAAGCAACTTTTATTTAATTGTACGTTATATTTCAAATCAAACTTTGAGAAGCTGATAAGTACTATAAAGAGCTTTACTTAGATAGTTATATAGATAGAGTATCTAAATGCCGAAGTAGAAAATGATTTCGATTATTTTGTCATTTTACTTGCTGTTCCTAAAACAGTTCATCATTGTCAACGCCATTAACAGCCATGACGATTACTCGTTCAACAAAGACCTCGCCCATTATGGGAGGAAGTTAAGAATGACTAAATATAAATAAAAATATGTATCTTGTCTATGCACTAATAAATAAACAGTCAGTCGCTGCCACGCAACCATTTTGTTTTATTGAATAGGTTATTTTTTTTAACGTTATTGTGACGGAATAAACTCGAGGCCCACCTGATATGAAGCGTACCTCTGCCTATAACAGATGCATTTCATCACAAGTTATGAATTGCACTGCGCTCGTCACTTTGAGACATAGTTGTTAAGTCTCATGTGCCTGTAATTTCACTGGCTCACAAGCACAGCTGCCGGAACACACCGTCAGGTGCTTGGCGGCAGATTTTCTACTTGAGGGTGGTCGCTAGCCAGGCGGGCACTTGCAAAATGCCCTTCCACCATGCGGTGAAGCTCAAGCCCGCGGCAGGACTCGAACCATGGACCTGCTGCGGGGAAGTCCATATCCAATGCAACTGAGCCATCACTGCTTCAAAATTTATAGACACAGCATGGAATTATAATGTGAAATATTCTGAATTTACCAACACACAAATAATAATGATCACTTGGAATTGTATAGATTTAGAAAACTACGAAGATTAGGCCTTTTTGTATAAAAAACTTTTTGATTTGGAGGGCATGTAGAAGTGCATTCCAAAAAATGGCAAACTATGCAAAAGTAAAAGAAAAGTTTTATCTTGTTAAAAGATTCGGCGTTATTTGTGCACATAAAAAGTGAAGCCAGTACAAAAGAGGTGTCCCGTGGGGTGCCGGGCTTGAATTTCACCCCTCCCCCCCCATACTTGTAGGTGTTGTAAGAGGCGACTAAATGTAAAATACCGGAAGGTGGGCAGCAGAACCTTCTAAGGAACGGATATTTTAAACTGCGATCTCCAAGACGCCTACCAAGCGTTTTGGGGATCGCAGATTAAAATAGCAGTCCATACGTATCCTTTGATCAAATTCCTCAGGTTTATATGTGGAATCTTTTCCCACACGTTTTAAAGCGTCAATCAGCTGCTTGTGGTTGTAGATTCTCGCTCATTCTCTCTAACCCTTCGTTTCAAATATGCTAGATTGAATTAAAATCCGGACTGTTGAATGACCATAATAATACCTCAATATGAGAGTTCTAGTACAGCTTGGCTCGCTCGAGCGGTTTGTGCACGGACATTTTCTTGCATCAGGATGAATCAAGTTGCACAACAAGTGGGTCTACACTTACTGTGCAAATGGGATAACTTGAGATGTCCTCAATGTAACGTTCTGCAGTTACGGTACCCGCGTTTAAAATATTGAACTCAGTTTTACCGTGTAAGCTAATCCCATTCCATTGCGTTAGGGCCACCGAAATGGTCAATTTCGTGGATGCAGGCCTCCGAAAACCGCTCGCCGCGTCATCTCCACACCTCAATACGTAGATAATCAAAAAAATTACTCTCGTCTCGCACTCGTCTGTAAAAAGCACCTTGCATCACTGATCAATCTGCCAGTTCAAGTACTGACAGGAGAATCATGAACGGTTTGCACGTTGAACCATGGTCAGAGGAATTCGAAAAGCTCGTCGTCTTGACATTTGCTGATCTTCGTGCAATCGATTACAGATAATAATAATAATAATGATAATAAAATTCTTTATTTGTTGTCAAAGGTAGATACAATGTATAAAACATAAGTGGTGGAGTACGTGGAACCTAAACTTATGTTAATTTGGTCACTGACACGGGTACCTGTTGTTAGCGTAAGTGGTGTTGTGACGGACGGGCTGTTACTGTACGATTCCGACTAGCACTAAACTGGACGTACCGATCCTCGTCCACCGTTTTAATGTAAACTCTACCTGAACCAGGTCTTTTGGCAACACTGTCGATCTTTTGGAAGCAGTTCCATGGGTTTTGGTTATTTTTGCAAGAAAAACCAAACTGTAAACTCACATAACGCTTTGAAATTCCTTCTTTAATCATTTAATGGCTCTGATTGCAGTAATCGCGTCCATGTGTCTTCGTATTGTTGGTATAATTAACGCAAGATGATAAATAAACAATAAAAATTGAAAAAGTTAAAATTTTCTCCTTAAACAAGCGGTACAAGCTAGGAAAATATTTGAAGCAAAACTTTAGGATAACCAATTTAATGTTTTCCTAAAATATTGGCCAGTACTTTTCAAATTAGGAACACGAACACCAGCATGAAAGAGATCAGAAACGAAAGAGTTCGTAATATCAATATAATGCCACTTATTAGTTACTCTCAGTTTACTAAAGGGCACCTTAATATAAACAAGATAGTGGCCTTATTTTTTTTGAGTAGTATATGCCATGAGTAATTTTTATTATTCTATTTTGTAAGACATTGATAATAGACGTTTAAGAAGAATGACTCCGAGTTTCTTGCGCTCCTCTCGAAGTGGCTTTATACACTTTCATTTTGTTATGTGTGCAATAGCGCCTGCTCTGCTAATTACATTACAAAATGACAAATTTACGAAAATTATAGCCATTTGCCGGATTCGAACCCGCGTCCATTCACTCCTATAGCCGGGGTACGCTCTGACCGACTGAGCTAACAAGTCATTTTGACTCATAACTAGGGTCCATACATCCCGGTTTGACCGGGATGGTCCCGATCAAACCGGGACTTAAAACCATCCTCTCTATTGAAATTATGATATTTCCTAATCTCAATAGCTTCTCATACTAGTCTGGAGTGGTAGTGACGTTCCGTTGAGATGACTTTCGGGTCGTGGAGCCAATCCAGTGGTCAGGTCCTGATTCTATCAGATGTTCAGCTATAGCAGATTTCTCCACCTGGCGATTTTTCACAGCTGCGATGTGTTCTTTGACCCGGTCACTTATAGTTCGCTTGGTTTGCCCAATATATGAACTACCGCAGCTGTAATCTACCATGTATACACCAGGTGTCTGAAGAGGAATAATATCCTTGGGCGACCTGACTTGTGCTGCCAACTTTTATAACGGACGATATACAGTCTTAATGGAGAAGGACTTTAATACTGTTCCAACATTATCCATCACTCCTTTTATATATGGCAAGAAAGCCGGTAGTCATTTCACTTTCATTTTCTTCCGCTTCTGTCTAAGTCCCGTTAAATACTTATAAATACTACAACATTAAAATTTGTAACTGACCTATACTTATATATGAGCCACGCGCATACGTTTATATTGAATAAATGACTTTGACTTAACTTGAGATTATATCCAACCTACTCTTTACTATTATAATATGAGTCCAAATGCTTTTATTGTAGTAGCTGTAGTGTTGTATATAGTTTGTAGTATTTGTTTAATAAAAGCATAACGCCGGCAAAAAAAAAAAACTTAATACAAAGTATTCCATGTAATGAATAATTATTGTAATAAAATAATATATTTAAATATCTTGTTCGGAAGCTGTCACTCAAAAATCTAATAAAGAACGACGAATTATGGATCCTCGTAAATAATAATTTGATAATTATCATACGCTTTACAAGTTATTAAACTACCATATAAATGCGGGTGTTTCTTCCAAGGGCTTCATTGTGTTGAAATCTCTTTCTCGACAATGGCTTCAAGCGTAAAAACGATGTGTTTATTTATCTTCTGTTCGACATTAATGTAAGTGTGCAAGCTTTATTGTTAATTTTCGTATAATGTTACTAATGTTATGTGTAAAATAAATCCATCGTCTCAGACATCGCGGTTCACAGGACTTTATTTCCATCCGTTTTCCGCACATCTTAATCATCATCTGACTGCAATTAAAAAGGTAGATTATCACGACGCATTGTATTTATGAAATTATGTTTATTAATCTCAGGCGGAATAAGAAAATATCAAACATAATCGGTCTGCGATTCCAGTTTATTTTTTATTAAGGAAATATGCTCTTTTCTTATCAGTATTGTCCGTATTATCGGTATTCGAGTCAGTCCGTTACTTTTTCAAAAAAAAACCCATCCAAATGTATTAGATGCAAATCTTGTCAATATTAAAGTCTTACTACGCAGTTCTTGTGAAAATATTTTGCAAATCAAGATGACTAAAATATGTACCTGATATTAATAAAAGATAACTATTAATGAGTTATTCGGCACAGATATTAACTTTTTTTAGGGATTTTGCTGTTTTGTAATTAACTCAAAGACGTATTACTTATTTATTTATTATTTACGTCACACAGTTACTCAACGGGAAAACGTAGCTAACATTGTGTCCACTCTGGTACCTGGTAGTACGAGTACGAAAAAGCATGCGCCTGGCTTTAGTTTTTGAACTGTTTTCGTAATTACAGTATGTGGTTTCTGTAAATAACTTAAAATATTAAATAATATTTAAAAGTATTAGTTAAGTACAAATCAAAAATCAAAGTAAATATTTGCCGCTGTCAGTATTGTAAGCTCCACGGGACGTTGAGTTAGCGAGGCCATCAGTAGCCCAGCCGATTGATAGAAAAGCTCAGCACGTCATTAATAGGTAGAAGCATGTACATATACAAATATTGTTAACGTCAAATTAGTGAAATTAAAATTGTCCTAAATGCGTTCCACTAATCCCAGTTCAGTACACGGACTTAAGGTATCATAAAACATTTTTTTATGCCTGATAGTTTTATAGCTGATAGTCTTAGACCACTATCTCACCTGATGGTAAGTGATGATGTGGTCGAACATGTTGTTCAGGCTAACCTAGAATTACTGTATCTCAAGGACAGCTGCCGGAACACAACGTTTGGTGCTTGGCGACAGATTTTCTACTTGAGGGTGGTAGCTAGCCAGGCGGGCATTCGCAAAACGCTCTACCACCATGCTATAACGACTGCCATCCTAAGACGACAACTGGGATCGACGGCTCAACGTGCCCTCCGATGCACGGAAGCGCTCAGTAGTAATGTCACTAGCAGTCACCCATCCAAGGCATGACCGCGGTGGACGTTGCTTAACTTAGCTGATCGTTTAAGAACAGCTAAGCGGACTTCGCTACGAGCGCTTCCGTATGAATATGCACAAAGTGGCGCATTGATATATTTTTTCTTTCAGTATCGCACTATTTAAATTATTAATTTTAGACACCTAATGGCTTAAATACATATTAAAATTATATAATTATAATACCTGAATACGATTATATTATTTAATAAAAGCTATTAGATTTAAATATTAAACCAAAATAGTTTTCTAGATATTTCGGATCAGAATATAGCTCAATTACGGTGCCCTGCCCAACTCGATACTGGGGACCTGACACATGTGTTCGTCACCATTAAGTAATAGTACCTTTTCCCATACTGGAACATTAACGATGGGAAAGAAGGGTATACCTTGACTTTGAACCCCACTACACCATAAGATCATACAACCATTGGCTTCGAATTGTTGAAGCGCTCGTAGCGAATATTGCCTAGTGGTTCATAACTAATAAACCAGGTAAAGCAGTGTTCGTCTAGTGCCATTACGTTTCAGTGTGTATTCTCTCACAACTGGTGGTCAAGTCTGCTATTTATATGTTCACATTCAGAATAGATTCAGGTTGAGTCAGTGACGCTAAGAGTAGGTAAGTCTACTCACCTCATTTGAACCTCGGCCACTACTAAAATTCAACGAAGTTTCGTTTTTCGTGTTCGAGCAACCTTTTAGACAACGAAAATTGCAAACAAAAAACAAAAAAAGCACACCATTAAAATCACCAATATTTTTTTTAAAAATAAAAATGGTTTTTCAGGTGCGTGTAAACATAAAAAACAATCATTATAATAAAAAGAAAAGTGAAATTTCATTATATAAATGGCAGTAACGGTATAAGACATGTTGGATTTTCCGATGATTAAAAAATAAAAGATAGTTGATCGAAAATACACATTGGATGTTTAGTTGTATAAACCCTGCAAATGTTACTGGATAATTATAATCACGAAGTGCAACTACCTAATTATGCGATAAATAATCACATAATTTATATGTATCTACCATGTTATAAAAAAAATCTCGATATGTACACAGCGTAATGAAACCTAACAAGCTATGGAGGCTAGTGCAGCCCTCTTAGAACACACGGTAAAAGTTTTGAAGAATGTAAGTAACTTATCTTCCACGTCCACTTACGGGAATGGTACCTAATGCTGGAACGAATCTAGTTACAATTTGATATCATGTTGGTCAACTATACAACGAGCAGTATCTACATTGATTTTGACTACATTTGTTGAAGAATGCATCAGTTCACTTCTTTTATTCCTATTAATAGTGTATGAGTAAGTCAATAAACTCACTAATATTTCCATGAAATTATAGTTTATTTTATTTCGAGTATGGTGTTTTCTTCAGGTTTGATGGATGGAATAAAGAGTTGTTATGGTCAATCTAAATCTACATTCAACATAAATAATGTAAATAATGTAACCACCTGCATCTTTTAGGGGTATATAGTTCTCGAGAGATCTTAAATACATATGAATCTTCTTGTGCCATCATTCGGCTTGCAGTAAGTTTTGATTTCAGTTTTTCTTAAACGAGTAAATACAAGTATATCACCAAATTTGTCATTCAGTAACTGTCTTGATATAAATGTAACAAATCAACCCAAAGTCACTGATATGAGTTATATAAATATAGTTAATAAACCGAATATCCTGTCTTTTGGTAAATTTTATTTCCCTCGTATAATCTCTTTTGTATGTTATCCTTCTCTCATTTGTATTTATAGCTATGTCTTGAACACTTAGAAGTTAGCTTTCCATACCGTAACTAGGAATGGTACAATTTAACTTTCAGAAATTCTAAATAATTCGACCGATTCCAAGATCACTTTGTGGATATTGTTTTATGATAAACCTAAAACTCAACATACTGTTGATGTACATCTGAGATTAATAAAAAGAACGCACAAAAGTTTAATATAGATTCAACTTTTGTATGAATCCCCAGTTTCCAGAAACCAAAAGGCACAGTAAAATTTTATGGTTAGGGTAGGTGTAGGCGCCTTTCCTACTGACACACATATATTCACAATATATTCACCTTATAATTATTTAATATTAACATGTATGTATTTCATAATATATTATTTATTTACAGCAATACATTTTCATACGCAACAATTGAAGCAGTGACGGTTCAGTGGCATTGGCTATGGCCTGCTGCGCAGCAGGTCCAGGGTTCGAATCCCGCCGCGGGCTTAAGCTTCACCGCATGGTGCAAAGGCATTTTGCGAAAATTGCCGGCATTTGCCGGCCTAGCAAGCGACCACATTCAAGTAGAAAATCTGTCGCCAAGCACCTAACGGTGTGTTCCGGCAGCAGTTCTTGAGAACCAGTGAAATTACAGGCACATGAGACCTAACAACTATGTCTCAAGGTGACGGGCGCAGTGCAGTTCGTGACTTGTGACGAAATGCATCTGTTATAGGCAGAGGTTAGTCCGCTTAACATCAGGTGGGCCTCAAGCTTGTTCCGTCACAAAAACATGAAAATAAAATATATATACATATATGTCGTATCAGCTCGTCGGGGGAGCCTCACACTCAGATGACGCGTCCCCAGGTGGCGGATAGGGGAATGCTCGCCGGTGCATTGGGAAAAGTACCGGAGGGTAGGAGGGAAATAAAATGCCTCCCGCGGACCAACAGGCGCCCCTCCGTCGGGCCGCTCGGACATATTCCGTTTACGGGTTGGCGGAGGGCAGTGGCATCAGGCAGGGTGTTGCGCAGAGGATGGCGGCGGAGGAGCGCAAGCCAACGGTGGCATCCTAAGCCCCAGTCAGCAAGAGGGGTTACTGTCTTGGCATCAGGTGGCAACCCGCCGTAAAAAGTAGAAGCCAATCTATCTTCTCCTAATCATGAACAACATCAACAATACAACGTCCCCCTTAAGCGACGTAAAGCGCAAAAGAGAAAAGAAAATAAATGCAAAAAATGTTAGGGCGTACGCCCGAAGCGACGCTAAACAGCCTGGAGCCCACGTACCAAAAGTTCGAATCGGCAGCTGGAACGTGGGTTCCATGACAGGTCGCAGCGCTGAGCTAAGTGAAGTACTTTTAAGAAGACGCATTAATATTTGTTGCATACAAGAGACGAAGTGGAAGGGGTCTAAAGCGCGTAATATCGGTAACAACTACATTTTTTTATATAATGGAACAGAAGCTAATAAGAATGGCGTAGGCATAGTAGTTGATAAGAACTTTCAGGCTCGCATAGTTGACGTGAATAGAGCCAGTGACCGGATAATGGCAATCAAGTTTGCACTTGATGATCAGGCATGTATGAATGTCATATCAGCGTACGTACCACAGTCAGGACTCCCTCAAGCAGAGAAACAAGCTTTCTGGGATGACCTCTATGAACTGTCTCAATCAATACCAATTACAGAGACTAAATACATCGGGGCAGATTTTAATGACATGTTGGACGAACTACAACACACTTCAGAAATATTCATGGAAACCAAGGTTATGGAAGCATAAACTCTCAAGGCGATGACATCTTGAACTTCGCTGCCACATTAAACATGGCAATAATTAACACCTTCTTTCCAAAGCCTGAGGAACATCTCATAACATATAAGAGCGGTGGCAATTGCACACAAGTAGACTTTATCCTTGCAGACCGAAAATTACTCAAGTCCTTTAAAAACTGTAAAGTAATACCTGGTGAGCCGCTACAGCCCAACATCGGCTTTCAGTTGCTGACTTCTTAGCACAAAAACTTATAAAAGTCAAGAAAGCAAGAATACCCAAGATTCACTGGCATAGGTTGGAACAAGAAAAAGGCCAAACCCTCTGCTCCGATTTGACCCTATACATACAGAAGGTACAAATGCACACAGAAGCGAACACGATGTGGAGAGAATTCCATAAGTTCAGTATTCAGAAGGCCTCGGAACATCTCGGCATCTCCCACGGAGTACCCAAAGAGAATAAATATCCAACATTGTGAAACCCCAAGAAAAGATAGCCACCAAGAAAAATCTCTTTAAAGTCTGGCAAGAATCATAGAATGAGGGAGACAGAGAGGCATATCAGAATGCGAAAAAGACGCCAAACGTGCAGTTGCCCAAAGCAGAGCTAAAGACAGAGAACAGTTTTATAACAAACTGGGAAACGCCACCAACGACAAACAACTGTTTAAAATCGCCAAACAGAGGAATAGGGACTCCCAAGATACAAAATCGGTCAAATACATTAAGGATCGACAAGGAACCCTCTTAACATCTGACGAGGAAATAAATGATAGATGGCAGGAATATTACTCGGAGTTGCTAAACGAGACAAACCATCATGATTTGATTATACAATCACCACCAGTAGAAGGTCCATGGCTCCTCATAACACCTGAGGAATTCAAAGTGGCAATTACTAAAATTGGCAATAATAAAGCAGTTGGGCCAGATGACATACCCACAGAATTATGGAAAAGACTAGGCAATGCAGGAGGGCAGTTTTTAACTAACCTGTTTAGTACATTTCCAAGTGATGGCATCCCTAACTCATGGAGGAAAGCTACCTGGTCCCCTTCTATAAAAACAAAGGTGACATAAGACTTTGGGAGTGAGTGTTAAGTCAAAGACTTCGTCACTTAACAACTATGACTGAAAATCAATGTGGATTTGTCGCTGGAAAATCAACAACTGATGCCATTCATACCATCCGTATCCTCATGGAATCCTTCAAGGCTAATAAGAAAGACCTTCATAATATGGTATTTATAGACCTTGAAAAGGCATTTGACCGAATCCCTAGACCACTGATTTGGCAGGCTTTACGGTGTCAAAGAGTTCCTGAATGCTATATTATTATAACGATAAGCGTATTGTCTGCATAACAGGCTGGCAAAGACGGCCCTGGGAAAGACGATTCGAGGAGACTGCCCGTCAAACCACCGTGACGGGTGCGTCAGTCGTCGGCAGGATTGGTGCACTGGGACCCCACATGGCCAAGAGGTTAAGGAGCAAGTCACAGGCCGTTTGTTTTCACGGTTCCTGACGGACCGCACCGCTGGGATCCCAAGTCTTTGTTAGCAACACACGCATTGGGATTAGATCTGAGATGATTTATTTTGGACTCCTTGATTCCAGGTCGAACTACTTGGCGCACTTCGGGAGCGAGGCTCTTAGGCTGTTGAGCGTTGCAGCCGCTTGAAAGTGGCTGTTAGCCAATCTCGGAGGCCAAACACTAACCGCCGTCGCTTTTGTCGGGGAGTGCTTCGGTCAATGGCGTTGTATGATGCTCCCATCCGTGAAGACGTCCTAAAGGAGAAATCCATTGCCGTGTGAGAAGATTAAAAAGGGTAATGGCCGTTGGCGTTATCCATGGCTACCACACCATTTCTTTAGAGGGGTGTGCTTGCAGTCAGATCCCTTCCGTGGGATCTAGAGGCAATGTACTATTTTTCGATGTACCTTGGCGAGTGGGGCTTCGCCTCTGAAATTCTCGCCTAGGGTGGATGAAGTGTGGAAGTTCCACGCCCGACGATTCATCCTGGAGAAAGGGAGGGTGCGGCTGACCCAACCTATGGCTAGTAGATGGACAGTTGAGGCGGTTCACCCGGCATTGCAGGACTGGGTGGATAGGGAACATGGATGGCTTACCTCCCAGCTTGTACAGGTACTTTCGTGGCATGGCTGCTTTGGCAAGTATCTGTGCAAAATAACCGGAAGAGAGCCGACAACCGAGTGCTATCACTGTGATTGCGGGGAAGACACAGCGCAACACATGCTAGATATGTGATTGGTGTGGGCTGCGCAGCGACGTGTACTCACCGCAGCAGTGGGGGACAACGTGTCTTTTCCAGCATTGGTGAGAGCCATGCTGGAGAGAGAAACATCCTGAAACGAAAAGAGGTGATATCGCACAAGGAGTTTGCGTGGAGGGAGCGGGAGATTACATCAAACCTCCCAATCCTTCAACAGAGAACAGGGCAGTGACTACACCCTCCTTCATCTCCCATAACCGAGGTCTGACATGACGGTCACGCACGCGCGGTGTTTCCGCGTGCCCCTCAAGGACGATGTGGGCGAAGTAGCTCCAGCTTCCAGGCAGTCCAGTTCAGGGGGCCCCAAAGTGGGCCAACACTGCGTGGGCTGCGGTAGGGTACTCAAGTGTTCCCGTAGCCGAAACATTAAGACAACCTGTACGAACACCGTGTGTTTTTTTGTCAGGACTTACTTGTCATTGTAGAAGTAGTTGGTGCCAAGCCCGATATACCCCCGCCCACCAGCCCTTTGGTAGAAGGAAATTGGTAAAGGCATTTTCCACACGTATAAAAAAAAACTCTTCATGTCCCTCAATACGATGCGGCGCTATCTGAAGCAACATTGTACAGAATTGTTGTAGTCGTGACGTCATAATTGACAATATATATATATATATATATATATATATATAAAATTACCAAAAGTTTAACAGTTTCAGTTGCCTATGCAATCAGTATTGGGGATGCAACTAGCTTGTAACCGTGAATGGGATGCTGCTAAGCGCTAATATGAGCTACGCAATTTATTACCTATATTAGACCTGGTTTCACCATACTCTGTTGTTTATTTAACGCCTTGTAAACTCTATTAACAGACTGTTAACTAAACCAAGTGTCCAAGCATTAATGGATTATTAACTCTTAACAAGGCTTTAAATCTAATCACTGCCCTAAAGGTCCGTTAAATAATTAACAGGCAGTCAGTGATATGAAATATAAATTAAAAGTCATAACTCATAACATAAGTAGAGCAAAAATGGACGCTATACCTATATTTTTTGAAGCGCTCGTAGCGAAGTTTACTTAGCTGTTCTCAACCGATCAGCAAAGTTAAGCAACGTCGCCCGCGGTCATGAGTTGGATGGGTGACCGCTAGTGACATTACTACTGAGCGTTTCCGTGCTTCGGAGGGCACGTTAAGCCGTCGGTCCCGGTTGTTGTCTTAGGATGGCAGTCGTTATAGCATGGTGGTAGGGCATTTTGCGAATGCCCGCCTGGCTAGCTACCACCCTCAAGTAGAAAATCTGCCGCCAAGCACCTAACGGTGTGTTCCGGCATCTATCCTTGAGAGCCAGTACTTCTAGGTTAGCCTGAACAACATCTTCGACCACATCATCACTTACCATCACGTGAGATAGTGGTCAAAAGCTAACCTATCATGCATAAAAAAAAAAAAAAAAAAAAAAAAAAACATTTTTGAAACTACTTATATTATGGACAGAGAAGAATATTACTACATCTAAAAACTGAGACTGCACATAAGTGTCTATGTAAGTGCATCATCTGGTAAGATAGCAGGACCACTGCAAAGTGTTTGAAACATATGAATATATATAATGTTAAATATATGCGACTTTACCATACCAAATAGTTTTATTTACCATTTTATAATATGTTTTTTAATCAGTTCCTTTTTAGGTTAAGCCTGTATATGATATTTGACCACAACATTACTAACTTACGCATTCTACTTTTTTGCGATATTGACCGAATCCAACTTCGGTCGCCCTATTTTCTAAAATACTTTCGAAATACTAATAAAGTTCAAGCCAAAGTCAAAATTATTTATTTAATCTATGTTGCTCTTATGAAGGTCAATTACAAATTTGAATACTGAAATATTGATAGCTGTACTGCCCCGTTCAGTAAAAAAAATGTATAGAGCCACTGCGAGAAGAACGGGCAAGAAACTCCAAGCATTTTGGATGTTTAAGTAATCACAAACTGTGTTGTAGTATTTCGCATCAAATATGCGTTGACTTGAGAACCTTCCTCCTATTTTGAGCGACGGTTAAAAGCAATTTTATATGTTTTTTTCAGAATGGCTTTCGACGCCAACGGTTTTCGTACTAAAGCTTATCCTGATCCTACAGGAAATAGTGTCACTGCATATCCAGTGAACCCTCAATCACCATCAGATTTTGAAATTGTACCTGAGATGACAAAACGTCAAGGGTAAGTAGACTATAGTTAGTAAATAATATACATCTTTTTTAAGTCAACAAGAGTACTGGAGATTTACCTAAAATACAAATGATCCTTACGGCAAAGTCCATAATCTACACACGATTGCGTTTAAAAGCTTGGTGTATAAAACTTAGCGTAAGATATTAAATGCTTCTGAGGAGGTGGAGTTTTTGTCTAATTAATTCATTAAGATATCCATTAACATATAGGTATCAGTTTTAACATTAATAGATATGGCGATTCATCTTAAAACAAATCCAAACCACCTACAAGATGATATTTGGTACTAATTTATTTATTTATTTATTTACAATTAAAACTGTTTACACCAATTGCATTAATTATTGTCAATCTAATACCTACACATTGAAATATATAATTTCAGAGAACACACACATAACTAATAATTATACAGTAAAAATTAAATTATATTTAAAGAGCATACATTAAAAACATTAAGAATAATAATAATAAAAATATAAATAATACCATGATTCATAAACACAATTTGACTAATTAAAATACCCACATAAAATAGTAAAATTTAGATCATTCATCCCTCTCTCAAAAATCCAAACATGCAGACAAGATACTTTGGCATCCATCAGCAAACAAATCACAGTAAGGGTTGGCTGCCAGGAGAGTGTTGAGCGCAAAGAGTGTACGCGGTATGGGCGAAAAATGTCGCGCTACGGTTCGACAATCTGGAACGGCGAAAAATTGGTGTCTCCTGTTACGTCGGTAGTTATCAGGCACAAAAAATTTACACACCACATCATGGAGATCAGGCGCATCAATCTGTCCTCTCAGAATCTTGAACATGAATGTAAGTTGTTGCTTTTCCCGCCTGACTTCCAGAAAGTTATAACCAAGACAGCCGAGGAGGAATTTCGTGGGATACATATATGGGTAGTATCCATTCATATGCTTTTATATAAATACCTGAGAAACGCTTAAACAAGGCTAAACGCTGAAACAAAGTATAATAGGATCAACTATCAACTTTCTTTTTTGTACCATGCGATACATAGCAGCGAAATGAGACGCGTGGAGCACCAATTGGGGTCTGCCATAAATGGGTTAGAGTTGAAGGACAAAATGTGTCTCTAAAGGGACACGGTGGATAGTCGGCTCTTACGGCACCCACGGGATGATACGGGGAGGTGCAATTCTAACCCGGCACCCCACCAGGAAAACGCAATGGTGCGCATTGCACTATCTAATGCGAAAATCGTCCTTGCCTGAAAGGCATATATAAAGGGCAGAGTGTTGACATCTATATTGCAGAAGAGGGTCCGGTCGATATGGCATGGGTGACTCGGCCACATGGTGAAGATGCGGGCGTAGCCAGTTTTATTTCACAAAAAGTACGGAATTTCGCTGAAAACGACAGGGCCAATATCCATACATTTAACACGTACGCACTAGAGAAGGCTTGCATACTCGGGTTTAGCGACGGCTCAGGCTTAGGGGCCACGCGGTCTGGCAATCGCGGAGCTTCACTAGATAAATTCACGAGACGAAACACTGGAATATAGCCCGGCGTTGTAACCTACAACTACGCAAAAAAAAAAAACACTGCACCAAAAATACTCACTTTAGTATTTTTGGTGCACACTTTACTTACATTTTGAGAGGTTGGAAGGCGTTTCCATAACGGTGATACGTCACGAGTCCACTCACGGGGGAAGAAGTCACCTCCTCGAATGTAATTTCAGCTGTATTTATAGTCAAGAATTCCTGAGTGCTTAGTGGAGCTCTGTCTGACGGTCCAACCCTGAAAATATCGATATTTGTTTATGAATTGCCAAACCAAAAACCGCTAAGGCACACCACTGGAATCAAGACTAACCTCGCAGCAGGCAGTGCTGTTCTTGGTGTGCGGGGCGGAAGCAGATAAAAGAATGAAACTTGGCCTTGCGGCCGTATTTACCTGTTTCCCGGCGTTCTTAAAACTTCCTTTAGGAGGGGGCTAAAAAAAACAAAGATTATTCTAACTTGCAGATAAAAAAAGCCTAATAAATCTACGCCTAGGGATGCCAGGATTGCTGAAATGATATACCCAATTCCTACAGAGAGGCCTCTTCAAAAAGCAGGGAAATCCTAACTTCGTGTCACTGTGCTAGGAGCAATACTGGATGTCGCCAAGCAGAGATTCACTTCCGACATCGTTCTAGAACGAGCCTAATCACGGACATTAGGCTCGTTCCAATAATGGGCAACAAAACCTCAGTTGACTCAAATGAAGACCATAAGTGTACACTACCGGGGCTCCTACATTCAATGCAATGACGAATAACAAGATTCCCTCCGTGCGGGGTGAGATTCCACTGCAACAGAATTTTTGGTGATATCAACAATGGTATAAAAAAAAACATCCCCATACTGTTTTTACCCGCTAAGTGAGAAAATTCAATTCAGCTGCCAACACAATGGCATTACTTATCATATTTCGTAGGTCACGGATTAGTTCGCTTTCGATGGACATTCAGCCTCTCGCAAAACAGATTAAAAAGAATGCGGAGTGCGTTCACAACCTTGACATTAAAAAATAAACGGTAACAAGTTTTTTAATTACTAGGTAAAGCAGTGTTCTTCTAATGCCATTAAGTTTCAGTGTGAACTCTTTCACAACTGGTGGTTCAGGTCGAGTCAGTGATGCTAAGAGTCGCTATTCTACTCACTTCATATAAACATATCCTCGATCTGGGTTGGTGTGTTATAAAAAGTAGAAATTTAAACGATAATGCCATAACACCAAATAAGAATTGAGTGCATTCAAGAAACAATTTTTATATATAAACACACGTATTTTACGATTATAGCAGCACACTATTATAATCAATTTTTTTTTAAATAAATATGATTTTCCAGTTTCGTGTAAACATAAAAAAAACAATCATTATAATAAATTGTAATGTGAAATTTCATTATTTAAATGACAATAACGGTATGAGACATATTGAATTTTCCAAAGATTACAACTAAAAAAAAAAAAATATTTCTTTATGAATCGTGAATGAGTAAGTTAAGCTCACTCCTATTTCCATAAAATTAAAGTTTGTTTTATTTTTTGTATAGTGTTTTCTTTATTTTTGATGGATGATATTAAGAGTGGTTATGGTGAATTTAAACCTAAATCTACATTCAACATCAATAATGTAACCACCTGCATTTTTATTTAATTTGGGAATTAATTAATAATTTATATTTGTGAATATAGTTCTCGACAGATCATAAATACGTATGAATCTTCTTGTGCCGCTTGAAGTATGTTTTGATTTCAGTTTATCTTATACGAGTATTTGCTGTCAAAAAAGTTTAAATAGAATAAGTAGATAAGAAATAGGCTGAATTGGGTGTGACAGTTTCTAGATAAATGGAAGCAATGTTGTATCATGTACTGTGAAGCTTATTTGTTCGAAGGTGTGCTTATATTATGTGCAAATCATGTATTTCTAAAACTTCACTAGAATATATTCTGGTGAAGTAGACGCCCAGCAGCGTATAGAAGAATATCGAGAAATGCTAGTCGTGACGTCATAATTGACTAAAATTGCCAAAATTTTAACAGTTTCAGTTGCCTATGTAAGCGCATCTTCAGGTAAGATAGCAGGACCACCGCAAAGTGTTTGTAACATAAGAATATATATATATATATATATATATGTATATATAATGTTGAATATATGCGACTTTACCTTTTCAAATTGTATTATTTACTATTTTATAAAATGTTTTTCAACAGTTCCTTTTTAGGTTAAGCCTGTATATGATATTTGACTACAACTTTACTAACTTACGCATTCTTTTTTTTGGCGTTATTGACCTAATCGAACTTTGCTCGCCCTATTTTCTAAAATACTTACGAAATAAGAATAAAGTTCAAGCCAAAGTCAAAATTATTTATTCAATTTAGGCGTTTACGTTGCTCTCATGAAGGCCAATTACAAATTTTTATATTGAAATATTGTATACTGTACTGCCCAGTTCAGCAAAAACAAAATGTATAGAGTCACTGCGAGAAGAACGGGCAAGAAACTCCAAGCATTTTGGTTGTTTAAGTAATCACTAACTGTGTTGAAGGATTTCGCATTGAATATGCGTCGATTTGAGAACCTTCCTCCTTTTTGCACGACGGTTAAAAGCAATTTTATATATTTTTTCAGAGAGGATATCGACGACAATGATTTGTTTACCAAAGCTGGATTCAGTATGGCATTACCAGTAAGGCACGAAACGATTCCCACAATACCTCCAACAGATTTGGAAAATGTAATTAATATGAAACGATATTATCAGTAAGTAGACTATAGTTAGTAAATGATACACTTATTTTTTAAGTTAACAAGAGTACTGGAGATTTACCTACAAAACAGATGTTCCTTCCCATAAATTATTCAAAACTTATAAAATTCATTATAGATGACACTGTATTTCATTGTGTTATAAAAATTCTTATACCATATCCCTCGTAACCGATAACTTTAGGGGAGAAAACCATAATAGCATAAGGTTTGGAAAATAATGACATAATAGGTAACTTATCTTCTTTTCAGAAACCAAAAAAGTCGCTACCTTCCATATTATCCAACAGAACCGGTTATTCAATCTTCTCAATACTCTTCCAATTCTTACAAGGCTCCAAAGACACAGCAGGTAATTAACCTTATTTTTAACAACCATACTTTTACAACAACCTTATTTTTATTTAGGAGAAAGAAGTTCAACCTAGTTTCTATTCAAAAAACAAACACAAACAGTATAAAATGTAAATAATACAAACTGTACACTGAAAGAGTTCTTCAAGAAAACAAGAGCAGTATAGCTATTGTTAACACCTTGTTTAAAAAGCTCTTCGGATCAACGAAATGAAGACAGCCTCAAACTAAAAATCAGAACCACCAGTCACAATATAATTGGAAGAAATTAACATATCACAAAGTAAGACGCCTAAGCTACCATATTTTTTTCAGCATTTCTATGCTATATCATCAATAGGCACATGATTTCCCATCACAGCCTCCATTTTCAAGTCACAAGAAGTCAGATAGAAGTCAGAAGTTAGGCATATGTTATATATATAACATATGCCTAACTTCTGACAAACATTTCAAATATCTTTGAATAAACTTTTATAATAATAAATAAAATAAAATATTAATTTATTTCGGACACAAAACCCATAGTAGTGTTAGTACATGTGTATAAAAACTAAGTTAGTAAACTAAAACTAAATGATGTAATACATACATTACTTAATCCTACCCGTGACTATGCCAACCCAATGCTTTTGGATTGGGCAGTCTAGCCTGGCAGCAATCATTTGCAAAATACTGTTGGAACTACCACGCAGACGATGGAACATTGAGGCAACCTTTTTCTAATAATTGCATGGAATTATATTATATATATATATTTATTAATATACGAGTATAATTTATTACACTTCTATGAGTCAAACAACCACATGGCCGAGAAGCAATTTGGTTTCCATTTGCTAGGTAAATAGAAAATGCCGCTCGGCTGATACTTCCAAATAGTGTCAACTGTCTTGGTATATACTATATATCTCAGTATATATAATAATGTAATAGATTTATCCATGCTTTAATCTTGTTACATAGCTTCTTTTTTTTGGTATCACAATTGTGCCAAAAACAGCGAAGTTACATTCCTCTCTTGTCCTTAAAAATCTTTTGATTCGGAAATTAATATTCTTTTTTTGAAGTTTATTTTTACAAGATAAAGAATCAGTTTGGCATCAGTATACTCCCTTGAGGTCCATCCTACTCTTATGGTATTTTTATAAATTTAAAACAACTTTTTGTTACAGGAGCTACCTGCGCCTATGCTGGGGAACTGTATTTGTTACAAACTCCATTGATGGTGCGGATTTAATTGAAAGAAATTGACAGATCAAAGGCAATGTATTTTTGGAAATGAGGAAATAAAGAAATATGTATATCTGTATTTGTACCCTCCAGGAGGATATTAAAATTTGCGCAAAACAAATGCAATGTATTTTTTTGTTATCACCACTATAATCCTTATCATTACTTGTTATTTCATACTAAACAAATGCGTACCTATTGCATCACATAAATAAGAGGATACGCTTGAATCGGAATGCGTAACAGTTTTTAAAAAAATTGTTTATTATGGGTGCATAAGTTTTTTTTCCAAAAATAACTTAACTAAAATTTTTGAAGCGCTCGTAGCGAAGTTTACTTAGCTGTTCTTAACCGATCAGCAAAGTTAAGCAACGTCGCGCGCGGTCATGAGTTGGATGGGTGATCGCTAGTGACATTACTACTGAGCGTTTCCGTGCTTCGGAGGGCACGTTAAGCCGTCGGTCCCGGTTGTTGTCTAAGGATGGCAGTCGTTATAGCATGGTGGTAGGGCATATTGCGAATGCCCGCCTGGCTAGCTACCACCCTCAAGTAGAAAATCTGTCGCCAAGCACCTAACGGTGTGTTCCAGCAGCTGTCCTTGAGAGCCAGTACTTCTAGGTCAGCCTGAACAACATCTTCGACCGCATCATCACTTACCATCAGGTGAGATAGTGGCTAACCTAAAAGGCATAAAAAAAAAAATAACAAACTTGCTATTACTGCTTCACTACTGCTTACTTTTTATACCAATGTACTAAGTAAAAAGCCGCAATCGAGTGTAACCAAGGCTCCAAAGTGTTGGCGAAAAATCCTCTACTCCTCAAACGTCAGTCGTGTGTATAGGGTAGGCTGCAACAGTCCACGGATGCGTGTACTGTTGCACAGCAGCAGCAGTTTACAGTATTTTTCAAGCTCTTTTACTCTCGACGCGCCGTCTTGTTTTTGTTAAGTATTAAGGCATTTTTCAATACTTTAACTTGAAACCCTCAAATCCCCCTACCCCAATATATCACTTGTATCATATGAAAATAACATTTTCATCCATTTATTTTGAGGAGACCAAATAGCGTAATAAAAATATTTTTTTACAGATTTTGAGGTTTTATGTATTTAAATCGGGTTTATTTGATGCAATTTATAATATATATAATAAATTCTTGGTACCAATGCAATCCTCATCTTTACAGGAAAAGAAGTGAAAATAGAAATTTTCATGTTTTTTTTAGGAAAACAGATTTTTTTTCCGAAACTATTCCACCTATAGTTTTGATTTTTCTTCTAATATGAGTATTTACTATGGTTCTTTACCCATGAATTATTACAGATTGTTAAAAAAATATTTTAAAAGAAGTAACGAGATTAAAACAACGCGATTTCTTTCTAAGTATTTTGGCGAGAAAACTGTATGAAAGCACAGAGATAAGATATTTAGTTTTAGTAGTTTAAGGGCCTGTTTCAGAATGTTTGAGTAAGTTCCGGTAATACTACGGTTGCGGTTATACTAACCAGAAGATACGAGTATATAATAAATAAAACACTATCTTTGCGTTTCACAGTAATCGATTTAGCCAATCCATCAGTTAAAGCTTGAAACGCGCTGCATGTTAACTGTCATTTTTATCATTTAGTTATTTTATGTTTTGGGTAGTATAACCGGAACATACTCGAACATTCTGAAACAGGCGCTTAAAGTAGTTAATTTAAAGTATGTTTAATATATTTATGAAATCTGAAATCAGCTCAAATTACATTTTGGCGCCAAAATATTACGTCATAAATAATCTCGTATCTACTTCTACAGTAATAAACCCAGGAAGCTGTAATTTTGCATATGTATAGGGAACATATAAATAACGATGTCAAAAGAAATTAAAAGAATAAGGATTGAAAAGATTATTTTTTATTATTTTTTTATTTTGGCCCCCTGTGTGTCCCGTCCGGGATTCCGGTAAACTGAAAAAAAGGTTTAGTGTGAAGCTAGTATATATCCAATCGTTATTATTCAAACGTTATTTGTAAGTTAGTATCCTTGGCTATACAACAAAAGAAACCGCATCACTCTACGGTAACGGGAAGTTATTCAAATCGTGAAATGAAAATAAAAAACTTTTACTCGATACATTTTTCCTCGCGAACACTCACTTACGAAACTAACTTACAGTTACCGGAATCCCGGACGGGACACACAGGGGGCCAAAATAAAAAAATAATAAAAAATAATCTTTTCAATCCTTATTCTTTTAATTTCTTTTGACATCGTTATTTATATGTTCCCTATACATATGCAAAATTACAGCTTCCTGGGTTTATTACTGTAGAAGTAGATACGAGATTATTTATGACGTAATATTTTGGCGCCAAAATGTAATTTGAGCTGATTTCAGATTTCATAAATATATTAAACATACTTTCCATTATCTCATAAAAATATTCATCCTATATAGCCAAGGATGCATCCTTTTGAAAACCGTTTGGATTATGAAAATCGGACTTACGCAAATTTTAGGACGATTTTGTAAAAGTAGTAGAAACTCGGTTTCAGTTAGGTAGGTCCAACTTCGACAAAGAGGTCGCCCCAAGAATTCAACTCGGATGGGCAGCGTTCGCGAAGTTGACACCGGTTCTAACGCGTCTTTTTCGGCTCTGCTACACATCAGGCTTTGTCCCAAATACATGGAAAACAACTTTGGTGCACCTGATCCCTAAAAAAGGTGACCGCTCAGATCCGTACAATTACCGCCCTTATGGCTATAGGTCTCTGTTATCCAAGATAATGGAATCAATTATCAACAACCAGCTCTTGCAGTATCTAGAGGAGCACCAGCTGATTTGCGATCGACAGTACGGTTTTTGTCGCGGTCGCTCAGCTGGTGATCTTTAAGTATACCTTACGCATCGATGGGTGGAGGTGGTGAATTCCAAGGGTGAGGCGTTGGCGGCTAGTTTGGACGTAGTGAAGGCCTTTGATCAGGTGTGGCATAAAGCGCTTCTTTCGAAGCTTCCTTCCCATGGGCTTTCCGAGAAATTGTGCCCTTAGACAGTTCTCCAGTTTTTCGGCAGATCGGAGTATCAAGGTCGTTGTCGACGGTGCATGCTCCGACTCGAAGGCAATTAATGGTGGCGTTTCTCAAGGCTCTGTGCTATCTCCGACTCTATTTCACTTGCACATCAATGACATGCTGCAGCTCAGCGATATTCATTGTTATGCGGATGACAGAACCGGAGATGCCTCTTACACCGGCCGTGCTAAAATTTCTCGGGAAAATGTTGTCGAGAGTCGGAACAAATTTGTCTCTGAAGTCGAGGCCATGTTGTGTAACGTTTCGAAATGGGGCCGACTGAACTTAGTCAAATTTAACCCCAAGAAGACACAAGTTTGTGCGTTTACCGCTAAATTATCCCCCTTTGTCGTATCCCTCCGTTTTGAAAACACTCCCCTTGCCACCTCCACTAGCACCGGAGTACTTGGCGTTGACATATCGACCGTCATTCAATTTTGCGCTCACTTGGAAGATAAGTCTAAATTAGCCTTTAAAAAGCTTGGTGTGCTTGGAAAGGTGAGACGGTACTTCACGTCGGCCTATCGCCTGCAACTTTATAAGGCTCAGGTTCAGCCGCACATGGAGTACTGCTCTCACCTCTGGGCGCGAGCTCCCCAGCACCAGCTTCTTCCATTTTACCGCATTCAACGCAGAGCGACCCGAATCGTCGACGATCAAGTTCTCTCCGGTTGGCTCGACCCTTTGGCACAGCGTAGAGATGTTGGATCACTCTGCATCTTTTACCGTATGTATCACGGGGAGTGTTCCGAGGAACTGTCCAATTTACTACCTGCAGCTCAATTTCACCATTGGACGTCCCGACAAAGCATGTTGTTTCATCAATTTCATGTCGATGTTTGGAAGTCCACAACCTTGCAATTTACGCGACATTTTCTACCTCGCACTGCTAAAATTTGGAACCAACTGCCTGGTGAAGAATTTCCAAACAGATACGACTTAGGGGCCTTCAAGAAGAGAGCATATTCCCTCCTCAAAGGCCGGCAACGCATCCCCGAGACCTCTGGTGTTACGGATGTTTGTAGGCGATGGTAATCACTTACCACCAGATGAGCCGCGTGCTCGTTTGCCCTCCTATGCCAAAAAAATAAAAATAAAATACTCGTCATCTTCTCGTCTCTGATCCCGCAGAACCTGAAGACTAGTTTTCAACCAGTGTGTGTTGCCAGGGATAATCTATAGCATTGAGACGTGGTCTTTAACTGTGGCCCTTATGGATAGATCAGAGTTAACAACGAGCTATTGAGATAGGTATGCTCGGATTTTTTTGCGCGTAAAAATTCGGATCGTGGATATCTGTCAAGAACCAAAGTTACCGACATTGCTCTCAGAATTCGCAAGTTAATGTGGCAACAGTCGCGCCACTTTGCTCGACGAACTGATAACCGATGTGGAAAAAAGGTTTTCAAGTGGTTACCACATGACACCGGGAGACGTATAGTTGGTATTTTCTCCACTAGATGGACTGACGACATTGTAAAAGTTGCGAGTAGCCAATGGTTACAAGCGGCTGATATACGTTCTATATAGCCTTTTATTGGGAAGGCATTTGTTCAACAGTGGACCTTTTCCGGACTATGATGATGATGACTAAGTAAAGCTTCGAAGCTTCGTTGTTATGCGTAAAAGCACTGGAAGTCAAGGTTCTCGATGACTTTTTTGACTCGGTCCAATCTCCTGTTTCCGGCAATGTAATGTTCATTTACAGCAGATGGTTCACTATTATCCATTAGGAAACTGAAATTTTGCCGGTAGATGACAATAAGGTCTACTCTGTCAGATAGAATCAAAACATGTCTGACGAAACGTGGAAGGCTAAACACTGCTGTCTATTTTTCGGTAATACAGGCGTGACGACATGTTTTACAGTTTTTATTACTAAGTTACTATCACTACAAGTATTTTTGACGTTGGCAAAACTAAATAGCATGGAACTGTAGATATTTCAGCTGGAAGTTTGATATTTGATCAACACTTAAAGTCAATATACGAGTCAGTAATCGCAATAAAAACCAAGGGTAGAATGAAGCTGCACGAGAGCGTCCCACACGCAGTCGCCGCAGTCTCACGGCACACCGGGACTTTCACGTACTACGCTGACGACGCAAATGAGGAGGGTTCGTTCGGAGAGCGGTGGCTGCAAGGCGCAAAGACATCCGCGATTATAACCTAAAGATGGCCATTAGAGATCGTAACAGCGTGGTGATAGAGGCCCTGGTGAAAATGGACGTCGGTGGGTCAGAATAATAAAAAACTCAAGAGTTCAAATTTTATTGTATGCGTAAGAATGTAGTTTTTAATTGTAGTTTTCTCTCCCTTTGGCAAGCGGATTGGCGCAGGCATTCGGAACGGTCATGCTCACGATAAAGTGTAGGCAAGCGGCGGCATCGTGTGTCGGGTCGCCCTCTTCCCTCACAAATGGTTGAGGAGGACGATGGCTGGCACGCGAGTCAACTCGTGAACGAGTGCTGCTTGAAGACACTGGTCCGTTCAGAATGCCTGTGCAAACCAGTTTGTCTCTTTTCTCTCTTGTAATAGTAATAGTATATATAATATTTGTAATAGTATATATAATAGTTATGTAAGATTAGCATCCCTAATAACTGTGTTCCCCGCTAAATATGTAATGCTCCCCATAGTAATGTAATTAATTAATAAATTTCTAAGTTAACCTAAAAAATGGCACGGACCCTGGAGTCTGTGGAAAAACTAATAAACCACATAAAAAAAAAAAAAAAAAGTCAATATCATGACGCCGTGTTTTAAATTGACTAATGTTTGATTAAAAAGCATTGACGCATGCTAAGCATATAGAAATAAATTATTTCGAATCGATCTAAATCATTTTCATCGGGAACCAGGACACCGATCGCTTGGGTGTACTTTTAGGTTTGCTATGGCAAAAATTCACTGTTCAGCAGCTGGTCTGTAAATGTTTTTCTAAATAATCTAAATATATAAAACTCAAAGGTGACTGACTGACTGACTGACATAGTGATCTATCAATGCACAGCCCAAACCACTGGACGGATCGGGCTGAAATTTGGCATACAGGTAGATGTTATGACGTAGGTATCCGCTATGAAAGGATTTTTATGAATTCTACCCCCAAGGGGATTAAATAGGGGATGAAAGTTTGTATGAAACTTTGTCAATTTTAAACTGATTGGGCTGAGACTTTGCATGCATAAAGCAACTACGACGTAGGCATCCCCTATGAAAGGATTTTGAGATGCAGGCTATATAAGAATATAAGATTAGAAACTTTTTAGTTTTAAATATACGAATTTCTGTAGAATTTTTAAATTCATTGAAACCGCCAAGATTGCCTTATCATAAGCTTAATCTGCGTGTGGGCGTTCCAATTATGTTGTTGCGAAATTTAAAACCACCAAAAGTTTGTAACGGTACGAGACTGCAAGTGAAAGCGTTACATCGCAATATAGTGGAAGCCACTATATTAACTGGGTGTGCGAAAGGGGAAACTGTATTTATACCACGAATCCCATTAATACCTAATGATATCAAGTTCGAATTTAAACGATTACAGTTTCCCCTAAAAGTCTGCTTTGCCATGACAATAAACAAGTCTCGGGGGCAAACTCTCAAATTTGCGGGTATTGACTTGAGAGAACATTGCTTCTCTCATGGGCAGTTTTATGTTGCTTGCTCACGAGTAATTCACCCAATTGCTTGATAGTGTTAGCGCCTAATGGCAGATTAGATAAGAATATTGTGTACAAAGAAGTTTTAAAGGCCATAATTTTTTACACAAGTTAAACAAAAGTAAAGCAGCAAAAACTATACCCAATTAGTAATAATACTTCTTAACGCGAGCGAAGCCGCGGGCAAAAGCTAGTGTAATATAAATCAGTAATCTCAAAAGTACTTCTTAACTCATTAACATCCAAAACTATATTTTTTAGCTTAGATAAGAAGTAAGTCACATTAAAACATGAAAGTAAGTTGCGTGTCAAATAGTTTTGGAATATAATATACTCAAAAAACCACATGCGGAATTGCAATTCAAGTCTTATGTTTCAATTTCAATTATCAAGTTTTCAGTGAGTTATTTGAAAATGTCTGTTATATTATACTGTCGTAAAGCTTATTATGATCCATCGATCAGTATGAACAACATATAAATAATTAAATGACAGTGAAAATCTTAACAAATTTAAAATAAATTATTAAACATCTATACCACAAAAATTTGACAAATATTATTTTAATTTCGTTGTTGTGTTTATCTAAAACCACTGACCTTGATTATTTCACCATAAGGTCCAAAATCAGTCAACTGAACACGTAAGGGAAAACCTACTGCTATTCTCCAAAACACTGTAACGCAGGGTAGGGTTTTTGCCTAGTCTCGGTTATCGCTCGACCGGGCTTAGCATAATATGCTGTTATCACAGAGATGAAGTTTAGTAACAGTAAGGGTATTCTGAACACTACTTTATTTAAATAGTTGGAGCGTGAATACAGACTACAACACATTGAGTTCTTCTGAGTGTTCATCCATTAGGACATCAAGCAACACAACCAGGAGCGTGAATCGGGCAGCTCGGGTGCGTTTGCAACGGAACTGGCAACACTTTGATTAATCAACGTTTTTTCTAGTCTGTGCTTGCTGTAGTCATATGAGATACTGTGATAGTGACTTTGAAGTTAACATCATCCGATACTGCAGATGACTCGTTAGTGTTGAACCAGCCGCTTAACAGGCAACAACTTCCCATTAAGCGAAACTTGTGACACTTAACTTTGATTTCTTAATATTGAACGTGAACCTTGAACTAATCAGTGTACATGAGTGATGCAAGATGACAAAAAAATATGTTTTTTTTATGCTATTGTGACGGCCCACCTGATGTTTAGTGACTAATTTCTGCCTATAACAGATGCATTTCATCACAAGTCACGAATTGCACTGCGCTCGTCACCTTGAAACATATTTGTTAAGTCTCATGTGCTTGTAATTTCACTGGTTCTCTAGGAATGCTGCCGCCACCACTTGGCGACCGATTTTCAATTGTTTTATACTTTAAGGCATACACGCCACAGCAATGATTAGTTAAGACCAGTAATGAACAAAATTTTGCAAGTTGAGTATTGGAGTAGCTATCGGGTTTGGACCGAGGCCATCGATCACCATCGAGGGGATTATAAACTGTAGATTAGGAATAAAACAAGAGTGATCTTGTGATTACCCGTGGGGTGCCGAGCCCGTGGGTTGCTAGCCTAGAATTTCACCCCTCCATCTCTTCCCGTGGATGTCGTAAGAGGCCACTTAGAATAACACACCAGAAGGTGGGCAGCAGCACTTCCTGAGGAACTGATATCTCACACTGCGATCCCCAAGCCGCCTGCTAAGCGTGTATGCAACTGCATATAATTAGGTATTAAAACACTCGTGTAATCTTATTATGAAACTCGCCTGCGGCTCGTTTCAAAAAACTACACTCATGTTTTAATACCCTCTATTATATGACTGTTGCTTAAACTACTATTATTAAACACACTTATATTATAAGTGAAATGTTCGTGACTCTTTCGCGCTGAAACGATTGAACCGATTTGGTTTAACTTGACAATATAATAGATCTACTTTTCACTATCATCATTTTTAATAATTGTCTTAGCGAGTGAAGCCTCATGGCACAGCTAACTAAAATATTCCCTGGACTTTTATTACTCTAATAACATTCTTTGGATGATCTATAGTCATTTGACACAAGATAATAATAATGATCACAATTTTTAAATCTGTTTTTTTTATCCCGTCTGAGAGCGAGCGCTATAAATGAGAATATCTAACGACGCGCGCGGTCAGAATCAGGATGGCTGGCATATTTTTGGATTTGCTAAAATTTATTATAGAATTTCCACACCACAGTGGGTAGTAAGATAATGTTACTGATGACTTACTTAAATCATTTCGTAATTGCAACGACCATTTTTTAAAATTTTCGATACTACTGCAGAAGTTATCTTCGAACAAACATACAAGTAAACATCAAACCTACCTTGGTCAGTATAATTATTAATAGTTTATTTCATAAGTCCCTACTGAGAATTAAACATTTGTCTTGCTGTGTGCAAAAAAATGCCATAACATGGCATTGTAACGGATACAGAGTTAAAATGCTTTTACGCATTCCCGTCCCGCCACGAGGGCGATGGTCGGGATATGTTGTACTCAGCTCCAACTACTCCCACAGCAGCAAGTGCCTCTACCGAATAAATAACACACGGTGTTCCACCTCTACCGCTTCTGGGCGGGACCGCAGGGACGCTTTAGCACTCAAGCATGGACCCGCCACGGTTGTCTGTGATAAAGTACGTAATATAACGGAGGACTGGTAAACCAGAAGCAAAGATAATTAGGATCAAATATTAGGTCCTTACATATGAAATTGGCGTTTTGTATGGGAGGAACAAAAAGTCGAATATTTTTTTATATAATATATTTAATTAATCAAAGTATGAACCATTATTTTCTATGCACTTTTGCCATCTCATAGGTAGTTCATTGATCCCTTTACTAAAAAAACCAGTCGGACGGTAATCAATAAAATCTTTGAAGGCGATTTGGACTGCCCCATCGGAGTTGAATTTTTTCCCTTGCAAGAAGTTATCCAAATTTCGAAAAAAATGGTAATCTGTTGGAGCAAGGTCCGGGGAGTACGGAGGATGTCTTAGACTTTCCAATTGAAGCTCTTCTAATTTAGTAGCCGTCTGTAGCGCAGTGTGTGGTCTAGCGTTGTCGTGAAGCAGCAGTGGCGTGGAGCGATTGACCAGCCTAGGTTGTTTAGCCGCTAGCTTTTCCATCATGGTTTGCAATTCCTGACAATAGACATCAGCCGTAATAGTCTGGCCAGATTTGAAAAAACTGTAATGAACAATACCGGCACTAGTCCACCAAACGCTTACAAGTAACTTTTTTGGGGTTAATTTTCGCTTGGGGCAGGATTTGGCTGGCTGGCCAGGATCTATCCATTGCGCTGAGCGCTTCCGATTATCGTAAAGAACCCATTTTTCATCACAGGTAATGATTCGGTTTAAAATACCTTCATTATTGTGCCGGTTTAGTAATGTAACGCAGCAGTCGACGCGCGTTTGCCGGTTTGTTTCAGTCAATTCGTGAGGTACCCACCTTTCAAGCTTTTTAATCTTCCCAATTTGCTTCAAGTGAATTAAAACAGTTTTATCACTAACATTGCAGCCTGCAGCTAACTCGGACGTGGTTTGCGATGGATCCGCTTCCACAATAGCCTTCAACTCTTCATTATCAACTTGAGTCTCAGGCCGTCCACGGGGCTTGTTCTGCAGGTCGAAATTTCCAGAACGAAAACGTTGGAACCAAAAACGAACTGTGTTTTCTTTTGCAACACGACCGCCACACACATCATTCACCCTTCGAGTTGTTTCCGCAGCACTAGTGCCACGGCGGAACTCGTACTCGTAAATAATGCGATATTTAAGGTTTTCCATTTTGTAAAATGAGTGACGCAAACAGAAAAAAACAGAAGAAAAAAAACAAATGAATGACGATCATCGAAGCACAAATACATGAGTCTATAGCTGTACAAATTTGAATTTGGAATTCCTTACCAAAGAGGAGAAATTCGTGATTAAAGTGGCCAGTACGAAAAACGCCAATTTCATATGTAAGGACCTAATATATACATGCAAAAATTCACCGAGTTTGAATACTTGGTATTTAAAATATGGCGAAAATAACGTTTATATGCGCTTCGTAGTCACTAACGTACAAAAAAACTATATTAAACCTTTGAACACGATTACATCTAAATTGTTAAGCGATTAAAAGGATGGGGATGATAAACAGGCTTCTTAAATTACTGGCTCTCAAGGACAACTGCTAATAGGTGATTTTTAACTTGCAGTGATGACTTACCGGGCCAACATTCGTAAAATTACTACCACCATGCTGTGAACTTCAGGCTGCACGGAATACAAACCATGAACTCTCTGCATAGATCTATCTCTGCAGTCTATAGCTATTGCCTCCGGACCATTACTGCTTCTAAACGATAGAATGAATGTGGTTGCAACAAATTACATATACGACGTGATCTCTGACCACGGTCACTACAACCTATTGGAAACGTCACTTTGTCTGGATTGGATGCCAATATACACGATATAGTTAAAAAATATTACCTGATGATGACATATATCAAATGAACCATTTCATCATCAGGTAGGCCAAAGCTCTTGTAATGTTGAGAGAAATGCGACGAAACATAGCATTACGTCGCACTTGGCTTATTTTTAGTCCACAGTTTATAGGGGGAGGAGTTCTATGTGATTATTAGTAGAATATTTTTCATACGATATGTTCTATTCCATTTTATGCTTCCCTAAAAAAATATGCTAGGATCAATATGTTGAGATTCCTTACTGCATTGTTTGCATTACTTATCTAGATCTAGGCAATTTACAACTTGCGTTGTTTTTGTGTATAAATCTTATTATACTTTTAGAGCTCATTATTCTAGATGGTTAAATTATATTAGGTAGGTACGCAAACGGGAGCCCCGTGGGGTGCCGGGTTAGAATTGCACCTCCCCATATCATCCCATGGGTGTCGTAAGAAGCGACTAAGGGATAAATACTGGAAGGTGGGCAGCAGCACCTTATGCCCCTCATGTGTCTATTTATACACTAAGAAGTATATAACCTCATGGATCAG
Organism: Plagodis pulveraria; assembly: GCA_963890685.1. Taxonomy (NCBI): domain Eukaryota; kingdom Metazoa; phylum Arthropoda; class Insecta; order Lepidoptera; family Geometridae; genus Plagodis; species Plagodis pulveraria. Next base: position 35,245,895 of record OY982955.1, read on the forward strand.
ATTTCAATCTTATAGAATACTAGCTGTATCTGCAACTTCGTTCGCAATTGCCGTACCTGCTGACTAATTATTTACATTTGAGCACTGTTTATCTCATATTAAGCAACGCGTCGGTCTGTAGCGTCAACGACGGTCTGCGGTGAAGCACTGTTAGTAAAGCATAGCTCAGAATAATCCCCCCCCTCCCTCTACCCATGGATGTCGTAAGAAGCGACAAAGGGTAACAGACCAGAATGTGGGCGGCAGCGCTTTCTGAGGAACTGAGATCTTTGCGATCCACAAGACGCCTGCCAAGCGTGGGGATTATGGGTAACTCCCCATAATGGGAGAAGCAGTGTTCAGCAGTGGATTAATACCTATAGTACAGTAACAAAATGTCAATAAAGAGATATCAGGCAGCTAAGCCATTGACAGTATGGCCTCAGTATAGAACAGTTGACTTTCTTTCACAGTTTTAAGGATAACTTCGTTGGTAGTTGTTCCTGTTCTTGATAACCCTGTATAAGTATGGAATTTCAGTAATATGTTTTTTTATGTTGTTGCGACGGAACAAGCCCGATGCCCACTTGAATGTTAGTGGACTAACCTCTGCCTATAACTGATTAATTTCGTCATGTGACGAATTGCACTGCGCCCGTCACACTGAGACATACAGTTGTTAAGTCTCATATACCTGTAAATTTACTGGCTCTCAAGGACTGCTGCCGGAACACACCGGTTGGTGCTTGGCGACAGATCTACTTGAGGGTGGTAGGTGGAGGAGCCAGGCAGGCATTCGAAAAATGCCCTTCCACCATGCGGTGAAGCTCGAGCCCGCGGCGGGATTCGAACCATCGACCTGCTGCACGGCAGTCCATAGCCAATGCCACTGAACCATCATTGCTTCAAAATGTCCGTATATTGTTGCGGTGTTACCTTAATTTATAGCTATAGGAGTAGTCCGACTTTGACAATAGCCCTATCTATTATGCCTATACGATAAAGTGCGAGCGCCGGCTTAAGATGAGCCGGTTTTTCAAATGTTCCTGTACATTCCGGGGTTCAAGTTATTTGAAACGAAATATTTAAGTTGTGATATCTGTAATTTCTGAATTAGAAAATGATGACTTTGAAATATTTACGGGACAATCTTTGAAGTACTAAAACGTTGCAATACAATGTGGGTTTGTTCCAAGGTTGCTGCTTGTCACCAATAGCATTTAACGTAGTAATCAATATTTTAATTGACAAGTTAATTAGTCATGAAAAAAAGTGGGGCTATCGGTTTAAGATCAATAACAGATACACAGAGTCCATCTTAGCTTTTGCTGACGATCTTGCAATACTGACACGTAATCCAAAACAATGTCAGGAACTTTTACGAGAAGTGGATGAGTTCTGTGCGTGGTCTGAAGGGTTGAGAACAAAACCAAGTAAATGCCATTGTCTGTGTCTGGGCAGACGGAATACCAAATTTACCTCGTACGATCCGGGACTCTTGATAGGAGGAGAATGTGTTTCCACAATTGCTGAATCTGTGCCATTTAAATTTCTTGGTAGAAAGATTGATCACAAAGGTCGCACACCATCTCTAGACGCAGTTGTCGATAGCTTTCTAAAAGATCTTAGTATGGTAGACCAACAACCAATAAATAACATTAAAAAAGCTTGGATATACGACAACTACTTAACATCACGTCTGACTTGGCCTTTTCTAGTATACGACATTACAAAATCACTTTTAACAAAGCTGGATGTAAACGTCATAAGGACATTGAAGTCTTGGTTGGGGCTAGCACTTTCGGCAGACCCATCTACTCTATTTAGGGATCAAACTAATTTTGGGATGAAATTAAAGAAACCATCGGAGCTCTATAAACACCTCAGAGTTACCAAAACGCACGTCTTATCAAAATCTCAAGACGATATAGTCGCATCTCTCCCAAAAGACAAAAGTGCCTCCGACCTTGACTCAAGGCTTCAATTCCACAAACAATTTATGATAGGTGCACAGACCAGCAAAGCGGGTTTTGGGTCGGAAAAGAAAATGGAGGATAAAGACGTTGTAAAATCTTTTCTACAGCAAGACGAAAATGATAGCTATAAAGTGCATGCAATGAGCTTAGAAATGCAGAGCGAATGGCTAACTATAGGTGAATTTTGTATCCCTCTGGCGTTAAAGTGGCGCACCTTGATATACGACTGGTCTCCTGCCTTATTAAAATTCTATCTAAACGCCTTTCAGATGACCCTCCCAGACCAAAGTAACTTAGTAAGATGGGGGAAAGCCACCGAAAAGTCTTGCGGTATCTGTCGGGAGGCGATCGGTACAGCTAGGCACTTGCTGGTAGGATGCAAGGTGCTCCTTGATAGGGGTCATTATTCACGTCGCCATGATAGAGTCCTCGAAATCATACGTGAAGCCGCGAGTCTCTCGGTAGCTAGAGCAAAAAAAGGTCTGACCACGAATAAACGACACGTCGATTTTGTAAAAGAAGGGTCATCTACAAAATCTAAATCCAAGCCTTACTCCATCTTAGGCGCAGCTCCCGATTGGACTCTTTTGATGGACACGTATGAAAAACATTACAAAATTCCTGAGGATGTTGGTATTTCGTCATCCAGACCAGACATATTTTTATACTCAAAATATCTAAAACGCATAGTACTCATAGAACTTACTGTGCCGTGGGAAACAAACATACCTAAAGACCACACAATAAAAACAAACAAATATTATGACCTAACAAATGAATTAACCAAAAACGGTTATGTGGTTAGTTTATATGCTGTAGAGGTTGGAGCAAGGGGTATACCAGCGAAATCCCTATATAACCTACTTAAAGACCTTGGCCTACCAAGAACAACCGTAACTTCCATCCTAGAACGTGTATCTAAGGCAGCATTAGTAGGATCTTATCAAATTTGGTTAGGTAGAGGAGGAGGCTCGAGTGGTGAAGGAGAGCATTGATGCATCATAAAGGGGCCCCTTAATCCTACTCCTGGGTTGCAAGTCCCAGGCCCCTCCAGCCTCTTCCTCTGCAACGCGATGGACCCGGCACCCGCACGGTGAATCCATGGAATGCTAAGTAATTCGTCTCTCGTCTCATTGTAACAAAATAGAATAATTAAAATTGTAAAAGTTAATAAATTACAACTAAGTATACATTTTGACTTTTATCCACTCTCCTAAGGGTACCGTGCTGAATTTCAGGATAAAAAGTATACAATGTATTATTTCGTATTATGAACTCTAATCATGCTAAGTTTCATTGAAATTTATTCAGTAGTTTTGGCATGATGCGCGATCCAAGATACAGACAGACAGTCAAACAATAATAAAAAGATTAGCCTGAACAACATCTTCGACCACATCATCACTTCAGGTGAGATAGTGGTCAAAGGCAAACCTATCAGGCAATAAAAATATACCATTTTTGGTTCTGTATCAGCTACAGAGAGCTCTCAAAAAATATTTTCAAAATATCTCCAATGTACAGAATAAGACTTATCACAGGTTTATTATACAAGCTAGAGAAGGATGGTATAACTTCCTGGTATAAGTATAAATGGAAGTTCCGCAATCTTTGTTAGAATAATATATATTATTTTATACCACTAAGTTTGCAAACAAGTATACGGCCCGCCTGATGGTAAGCAGTTCCCGTAACCCGGACGCTTGCAACACCAGGGGTATCACTCGCGCGTTGCCGACCCTGAACAAATCTCTTCACGCCCTTTTTGAAGAACCCCATGCTGTACTCCATCGGGAAAACCACGACGAGGAGCTCATTCCACAATCTGAGCTTCCGCGGAAGGAAGCTCCTTTGAGCCCGCACAGTACGAAACAATTCTGGTTTCAATGTGTGTGGTTGGGCTACCCGTCGATGGCCATGGTGGAAAGCCGTGAGCATCAAGTCGATTAATTACTTGGAACACTCTCCGTTGTACAAACGGTAGAACACACATAAGAAGGAAAAGTCTCTCCTCCGACTAAGGGGTTCTAAACCGTTTGTAAACTCGGGATCGTCAACAATTCTTATGGCACGTCGCTGAACCGAGTCAACAGGCCCAAGTGTGAAGACCGTGAATGAAACAGCCTGCGCTGCCATCATTAGACAATAACCGATACCGATTTAACGTGCCTTCTGAGTTCTGATGCATATTTATAATTTGATTTTAATGAATCCTTGAACTAGCCTGTAATTCAAATGGTTTTACACTTTTCAGTACTGGAAGTCAAGGACCAAAATAACGTCGCAAAGCAAAATTAAACTAACCCCTACAAATTCTTCCACTCCAGCAAGCACTGCCGAGCCCAAATTAAGACAGAAACTCGAATTTAGGGTAAAAAAATCGGGTAATTTCCCCTACGGCGGAGACAAAGCTCCGGGTAGAAAATGAGTGAAAAGATTCACTAATAAGGAAAAATTACCCCAGTCCTATTGTCGGCTTTTGAAGCTGAATGTAGCTAATGTTTGGAGTTTCTCCTCAAGTAATAGTAAGGGTGGGATATAGTACATTACAGAAGAAAGGGTTTACCTAAATTGTAGCAATGTAGTTTAAAAAAATATGTCATGTATAGCTAGAATATAGCGACATCAATAGTACAACTAGCAACATTGCATAAATAAAAATATCCGGTCGCGTCATCGTACACAAATTTAAATCCAATTACGAAAATTAGTCATGTTTGTAGTACAACGTAAGTTGAACTATAGATGTCGCTCCATTCCCATACGATGGTTAAGAATAATATGACAAATTAGAGTCAAACGTTATATTATGTGATGTTGGCTTAACGGTCAGGGTATAATCCCCGGTTAAAAGGGGAAAACGGCGCGAGTTAGAGTCCCGCATATGACTATAAATTTTCCTAACGTTGTAATTTTGCAATCATTATTCATTGCTGAAAAACGTGAAAAGTATAGTCATTATTATAAATTTCTATACAATAAACTCGTTTTATTTACAAATTTACGAGAAGAAAAAATATAGTCATGTGCGGGATTCGAACCCGCATCATCCTCCCCAACATCAAGTGATGTACTCCGCAGAGTATGCGTTATTGCAAAAATAAAAATATTATAATGATAGGGTTGCGTCATCATTAACAACTTTAAAGCTAATTGCAAAATTGGTCTTGTTTGTAGTATAACGTAAGTTGAACTATAGGTGTCGTACCATCCCCATACGATGGTAAAAGAGCGAGAGCAAAAATTAGAGTTGGTCAGAGCATACCCCGGCTATAGTGGTAGATGACGCGGGTTCGAATCCCGTACATGGCCATCATTATTCCGCTCGTAAATTTGTAATTATGTAATATATATTATGTATAATCCGCAAAGCATGCGTTACTGCAAAAGTAAAAATATTAAAATCGTTTTTCATTCCTGCAGAATTTGTTTTAATAAATCACAGTTGCGTAATAAGGTGGCGGGTAAGGATACAATACCAAAACTGCATTGGAAAATTGGGCCAGAATACAAAAAAAAAAAATAATATACCACAACCTCGTTCAAAAATGTGTTATAAAGTTCGTCATTCTTCCCTTATAAAATGTGCAGCGGGAAAAGTTATATGGAATTTCATTCCTGCCCTCCGTACAGGTGTAGGAATGTTATATTAAAATCCATACTTGCCATGCTAGTGTATTGTTGTATTTTTAGCTGCGAACATAAAAAATGTGTCAAATTCCAAAAAGTTTTATATCAAATAATTAGAAAAATAAGTTTTTTCTGTACTCGATTTTCAATTGAAGGAGCTTAGTTTTCTTCTGCCCTACGATAAAAAACCCACAATAATTAGTAAAAGAATTTCTTAAGGATCTTTTGTATATTCTGATTTTGGCAAATCAATATATTATTATTAATATTATAGTGATTAATAATAACAAATATTTTAAAAGTATTTTAAGAAAACCTTTAATTAATTATTTAATAAAACACTTAAAAAATCTTCGCTTCTAAAGAAGCGAAACGCGTCGAACACTCTTCCGGTTTGGCTGCGTGGCGTTTGTGACGTCACGTCGGCTTAATAGGAAATAAGGCGGAATTGTCACTAGATATATATCATTTTTATAAAGATTTTTTAAGTGTTTTATTAAATAATTAATTAAAGGTTTTTTTAAAATACTTATAAAATATTTGTTATTATTAAAAATGGATTTCCGCAAAGTAACGCCTGAATCTATTCTATATTATAGTGATTTGATAATTTAACAGTATGCTTTTAAATTATTCTAAATGTTTTTCCAAAATGTCATCTTTTAGTGAAAGTGACCATCATTGCATAAAGTAAACAAAGAAACATAATATTTTGGAAAATAACATAGTATCATAGTGTCAAAAATTACATAAATCATAAATCATAAATCATAAATCATTTATTCACTTGCGAGAATAGGTAAACAACATTTCATAACATTGTGGTCTTAAATAGGTTGCTTTAGTTCCTCTATCTCCGCTATATAAGCATGCAAGGGTTACATAAGTTACGCATGGGAAATATTGTTATCAGATAATATTATACAAAATATCAATATAAAAATGTCACACTTATAAAATAATACCCTCACTGATGTCATAATTCAAAAAATTAATGAAAAAATGTCGCTCTTACAAAATAATACACATATAACATAACTTAATACAAAATATCACACTTATAAAATAATACAATAATGTCATAAATTCAATAAAATTATTTTATATTTTTGTCATTAAGAAATTCATTGACAGTATAATACGATTTTTCTATCAAAAATTTGTTAAGAGCACATTTGAAAGTCCTTATCTCATTTTCAGCACGTATACTTTTTGGTACCTTATTGTAAATGATTGGGGCCATACAAAACAAACTACGGCGCAACAAAAAGGATTTGTATTTAATTGGCAGATGACGCAGTTGCCCCTCTCGCCTACTGGCTTCTTCATATTTAATAAATAGCTTCGGATAGGTTTTTACAAATACCGCTATTTCGCTGATATAAATCGACGGCATTGTTAAGAGTTTTAAGGTTCTGAAGTGTTCTTTGCATGAGTCAAGCGGTTTTAAGCCTAGTATTGCTCGAACACATCGTTTTTGCGCTATAAAAACTTTTAGTTTGTCCGTTGAGTTTCCCCAAAACAGGATACCATATCTAATTATCGGAGCGACATGAGCATGGTATGCTGTTAATAATGTATTTGTGTTTGATACTTTGCTCAATTTGTAAAGGGCATATGAAGATTTATATAGTTTCTTGCATATATTATCAATGTGATATTTCCATGTCAATTTATTATCAATAGTCAAACCTAAAAACTTTGTTACGTCAATTACGTTTAATTTATTATCCAGATAAGGTACGTGAAGGTTAGATGGTACTAAATCACGTTGTTTGAAGTCCATTAAGGTGGTTTTATCCAAATTTATCATTAAATTATTTGCATTAAGCCATTCAATTAAAGATGTCAAGGTTATATTAATGTCATTAAGAATATTATTAGAATGATTATCTACAAATAAGATCGTACTATCATCAGCAAATAATGTCATAGAATTTGTCATTATATGTGGAAGGTCGTTAATATAGCATAGAAATAAGAGGGGGCCTAATACACTGCCCTGGGGTACCCCATTATTTACTGTTCTTATTTCAGATTTATATTCTGTCTCTGTCAATGTTTTTGAACAGATTCTATTTATATGTGTTATTTGTTTTCTGTTATGTAGATAAGACTTAATTAGCTGTTGCGCTGTCCCCCTGATTCCATAACAATATAATTTGTTTAAAAGTATTTCGTGGCTAACGTGGTCAAAAGCTTTTGTCATATCGACAAATAATGCCATTACACATAATATATATTTCCGATTTTAATGTCATTGATCACTATCTTATCTGATGTTAAGAGATCGAAGATGTGGTCGAAGATGTTGTTCAGGCCAACCTTGAATTACTGATTCTGAAGGACAGCTGCCGGAACACATCGTAAGGTGCTTGGTGACAGATTCTCTACTTGAGTATCCTCTGAAAAACTGTCATGTCAAATAATGTCAAAACATAGTCATGGTGATCATTGGGCATTTGCAAAATGGTCACCACTATGTTGTAACGACTGTCATTCTAAGACAACATCCGGGACCGATGGCTTAACGTGTCCTACGAAGCAAGGAGGTGCTCAGTAGTAATTGAATGCCACTAGCGGTCACTCATCCAAGTTAAGACGGCAGAGGACGTTGCTTAACTTAGTTGATCTATAAAGAACGGCCAAACAAGCTACGCTAAGAGTGCTTCAAAATGCCTTCATGCGTTTGTGAAAAAGTGATTTTATCAATATACCAGATAATGCTTTTATTTATTAAAATTTTCAAGGACCATACAAGAAAGATAAGATCCTCGATAAAAAAACAACATAAGATCATTATAGCATAACCCATATTATATAGGCTTCAATTGAATCAAAAAGTTCCAACAGTGTAAGTAAATCGATTCAGTTAGATAAGTGCAATAGAAACGGCGAGCTTCGACGCTTCTTGTTGAAATATTCAAAGTGCACTTATTTACTTTGTCCTCGTCCCGACGCCGACGGGCGGTCAACTGTTATTTTTATTGGTCACAGGGCAATAAAAACGGTTGGACCGTTCGAAATGTAGTTACTGTTTCAGTAAGAATTATTTATTGGCACTCTTTTCCGATACCATAGCTTACATTTAATCTGATTTTAGTTTTAGTGATAATTTCCAAACCTTGTTTAGATATTTTTAACGTCTTTGTCGAGATCATTAACTACCAAGAGATCGAAGTCTTTTTCATTTAAGCTATCTAGAGTCAAGCTATCTAAGCTTTTTTAGTTTGTAGATAGTCTATTTACAAACTAAAAAAAATTACTCATCTATCAAGTGAGCGTGAAAGAACAACTGAAATTAATTAAAATTACACATTACTGTTACTCAAATGATTAAAGAGATTGAACTTTTATCTCTTTAATTATTAGTAAAACTATATAATAACATATTTCTCAGAGCGCTTGGTCATGCGACACGTGATATAAATGCTGATACCTATTTGGTTCAACAATTAAGCATTGCAATTCAACGGGGCAAAGATGCCAGCAACAGCATGCTGGGCTCGCTGCCAAATGGTAGTGGCAATTTGGACTGCCTGTGAGTGTGCAACGACTTGCAGCTTGCAGTCTAAGTGTTTACACTGTAGTGGCTGCATTCCGTGGGTTGCTGGGATAGAATGTAACCCCCCCCATATCTACCAGTATGTGTCGTAACAGGTGACTTAAGGTAATACACCACCAGAAGGTGGGCAGTAACACCTTCTAACGAATTGATATATCATACTGCGATCCCCAAGCCTGCCATGCGTGGGGATTATGGCGAACCCTCCTATATTGTGAGAGGCTATATTCAGCAGTGGACTATCATTCCGGCTGATATAGTAGTAGTTGTAGTGTTGTATATAATTCGTAGTATTTTTTTATTAAAATAAAAATATTTTTAGTATACTAGATCCCCCCACCACCCGAACCCTCTTCCCCCCACCACCCGAACCCTCTATCCCCCCACCACCCGAACCCTCTGGTTGTCCAGGCAGCGAACTATTTGAGTGCCTCATCCGACCCATACTTCCAACCTCCCCGTCGCCGACCACGGCAGGTATTGGACGACCCGGATGACCCCATCGCAGCCATTACGTTGGCAGCTTTAGCGTTGTCCGCAAGTCGTCCCGGTAACATCCCCAGGTGTGAGGTAATTAGAGGTTACACCATCAAACACCGAGCTCGCCGGCGAGCTAAAGGCAAAAATAAAGTCCCGATTAGTGTCTCTCCAAATAGTCACAGAGCAATATTCAATAGGGCCCATTCTCAACGGTACAACACTGCAGTTGTACCGGGGCATTTAGTTCCGATTCCCCCTTTGTCTCTCGGCAGCGAGACAAGCCGAGGTCCGAACCACAGTGGTGCCCTTGAGCTCGCTGTCACCCCTCCCGATAGTAGCGTGGCGTTTTCGGCGCCCGCAGGAGACGGAGGTATAAGGCGCTTTTCGCCTTATACGCCCGTCTCAGGTGGAGCTGAACGTCCGTATAGCGGTAGTCAGCATCTAAATCCTCCCTAAAAAAAAAAAAAAAAATATACTTAATGGCCAAACCAGCATGCATTCTCTAACTTGAAAATTATCTAAATTAAAGTTAGATTTGTCAAATTTATTGTATACGCATATACATCTTTCTGTAAGAAAACATCATCACATGTATAGCTGCGAAAGCGGAGGAGAAAACTTTAGAATATACACTTAAGTTCGTCAGAATACAACATTATTAAAAAATAAACCTAACATTATTTTAGAGAGTTTATGAGAGTAAATATTATAATTAGTAGATATTATAAAGATTATAGGAATTATTTCATATAAGCACGCTGGAATCGAGATATAAGACAGGAAAAAAGAAATTGTTGTACTGTTCAATTACACTAGATAACATTAAAAATAAGTTTTATTTTACATTGCCTTTTGCGTTCCTACACTGTGGCAGTTTTATTTCAAGTTGCCTTTTTCCAACAACTGAACTTGATTACAAGGCATTCTTTCTAAAGCATTACATTTTATTCGTTTTCTTCCATCGACATCTTCTGTTAAAATTTAATTTGTCTGTCTGTTTTTCATTTCAAAATAAATTGGATGCGATAACAATTCTAATCGGCTAAGATCAATACAATAAGTTGTAAAATAATAACAAATATAACATCTGTAGGACAGCATCACCTGTAGGAGACCTAATCACCCATGTTTTGTCAGACATATTCTGGTTCTTTCTGATAGGAAGCTAGCCTTCTGTTCCAGGACACAAAATATATTATTAAAACGACTGATTATTATTTGGAACAACTTTTTGTCTGTGGCTGTATCAGCTTTTAAGTCTTATTGGTAATTTGCTGCGTCCAATCTGTCCACCTCCTATGACACAATCGTCCAAACTGCTCACGTTTTTTTATCCCGCGACGCCCCGTAACGTTTTTTTGTAGTACTAAGTAGTTTTCCATTACCTAAACATGTCACCCTAACATCCCCATACCCCAATATATTACCTATACCATACAAAAAATAACATTTTCATACATTTAGTTTGACTGGATCAAACAGCGAATAAAAATATATTTTTCCAGATTTTGAGGTATTTTGTTTTTTAATCGAGTTTATTTGTGGCAGTCTCCAATCAACATATAAGCTTCTTGGTACCAATGCAATCCTCATCATATTCTCTTTACGAGAAAAGAAATGAAAATAGACCTTTTCATGGAAAATTTTACAGGAAAATGGGTTTGAACAGACGACGAAAATGGCGGGAAACGGCATTTTTTATATATTTTTTTTATTTATTTTTTCCGAAACTATTCCACCTACAACTTTGTTTTTTTTTTAATGTGTGTATTTATTATGGTTCTTTACCCATGAATAATACCAGATTGTAAGGATAAATATTTTATAAGTAGTAACGAGATTAAAACAACGCGATTTTTTTTAAGAATTTTGGCGGGAAAACTGTACATAAGCGGATTTTATTTTTTTTCTCAAAAACTATACCACCTACGAATTTGGTTTTTCTTTTGATATGATTATTCAGATGTAATCTATACACCTGAATTGTTTCAGATGTTTAGGTTTACAGGTTTAAAAGTAGTTACGAGATTATTTATTACGTAAATTTCGATCGGTGAGTGTTTGCGCGGCAAAATGCATCGAGTGAAAGTTATTTTTTTTCATTTCATGATTTGAGTAACTTCTCGTTACCATAGAGTAATGCGGTTTTTTTAGTTGTATAGCCAATGATAATAGCTTACTAACAACGTTTAAATAATAACGATCGGATAAATACAAGCTTTACACTAAACCTTTTTTTTAGACCACCGGAATTCCAGCCGTAACAAAAACAGGGGTCAAATAAAAAAATCTATAAAAAAAAAAGTTATCAATCCTTATCCTTTTAATTTCTTTTAACATCGTTATTGACTTATTGCCTATACAAATGCAAAATTACAGCTTTCTAGGTTAATTACTTTAGAAGTAGTTACGAGATTATTTTTAAATGACATAAATCTATACAAAATTTTGGCGCCAAAATGTAATTTGAGCTGGTTTCAGATTTCATGTCAATTTTAAACATACTTTCTGTTATATCAGAATATTATGGATATTTTCTCGCATAGCCAAGGATCCATCCTCACGAAAACCGTTTGAATTATGAAAATCGAACTTACGCAGATTTTATGGTGAATATGTAAACACGACTATTGACCGCTAACCGGCAGGCCGGTTGGGACACATAAGGGAAATCCGGCAGACCGGAGGATACGCGCCTAAGGATAAGATACCATGAGGTGTTTTTGTGAAATTTTGCTGTAATCAACACGTAGCTCAAATTATGTCTTAAATCGATACCTTAATGTTTGCTTGAAGACTTTGGGTCTATTTAATTTGAATCGCACCATGTTTATTACTGTATCATCCGGATTGTGTACTGCTGAACACAGCCTCCCCATTTGCGGGGCTTTACCATAGAAAATATGAAATATTAAATTACAGGCACAAGGGACTTTTAACATCAGGTGGTCCTCGTGCTCATTCCGTAAAATACACATAAACAAACACAAAAAGAAATATATAAAAAAAACTTTATCACAAAGAATAAAATTTGAAAAGAAAACTTATATATGTGTTTTAAAGTTTTTTTATAATATATATTTATATTTTTCCCGACGCGCAGCGGACGGCTTAAAGGCAATTTGAGAACTCGAAAACTTTCTCCCGAGTGATACACAGTGCTTCATATTACACCTACGAGGAAAATAAAATCATTATAATTTTACTCGCTCTTATCTCGAGACTTCTCAGGCAGTAAGTTCTTTATGACTTATTGAGCTGCATTTCTTATTTCTATTAAAAAATCGTCACTTTCACTATTATATGATATTTTTGGAAATTATTTAGAATAATCAAAAGCGTACTGTTAAGGTAATAAAAACAAAATTTAACCAAACATAACAAATTGCCGCGCTTTTTTTCTCGAAGTGCAATAAAAGGTTGCCAACCTCCTTTCATTGAAAATCGAGTACATATAAAAATCACACCTCTTTTTCTAATTATTTGGTATAAAACCTTTTAGAGATTGTATTTTTTTATGTTAATGGAGAAATGACGAACTTTATAACCTGTTTTTGAACGAGTAATGAGACGCTTTCTGAGTAGGTGTGGTATATATCTTCTAACATTAAATGGTAAGAAATTACTTGTTAAGTTGAGAGAGCGAGAGAGAGTTTCTCATTTTCATGGACCATCTCACACTGTTTTGAAACAGCGTAATACCAAGTTCAACAATTTTTTCAGACTATAAGGTGGATTCAGTAGTGAAGCAGTGATGGCTCAGTGGCATTGGCTATGGACTGCCGTGCCGCAGGTCCATGGTTCGAATCCCGCCACGGGCTTGAGCTTCGCCGCATGGTGGAAGGGCATTTTGCGAATGCCCGCCTGGCTAGCGACCACCCTCAAGTGAAAAATCTGTCGCCAATCGCCTAACGGTGTGTTCCGGCAGCAGTTCTTGAGAGCCAGTGAAATTACAGGCACATGAGACTTAACAATTATGTCTCAAGGTGACGGGCCCAGTGCAATCCGTGACTTGTGACGAAATGCATCTGTTATAGGCAGAGGTTAGTCCGCTTAACATCAGGCGGGCCTCGTGCTTGATCAGTCACAAAAAAAGAAAAAAATAATATTTTAAAAATGTCGTTATATATTTATTTACTTTTATATCCCCCGATTTATCGTTTCTCGAACATTTTATTAACTATTTTCAACGAATCGACATCCGTTGTGGGATTTATCAAAATTTTCAATTTAGCTTTTACTTTAAATTTTTTAGAGAGTACATTAAGTTCGCTTTGTCGACTTCCTACTCTTGTTTTGATTATATATCACTTCGTAAAATAACCACACGCTGCTTTACTACCCTCAAGTAAGAACAATGGTCGCAGCTTAGCAGGAGAAGATTCCACAATGGTACAAAGAGGATAGAAGTGACTCGGTACCATGAAGACCCTTTTTATACAAAAATGTTATGCATCCGAAATGAAGGAACTGATAAGTTCTAACTACAGTAAGGAAATTACTCATCTATGTTTAGCAGTTTTCGATTTAGGCCTTATAATCGTCGGGATGAAGCTAGGAGTTTAAGTACTGATTTAATACAAAGGATAATTTTCATCATCATTATCACTTTTTATCATTGCCTACGCGGTTATCATTAGTTGTCCATTCGATTATTGTTATGTAATTTTTCTATTTGATTTTACTTAAACGACTTATTTGTATATGAGTCGTTTAAGTAACAATATTTGTAAATGAAACTAATATCGCAACATATAGATATTAGTTGTACATAGAAACGTTATGTACGGTCAAGTTAATTGCATGCCGAATCCACAAATACATCTTTAGCTTAGTTCTACTTCATCGAGAATATTAATATGTAAGCTGAAAATACTAGGTACCCAGCAGCAACGAACAGTAAACTCAACAGTTTTATTTGTATTATGCATATTTTCTACATTTAGAAAGGTACCTCACTAGCACGGTCAGTGTTGCTAGAAACATCCAACGAAATAAATACTTCGAACAGTAAGGACCTTAGATACCACTCGCTACATAGACACTTTCGTGTTACACGAACTTTCTTTTATACGCTGCTGTATCCTTTATAAAAGGTGAATAATTTAAGGCACACCAAAAATGTCTCTAAACTATATTATAAACTCAATTTAAAATGTATTTAAAATGTTTGTATTATAATACAAACACACACAGAGCACGCACACCGACAAACACAAAATTACAATAAAAAACACAAATATTTTTTTTATTAAGGTACTGGTCAATGCCTTATAAGTTTAATAATATTCTCATAAATACTATATTATAGTTCTAAATTGATAAACACGGACAGGATATGATTTCCTTGCTTTAGCTCAACAGATCCTAGAGATGGCGTTAGCAGTATCGGATCGGAGACATTTGTTGTAATAATCTACCTACAAAAGATTTACAATACAAAGGGCTCGCTGGAAAAATTTTTAATTGAGTATAAATTGTGAACTCATCATTCCTTTCGCTGCTACAATCTTAAAAAGTAGATCGCCGCTCCATGTTAATTTTATTATTTTACCCCATTGGCATCGGCGATAATGATAACAATAGAATTTTATTCGTATAGTGGTCCTGACGATGTCAACTTATTTATTGGACAATTAAATACGCAAGACAACATTTGCTTCATACATAACCTTTTACGGACGTTACTGTGCAGTGAGTGTAACATATTTTTGGCAAGACTCATCTGATTATTTTTGATTTGTGTATTGCCGGCCAGTGGTCATATAAGAACGCCAATAACTATGTGTACTGTAAATCCCAACTTGAAGCATGTGTAACCATAACGAGGATTGATTAAAATACTTGTGATATTTACTACTGCGTTATGTATATATTGGGGTTTTCAGGGAGGTTCATCAATTTGTTCTAAAGGTTAGCCATAATTGAAGATGCCATTGAGCCCAACACAATGTCAATAAAGTAATGTTACAGGTTCAATTAGGTACATAGCAGGTGTTGGCTATTTACACGCCTTACGAAATAGTTTAAATTGTCATTATAATAATTACACTATATAGGGTTATTGGTAAAATGCTAACAACCTCTTAGGGTTGACTTCTGCTAGTCCTAACAAACATTTTGAGATAAAATATTTTATTTTATTTTTTGAGCTAAGACCGCCCGTCTTGGCAACATTGGACCGCGTCGCGCTCCTTTGAATAGACTTTTGAATATTTTTATCGAGCTAGGTAATATAAAATATTAAATTACAGGCACAATAGACTTTTACCATCAGGTCGTCCTTGTGCTTATTCCGTCAAATAAACAGAAACAAACACAAAACAATAAAAAATTCAAAATAAAAACTAACATCTCAAAATGTTTCTAAGGACTAGCAGGAGTCAACCCTAAGAGGTTACTAGCATTTTACCAATAACCCTGTAGCAGCTCAGGCGCTCCTGGGTTTAAAATGTCTCAGTTCAACATCAGGTCAGGTCTGACGTAGTCAAAGTACAAAACACCAAATCATGAAATCGGGGTTTAACCAGTTAGACCTAGGTTTAACGAACAAATATCTACAATAGCTTACCTTATTTTACTCATTGGCATGTGTATTTTGTACCCAGAGTGGTCATGCTCACAGAAAGGTGTTGTCTAGCAGCGGTGTAGGGTTGAGTCACTATCTGGCCTTAAAAAATGATTGAGGAAGGCGATGGCTGGCACATGCGTCAACTCGAGTCAACTCGGGTGCTGCTATAGAGGACACTAGTCTGCTCTGAATACTACTGCTAATGACATTGAAATATGCAATTAAGACTTACGGAAAAAAAGAAAACAATAAATTTGAAAAAATATATGACACTAACTATGAAGACAAAAAAACATTTTAACGATCAGGAAAAAAATAACTGCTAAGAAAATATTATCTTTTATCAGTGATCTACCTTAGAATGTTGTATGTTTCCTAGTTTCCTTTAAATAAAAAATTGTCATAGTTGAAAAAAGTCACAGATCCAAATCGAGGACTCCACAGATGAGAGTAGGTACAATTATAAAAAAAAACGAATATCTTATTACAAGGGTAGTAATTCTACGACAGCTCTGGCGCTGTGGGTACGCAGTGTTTTAGTCTTCTCGCTACCTCGTCGCAGCGTAACGCCACTGCTCCTCGCCGGGAGTAGATTTGCGTAACTTCCCCATCGTCTCGCTTTTAAAAAACACTAGGGGTATGGCAGACACGACTGTATGGAAGTCGGGTGCCCAGATTCGATTCTGTCACACACAATAAATCGACCTAATCTACGCCACCTGAATAATTAGTTTTGTACTTTAACTAAGACTTTGTCAGACCTGAGCTTCGATGTTTGACTATGACATAATATACAAAATTTGTAAGCGGGTGAGAATGTAAAGATGTTTGTTTCTCTTTCACACTGAAACTTCTGAACCGATTTGGATGAAACTTGAAGTATTGGTAGTATTGACCCTGGATTAACACAAAGGAGATACATCCGCATCATCACTTTTCATCATTGTCCACGCTGGTAAAACAGCAGGGTGTAGTAATAAGCATTACAATTCAATAGGGCAATGCTGCCAGCATGCTGGGTACGCTGCCAACTGCTGGTGTGCTGGAGCATTTGGACTGCCTGTGAGTCTGCATTGACTTGTAGTTGCTGTAGTGATGTATATAGTTCTTAGTATTTTAACATGCAACAATAATATCAAACTCATTCATAAATACATAACATCATGGGTGTTTTCTGGAGGGGTAAGCAGAGACCACTGCTGGCTTACTTCTCTCTCACTTAATTCTATGAATAAACATTCATTTATTCTACCTACTTAGGTACCTATTTAGGTAGAATCCTAATACAATAGAAGAGGCAAATGCCTCATCTGATAATCTTCTACTGTTATTTGAATGTAAGGTAGACATAGAGCTAGGTACAGAATTTATTCATGCCTACGTTTCCGGGCACACAGAGAATACCAAATTCCCTCTGGGAGGTATCAAAGTTACCTAGTTTATTAGTTTCTCTGAGGATTGAAAGAATAGGAATTCAGGACGATTTACACGATGCATAAATATCTTAAAGTGAATTCATGTTTATTTTATTTCACTTCCAAAAAGGAAGTACGGCGGTTTTATGTTTTAGAAGTGATTTTTAATCATGACATTAATGATGTCATCAGTAAATCAAAGCGGTCAAGACAAAATATCTCGTATGTTTTCAAATGTTGAAGCGTTGATAGCGTAGCTTGCTTATTCGTTCTTGATCAATCAGTTAAAAGTAACGTCCGAAGATTGAAGATTGAAGATGATAGCATTCGAAAAATGCCACCATGCAAAATAAACTATTATTATTCAAGTTAAGTAATTATTTATTTAATTATTTAATTTTTTTAGAAAACTACCTGTGAGATAACTTTTTTTTTATGATATTGTGACGGATCAAGCACGAGGCCCGCCCGATGTAACCTGTTACCTCTGCTTATAAAGATGCATTTTGTCACAAGTCACGAATTGCACTGCGCCCGTCACCTTGAGACATAGTTGTTAAGTCTCATGTGCCTGTAATTTCACTGGCTATCAAGGACTGCTACCGGAACACACCGTTAGGTGCTTGGTGACAGATTTTCTCTTGAGGGTGGTAGCTAGCTAGGCGGGCATTCGCAAAATGCCCTATCACCATGCTGTAACGATTGCCATCCTAAGACAACAACCGGGACCGACGGCTTAACGTGCCCTCCGAAGCACGGAAGCGCTCAGTAGTAATGACACTAGCGGTCACCCATCCTCATGACTGCGGACGACGTTGCTTAACTTTGCTGATCGGTTAAGAACAGCTAAGTAAACTTCGCTACGAGCGCTTCATTAATTTATATTTAAACTGAATAATATTATTTTTTCGTGTAAAAGTTATGGAGTGACATTTTGCTACGTTGATATCTAACTTGTTACGTTCGAATCTATTTAAGTTGTCCTGTATGAGAAGGCAGTCAATTAATTGTAATGATAACAAATTAAATTTCATTCAAAATTCATATCAACAGCATTTAAGACAAAACGTGAATGCATGAAACAATTAGTGATTATATCGTTAGTAAATATATTTTAAAGCAGTGGGCCCAATTAAGAACCCTGTGCAACCCCAGAGGGTACATACCTCCAAGGAGAAGAGTACATTTACAGCCTGAGATCTGTTATCGACGTATGAATTGACCCACCTATATAGATTATCATGTATTCCGGCAAATAGAATCTTTTGCAAAAGTAAAGCATGGTCAATACGATCAAAACATTTGCTATAATCAGTATATATAGAGTCAACTTGCCCCCCTGAGTCCATACTGGCGGTTGTATACTCAATGAACGACAGCAAGTTGTATGTTGTAGATCTATGTTTAAGGAAACCGTGTTGTTCGTTTCAGCGGGATCCATGGTGGCAATCATAAGCCATTATTGATTTTTGAAACCTGTCATGAATTTTTTTTTAGTGGGTATTCAAATTTATTCAAAACATCACTCAGTTATCGTTTTCAAAGAATAAATGGTCGCATCTACGTCCGTTAAAATACCCGTGTATTTTATTATAGATTCCTAGTTAAAAAAGTCAAGCTGTAGAAGCGAGACCTCGGTGGTGAGATTTCGATCGTGCGCTCGAAGAGTGAAGACCTCCGGATGATGCTTCGTGTATAATCGAAACGCCTAAAAAACTGGCCAAGTACGAGTCGAGTCTCGTTCTTTTAGGATTACGCATAGCATGAAATATAAAAAATATTACAAATTGTAATGGTCTTAAATTGTCATTTTTTTTCAAAACTACAAATTCACGAGGGAAAAAAATATAGACATGTGCGGAGTTCGAACCTGCGTCCATCCACCCCTTTAGCCGGGGTAGGTATGCTCTGACCGACTGTCATGTTAGCTCAGTCACGGGACTATATTTTTCTCCCTCGTAAATTTGTAGTTTTGTAAATATACGAGTCATTATAAATTACCATTTTTACATAATAATAAAATAAAAAATGGCTTGGGGTTGCTTTGGGTGTTTGGACTAGGGTGCAATTTGTAGATTTTTGTATTTTCAGACAAATCTTCATGTATTGAAGTGCATTTAATTGAATGTTTCGTCATATTGGGTCAACGTACAACATGAAATAATTGAAACTCATCCCGCTTACGAACTAGAAATCCGATGAATACGAACGGAAGGACATTGGAACCCTAAAATATCTTAAGAACCAAGGGTAAATTCGTTTATTAAAGAAAATATCGTAACTTACTTACATTATTATTTCCTATAATGTACAAGGTAAAATTCATTTATTGCCTTGAAAATATGTACATTAAGTAGGAATATTCAATCATTATGTTTGAATTATATCACATTTAGATAAGCCCAAACAACGATCCATCATATTTAATACCTAAAGACGTCATATCCGTCTCAAGTCGTCCTTATATTATATTCTACCCTCCTTTTAGAATATTTGTCTGGCGTCATACTGTAAGCAATGTAACGAATACACAACGGTATTTTCAGGAAATAAACTAATCTAACGTGACAGGTGTGCCAGCTAAGACTTTATTATTTAGTTCCTTTATGTGAAAGTATTCAAATATTATTTATATATACTTTTTATATGCGAAAGTTGACAAACTAGTCGCTGCCTATGTACAGTCGCCTGCAATGATAAGTATATACTTCGTAATTTTCATAATAATGTGATGTCACTAAATACTTAGATTGAAGTTAATATACACATGAGTGAACCATTTCAATTTATTCTTTGATTTTAAGATAATTCTGTGTACATAGAGAGACACGTAAGTCCTTGCCACAATTTTGAAAATTGCAATGTGTGTAATTATTATTGCAGCCGACTGTACATCGGTAATACGGGCATCATTGCTAATGCTTTGCCAACCATTTCTCAGGACTCCATTCATGAATCTTATAATACGGTTAGAAGATTTTAGACCTGAGGACAATCCTCAGTTGGAAAACTCTACAACTTACAGTCACGTGGCAAAAACAGATGATTAAATCGAGTAGAACGATACTGAGATCTATATATTGCGGGTGGCTCTTCTGGCGATAGCGGCAAGTTCGGATGTAACTAACTTAGGTAAGCTTACGTTATAACATTTACTATGTATATAAATTCCAATTTTTTCATTCATTATATATTCATTTCATCACAAAGATCATTAATTTTATTTTAACAGTGTAATGTTTGCATTAACACCTGCTAATATTATGCTAATTACAACCACGAGCAAAATTGGAACCTTTTTCGAGAGCAACATCACCCAACTTCCCGCTTCTTCCTCTTAAGATGGTTATACAATAGGAACGAAAGGAAAAATTTGAGCTATGACTCACTTACCATGATAGCTTAATTGGCAGAGCATGTCTCGGTTGTAGGGACGGATGGTCACGGGTTATAATCCCGCTCGTGGTTATTTTTTTTCCTTTTGCTGTAATTTTGTAACCACTATGATTTTATAACGTAACATGCCTGTTCTATTTGTAGATTATTCGCATTGAACTATCTTTTATCTATTTATATAAAGAAGCGTTCTTCTTTTTTTTTTTTTTTTTTGGGCTTTTTTATTTTATTCGAGCGCTCTTAATGAAAAACCCTTTACGCATGTATGTAAAAGGTTCTTCGCTCGAAGAAGTGATGGCTCAATCGCATTGGCTATGGACTGCCGCGCAGCAGGTCCATGGTTTGAATCCCGCCGCGGGCTTGAGCTTCACCGCATGGTGGAAGGGCATTTGCGAATGCCCGCATGGCTAGCGACCACCCTCAAGTAGAAAATATGTCGCCAAGCTTCTAACGGTGTGTTCCGGCAGCAGTCCTTGAGAGCCAATGAAATTACAGGTACATGAGACTTAACAACTTTACTATGTCTCAAGGTGACGGGCGCAGTGCAATTCGTGACTTGTAACGAAATGCATGTTGTAGGCAGAGGTTAGTCCGCTTAACATCAGGTGGGCCTCGAGCTTATACCGTCACAATAAGATAAAAAAAAAACTTTAAAATATTAATAAAACCTGTTTAAGTGATATTGCCACAATTTTTAATTTTAACCCCTCATTTGTGGAATCTGTCAATGGGGTACGACCGAGCTGTCCTGAAATGTCCACGTTTTTTTTATCCCGCGACTCCCCGTAACGTTGTTTTTAATAATAAGTTGTTTTCCATTACCTAAACATGTCACCCTAATATCCCCATACCCTAATATAAATCACCTTTACCATACAAAAATAACATTTTCATCCATTTAGTTTGAGTGGATCAAACAGCGAATGTAAATATATTTTTACAGATTTTCAGGTATTTTGTTTTTTAATCGAGTTTATTTGTGGCAATCTCCAATCAACATATAAACTTCTTGGTACCAATGCAGTCGTCATCATATTCGCTTTACGGGAAAATAAATTAAAATTGTCAAATTTGAAGCGCTCGTAGCGAAGTTTGCTTAGCTGTTCATAAACGATCAGAAAAGTTAAGCAGTGTCCGCCGCGGTCATGAGTTGGATGGATGACCGCTAGTGACATTACTACTGAGCGTTTCTGTGCTTCCAAGGGCACGTTCAACCGTTGGTCTCGGTTGAAGTTATAGCATGGCGATAGGGCTTTATGCAAATGTGCGCCTGGCTAGCTAGCACCCTCAAGTAGAAAATCTGTCGCCAAGCACCTAGCGGTGTGTTTCGATAGCTGTTCTTGAGACTCAGAACAATACATACGGTAACAATACATGTGGTCGAATAATGTTTTCTGAAATATATATTCGACCACATCAACACTTAATTGTTTTTTTTTTTATTTCAAACAGATTTTGAAACTTTTACACATATAAATATGACATAGAAAGGGTCATCAGTAATTCGATACATACATACCTTTTCCGATTCTTATATAATAGGTTTTGTTAGCTCGATACCAAAATTTGTAAACGGAAAACTTATAAATAAATAGAGATATTTGGAGTTGAATCTAACAATTTGTTTTGATAGACATTTCGCGGATTTCAATAAGATATGACATTGATAGCTCTGTTTGAATAACCTCATGGACTTTCTGAAATACTAACAATAGGACATTTATATTGTAAAGATGTTTTTATTCTGTTAAACGGTTATCTACAGCAGTATGACCGTGAGGTATCACGCTACAACAGTACTTTCCTGTGGGTGTCATTAAAAACATGATGATATGCTGCGTGGTGGTGGGGCATTTAACAAATGCCCACCTGGCTAGCTACCACCCTCAAGTAGAAAATCTGTCACCAATGACCTAAAAGTGTTTGCTTCTGTTTTAAGGCCGGTCGCATGCCTGCATGTATGCATGAGAGAGATTTTGAAGCGCTCGTAGCGTAGTTTGCTTAGTCGTTCTTACTCGATCAGGAGCGTCGTCTGCTATAACCCCACACTGAGAAAAATCTAAAGTCAAAAGCGCCCTAATGACGGCAAATTTATATGGTATAAGGCGAAAAACCGACCAAACGTACAAAAACGCCTTCCAACTAGAAGGCGTTAAACGATGTCAGTGAAGGCGAATGTTTCTTTTCGTCTTCATTTAAGGTGTATTTTGTGGTCTTTCTTAAATATTGACTTTTTGATGAGGCAGATTAAGTCGTACGTTATAGTGATAATCACCGTATATAAACCGCCGTAAAAGTAAGGTATATTTTATGGTCAATACTGCAATTATTATCGTAATATAACAAGTTCAATTGAAAATACTTTACGGAAGGCTTTTTTAACGGTTGTGTTTATTATAAAACATGGTACATTTTTATATATTATTTTTTTTAAATATTTGTTTTTTGTGAAAAAAAAAACAAGTCACGGAAAATGTGGTATTCTATTTCGATCCAATTTTTGTACATGTCACAATTCGGTCTCAATCCCTTCATATCTGTTATGGTTTAACAAGGTAAGTTCACCTTTATATTAAAACCTCTGGTAATATATCAGAGCATAATGTTATATATGTGTTTTACTTAATTAATATTCTCGTATCACGAATTCAAAAGAAAATATTTGAAAATAATATTGTGATAAAGGAATTTAAATAAAATATACACTTAGACATTCAGATATTTCAATTTATTCTGTACAATATATCATTTTATTAATAGTTTGTGTTTACTCTCAATGACATATACATTCTCTGTACAATGTGAATATATCAAAATAATAGTAAAACCACTTTTATCTTTTCAAAATCATTTATGGTGTTATTTTTTATTAACTGTTTGTAATTATTACTTATATTTATACTCGAGATCAATGGCTTTCCATCATTCTGTGCAGTGTTATTTCTGTATAGCTTACAGTGTCTTCCTTAGGAACTAATTCCTTAATTATCAATTCAAAAAACAAAGAAACAAAAACAATACACTATTAACCACACCAAAGGTATAATTATTATTAATGATGAAACTTACTTTCAATATTCATCGAGAGATTACAGTGCAATTTAAAATTGACAACATTTATGCAAATATTAATTTATTTTACTTAAATATAAATAGCTTGATCACTTACAAATTATGTGTTGGCACATACAATATATTTACAAAGGGTTTTACATACAATAACATTTATCACACTTGTTAATATTACGTGGATATTTTGTGGTTTTCATGGAAACAATAATCATTTTTCACTGATGTCGTTTACACGTGTTGCGCATAGTCTACCATTTTATTTGACAATAAGTCAACGACCTGGGCATTTGGGTAATGAACAACATTATCGAAATTTATCAATATTATACCAAGGTCATAGCATAATGCATTTCTATAAATATACTCATATATTAATAGAAATATAAAAAGCTTAGCGCTAGGTCTTCGAAGCTCTTTCCATGGAACCTAATTTCGCCATATTTTTAATACCAAGTGTTCAAACTCATTGAATGCATGTCCTTGAGTCTAGAACATATGCCAGCACTTCGTTTCATTATTTATTTTATTTTTAATTGTGAAAATAACAATTTCCATACAAAACGGTACCTATTTTTACGGGAAACAGGCAAAACAGAGTCATATAATGAAGAATCGAGGAAATGCATACACATTTCGCCTTGTTTAAATATTTGGTATTTTAAATATGACGAACCTACGTTTGTATGGAAAGAGCTACGAAAACACTAACCTTAAATATCGCAATTTGAAGCGTGTTTCATAATTTTGTTCTGGAGCTTTTTGTGCTTACTAGTAGGTAAAAGTGGCAGGTTTGGATCGATTCTAATGTCAGTATAAGAGTCTATTATCTTTTATTTCACAAATATACCTACTTCCGAACCGAGCGGTTAAGGTCAGATACTGTGATTTTACAAAATGTATGCCCATTTCATAATTGTAAGCTTTTACAATACAGCAGTCTTATTGACTAACAGAATGGAAATGGTGATAAACTTCATTTTGCGTTTTGTACTCCAGAATGAAAACTGATTTTGGAGGAATTTAGTAAGTACATTTGAAGGTATTGCTTGGAGATTCAATGAATCTTAGCTAAATGTAAATAAAGTTTACTTTATGCATGTTTTAAACAGATTACTTTAAATAAATGGCAAAATTAAGTTCATCCTCTTGACCATTGTAGATACGACATAAGGTATGGAACAGTAACCGAGTTGGTTTTGTCAGTATTTCTTTCGTCATCCGAATAGTTTTCGTTAGTCATGCAGAACTGACTGTAATTTGACTGTAACTGAAATGTTATGTGATATTATTACTAGCCAATTTCAAAATAATAGCAAATAACGTAGAATGGGTATATAGATACTTAATTTTCTTCACAGCATCGTTGTTAAACAACTTAAAATATTGCTGAACTGACAAAAATCTATTCAATATTATATTAATTCGTTATAACATCATGTTATTTTTACAATATTTGTAAATATATTTACAATTTGCAATATCTTATTTCCATATAATTTTGTATAGCAACAAAACATTTTAAGCTTTGAACTTAATTAGTTTTATTTTTAAAAATGGCTTTTAAATTGTGAGCAAAAAAAATCGGTGATATCTATAATTACATGATAAGGTGTTGATGACGCTTAATACATTATTATAAAAAAGGTATTGAGGTGATAAAAAAGTACAAAATTAGAAGAAAGGGCAAAACTTTAAACAACGAGTGTGAACTGACCACGATCTTCTAAAGAAGACCTTATTCTGACCCATAGGACAAAAGCCGCTCGTGGTACAAAAACATTCCTTGTATTTAGATTTAGAAGTGTTAGCTGGTTTGAAGCAATGATGGCCGAGCCGTATCTATCGACTGCCGTGACGCAGGTCCCTGGTTCGATCCCCACCGCCAGGCTAGCTACCACCCTCAAGTAGAAAATCTGTCACCAAGCACCTAACGGTATGATCCGGCAGCAGTTCTTGAGAGTCAGAAATTACAGGCACACGAGACTTAACAAATATGTCTCAAAGTGACGGGTGTAGTGCAATTTGACTAGTGATGAAATGAATCTGTTATAGGCAGAGGTTATTGCAATTAACATCAGGTGGGCCTGGAGTTTGGTCCGTCACAATAACATAAAAAAAAATATAGCAGCATATAGCATGTTAAAATAGAAGTAACAACATAGTAGTAAACATTTTCATACATCCTTAGACAATCATGATAAACAGTGCAATGTGTTATATTATATTATTTTACTTCAAATCTACAAGTATTTTATTACAATCCTGCAATTGAAACATATTTCAAATGGCTTTTTATATAAAAAAAGAAAGCTGGTGCTCATAAAAGTCAAAATAGTTATTGAGACAAAGTTCATAACAAGTTAAATAATCGAAAAGGAGTTACAGAAAAAAAGGCCTGAAGATATTTTTAAAGGACCAAATGTGGAACGTCTATTACGCAAAAAGAGAAGATTGATATGCGTAAAGGTGTAAATACTGAATTAAGGATAACAGTTGGCTTGCAAATGAATACAATGTATTCTTCCGACGAATTTGTGTTTCATTCATATAATTTACTTAATAAGTCCACCCAAACAAACATAATTGTAACGCCTCGACATAATGGCACGGGCAACATGACCCGCTTAAATTTTCACATAATATTGAGTTTTTCTGACAAAACTGATACATTGACGGACTGTAATGTGAAACTATGCTGAAAAGATTGCAACTCCTACGAAAAAACAAAAGATTTATAACTGGATGAAAATTTTGATTCGATTGAAGTTTTATAGTCGGAATGAACTTCTAAAGATTCAGAGTCCGAGGTTGAGTTTCAAATAATTTAATTAAAGTACAATACAATATTGTTTAAGAAAAAATATTCTTTAGCAATTTCACGGAATTTGAAATATAAATAAGTATTGGGGTGAAATATGATCAAGAAATACATAAAAGTTAATTATACTGGCTAGATTTTGTACTTTAAGAGGAACAGAGCAACACATTTTAAAAGACCACGATTAAAAAGAAACACGAAATTGCGTAGCCATGTTCTTATTTTTCATTTGTTGTTTTAGCCGGTTTTTTGAAGCAATGATGGCCGAGCGGTAATAGCTATGGACTGCCGCACCGCGGGTCCCTGGTTCGAACCCCACCGCCGGCTTGAGCTTCACCGCATGGTGGAAGGGCATTTTGCGACTACCACCCTCAAGTAGAAAATCTGTCGCCAAGCACCTAACGGTGTGTTCCGGCAGCATCATCGAAGTCATCACTGCGTGTGACTTAGGTAATCCATCATTTCACTGCGTGAAGCGCTTGAGCATAGCTATTTATTGTGCTCAGCGTAACTCATTAATAAACTACATAAGACACGGAGAAGCTTTTAAGTTTATTAATTATTATTTTATTTTTTTATTAAGTGCATGTTTAGGTTAATAAAATAGTAGAATTTTGAAGCGCTCGTAGCGAAGTTTGCTTGCTGTTCTTAACCGATCAGCAAAGTTAAGCAACGTCCACCGCGGTCATGAGTTCAATGGGTGACCGCTAGTGAGATTACTACTGAGCGCTTCCGTGTTTCGGAGGGCACGTTAAGCCGTCGGTCCCGGTTGTCGTCTTAGGATGACAGCAGTTATAACATGGTGGCAGGGCATTT
This sequence comes from Plagodis pulveraria, assembly GCA_963890685.1. Classification (NCBI taxonomy): domain Eukaryota; kingdom Metazoa; phylum Arthropoda; class Insecta; order Lepidoptera; family Geometridae; genus Plagodis; species Plagodis pulveraria. The sequence continues at coordinate 35,273,613 of OY982955.1, forward strand.
TGCGAATGCCCGCCTGGCTAGCTACCACCCTCAAGTAGAAATACTGTCGCCAAGCACCTAACGATGTGTTCCGGCAGCTGTCCTTAAGAACCAGTAATTCTAGGTTAGCCTGAACAACATCTTCGACCACATCATCACTTACCATCAGGTGAGATAGTGATCAAAGGCTAACCAATGATGCATAAAAAAAAGATGACATTCGCGACATAAGTAATTTAAGACGAAGTGGAAATAAAATAAAAAACAGACTGTGGGAGTAGAACGGAGGGATCTCGTTTCACATTCGAGTGAGTGAAACAAAACTTCGTAATATTCAATACGTGTGATCGATTTTTTTTCAATAAATTTATAGAAAGTACCCTTTTTAAAAATGAATTAAAGTTTTTAGGTATTTTATTACATGATTGGAATCAGGACTGGATTAAGCAGTATTGTATACTTGTGTGCATGATTTTTTTTCTATCAAGAGAAATAAGGAATCTTATTTTTGGATCAGAGTTCGTATTTGTCATATCCTCTAGAAATTCACATTTCAATCTGTATGGTGTACACTTTCTGCAAACATGTTCAAAATATGTCTTTTTGAGTAGCATTTAGCACCCTCAGTACGCACTAACTTCGTGCCGTGCAATAAATTTCACACGTATCATAATGTACTCTATGGATACAAGATCTAGATTTTCAACAAATCCACATCAGTTTACATAACAGAAATTGGAAATATAGGGTTTGCTAAAATTATTTTTAATTAAACATAATCCACATATATTATAATAAAGTGTAGAATGGGAACAAGCTTTATCATCAACAACAGCCAACCAAGATTTTATTTATTCATCTTTTAGTATATTCTTATAAAATTTTATTTAATTCATCTCTTATTTTCTTCGTCCCGAACACTTCCAATGCGATTGTTTTTAACATATTTATAAATTTTTATTTAAATAGAGAACAATTGCTACATTTATAAATTGTTAGATTATGAAATGTTTCGCTCGTGGGTATTGAAACCTTTCCCGGTGCGTAAAACTCCACTAATCTATCGAGGATGGCGACTGAGCCAATTTCTGTGATTAAATAGATTTACTTTTACGTTTCACTCAAGAGTGGTTTATCCGAAAGTTGCATGGCTAGAGCCTAAACATAAAAAAAACGTAATTATATCTCGTAAAGTAAAAATGTTTTACAAAATCACAAATAAAAATGTTTTGTTTAATATTGCTAGTTAACATAAAAGAGTTTTTCTGAGCTGTCCAGAGTACAAAACTATGCCTGGTAGATTTGCCCCCTGTTACAAGAAAATACACCTACACTGGTTATTTTGTCAGAAAATCACAACATACCTTGCCCGAATTGAAATTCAACCCGAAACGTCATTTCGTCAAACCAACACAGACAGGAATTACTTTTGTGATAGTAATAATTTAATTATAAAGTTTTCCAACATTACACAAAAATTACATTACATGTACAATTAAAGGCACTTGTCGCCACAGTAGCAACAAAAACGTCCAGAAGGTGAAGTCGGTGTGGAGTCGAGATGACCTACTGGTGGCCACTGCGTCTGCAACAAAAAGTGTGGATTATTGTTTCTGCATTGATGGCAGTAAGTCTCGAAGCAGTGATTGCTCATTGGCATTGGCTATTGACTGCCGCGCAGTAGGTCCATGGTCTGAATCCCGCCGCGGGCTTGGGCTTCACCGCATGGTGCAAGGGCATTTTGCGAATGCCCGCCTGGCTAGCAACAACCCTCAAGTAGAAATCTGTCCCCAAGCATCTTACGGTGTGTTCCGGCAGCTGTCCTTGAAAACCAGTAATTCTAGGTTAGTTTGAACAACATTTTCAACCACATCATCACTTACCATCAGGTGAGACGGTGGTCAAAGGCTAACCTATCAGGCATAAAAAACATCATTTATTCCTATTACGCTAAAGCTATACCACTAATGTGAGGTGGTACAATTTAACTTCTGTAACAACGCAAAAGGTCAAAAAGATAAAAATACAACAATAATACAAGATAAAACAAGAACGCAATTTTAAAACGTTTTAGCTTCGGTAATTGCCGGTCACCTTCCTGACGTTAACTTTTCTTAGGAATAAAAACGGGATAAAAGTCTGCAAAACATTTTTAGTTTTTAATCGTTGCACTATCATATAAAAGCGAAATTTTCACGTGTTATACATATATGGACAACACAATATAACCTCTAACTTGTAATGCTCAAGGGGTTGATACCGTAACAGGCTTCCTTGTAGGGATGGAATTTCAGATGTAAATAATGTATTCTCCTTTTTACAATCCACTTCTAAAATTCTCCTTGAATGGCGTTAATATTGTATTGTCCTCTATTGTGAGTAGTGTTGTGACTTTAAGGGTAGGAGAAGATTAATGGTAGGTACTTAAAGAACGTTATTAATATTCTTTTTGTAAAATTTATTAAAATAAAGCTGGTTATTTTCACATGATACAGGGACCACATGATCCCATTAATATTTCATGAGATCTGATGAGTAATAAATAATAGATCTGATAAATATATTATTATTATTATTATTATTATTATTATTATTAAAATGTCACCCTTCCATCTCTACCCGTGGGTGACGTAACAATCGCAAAATGCCTTACCACCATGAGGTGAAGCTCAAGCGGGCGGTGGGGATCGAACCAGGGACCTGCAGCTCGGCAGTTAATAGCTATTACCGCTCAGCTATCACTGCTTCAGGATACTTACCTTCAGGTTGTAGCCAAATGCAGTAAAAAAGAAAAGAAAACTGCTATTTAACAACTTCCGACTATAAAATAAAACAGTGTTGCCGTAATTATATTTTCCAACAACGTACATTACAAATTCCAAAAAATAAACCTTTTAGAACAGCCTACTTCTAAAACACGAAAGTATGTCTCACTGTACAACCGGTGGGGAGTATAAAATGTAACATTTTGCATAATTTCACTGAAGAGAAAAAGTCGCGGAACTCTTCAAGTAATTTGCATGGCAAATTCAGGAGTTTGAGGAATCCTGACGCATTATACTCCACTTAGGTGAGTTTTTTTAACCTGATTACAGGTGTCTGTTTCATAATACTTCTTGTTCAATTATGACTTGATTTGCGTTATTTAAAATAAAATAAATGTCATGAACATATTGTTTAATTGATCGCCTCAGAGCTTGAATAAATTTAGTCTCAACTACTTTTGCTTACCGTTTGCTGGTAAGTTGAATAGATCTATTCTCGCATTAATAAGTGATATCCCACATTAGTTTTGGGAAAATGTAAACGATAAAAAGAGAAAAATATATATTAGGTCCTTACATATGAAATTGGCGTTTTGTATAGGAGGAACAAAAAGTCGAATATTTTTTAATATAATATATTTAATTAATCAAAGTATGAACCATTATTTTCTATGCACTTTTGCCATCTCATAGGTAGTTCATTGATCCCTTTACTAAAAAAACCAGTCGGACGGGAATCAATAAAATCTTTGAAGGCGATTTGGACTGCCCCATCGGAGTTGAATTTTTTCCCTTGCAAGAAGTTATCCAAATTTCGAAAAAAATGGTAATCTGTTGGAGCAAGGTCCGGGGAGTACGGAGGATGTCTTAGACTTTCCAATTGAAGCTCTTCTAATTTAGTAGCCGTCTGTAGCGCAGTGTGTGGTCTAGCGTTGTCGTGAAGCAGCAGTGGCGTGGAGCGATTGACCAGCCTAGGTTGTTTAGCCGCTAGCTTTTCCATCATGGTTTGCAATTCCTGACAATAGACATCAGCCGTAATAGTCTGGCCAGATTTGAAAAAACTGTAATGAACAATACCGGCACTAGTCCACCAAACGCTTACAAGTAACTTTTTTGGGGTTAATTTTCGCTTGGGGCAGGATTTGGCTGGCTGGCCAGGATCTTACCATTGCGCTGAGCGCTTCCGATTATCGTAAAGAACCCATTTTTCATCACAGGTAATGATTCGGTTTAAAATACCTTCATTATTGTGCCGGTTTAGTAATGTAACGCAGCAGTCGACGCGCGTTTGCCGGTTTGTTTCAGTCAATTCGTGAGGTACCCACCTTTCAAGCTTTTTAATCTTCCCAATTTGCTTCAAGTGAATTAAAACAGTTTTATCACTAACATTGCAGCCTGCAGCTAACTCGGACGTGGTTTGCGATGGATCCGCTTCCACAATAGCCTTCAACTCTTCATTATCAACTTGAGTCTCAGGCCGTCCACGGGGCTTGTTCTGCAGGTCGAAATTTCCAGAACGAAAACGTTGGAACCAAAAACGAACTGTGTTTTCTTTTGCAACACGACCGCCATACACATCATTCACCCTTCGAGTTGTTTCCGCAGCACTAGTGCCACGGCGGAACTCGTACTCGTAAATAATGCGATATTTAAGGTTTTTCATTTTGTAAAATGAGTGACGCAAACAGAAAAAAAACAGAAGAAAACAGAAGAAAAAAAACAGATGAATGACGATCATCGAAGCACAAATACATGAGTCTATAGCTGTACAAATTTGAATTTGGAATTCCTTACCAAAGAGGAGAAATTCGTGATTAAAGTAGCCAGTACGAAAAACGCCAATTTCATATGTAAGGACCTAATATAATTACTAGATTCAGGCGTTACTTTGCGGAAATCCATATTAAATGTAACAAATATTTTAAAAGTATTTTAAGAAAACATCAAATTAATTATTTAATAAAACACTTACAAAATCTTTGTAAATATATACATATAATATATCTAGTGACAATTCCGCCTAATTTCCTGGTAAGCCGAAGTGACGTCACAAACGCCGAGTATTCGACGCTTTCGCTTCTAAACGAGACTTTCGTTGTTTTCGATAACTTTGACTACATTTATTTGGTTCATATTAATTGTTAAACCATAGACGCAAAATGTGGTAAAAATTATCGAAAATACCGAAATTATCGTCAAGTGGAATACGCCTTAACCGTTCGTAAAGCGAAACGTTCATTAGCGAGAATTCTATATAATCTGTGCCACCACAGATATTTCAATCCCTACATTTATTAAAATTAATATTGCAAAAATATTTGATTTTCACAATATTTTTTCTCAAAAACTACTCGTTTTCTGATTTTGAAACTCTACGTGTGTGCTTATTATAATGTAACATTTCTTTGAAAAAAAAATCAAACCCCAACCCGACGGACGGCAAAGAAAAACTGAGCCCTGGCATGTACACTTAGTGACGAGATTCTCCGCAAACAATTGTTTCGTTGTCTTATAATATTGTATTAAATTTTAATTAAATTAACTTCATTTTTAGTTTAACTCCATAATGGAAATTATTTTCAAAGGAAAATATCACAATAATATTAATCTTCATTAGCATTCCAGTTAGACAATAAGACTCTTTGCCCTTTGGCTGAGATCAAACACAGTGTTTAGTTGTAAATATAACAGAAATTTAAGTCTAGTTTTACTCATTTAGGGATTGTAACAAAAATCGTCTGTCAGAGAAACAATATATAATAAAATTACAATTATGCGAGAGGAATTTTTTTTTGTAATGTAATCCGCGTAGTTGGCGTTATTGCAAACATAACAATATTAAAATTATAAGGTTGCGTCATCATTTACAAGTTTAAAACCAATTGCACAATTGGTCTTGTTTGTAGTACAACGTAACTTGTACCATAGATGTCGCTCCATCCCAATACGATGGTTAAAGAATGATAGGAAAGATTTGAGTTATGACGTCATGTCATGTTAGCTCAATTGGTTAGAACATACCCCGGCAAATATGACCACGTTTCCAAATTCAGTCATAAGCTCAAGTGGGTTCCCATTCGTCTTCGCTGGAATACTCATATTGTTTCCCTACTCTTTAATATTATATATTGTTTAATCCATTTTCTCCGCGCTATCTTAAGGAACGCTTTGCGTTTCTTGATTCGGCTCATGCCTTGACATTGAGGTCATCAGAAAATCTTTTGCTTAAGGATGCACTTGCCGGTGGCTCGAACTTATCAGCGGGCGAAGCATAAAAGCATGCTATTTCACCTATACCTTTGTGGGAAAGGGTAAGACTCCGTGATGAGTAGTAAGAAGATAGTGATCGCGCATCACACACCCGTATTGCATCTACGCTAATTACGCACACTTGTTTGCGTGCGATATATCAATGAAAGCCGAACCTTCCCAAACGAATTACGATATTTGACGACGGACGGAGATAGTGTCTCAAGCTACGTCACGACGTGTGTAGGTATTTCTTATAAAATAATATTATATATTCACAGAGGAATACATTTTGGTTCGGACAGTAGGTACCTGTTGTTATAATTTTCGTTCGTTTTATAATAACATACTGATGTTATTTCACCTATAGTAGGTAAATATTTAGTAAGTAGGTACAACGATTTGTAGGTACAATGTATTAGTTTGTTCTTTTCATATTGATGTACTTAGTAAATATTTACCTACAATAATTATTTATTACATAATTAGCAAGTTAGGTACTGCTTTTACTACAACATATTTTGTAAAGCAGTGACGGCTCAGTGGCATAGGTTATGGACTTCCGCGCAGCAGGTCCATGGTTCGAATCCCGTCGCGGGCTTAATCTTCACCGCGTGTTAGAAGAGCATTTTACGAATGCCCGCCTGGATAGCTACTACCCTCAAGTAAAAAATCGGTCGGCAAGCACCTAAAGGGAAGCAGTGATGGCTCAGTGGCATTGGTTATGGACTGCTGCGCAGCAGGTCCATAGTTTGAATCCCGCCGCGATATTGAGCTTCACCGCGTGGTGGAGAGTTCGTAGCGAAGTTTACTTAGCTGTTCTCAACCGATCAGCAAAGTTTAGCACCGTCGCGCGCGGTCATGAGTTGGATGGGTGACCGCTAGCACAATACTACTGAGCGCTTCCGTGCTTCGGAGGGCACGTTAAGCCGTTGGTCCCGGTTGTGGTCTTAGGATGGCAGTCGTTATAGCGTGGTGGTAGGGCATTTTGCGAATGCCCGCCTGTATAGCTACCACCCTCAAGTAGAAAATCTGTCACCAAGCACCTAACGGTGTGTTCCGGCAGCTGTCCTTGAGAGCCAGTACTTCTAGGTTAGCCTGAACAACATCTTCGACCACATCATCACTTACCATCAGGTGAGATAGTGGTCAAAGGCTAACCTATCAGGCATAAGAAAAGAGCATTTTGCGAATGCTCGCCGGGATAGCTACCCAAGTAGAAAATCTGTCACCATGCAACTAACGTGAACTCAGTGGCATTAGCTATGGACTGCCTCGCAGCATGTTTATGGTTCGAATCCCGCTGCGGGCTCGAGCTTCACCGCTTGGTGGAAGGGCATAGGGCATTTTGCGAATGTTCGCCTGGCTAGCCACCATCCTCAAGCAGAAAATCTGTCAGTAAGCGCCTAACGGGAAGCAGTGATGGGCCAGTGGCATTAGCTAGTGACTGCCGCGCAGCAGGTCCATGGTTCGAATCCAGCCGCGATATTGAGCTTCCCCGCGTTGGTGAAGAGCATTTTGCGAATGCTCGCCTGGATAGCTACCACCCTCAAGTAGAAAATCTGTCAGAAAGCACCTAACGGGAAGCAGTGATGGCTCAGTGGCATTAGGTTTGGACTGCCACGCAGCAGGTCTATGGTTCGAATCCCGCCGCGGGCTTGAAATTCACCGCTTGGTAGAAAGGCATTTTGCGAATGCTCGCTTGGCTAGCTACCACCCTCAAGTAGAAATTCTGTCACTAAACACTTAACGGGAAGCAGTGATGGCTCTTAGCAATGGCCTCCCGCGCAACAGGTCTATGGGTCGAATCCCGCCGCGGGCATGAACTTCACCGCATGGTGGAAGGTTGTTTTGCGAATGCTCGCCCGGCTAGCGAGCTTTGAGATGAGAGTGTGTCGTACCGATTTCAAAATCTGTCTCTAAGCGGTAATGTACGATGGCATCATGGATCTACCAATCCTGGTAGAACACATTTGGAATAAAAATTCTCTGCCTACCCGTAACTGATTAAAATTATTTCCAATAAAAATCAATAACTAATCATAGGTTATTTTTGATTAGGTAAGTGCCTATAATCATCGCTAAGTTTACCATATAAACTTTCGTACTACCTTAGGTAGAAGTACCTACTACAAATATACATACTTATTCTACTAATTTACGTAGGTAGATACATAGTAGGTACTAACTTTATTATTTGTTGTGACCTTATAGCTATGTAGATAGGTATGCAATGTAATGCGCGCCCGCGAATGTCGATTTGACATCGCTGACAGTTGCGTGCCTAGGCAGGCCTATATGATAAATGATAATTATATCGTAGATGGGTAGGTATCTTCCATTGAGCTTCTAATTCTAACCCTTTACTACTTTGTGTTAGGTAGGTACTTTCTCGAAGCTATATTACTGCTTAGACTATATTCTAAAAAGAATGCGGACTACCTACGTCCATACCATATCTAACCAAATGCAGCTTTTTATATTGTCTAAGTGTTGCTAAAATGATTAGGTACTCACCATAGCTATCATGACCTGCGTATTGACTAATACCTACTAGGTTCTAACTTAGGTGAGAGTAGGTGAGTACCTAGACATAGTTACGTATTTATATTACCCAAGTACCTACCTATCTATATGGATTATGGCGTCCGACACTTACTATCACGAACAAACTAATCAAATGCGAAAGAAAATCCGGTCCCCAACTCCCAACATATGTAAATATATATATATATTAGGTCCTTACATATGAAATTGGCGTTTTTCGTACTGGCCACTTTAATCACGAATTTCTCCTCTTTGGTAAGGAATTCCAAATTCAAATTTGTACAGCTATAGACTCATGTATTTGTGGTTCGATGATCGTCATTCATTTGTTTTTTTTCTTCTGTTTTTTTCTGTTTGCGTCACTCATTTTACAAAATGGAAAACCTTAAATATCGCATTATTTACGAGTACGAGTTCCGCCGTGGCACTAGTGCTGCGGAAACAACTCGAAGGGTGAATGATGTGTATGGCGGTCGTGTTGCAAAAGAAAACACAGTTCGTTTTTGGTTCCAACGTTTTCGTTCTGGAAATTTCGACCTGCAGAACAAGCCCCGTGGACGGCCTGAGACTCAAGTTGATAATGAAGAGTTGAAGGCTATTGTGGAAGCGGATCCATCGCAAACCACGTCCGAGTTAGCTGCAGGCTGCGATGTTAGTGATAAAACTGTTTTAATTCACTTGAAGCAAATTGGGAAGATTAAAAAGCTTGAAAGGTGGGTACCTCACGAATTGACTGAAACAAACCGGCAAACGCGCGTCGACTGCTGCGTTACATTACTAAACCGGCACAATAATGAAGGTATTTTAAACCGAATCATTACCTGTGATGAAAAATGGGTTCTTTACGATAATCGGAAGCGCTCAGCGCAATGGTTAGATCCTGGCCAGCCAGCCAAATCCTGCCCCAAGCGAAAATTAACCCCAAAAAAGTTACTTGTAAGCGTTTGGTGGACTAGTGCCGGTATTGTTCATTACAGTTTTTTCAAATCTGGCCAGACTATTACGGCTGATGTCTATTGTCAGGAATTGCAAACCATGATGGAAAAGCTAGCGGCTAAACAACCTAGGCTGGTCAATCGCTCCACGCCACTGCTGCTTCACGACAACGCTAGACCACACACTGCGCTACAGACGGCTACTAAATTAGAAGAGCTTCAATTGGAAAGTCTAAGACATCCTCCGTACTCCCCGGACCTTGCTACAACAGATTACCATTTTTTTCGAAATTTGGATAACTTCTTGCAAGGGAAAAAATTCAACTCCGATGGGGCAGTCCAAATCGCCTTCAAAGATTTTATTGATTCCCGTCCGACTGGTTTTTTTAGTAAAGGGATCAATGAACTACCTATGAGATGGCAAAAGTGCATAGAAAATAATGGTTCATACTTTGATTAATTAAATATATTATATTAAAATATATTCGACTTTTTGTTCCTCCCATACAAAACGCCAATTTCATATGTAAGGACCTAATATATACATACGTGCACACCAAAAAGCAACAGGGCATTCCTACAATATAATATTACGTTCTAAGATCGCGGCGCGGTGCACGTGACTTTTGGTAGTGTGCGTTTTGTTAATTATATATTAGTGTGCTGCGCATGAGACCCGCCCGCCCGCTTCCCTCACCGCGGAATGGAAGTATTGACATGAGATGCCCAATATTTTGAACGAAAAACTAGCGCGCAAAACTATGTGTGCCGACCTTTGGCTCTAGGATGTTTATGATTATACTACTGGATGTATTTGTTTTCCAAAATGTTATCTAAAATGATCATGAACTGAGCTATGCTTCTATGTAAATAATTTTAGGGATTTCATGCTCTATAAGTCGTTTATTTACGACTAAACATGCGCTAAAATTCGTGATATTACAGGGATGTTTCGAGGCTTATAACTATCATGTGAAGATTTTTTTTACAAATCGGTGCCAAGACAAGCCTAGATAATGAAGAGATAAATCGATATCATGCTTAGTTCTGGACCTAAAACCTCAAATAAGGGAGTGATCATCCTACGGCGTTTGTATGGAAAAGTTACCGGCTAGTTCAACCTTAATGTGCCACCACACAGTACATCGCTCTATGATGCTTCATTCACAGTCCAGGCTGTTCGACTCTGGAACAGTCTGCCAGTCTCCATTCGAAAGACGCAGTCATTATACACGTTCAAAAATAGAGTCAACGAATTTTTTATGTCCACTCTTAGCTAATCTTTTTTTTCTGTATGTAGTATTTTTATATATTATTATGTATGTATTAGTAAAGTGTAGGTATGTAAGTACATAGGTATGTATATATTTATTTAGTGCATGTATGTACGTTTATTTAGATAATATTTTATGTAGGTAAATATGTATATGTATTTATTTAAATAGGTGTAAAACTGTAAATACTTTAATAGGTTACTATTATATAAGTAATGTTTTATTTGTTAACTGCCAACCTGGCTAATTTATGCGAGTTTCTTCAGATCGGTTGTAATGTAATCCACATAGCAGGCGTTATTGCAAACATAACAATATTAAAACAATATATTATTGGTACAAATCATTGGAGCACATTTGTTTGTTCTAGATGGGAATCGACCCCCTACCTCCTTATTTCGCGCCGGATGCCGAAACCACTCAGCCACCGGAACCATACTCTGTCTCCTGCTCCAATAATTTGTTTAAATTTGTTTTTTCATTCAGCACGTGATAGTGCTTGTAATCGTATTTAGAAATTATTTATATTGTTGGTTTAGATCGCAGTTCCAATTTCATTATAAATCGGCGTTTTAAGTATTTGTTAGATAAATTGTGCATAAAACTTTGACTGCCCTTCCTATTATATTTAATATATTTTACGATCGATATGTCGATGTGTTCTAGAAGATAACAACGCAAAAATGTTTTTATTCAGCAGCCTCCTAATGTATTGGAACCCCACTGAAAAATATATTATTTTAACATTCTACAAAAACTTTAACAGCATATAATTTTTGAACTCATTCATAGTGTACGAGCTAGAGACTCATAATATTATTCAATGCCGCCCGAAAACCGGTTGTTGTTACCTCAAACTCGACTCAAGATGCTTTCGAACAACACGTTAATTATGGCTGTAAAAATTTATAACAAGCTGACGAATGATTTGAAAACTATTAAAAGTGACATTAGATTTATACAACATTTGAAACGGTATCTTACTGACAAAGCCTACTATTCCATTGATGAATATCTAAATGATAATTATTACCCACTGATTTAAAAATCGTAATAACGTATTATTATTATTTTAAATTTTTATAACATTAAAGTATTTATTTTACACGGTAAACATTCAATTTTATTAAAATAATGACCATTCTATATATTATATTATCTACCTATCCTCCTCTCTTCTAATTTGCTGTGCCCGACGGGGTCCATACCAATCTACGAGTATGTACCTATTATACTTACAAAGTTTAATTGTATGACATCTTGTACTGTATGGCTGCAATAAATATCTGAATCTGAATCTGCATATATGAATAGACGGACGGAGAAGCAGACAAAGAAAAAATTTGATGGCAGAGTCTCATCAGGCTTTGTTTTGCTTTTTGGGTACGAAACCTTCAACATCGATATAAAAGCTCAAACCCTTTTTTTTTAAATTAAAACTTAAACTGCAGTAAACATCGATCAAAAATATTTTAGCCAAAATATTGACCATCATCCGGTGCTATAATAAAACAGTTTTGCAAATTATCCTTAAGACGACGTGTTCTTTGTAAAATTTCAGGTGAAGAGCGTAGGACGGAAGGTTCGCATGCGAGTGAACTGTGCAATTTATAAAAAGAGTGAGCAAATATTTTTAATAAATTCATTCAAAAGTGATCTTTGAAACTGAAAATAATTCAGGTACTGGTTTGAGGTTTGAAACTGAAAATAAGTCAGGCATGTTTCCTATATAATAATTAGAAATAAAATTTGTGTCAATAACATTGATAGACCAAAAGCGAAATTTTAGAGCCAAATTCAACATTTTTCCTATCGAAAGAAATATGTGGAATCGTGTTTTCGGATCAGGCATCGTATTTTGTCTTTTCCTTTGAAATACTTGTATATATTTAATTGGCATTATCTCTAAGGCACTATTTCTCAAAAACATGTTTAAAATGATTTTCAAACATGTTTTTGAGATCATCTTAAATATTTTAAAAGTACGTGTAAATTTGTAAATACTGTATCAGCCGGAATGTCCACTACTGAACACATTCACCTCTTATTATGGGGGGAGGGGTTTGCCATAATTGCCACGCTTGGCAAGCGTCTTGGGGATCGCAGTGTAAGATATCAGTTCCTAAAAAAGCGCTGCTGCCCACCTTCTGGTGTATTACCCTCAGTCGCCTCTTACGACACCTACGGGTGACATTATAGCACGGCACCCCACGAGCAAATGAATTGAATGTATATTCATGTAAAACAAATATAAAACTAACAAATTTTCTTTTTCAAACATATTTTGCAATTTTGTTCCCCTTGAAACTTCTCTAAGAAAATGTCTTTGAAGATATGCATTTTCGTGTTAATTTGAATCACATGTTTATTGTATATATACACAGTGTTTTTTAGGTGCTTAGGTAATATACGGGACACTTTTCATCCTCAATCGCTCGGAATATACCGAGCAAATGCTAAAATATAATTCCACGCGGGTAAAGCTATACGCGGAAGCTAGTGGTCCTATCCTACAAGTGGACTGCATTATTAATGTTGTGTAACTATCTGCGAAAAGCTACGTGCCTACGTCTACGGCGTAGCAGCTTGCGTAGCAGCTTGCCCTCTACTAGCTCTCCGTATTACTTTGAGACAATGGAATAGTACCATATGCTACTAATTAAACTGTTAATTACTTTGTCATGATTTTTTTTGTAATGTTGTGTGGAATCTTTATATTAAACCATATATAAATATATATACCTATGTCTATAACAGATGCAGTTCATCATAAGTGTCGAACTGCACTGCGCCCTGAGACATAAAATTGTTAAGTCCCATTTGCTTGTTATTTCACCGGCACCGATAGCTTTTAAGCCGGAACACAGAAATATGAACATTACAGCTTAGCGGTAGAAACATAGAATGGATGCAGTACTTCCTTGGATGAACTTCTTGGATCAAGTTCTACTGCAACAAAAGATACCCTCCAAATATACCTGCTACAGTCACAAATAATAAGAAATCCTAGTGCGTGTAAAACTGTTTAGGTATAACTAAACTATTAATTTAATTAACGATATCCTAACCGTTATTAAAACCTTAACCTTTACATAAATGCTAAATCATCCCATTAATCTAAAAAAAACTTTATGAACGTAAAAACGAGCCAATGTTCGCTGTAAATAAGAAATGATGAATGAAGATAAACAAGCTTCAGTTTGCTCCAAAATTAAAATGTATTATTAAAAAAAAAACTGCTGAGGCATCTCCGTAATCTTTTTAGAAAGAAAATTCCTAACATTCAAGGGATTTTCTTTGAAATTTTACACGTTATTAAGATGGAAGTGTGTTTCTATGAGCATACTGTTTGCCTTTGAGAGAATAATTTATTTACATAAAGAAAAATATTACACGCTATTTTATTTTATTAAATTTGGATTAGTTTCAAAAGTTCATGCATACATTCATATCTCTAATATATCTAGTAAGCTAAATATAAAGCACTATTGCCTTGAATTATATGGGGATAAAAAAGTACGTTGGTATTTAAAAGCCCTACTTACTCTATGGATAGCCTCGGTGGTCAAAAGCCACGCTCTCGTTTTGAGATCCTGAGATCTTGGGTTTGATTCCGGAGTAAGATTCTTTTGAAGTTGTCTTGTATGGAAATGTTCAGTTCAGTAAACCGAAACAGTTCGTGAAAGATGGCAGTAGGCTCACCCTATTACATGAAACAATAAATATCGGCGATACGCTTGGTTTTTTCTGGCTGCAGGCGTGATTGTATGCCCTTTGACAGTTTATGTTCATATGTGTAAAAAAAGACGCACTTTATCAAAAAAATTAAAGAAAAACACCTATTGACTGTAGAAATTGCCAAGAGAGCCCAAATACTCGTTCAAATACAATTTTTAAACTATTATTTTCTGATTCAAATATCGTCCTCAACAATAGTGAGTAAGTATAACTTTCTCTCTACAGACAAATTCCCGTCCGTTTTATTATTTTATAGAAAGTTTATTACAAATACAAGTTGTGTTTATTGCGAAAGACGTGCTGTCCTACTGAATATTGTATTCCATTTGATGTTCTGTCTCGTCTCGTATATCTCTTGTTAAATATTTACTGCTCAGTTTCTTATGGAAGAACAGAAATGTTGGTGTAACAATTCAACATCCAAATTGTATTCAAGATATCAATGACAAGATACCGCTTTGAAGTTAACATGTTTTTATTTATATTGAGAAGAAAATAGAATAGTGATAGCAAAGTGGTAATAGGTATGGACTGCCGGGCCTCAGATCCATAGTTCGATTCCAACCGCTGGCTTGAGCTTCACCGCGTGGAGAAGGGCGATTTATTTATGCTCGCTGGGCTAGCTACCACTCTTAAGTAGAAAATTTATCGCCAAGCACCTAGCAGTGTGTTCCAGCAGCGTTCCTTGAGAGTGAGTAAAATACAGGTACGTTGAAGACTGAACTTTTGCATGTCGTTGACACTGTGTAGGTGGTCAATTGTGTCGAAGTGCACTTGTTATAGACAGAGGTTACCTTAACATTAGGTGGGCGTCGTGCTTATTATGTTACAATCCCATAAAAAAATATAGGTATACCAATATATATTTTTTCTACATCTTAAAATTATAAGGAGATAAATTGCAATGTGATGTTTAAATAAATGTAGTGATAATTTAATTGTGTTACTCTAAACGCAAGGCCTTAACTAGTGGACACCACATGTCATAATACACAATTTTAACAACAATTTTATTGTTTGAGTACTTCGTGAACGAGACGCACGACCCATGGTATAGTTTAAGTTAGTCATGGTATTTCTTATTATAGTGCCACTGTTATTATTTAGAATATGTCTGTTAAGTATGCAGTGCTTAAATCAATAACTTTGTACAGTTCTACGCTTGATGCGCACATCAGGCAACCACGTCGGTAGAAAAAATTACAACAGACCGCAGAGAGGTATATACTTGTTCCTCCTCATTTTAATACTATCCTATAAAAATAAGTATAAAATTAGTAATGCTTAAATTTACAGCTTAGGTACACGGACGTGAGGTCAGAAATGCCACGTAGCTTAGCTGAAACAGATTCTGAGCCATGTTGCTATTTGATTGAGAGTTGATTGAGTACTAAACATAAACAATGTTAAGCTGGCTGCTCTACGATAACGTTGCTCTACGATACTGAATATACTTTGGCGTGTTCGATAAAATTGCTTGATCTAATTGCCCTTATACATTGGAATGTCGGAGAACAAGGCGTAGTACATTACAGTATACCGCAAATGGAGGATATATATATAATTATATATCCTGGAAGTATTTATGACTCGTAAGTTCAGAGTGCATAGGCTGGTACATCCTAGATCATCGTGCTCCATGTTCAGCCAAACTGTCACGTTCTATCCGGATCACAGTTGAATATATTTGTAACCGATAAAAAAATATACTCACTGTTCTTACTAAACATATATGAGGATATGTGCGGTCTTGTGGCGACGTAGAGCCGCACGCTCATGCTGCGCACGTCGGGCGGCTTGGTGGGTAGCGTCGCGCGACACCGCAGCGACAGGTAGCCGCGGTGCGTCGGGTAGTCGTCGGGGAACACGTGCAGCGTGCGCCACGCCGCGTGCAGCCCGTCGCCGTCGGCGCCCGACACGTGGGTTTCATCTGTTATTAGTGGGTCCTGGAACAAACATACCAGATTTGTTTTTTGCTAAACTAATTCAATAAGACTAAATCTGTAAGCCCAGTGAGGTGCCGGGTTAGAATTGCACCTCCCCATATCATCCCGTGGGTGTCGTAAGAGGCGACTAAAGGAAAAATAGTGGAAGGTGGGCAGCAGCACCTTCTAAAGAACTTCCATCTTATACTGCGATCCCCAAGCCACCTGCATAGCGTGGGGATTATGGCAAATACCCCCTTAAGGGAGGCTGTGTTCAGCAGTGGACGATCCGGCTGATAGAGTACAGTATAGTAAATCTGTCAATCTGTAGCCAAGTACCTAATCGTGCGTTCTACCAGTTATCCTTGAAACCAAGTTCCTTTTTTATGTTCATCGTGTTTACCATCTTTCAGAACATTATCACCAAAGCCTGCACCAGACCAAAACAGGAACCAGCAGCAGATCTGGAAGTAGGTTCATTTCAAGGTTTAGCCTGTTAACACCTACCACTGTGCTGGAAGTGTTAAGACCTCCTAATGATCATTCGTGTAGAAGCACAGCGCGTCATAAATTCTTTCAGTTTGGCTACGTGGCGTTTATGACATCACACCAACTTAAAAGAAAAATTTGGAGGAATCGTTTTTTACCTCATCATTTTATTTCTCTATAATATTAAAGTGTTTATTAAATTTTCTACCTTATTATCACTTACCAACAAGGGAGATTGTGGTGAATGGTTTGTAGCATACTCGCTACCAATTGACCATTACGGTTCTTAAGATAATAAATAGATACAGGCGTTACTTTGCGGAAATCCATATTTAATAATAACAAATATTTTTAAAATATTTTATGAAAACATCAAATTAATATTTTAATAAAACACTTAAAAAATACAAAAATATATCTAGTGACAATTATTCCGCCTAATTTTCCTGTTAAGCCGACGTGACGTCACAAACGCCACGCAGCCAAACCGGAAGAGTTTTCGACGCGGTTCGATTTTACACGAAGCATCCTCAGGAGATCTTGACTCTACGAGCGCATTTGGTAGAAAATAATACAGCTGTCAAGGCTAATCTGAGACTAATACGGTCATTTACGTGTGTCAATTTTATGTTCAATGGATTAACTCTGTGCAAATAATATTCAATACATCTCCAAATAACTGTCAGAAGTTATTATTCCAATCATTTCTTGCAGTAGGTAAGTAAGTCTGGTTGTACAAAGTCACGATGACGCACAAGAAGCAACTCAAGTAGGGAGGCAAAGTATAGCTCATTAGCGTCAACTTAATTATTAAATACGTAACATGCTCGAGCTGTAACATGTTGTACGCCTAATTTTACGTCCCATTGACCTTTGCCCTTTGTAGGTTTGAATTATGAAAACAGTTTCTTTTCTTTTGAGGTTTTTTCTTTGCTTCTATATTTGTTGCCCGCTTTGAGGCTAACAGTTCGTATTTTAGGAAAATACTCTTAAGCGAACTTAGAAGATTGCAATGTGAACATTTTGTTTATATAATGAAATTGTATATAACAATACATATTATTTCTAAGTAAGATAATAAGCAATATCACATGCGAAGCTAAAATCATATTTTACAAATTATTAGAGCACAAAATGTTATGCCTAGGGGCGGGAATCAAACCCGCGATTACGTGCCGGATGCCTAAATCACTCAGCCACCTGGGCACGCTATTTCTAGCCGAAATTTTGTGCTCCACTTGTATTACTTTATATAAAACGGGGTATAAACATTTGTGCTCTAATAATTTGTAAAAAACAATAAATATGTTAAAAATATTTTGAGAATACATTAAATTAATATTTAAGAAAAACACAAAGAAGCAAAATACGTCGGAAATTCGTCCGGTTTGGCTACGAGGCGTTTATAACGCTACGTCGGCTTAAAAATAAAATAATCAAAATTGTCACTAGATATACCATTATACTTAAATATATTTTTCAAATATTTGTAATAACTAAATATGAATTTCAGAAAAGTGTCACCTGAGTCTATTCATTATCTGAATTGGTATATATTATTATTATTATTTCCAGTTAACTGGTGTTAAGATTTCAAAATTTTAGGACCCTATTACAAAGCGTACTTGACCGCCCGTCCGTCTTTTATGATCTTTGTAGGGCTGTGTCTTTTATACAATGTGTAGCTCGTTTATATTTATAATATATTCGTGTTAAGTATTATGGCAAATAGTCAAACAACTTGACGTTAAAACTGCCTTTTTATATAATTTATAGAATGAAACTTGTGTATCAATGAATAAACCTGTCACATGATAATCTAGTAAGGATGTAAGCATAGTTACTAATAAAACGCGCTATATAGGCTTAAACAATCTTCCAGGGCTTGTCGGCCCAGAGTTCACGGTTACTTTGAATGTAGGTAATAAAAAGTCAAAATATAAACCATACTCGTATTTGTTTACTGAACTGATATTTATTAAAGATTTAATGAAGATGGTCATGTTTGCCGATGACAGCACTGATATATTCACGGACAACAAAACTAGTAATTATGAAAATGACATAAACAATTCTATAGAACTGATAATTGAATGGCTTATTAAAAATAACCTCAAAATAAACCTAGATAAGACACATATTATGACATTCAAAAATATTATCTCTAAATGTAACACATTAAATATAAATTATCATGGTAAAACTATTGACGAAATTCGGACAGCTAAATTTTTATTTTTTATACACAGACATTTACATAGACTCAAACTTGTCGTGGAAGTCGTATGTTGTACAATGCATATGCAAAAGTAAACCAATTTGCATATGCATTGTATATGCTACGTAAAGTTGCTAATGATAAAGCTCATTTAAGTGCTTACCATGCCTACGTCGGCTCTACACTAAAATATGGAGTTCTTATATGAGGGAACTCAACTGAAAAAAACTCTGCTTTTAAATCCCAAGAGAAGTGCATTCGAGCAATGTGTAAGCTAAAACCAAGAGATTCTTGTAAACCTCATTTCAAAAAATTAAAACTGTTAACGCTTCTTTCGATATATATCTACGAATCAGCAGTGTTTGTAAAAAATAATATTAAAGACTTCGGTAAGTTGAGGAGCAAGCGACATAACGACAAAGTACAAGGAGTTTTTCGCAGAACTGCACTGAGCAGTAACAGCACATTTAAAATGAGAGGATTAACTTATAATAAGCTACCACATTGTTTAAGAGAAATGGACAACGAAGAATTTTTTAAATTTAGACTGAAAAATATTCTAATTGATAAGTCATATTATTCTATAGACGATTTTTTAAATGATAAGGACATTTAAATAGTAATATTGATATAACTAACTTAAATGACTTAATGATGAAAGTAATTTTGATATATTTTTCTTATGATTGTAATTTTAGTTTGAAAACAATTAAACAACAATAATGTTGCCAATTTGGTTAAAGCATGGTGATCCTTCCTATTGACTATTGTCTACATACCATTATTTTGTACCCATGCTTTGCGAAATAAATATTTTGAATTTGAATTTGAAGTAATAATGGCCGAGTGCGGTAATAGCTGTAGACTGAAGCAGGCTGTGCCGCAGGTTCATGGTTTGATTCTAACCGCCGCGCCGGATTGAACTTCAACGCATGGTGGACGGGCGTTTTGCAAATGTTCGCCTGGCTAGCTACCACCATCAAGTAGAAATTCTGTCGCCAAGTACTTAACAGTGTGTTCCGGCACCAGTCTTTGAGAGGCAATAAAATTACAAATGATTGGAAAACGCCCTTCCACCATGCGGTGAAGTTCAAGGCCGCGGCGGAATTCGAACCATGTACCTACTGCGCGGCAGTCCATAGCCAATGCCACTGAGCCATCACTGCTTCAATTACCTGTTTCAAAGTTGTTAGTTACAAAAATATACAACTGCTAGCGTCATCTAGCTATGTTTATATAGCATGCGATGTACTCGTAATAACACCACAGAATGTCAGTCTATTGGATATTACCGAAAATTATTGTTATGTTATGTAGTTATTAGGTTTGACGAGGGACGCGCTAGATAACAGTTTATTTGACAGTTTTGTTTAAATTAACAAGTTGACAGTTTCTCGGGCCTTTTCGTTTTACCTTGTAAAGTAATGAAACGTAGGTGTAGAACAAAGAAACGATGTAAAGTTTTGTTTAGTAAGACACTAGTAGATACTAGTTGAAACGGGTGTGTATTTAAATATATGTATACATCTAGTGCCTTGAGATAAATTTAATAGTAAAATTGTAATATTTGTTAGTAAGAGATGCAGTCCCCTAATTGAAAAGTGTAAAAAAGAGTAATTAGCGGGCTATTTCTGTAGTTAGGAGCAAAATCTATAAAAAAGTTCAGACTGAGCAAAGCCCGCGATAGGTACTGCTAAAATTATTTTTCAACAAAACAGAACCGCTTTCCAACTCTGAAATGTATTAAATATCTTGTTAAAGCTGGCCTCATCCTGATTCAAAACACTCTGAGATCACATTGTTATGGTCCGACTACAACAATCAACATCGGCCTGAGTAAGAAGCACGCGTTCAAATAATGAAAATCCAACCCTCTAAGTTATAATTTACTATTGCTATCGAATCTGTAGCATGTCTGAGGTCAATTTAAGGTAATAAAAAGAACTATAAATATGCATGTGTTCTAATTACAGGTACTGATTTGCTTATTTTATTTTATTTTATTTTATTCGGAAAACTAACAGCTAATTAACAAAATATAATACATATCTAAGAAACTTAGAAGTTACTTAGTAAATATCAACAAGTGCAACAGCCAAGGTATTGATGCTTCGTAATTAAACAACTTTAAACGGTTTAAATCGCGTATAATTATCATTATTTTTGTCCCGACGTTTCAAACACTTTGCAGTGATAAATATACCGTTTAAAGTAGTTGATGCTTTAATGCATACATTCTTTTCTTTAACTGAGAGTTATTTTGTAAGGTGTCGTAAACTTAGCTGATAACGTATGATAAGGATCCCTGACTCGCTCCTAAGTCAATTTCATGCCGTTCTTACAAAAGTCTCAGTAAAAGCAGATACATCTAATAAGCTAGCTGACCTTGAAACTACCCTTTGTCATTTCAGGCCCAAACTAAGTTCAAACTTACGATGTTAGACAATCCGTCTTTACATCGAAACTATCCGTAGTTTGTATCCAAACAGTTTCATTGTAGTAGTGTGGTAGATGGAGACAAAACTTTAATCTTCCCAACATGTCGTAATTATTGTGTTGGGAACTGATTTGTTTACATACCTATACACTCATGGAGGAACGACTTTCCATATTTTTACATATTATTCTTTAATGTTGTATCTCTACCCGTGGGTGTCGTAGAGGCGACTAAGGTTAACACACCAGAAGGTGGGCAGCAGCGCTTTCTGAGGAACTGATATCTCACATTTCGATCCCCAAGACGCTTGCCAAGTGTGGGGATTATAGCAAACATAGGGGGGGGGGGGGGGGGGGGTGTTCAGCAGTCGACAAGTCAGTCAATTGTTAGCTCATACAGTAGTGTTTTAGTGTATTTCAAACTGAAGTAACATCGACTGGCGGCCCTTAAAAAAACTGAAAACCCTATTTATAAAAAGATCATATTATTTTCTTGATTAACTACTTTATGAATAATGTAGTGTTAATTATCAGGAATAGACCAGCTACTCCTCACCGACATTCCTACACTAAGTAGGATAATAAAGTGGTACCTATATAACATTTTCTTTATTTCTAGATTTAGATCTGCATGTAAGACCACATAATTCCGCAATAAACTATTTGATTTGATTTGTACCAGATGACAGAATTGACGATGATGAAAAAGTACCTTCTGAATTAACAAGTACCTCAAGTCAATGTTCTGAGTAGGTACATACCTATCCAAGGGTCGCGATAAAACAAATTCAAGCTAAGAGAAAGTATGAAGCAAAATAAAACAGAACTTGAAACTACTATAACTTTCAAACTCTAACAACGTCCAAACTATTCAACTACCTAACGATGTCAGCCGATCCGTCTTCACATTGAAACTATTCATAGTTTGCTTTAAATTAGTTCGACTGTACCGACATTGTCCACCTCGGAAGTATAGTGTGCTGCTGAGATAGATAGTAACGGGTAATTAATCATCCAAAGTTGATCCTTAATCTGCCATTACTACTGAAAAGGGTCGATGCTTTTTCGGACCCATGAAAGCAGTAAGTAATTGTATTTGAAGCGCTCATAGCGAAGTTATCTTAGCCGTTCTTAACCGATCAGCTAAACAAAGCAATGCCCGCTGCAGTCATGACTTGGATTGGTGACCGCTAGTGACATTACTACCGAGCGTGCACGTGCTTCGAAAGGCACGTTAAGCCGCCGGTCCAGGTTGTTGACTTAGAATGGCCAGTCGTTACTGCATGGTACGCCATTATGCGAATGCCCGCCTGGGTAGCTACCACCCTCAAGTAGAAAATCTGTCGCTAAGCACCTAACGGTGTGTTAAGGCAATTGTCCTTTAGAGCCAGTAACTCTAGCCTGAACAACATCTTCGACCACATCATCATTATCATCAGGTGAGATAGTGGTCAAAAGCTAGACTATTAGATATATACAAAAAAATTACAGACTGAATGGATGGACCAATTATTAGTTCAAATCCCGCTTGGAGTTCCATTTTTTCTCTTCGTTATAATTTTGTAAACTTAATTATTTTTCTGATATTGTAGTTTTCGCCTGGAGGAAAAAATATTCTGCTAAAAGTTAGTTAACTTAGCAATATAATTTTCGTCAGAATAATCCACTTTTTCCCATTTGCCTAAATTTCACTTCCAATAGTATCGAAAGGTCTGCCCTTGAGCAATTTAAGTTCGTAATAAAAAGAATGTAGCTACGAAATGGAATTTCGTAACAAACGGCCGACGGAGGCTGGACTTATTTGTGGAAGAATTTCATGCTAATATTTAGATGGACGGTTAGTTTGTTTAGGATCGGATATTATATTAATGTAGACTAGTTATTTTACGGTTACTTTGCGTATATTTATTTTTTATTACATCCATTACATTTATACCTTTGTGCCCATTATGATAACTGTTTTTCGAAACTGGCGAAGAAAGTGTTTTTCTCTCCTATAAATTACCAGTTGTGAAAAGAGACTAAAGGATCCTTTTCAGGTTTTGTACTTCATTCTATTTTTAAGGGGCAGTATATTTGTTAGGTACGTAGAGTTTCCATCAGTAATAATTTCTATGTTTTCGCTTAGCATGCGTCAAAGCTCCTATAAAATAATACTACGAAGAGTCTATTTAAAAAGAGAGTGGCCAAACGGAGAAAGTAACCAACGTTACGAACTTTAAATGACAATACGCTTCTGTCATCCGAACAATATCAAACTCATCTATCATCTGCAGTCAAATAATCGTGTGGTTTCGTTAAATGAATTTGCGTGTTATTTATAAAGATATTTGTTTCAGGATGCTGCATCTGAGAAAATTTTATAAAGTTCCACAGAACAAATAATATTAAATATTATTCAGTATTATTAACGCACGAAAAAGCGAAAAACTCCACCCAAAGCTTTGCACACTACTACCTCAAGGCAGAATATCTGATATTGCGGTAATACCCAGATGGACTTTTTCTGGAGAAACCTGGTACAGGATTCGTAAACTCACTTTATAACCAGACAATTACATTGAAACATGTTTAATGTTAAAAAAAAATATATATATATAATTACAAACACTATTTTATACTAAATAATATGTTCACATTCTTTTAATTTCCACTCGAGTTATAGAAGTTATGCTCTAAATATTTATCATCGTTAACAAAATACGCTTATAATAAAAAACATTGGAGTCAATTCTGTAATTAAATCTTAAAAAAATTACAAGAGTAAAAATATAGTCATGTGCGGGATTCGAACCCGCGTCATCCACCCCTACAGCCGGGGGTATGCTCTGACCGACTGAGCTAACATGACATATGACTCATAACTCTAATTTTCTTCTCGTTCTTTAACCATCGTAGGGGGCGGAGCGACACCTATAGTACAAACGTTACGTTGTACTACATACAAGACTATTTTTGCAATTAGCTTTAAAAATTTAACCACTAAATATGTTAAATTTTAACCACTTAAGACAAAAAAAATGTGTAATATTAGTTTGTAAATTTTGTGCCTGTAAATATTCACATTATCGTTAAACTCGTCCTCATGCAGAATTCTATCTCTCGAACAACTATTTATAAACGAATATTTATAATACGCATAAATATGTTTTCGCTGGTACTGCATGTCGCCCTAAACCGATAGCCAAAAATAGAGACAAAATATCGCGGCAGAAACACAATAAGTTGTAAGGGTCGCTTCACACGGCACGGTTCTAACGAAATAACTCATGCCATTTAATCCGGTTTCCGGTATGTCCGGTTTTCCGCTCCGTCTGATTGGAACCTTATTTTGTTATGGAGCCTTTTTATTTTGTTGTGGCCGTCCTTTATTAAAAGGTGGTAAGGGACGAGTAAAATAATTATATTACTCTAAGATTATTGTCGAAATGTTACACATTACATATTACATCAACTCGTATGTTTTAAGTGAAATTAAAACCC
Source organism: Plagodis pulveraria (assembly GCA_963890685.1). Taxonomy (NCBI): domain Eukaryota; kingdom Metazoa; phylum Arthropoda; class Insecta; order Lepidoptera; family Geometridae; genus Plagodis; species Plagodis pulveraria. Next base: position 35,298,651 of record OY982955.1, read on the forward strand.
GGGTCATAAACGAACTAGTCTTTTAGATAGCTGCCGTGACTACAGGGTGCTTGAAGACAATCTTTATACTTGAAAGGTGGCAATCAAGCAAGTCAAACAATCGGTAACGCAGACCTCCAACACCATTAAAACTAAGTTACCACTTGATAAATGCTAGTTTATACCTACATACAAATTATTATAGTACACAATCTTAGCCTTGGGCGGGGTGAAAACGGCTTGTCCTGATTTTGTGCACCGGATGATTCCCCATTCTAGGCACCAAGACTGCTCTGCATCAGTTAACAGGCAATAATGCTTATAACGTCGTATTTAGAAATATACCTAGAAAGTTCATCTAAATGGGCCAACATGAAAACGGAGTAAGAGATCATGGTTTTAAGGTATACTATCGTCATTTTTAGAGTTAAGAATAACGTATATGAGTTTTGTTCATATATGAACAAAACTCATATAATTTAATAGCTCATAAAAAATAAACTAATATATATATTAGTTTATTTTTTATGAACTATTAACATCTCGGATTCTAAACCCGGTGACTTTCTTTCAAAAGTTAGGTACGTTATTCTATGAATGATCAAAAATGGAATATATACTCGTAGCAGGTTAATTGAATTTAGATTATAGAATTGTTTTTTTAAACAATATTTTCTTCGTTATTTTACCATTACAAACATATAAAAATAAAATATTTTATAAAACATGCATCTATTTACAAATTAATAGATCACATAATTCTTTTATCGAGCTGGGATCGAATCCGCGTCTCTCTAACAATATATTTAGTAAAATAGAAGGGTATCGATTTCGAAAGTTACAGTATGAAAAAGCTTAAAAATAAACACAGGTTTTCGGGACAAGCATTTTGTGCTCTAATAATTTGTAAATGCGACTATAACTTAAAACACCATAGTTCTTTTATTCATATATATAAACATGCTTCTCTTATCCACTACATATTATCGGACTATTTTGTTGTTACTTTGAATAAGCCAAATGTTTAACTAGTCCAAGGTTGCCCCAAAACAGTTTTAATGAAAATTCAAACGACCCTACTCAAAGGCGCGTCCTCTTGCTTTCAAACGTTAATAAGTAATACATCCGTCCCAGCTTCACCCAATCAAATTGTAATCAGCTTAACCGACAAGGCGCTACATAAAACAGCTTATATTTTAAATACCTGTTGATACAGATTTGACCGCTTTACAAGGATTAAAATACTATTGATAGACACCACAGTGTACATTTGAAAAACAAAATAGAATAGTTTTGACAAGATACAACCTCGCGTTTTCATAATCAATAAAAAGAAAAAATTTGAGCCGCGTGGGTGGGATTCGTCTTTAAGTACTCGCCTTTAAGGTTTGGATTTTATATATGCTTTAAATAGTCAACGTTGATGTGAATATGGCTTGTAATAGGAACAAGTATAAATTAATTGAAAAAGTAAAAAACCCGACTGCTAATTATTAATTTTCGTTAGATGATTTATCATTTCATTGAAAATAAAACTGCAAGTTATCTAAATATATATATATATATATATATATTGTAATCGTATTTTAAAGCCCTTCAGCTTCAGCAGAGCTGTTATAGACGACAAGCGATGTATAACCACCATTCCGTTACGAATGCCGATGTTAGGAGGATGTTGCCTTGGTACACATTAGGTGCATCCCTTCGATCTTGATGCCCAGACATAATAATATACTAATAATTTTAAGGGGGTAGCAGGTAGACAACTAACCAGAGCGTTCACAACGAGGCCTGGTGTAAGGCAGGTTAAACCAAGCCCAAAACTGTTATTATATGTGATTTTTACATGATTCCCATATATAGAATAAGAGTAGGAAGAAGTGGATGCTTTCCCCTTAATTTTTATTTGACACATTACGAGGGTCAAGTTTTAAAAATGAAATAGTACTTGCTGCTCACCCGTTAACACACATCAACCGCCATTAAGTCTACCATTAAATTAACCCTTCCCCATAAGAGGGTTTATACCATAATCCCCACGCTTGTCAGTTGTCTTGGAAGTTGCAGTGTAAGTAAGTAGTTCTTCAGAAGGTGCTGCTGCCTGCCTTGTGGTATTTCCCCTTAGTCGCCTCTAACGACACGCATAAGAATATATAGGGATGCGACTCTAGCCCGGCACCCTTCTATTTTCCTCTTATACATCTTTCCTGGTACCTATCATAAAAAATAACTAATATCACGTAAGTTGTTCACATGTCCCAAATAGTATTAAGTCGTGCTAAGTCACATCGCATCGCTATGTGTCACATGAAGATATCTTTCAGTCGATCACTCAGAACATGCGTTAATATCTAAACTCAGAAGCATTTTTTTACGCAAAGTCAAAGTCAAAATCATTTATTCAATTTAGGCGTCTACGACGCTCTTATAAAGGTCAATTACAAATTTTAGTATTGAAATATTCTACATTGTACTGCCAAAGATCTATAATACCAGCTTCCAGACTAAAATAAGTATATCATATCGATCACCTTCATTGAAAATTAATACAAACATATATAATAAACATAAAACGTAGGTACTGCTACTTAAATGATTTTACGGTATAAAAGGCGAGTAGGCGACCACAATACCGGAAATTAAACCTTCAGTGTGAAAATCTTTGTAAGAATTTCATTTTCACTCTTTGAAACCGTTATTATTATGACCCTTTGTTGAAGAGATGGTTCACCAATTTGGGGGAATTTAACTTTTATTGCTTTTCGGGAATAAACCGATGTTAAGAGAAAAAGTGGTATTTATTTTTTATTAAATGGTCTTTTATTACATAAAATAGGATAACTGCTTATTTCTGTATTAGTGTTTTGTATACTGTGTTTGAGTTGAGTCAATTACACTTGTAATAATTTTATCAAATATTTATAAAGCTGAGTTTCTACGCAGGAGCGTTAACTTTTAACCAATATTAATACTTATTTAAGACCCATCTCCTGTAATAGGTGGTATTACAAAAGATGGGTCTTATATTAGTTTGAAGCTTTTGTGTCTTTTAATATTCCCGTGTTTGTGTAATTTTGTCTCCTTTCAGAATAGCTCCCAAATGGTTGAATCGATTTAATTGCTGTTTTGTTATTCATTGTGCACCTGTGCAATATATTAACGGAAATGTGATCGGAATCTTGTATTCTAAGTAAATGCAATTCGATATCGATATTAGATTATGTAATTATTTTGTCACTAAAAGTGACTTTCAAGGTAATAATTACTACATTAAGTAATACATATAACAATATAACATGGTTTTGGAAACGAATGTAGCAGAGCCTGCATAGTCACTCGATGGAAAGACATTTTGAAAATGTCCGCCTGACCAGCTGAAAGATCTGTCGCCAAGCACCTTACGATGACCTTATGAGCCAGTTCCCATTCTAGATTGATACCTATTTACCAGCTTTTACCACATGATCACTTCCCATCAGGTGAGATTGTGTATACAAAGGCCTGGCTATCATTAAACATAGGTTATTTATTTCTTATTTCGCTATTGATAATGATATATACCAACAAACTATAGTTGTCTATGATCATTGAAATTGACAGGTCAGTAAATTTCAGATTTGTTTACAAAAAATAATTAATTTTATTTTTAGATAGTAGATAGGCATTATCTGCCCATCAACCGCATTCTTCCTCTTGGAATTTTGCGAGGTATTGTTTGTAGGGCTCCTGTGGGCCTCTGTAGTTAGTTTCATTAGCTTATTAATTTCTAATCGGTTATTTTTTGTTTCCATGGCAACGCTGCCTGCGACACCTGCGCACTACGGACTTCGACGACGTTGTTGACGCGAGACTTCATCCGGGTCGAGACGTCACCCTAGAGATTCTAAGATAAGCTTTGATTTATTTTGTAAACAATGCTTTGTACCCAAACAATGAATGCAGTAGTTGGGGCCTTTGTATCGCAAGACAGCCAGATGTTGTGTCCGCAGTGCCCCCAGGCTCGATATTTTAAAGGTCAAAAAGGCCTCAAAATTCACCGAAAAAGGTGTCATAAAAGTTCGGAAATTCCCCTTTCAGCGCCAATAAATAATCTAACAGTAAGTGGTAGCAGTGTTGCGAGCTCTTCTACCCCTGCCAAACCGTTTTGGGAGGTTTTAAGCTCGTACAAAAATAATATTCCCGTTATAAAACGCATACCTCGGGGTGCGAGAATTTCTGTTGCCCAATCGTTATCTTCTTCGATTAAAAACGTTTTGGCTACTAATACTAGGCAAGTCTGGGAGCATCTTCTAGCATTCCCGTACCACGTATTTCACGTAAATTTTGATCCTTCTAACAAAAAATCCCTTACAACTAGAGTAAAGGAAAACTGCGTGAAATACAAGGCACGGGAAGAGCAATCTTTTGGCTCAACTTTAATAATTCCGCCACTGCGGCGGAATACAAAAACAAATAATGTCGATTCAGCTACTATTAAAATAGTAGAAAACAAAGTTAATGATGGTGACATCAAAAACGCGGCATGCATCTTGTTTTCGAGTGATACAATCGCCCCTTTCACATCTGACACGTTGATTTCCCTAATAGAAAAGCATCCGCCTGCAACTGCAGTTCTCCACCTTCCCGACTCTCCTGAACAAAATAATGACATTGTTGAGGTGACCCCACAGGATGTTTCTGCAGCCGTGGCATCTTTTCGAAGTGGCTCAGCCGGTGGTCTAGATGGCCTGACGCCTCAGCACTTAAAAGATATTTTATCTTTTAGTTCTGGTGAGGTAGGCGAGACACTTCTAAGGGATGTGACGGCTTTGGTTAATTTAATGTTGTCGGGTCAGGTCAACAATGAAATTACCGAAATTCTGTACGGTGCGAATTTATGTGCCCTTAATAAAAAAGATGGTGGTATTAGGCCTATAGCAGTAGGCACCACTTATCGTCGCCTCACAGCCAAATGTGGTTGTAGGAAAAAGGTTGCTTTTTTAAGTAATCTTTTTCAACCACTACAACTCGGTTTTGGCTCTCAGGGTGGTTGTGAGGCTGCTGTACATTCACTTCGCACATTTTTTGATCAAAATTGTGGAGATGTGCTTTTGAATGTGGATGTTAAAAATGCATTCAACTCATTAGATAGAGGCACCCTTTTGACCGAAGTGAAAGATAAAATTCCGGAATTATACCCTTTTCTTTGGCAATGTTACGGCAAACCATCAAAATTAACATACCAAAACAACGTTATATTATCTTCCGTAGGATGTCAACAGGGTGATCCTCTGGGACCAGCCATCTTTAGCCTTGCCATCCACTCAATAATTCAACGTCTCCAATCAAAACTTAACGTTTGGTATTTGGATGACGGAACCTTAGGAGGCGATGCGAACACGGTATTGAATGACTTGCGAGTACTTATAGACGATTTTCGTCTTATTGGTCTTGAACTAAATTTTTCCAAATGTGAACTTTTTGTTTGTGATACTTGTCCGGATAAAATTTCGATAATTGAAAAATTCAACTTACTTGCGCCTACTATAAAATTAGTAGAAAAACGTTCGCTCCGTCTTTTGGGTTCACCGATTTTTGACGAATCTTTGTCACCATTTGTCGAAGAACAAATTCAAAAGTTTAGAAATGCTTCTAGCAGATTATTCAAAATTAACGCCCATATGGCTTTTACTATTATTAGATTTTGCCTTTTTGTTCCTAAATTTACATACTTTTTGAGATGTTGTCAGCTGTGGAAACACAGTGAGCTTCTTTTAAGCTTAGACAATTTATTAAAAGATACGTTAATATCGGTTTTGAATGTTGAGATGGATGGTAGGGCTTGGGTGCAAGCTTCCCTCCCTGTGAGGTTGGGGGGCCTAGGGATACGCAAAATTTCTAGTGTGGCATTACCAGCTTTTTTGTCTTCTGTACACAGTACACACAAATTAGTAGAAAAAATTCTTGCACCATCTTTAGGCTCTTTTGATGTAGCATATCTGGCTGAGGCCAAAACCACATGGGGACTGGCTTGTCCAAATACTGAGTTCCCAAAAATTTTGTCATCTCAGAAACAGTGGGATCGGCCCCTATGCGAGCTAGCACGGAAAGATCTTTTAAATACGTGCCCTAGTATCGCAGATCGTGCTCGTATTCTCGCTGTTTCTATGTGGGAATCAGGTCTTTGGTTACAAGCCATTCCTTCTTACAAAACTGGTAGCCTTATAGATCCTTCCGCTTTTCGTCTCGCTATTAGCTTACGCTTGGGTGCAAGGTGTTGTGTTGCACATCACTGCTAGTGTGGTACTGCAGTTGACCAACTCGGTCACCATGGCCTCTCCTGCTCTCGAAGTGCTGGTCGAATTTCCCGCCACGCCAGCCTTAACGATATCATTCGCCGGGCTTTTACCAGCGCCAATGTTCCAGCTGTTCTCGAACCGAACGGTCTGATGCGTGACGATGGTAAAAGACCTGACGGCATGACTCTGGTTCCATGGAAGTTAGGACGGCCCTTAGTGTGGGACGCTACATGCGTAGACACTTTAGCGCCGTCACACCTTTCTGAAACCCACGTGAGGGCTGGCGCCGCGGCTACTTCGGCAGAGCAACTCAAGCGGCGCAAATATGCTAACCTCGGTATGGGTTACATATTTGAGCCGTTTGGTGTAGAGACGTTGGGTCCGTGGGGACCGGGAGCTCATCGTATTTTCCAAAATTTATCAGAGCGCTTGGTCGATGCGACGCGTGATCAAAATGCTGGCACCTATTTGGCTCAAAGAATAAGCATTGCAATTCAACGGGGCAATGCTGCCAGCATGCTGGGCACGCTGCCAACTGATAGTGGGCTAGAGCATTTGGACTCCCTATGAGTCCAAATGCTTTTACTGTAGTAGCTGTAGTATTGTAGTAGCTGTAGTGTTGTATATAGTTTGTAGTATTTGTTTAATAAAACCAACAAACTAATATCGAGCATATAATATCATAACTTATAGATGGCGAATTTAAAATACAAGAATATTCATAGATATTTCTTTTATAAGTATTTAATTTTCATGTTGTTTGTATTCTTACAAAAAGGTGTATACTATGATTATATCAAATCTGTATGGTCAATATAGTTCACATTAATATCTTGAGCAGTTTTCCTAGAAAAGATCTCGGACCAATTCGTTCCTTAATCATCGTCCCCTATTAATATTCGGCCCTTACAAATGTGCTTCAATATGCTCACTCGGCCCTTTAGTGGTGCTCTTTATTTTATTATTATTTATAAGTGAATCTACAGTGCCTGTTCCTTAGCAAACTATTTTACTATTATTACTAAAAACGATAAAGATAATGCCAAAACACATTAAAAAATATTGCCTGAAGACTGTACAATTTATAAATTACGTCACTTGAGGCCTCACAGTGTAACTAGAATGGAAATAAACTTAATCTTGTAATTTTTATTCATAGTGGATAGAATGACATTTTCTAGAGTGTATAAAAATCTCAGCCTATATATAATACATCTTTAATAGTACGTATACAGGGTTATTGGTAAAATGCTAATAACCTCTTAAGATGGACGCGGGTTCGAATCCCGCACATGACTTAATTTTTTTCTATCGTATATATGTAATTTTGATCGGTAATTTTGTAACCTCTTAGGGTAGGGTTGACTTCTGTTAGTCCTAAGAAACATTTCGAAATGTTTTTTTTTTGGTTTTAAAAAGTAAAATATTATACTTTTAAATATTTTTTTTTATAAAAATAATATTCCCAAAATGTTCCCAGAAGTCAACCTTAAGAGGTTGTTAGCATTTTACCAATAACCCTGTAGAGCGGAGAAACAACACCAGCATTCCTTTGAAGTGATCAACAAGTGCAGCCTGCCCGCCCAACATATGGTTTACGTGTGTTTGTTTGCTATAGAAGTACATTTTTAATTGTTAGGGGATGGTAACTAGGTACAGTTTCCTTTTTGGCTATAAATATAATAAAACATGTCTTGTAAATATTATTAGAAAGAAGGTTGTGTTGAAACAATAAATAAAGGTAATTTTAAATAAAGCTTTTTTAATTTTATGTAAGTAACTTTTGTGCGTTAGTATAAAAGCAAAATTATTTATACGTGTTTTTGCAAAGGGCCAAGTGGGTATACCTTAAATTTTGAGGGCCTGTTAGGACGTTCAGGTATTAAGGTACGATATTTTAATCCGAAACGCTTGGAAAGGGCTTATTACTAAAGACATAAAAAAGAAAGAAACAATTGTTAGATGATATTGTTTATTCAGTTTTATAACGCATAGGTTATTCAGCAAGTTAAGTTAAGTGCAACTCTAGTTTTCCCCGCTTATTTTTTTTTACACATAAACAACACTGAAATCGCCGCGCACTTGAATTTCAGCCTATAGGCACGCCGCCGTGCATTTGTGTGAGATTCGCGTAAATAGAAAAGAAAGAAAATTATTTTTATTTCGGACACCAAAACTAAATTAACTAAACACATAAATTGCCAAAAATATTATAACCAAAATAAAAATTATAATGAATTAATTTAAAACATATTATACTTACTTATATATAAAAACAATTAATGCTGCATAACGTAAAAAATTAGTCCCGATTCACTATAAAGCAAGATTCACAAATGAACCATTGCACTGTTTTTCAATGAGAACTCGCGACTAACATCACGAACCCACATGACAAATTTTACTGTAAACATACAAAAATAATATCAACAAGACATACATATTTACAAAGAGAACAATCGTTCATGTTATAGAGTGGTTTTACAGGAACCACGTTGTCGTCAGGCGCTGCTGTCACATCACATCGCACACCAATCATGTGATCACTCATACACGCATTTACTAACTTTAGTTCGCAGATAAAAAAAAAATTGATAGCCTTCCGTTAAACCACTAAACTTACGATATTTTTATGAGTGTGTGTGTGTGTGTGTGTGGCTGCACATTATGTTCACATTATTACAGGACTCTTTATCTTAACGCTTTGTATTTTTCTCTTTGCAATTGCTAATCATAGATTAAACCATCAGTTTTCTAAACTTATCTCACTTGCGTGCGGTCTGTACCATAATTCTTCAAACAGCACAAAGGATGGTATGAGAACCTCAAGGATATCGCCTATCATTATTATTTTTACTTACAGTAAAATTCATCCCAAAAATTTAATAAGACCCGAGATACGAATAATAAATAAATCATAACACAATGAGGTCCAGTGGAATCACACGGCCCGGAAAACCGGACATACCGAAATGACACCGGATATACCGGAATAAAACCGGATTAAACGCCACGAGCTATTCCCGAAACTTGGTGTGAAAAATTACTCCTGATTTGCAGGTGTGACATATGTTTTGTTGTAGCCTTTTGGAGTGTCTTATACATTATTAACTTTCTATTGATGTCTAATGTTTCACCTCATATGGTTTAATAGTAGTAATAGGGCATATTGTGCACCTGATGCAACGAAACATCACAATCATTTTGATGTTAACATGCTACCAGTTGGATGATGCATGCCTGCTTATTTGATGAAAGACATTGTTGGGATTCTAGACTAGGTATTTATTATTAAAGTCTCCGAAGTTATAGCACTTTGCCATTACGTTTGAATATAAATAGAACAAGATTAAGTTAATAAGTAAAATTTTTGAGTAATTTTAATAGTAGTTTGGTTTAATACAGTAAAAATAGATAACAAATTGTTTTTCTAAAATTTCATTTACATTAATGAAGCACTACAAAGAGGTTTGAGTGATATGAAACTAAATTAGAGCTTCAAAATATAAATTTTACTTTTATGTTTATTTTAATTAATGTGGATTAAGCTCTGGCTTTATCATTCAAAGAATATGCTTTATTTAATTTGTGAGCCACAATTGACGATTCAAATATATGCAGTTAACATGAGAGCTTTAAATATGTGAGTAAGTTTGGTATAATTTTGAAAATGAAAAGTAAATGTGAGGAACGCCGTGTGAATACAAAATGGAGTAAATGTAGTGTATTTTTATCTGATAAGCTAGCTTTTGACAACCGCCGCACTTTATAGTAAGTGATGTTGAGGAAATATGTTGTTCAGGCTAACTTAGAATTACTGGCCCTCAAATATTACTGTTTGTTGCTGTTAGCGACATGTTTTCAACTTGAGGGTGATAGCTAGCCAGGCGGGCATTTGTAAAATGCCCTACTACCATGCATATTATGTCACAAGAATAGCATACTGAGATTGCTGAGATGTTTAGAGATCTAGAAAGGAAGACTGGGGTGGCCATCTCGTCACTTAATAAGATAAATAGACGATCAAAGACGAGCCCAAACCTCAACTCTCTTTGCATAAATTCACAAACAACAAAAACCTAGTCCTATAAAAAATTGAAGTAAGTAGAAGATGGCAAAAGAAAAGCCAATCACGCTAAAATGCAAATGGGCGATTGTGTCGCTCGATCGGAAACCCATTGTCCCGATAATGTGCACTGTCATTTTAATTTTTACACGTCATTTGAAGCTTTCTATAGAAATGGGCTGGGGGAAGAAAAATCATTTTTTATCCCTATTTATAATTCGTAAGGACTGGCCCTAACTTTTTGTGAATATATTAAATATTGGCTACGAAATTCAAGATTGGTACCAAAAAAGTGTGATGTAAAGTGAGACTTCATTTATTGACTCCTAATTTAATATCGGAATATTTGCAAATCTAAGGGCCTGTTTCAGAATATTCGAGTAAGTTTCGGTTAAACTACCCAGAACATATTTAAATAAAACACATTCTTTACGTTTCACAGTCATCGATGTCATCGATTTAGACGGCAGTACAGAAATTAAAAAAAAACACAAGTAGATCTCAGAAGCATTATAAACCTCAAAAACATTTAAATAACAATTTTCTTAGTGAGTTTAATATTTTATATGAAACTCTTCAAGCAGGCCTGTGCCATAAAAAACAACATAAAGCAATCTAATGGCCACCTCCTTAAATTTACTTTATTGTTTTCAGCAAATTGTTTAATATTTTTGATGTCTTTCACGAACGTGATGAAGTGGTCGGAGGTCGCCGAAATGAATTTCATAATTTATGCGCTTAATTAATTTAAATCTTTTGGTGGGAAGGAATAAGGTTTATGAATTAGGTATATTAAAATGTATTTGGAATTTGTAATATTTGTTTTCTTAATAATTGTAAGCTTTTCTGCGCTCCATTCTGGATTTTGCATGTTTTATATGCAAACTGATTGACTATATTACAAATCAGTTTTATAAAATAATACTTTTATAAAACTGATTGCGGATTATTGGAGTCATATTTGATATGGATTAAAAAAACTTGAAATATAGCTATATGTATCTTGGTTAGTTATATGTGTTGTAGTTTAGTATGTATCCACCTCAATGACCCCGATATTCGGTGAGATTACCACAATATCTCTCAAACAGCAGTAGAGAGAAATACGCACCTCTGGCCACATATGGTTTGTTTGTACGAACATTTTTTTACCTTTAATAATTTTATTTCATAATTTATGCTGTAATATGATATTTCTCAAACTATTTAAACCATCATCGTTCATTCCTGTGAACGTATTTGGGATATAAATCAAATAGATGAAAGATTAGTATTTTTGTATGCAACAAAAAAACTTAAAAACTACTAGACCGATTTGGATATAATTTGGTATAGAAATAGTTTGAGATCCGGGAAAGGCATAGGATACTTTTTATCCAACTGCGCAAAAATAGGTTTTGCGCGATAACCGTAATACGCGCGGGCGGAGCCGCGGCCGGAAAGCTATTATAACCAAAAATGAGGTTACCTATTGTACGAGTATGCTCAAGATAAGATCTGTGATGATTTGAAATTTCTTCAAGTTCTATCGGATGTACAATAAATACTCAAAAGTTGGTTTGCCAAATGCATGCCAAAACACACACTGCCCATTGGGCGCATTTTCTTTTACGGTCGGTCTTGCAACTTCATCTAAAAATACTTTTGGAATACAACTTAGAAAAAAAGAAAATAGCTCGTCAGTAACCAACCAATACTTTCAGTAACAAATACTTTAATTTAAGATATCTGAATCATGTGAGGTTTTTTTATCCATTATAAGTTTTAATCACTAAGCCTTTGAGCACCTCTATTTTTCTATGAACACCTATCTCATCTGATGGTAAGTGATGATGTGGTCATTGTTCAGGCTAACCTAGAATTACTGGCTCTCAAGGACAGCTGCCGGAACACACCGTTAGGTGCTTGGTGACAGATTTTCTAATTGAGGGTGGTAGCTAGCCCGACAGGCATTCACAAAATGCCCTGCCACCATGCAAAAATTTTACTAACCGTTAAATTATCAGCTATATAAATGTACAAACGGGGCTCTTGGCTTTTCTATTATCTGTACAATCCTGGGTCCCGATCGGCGGATTGACTGAGTTATCCTGAAGCTTGTGTAAGTCTCATTCTAATTATTCAAAAGGTGTTCGAAAGATGATATTCTAGTCTATACTAAGAAAGTATCATATTACTCTACGAATAGAAGGTATCTAAAATCTTGAAATTAAAGCTGAAACCAGCTCGTATATTTTTTTGCGTCAAACTATTATTTCACGTCACAATAATCACGTAACTGCTTTTAATCTATTCTACCTAGGAATACATAGTTTCGCAGGTGTATAGACAGACAACAAGTTAACTTTGATATTGAAATAAATTTCAAGGTGAAAGAATTAAAAGTACTTGAACATGTTTTTGGATATAAACCTTTTTTTTAATATTGTACTCATGAGAACTTCATGATTTTGAATTAGTTCTTAATGATTTGAAACACTCGTAGTTGTTCTTAACTTATAAACTAGGACAGCAAAAGTCCGTTGCGGTCATCACTTGGTTGCGATCGCTAGTAAATTAACTACTGAGCGTGCACGTTTTTCCGATGGCTCATTGATCTGTTTGCATAGTATTATATATATAGTAGGTGGTAAGGCATTTTGAGAATACCCTGGCTAGCTACCACCCCCAGGAAAAGATCTGTTTCTTAACTGAGTTCCGGCAGTCATCCTTGATAGCCAGTAATCCTAGGTTATACTGTACAACACTGTATATCATCATTTACCGTGTGAGAGTATCAGATGAGATAAAAGCCAAGGAAAGGAAACACACAATAAAAAAGCAATACAATAAAAAAAGAAAAGAAATTAGGATTCATGGACGGCAACGGCAACGTAATCCTACATTTTATAGTGTTCCTAAAATGCCACGAACTGATAAAAATGAAGAAATTTTCCCAAAGCGCATGGATAAAGCTTTGGTCAAATTTCTCCATTGGGTAAAAAAATAGGAAACTAAAGATACTGACGACGGAAGACCATTGTGTTCACAACCTGTACCAGATTACTTTGCAAAATATTACTGACTACTATCAATAGATAGTGGATATGTCATTGAGAGTTTATTTCGATACTAAGGGCCTGTTTCAGAATGTTCGAGTAAGTTCCGGTTATACTACTCAGAACATATTTAATAAATAAAGCACTATCTTTGCGTTTCACAGTCATCAATTTAGCCTATCCATCGGTTAAATCTTGAAACGCACTGCATGTAACTGTCATTTTTATCATTCAGTTATTTTATGTTCTGGGTAGTTTAACCGGAACTGACTCGATCATTCTGAAACAGGCGCTTAGTGCGCCACTGCTTCTGTGAGCCCACTAGGATATCAGACACTTCAGCTACCTGTATAGACAATATATACTCAAACTGTAAGACTAAAGAAAAGTCAATAATGAAGGGTATTAGATCTGATCATGAGGGCCTAGCGATAAAATTTGATGGAATCAGAAAAACAGAGAGGTATGAAATTGAACATAGACCATTAACAACTAGTAGGCTGGAAATACTCAGTACCAACATAGAAGCTAAGCTTGGCATTACAAATTTTTCTCATAGTGACCCAAATGACATTTATAATAGCTTATTTTCTTTAGTAAACACTGAGTTTCAAAAAGTATGTCCAAAAATAAAAAAACAAATAGATGGAAAGTTGAAGTTCGGTGATTGGGCAACAACAGGTATTCTAAAAAGTAGAGATTATTTGTTTGATCTGTATCGTAGGAAAAATTTAACATCTTGCAAACAGTTTCATGATTATGTTAGGAAGTATTCAAAAATGTTCAAATCTGTTTGCTTGTGTGCTAAATCTCTTTTTATTAGAAACAAAATTAGCAAGTCTAAAAATAAAATAAAAACCATTTGGAAGACTATAAATAGTGAAACTGGTAAAAATAAACCTAGAGAATCAACATATGTCTTAACTATTGATAAAAATCAAATCTCTGATTCAATACAAGTGGCGAATATATTTGAAAATTTTTTTTCTACCTTGCCCCTAGAAGCCACTAAGTCATTGGATTCTTGTCCCAATGTAGCAGAAACTATGTTAAAAAATAATTTTCCAAGCAAATCACCGGACTTTTCTTTCAGACACACCACAAGATTTGAAATTATAAAAACATTTCAAAGTTTAAACATAAAGAGTACTGAAGACTTGTGGGGTATGTCAGTAAAAGTGGTAGAGTCTATAATTTACATTATTGCACCATATTTAGAAACAATATTCAATCTTTGTGTCGATAGTGGAAACTTCCCCGATTTAATGAAACAAAGTAAAATCACTCCAATTTTAAAGTCGGGGTCTACATCTGACCCTTGCAATTATAGACCTATTTCCATCTTACCTGTTCTGAGTAAAGTATTCGAAAAAATTATGCTCAAACAACTACTATCCCATTTTAACAAGCATAATTTATTAAATGAGAATCAGTTTGGTTTCACCAAGAGCAAATCCACAACAGATGCAGGTGTTCAATTGATGTCGCATATACTGGAAGCCTGGGAGAGTTCACATGATACTATTGGCGTATTTTGTGATCTTTCCAAGGCATTCGACTGTGTAGAGCACTGCACTCTGATTCGTAAACTTTCCCACTATGGTATTCGTGGGAAAGCTCTGAATCTTATAGAGTCATATCTGTCAGACAGGCTACAGAGGGTTGGAATAAATGGCAATACTTCTTCCGGGTCATTGGTAAAAATGGGAGTACCACAGGGATCAATTTTGGGACCTTTTCTGTTTCTAACATATATTAATGATCTGCCTTGCATGGTCAAAGATTTCTGCGATATTGTTTTATTCGCAGATGATACCTCTCTGATTTTTAAAGTAGATAGGAAAGACAGTGAACTGACGCATGTAAATAATGTATTATCTAAGATTTGTAAATGGTTTGCCGCTAATAATCTTCTCCTAAATTCAAAAAAGACGAAATGTTTAAAGTTTTCTTTACCAAATGTTCCTTATGTTGAACCAAACATAAAGCTTGGCCCAGATAAACTCCCTATTGACAAAGCGACAGTCTTCCTGGGAATCAAAATGGATTCCACTTTACAATGGGATCCACATATACATGATCTCTCCGGAAGACTTAGTTCTGCTGCATATGCAGTTCTTAGGATAAGACAGTTAACAGACGTAGCTACTGCTCGGCTAGTTTATTTCGCGTACTTCCACAGTATTATGTCGTATGGCGTATTGCTGTGGGGAACTGCTGCTGAGATAGAGACAATCTTTATCATACAAAAGCGTGCAATTCGAGCCATATATAAAATGGGTCCTAGGGAATCTGTGAGGGATCTTTTTAAAGAAATTGATATTTTAACTTTACCAAGTCTGTATATATTTGAAAATATTATGTATGTTCGTAAAAATTTGAGTAAATTTAAATTAAACAGTGACAATCACGATTATAATACTAGGAATAAAGATAAAATAGCGGTGCCAGGTTTTAGATTAGCAAAGACAAATAAAAGGTCCTTCTTAGGTAATTGTGTGCGGTTTTATAATAAAGTTCCCAAACATATTACAACGCTCACAGAAGGGAAATTCAAGTTGCATGTGAAAAACATATTGATTAAAAAATCCTACTACACAGTTTCTGATTACATAAACGACAAAAATGCCTGGACAATTCCGCCTCCGCCAAGCTATTGCCTGTCACCTACATAATTTAAACAAATATTGTAATAACTCTATTATATAGTATGTATGTAACACATTGTTAAAAGATGTTTAAAAGAATGGCCCCGAGTTTCTTGCCCGTTCTTCTCGCAGTGGCTCTATACAATTTATTTGCTGAATGTGGCAGTACAATGTAGAATATTTCAATACTAAAATTTGTAATTGACCTTCATAAGAGCGTCGTAGACGCCTAAATTGAATAAATGATTTTGACTTTGACTTTGACTTTGAGACATTATAGTGCATACCTCTCGTTAATAAATACAAAAATAATGTGTTATGGTTGTGATAAATGGGATCAAGTGTAAAAGCATGGCCCCTCAGCGCCAGTACACAGACAGTAAATATTCAGAAAGCAACTGATCCGGCCACTGCGGTTTCCATCCGTCACTCTAACGTCACTAATGAACGTAAACATATAGCAGAATGTTATTTCATGAAATATTTGCGCTGAATTCAGTTTGAATTATCTATGCATATGCTGAATTGTAAATTGGGTGTTTTGGTTTAGGTTCAATTGTTAACTTTGATTGTTTAATGTGTTGTGGTTCCAGCCACTTAATATGGATTTGATATTGAATTGATTTGATAATGTTATTCAAATTAAATTTAATGGGTGTTCTAAAAGGTTATGATCAATGAAAATTTTACAATAATTCACCGAGTGTTATGTTTGTAATTAACACAAGTCACGTAAAAAGCTTCTTCACGTCATAAAACTTTTTTATTCCCATGCAATTTCATTGAAATGGCTGCCAAACCATGGCATAATAGTTTTTATTTTTTTATTGCAGATAGGTAGGCCTTTGACCACAACCTCACCTGATGGTAAGTGACGATGTGGTCGAAGGTGTTAACAGGCTTAACCTAGAATTACTGGCTCTCCAGGACATCTGCCGGAACACACCGTTAGGTGCTTGGCGATAGATTTTCTACATGAAGGTGGTCGCAAGTCAGTCGGGTATTTATATATGAAAATTCTATACGAGTACTTAAAAAAAATATACCCATCTAAACTAAAATGATTCATCGCTTTCCTCATAGCCGAGACTAAGTAGTGTCGAAGCCCTTTGTATGCCATCCGGCTATATGGCTGTTAAATAATTTTTCTCAAAGTGTCTTAATTCTTTTAAGTTTAAATATAGCATGTACCAACCTCTTGAGGCTCAGAATCGACAAACCAGTCGATGATGGCGGCCGGCAGGGAGTAGTCTGCGGTGCAGTTGACCAAAGCCTGCTCTCCTACTTGCACCATTGTTGGCAGGTCCGTGATTATCGGATCCGATTCTGGCAATACTGTGGAAAAAATATCAAGAAATAGTTTATAATAGTAGTAATAAATAGTAATAGTATAATAGTAACATCAACTATTTATGCATAGAATTATTTAGACCATAGGACACCCCAACCAATATTTGGACCATATCCCTTATTGATGGGTTGTCTGGAAGAGATCGCTCTAAGCGATAAGACCGCCCATTGATATACTTGATTTTATGTTTTAGTAATATGTTTATTGTTGTTATTTTGGGGTTGTAAATAAAGAGTTATCTATCTATCTATATAATTGTGTATTTTTAACGAAAATTAACTATTATTACTATTATAACTTATGAATATGAAATTTAAATGATATACAAAATGTATAATAAGGCAATTATTATACTATACAATCTGCAGTTTTCTTGAAAAACATACCATACAGTGTGGTCACCGTTTTTAAAGCTTTTGAACATCGGATGTTAACATATATTTTCTTTGAACTATGCTCTATAAAACAGTATTTAGACAAACACAATAGTCGAACTTGCCTATTTTTTAATCCAATGGTTTCAATTCCGCATTTGCGCTTAACATCTTTTTTACTACGTTCAACATACGGAAGAGATTGACTGTACGATATTT
This sequence comes from Plagodis pulveraria, assembly GCA_963890685.1. Taxonomy (NCBI): domain Eukaryota; kingdom Metazoa; phylum Arthropoda; class Insecta; order Lepidoptera; family Geometridae; genus Plagodis; species Plagodis pulveraria. The sequence goes on from OY982955.1 coordinate 35,316,604, forward strand.
CTTGGGAAGACAAGCACATGTAATAGTTGATAAAATCACTAATGAACAGACGTAGCGCTGACAAGGACTAGCATATATGTTAACATCACGTCATAAAATTTACATATTGTATCCATAAGTTTTTGTTTTAATAAATATTATTTTAACGGAAGTTGATTTTTATAAATTGATTAATCGTGTAATTTTTTAGTAACAATTTCATATTGAAAGCGTCATATTGATAACTCTATTAGGCTACCAAGCCCCACTGCAACAGAAACTTTGACCTTCAAAAACTGGACATGATTAGAGCCCGAACATGAAGGCAAAGTTTTTTCCACTAACCATCCGGGAACAAAATTTTACATAAAAATGACTACACCTACCGAACTGATAGATGATGAATAGTTACTTATACATTTATTATTGTCACAAGGTATTGCCAAGGCTTTAGGAATAATAATAATTTTGCAACCGCAAGTCCAGCGGTACTTTAGGGGTTGTACCAGGGGGTAATTCATCTTAAAGATAAATTTCAGATTCGGATAAATCGAATAAGCATTGCAATTCAACGGGGCAATGCTGCCAGCATGCTGGGCACGCTGCCAACTGGTAGTGGGCTAGAGCATTTGGACTGGCTGTAAGTCTGCAATAGGCTGTCTAAATGCTCTTATTGTAGTAGCTGTAGTACCTAATGTAAATAGTTCGTAGTAGTATTAATAAAATGAACGCCGGTGAAAAAGAAAATTAATATAAGTATTGATATTTATTTAATTACAATCGACTAAATTGCAAATTTACGAGAGGAAAAATTATAGTCATGTGCAAGCTTCAAACCCGAGTCATCCCCTATAGCCGGGGTCTAACATGGTCATGGTAGCTCAGTCAGTTAGAACATACCCTGACTATAGGGGTGGATGACGCGGGTTCGGATCCAGCACATGACTATAATTTTTCCTTTCGTAAATTTGTAAGTTAGCAGATTGTAATTTCACTTAGCTACTGATGTTGCACTGGGTAGTATCGGTAGCTAAGTGAAGTTCTCAGAATTAAGTTATCTATAGTTAGTAACACAATTGCATGATTACTATAAAGGTGTGTTAATGACCGACATTTAACTAGAGAAGGTCATAAAGTTCTTACCTGCCATTGTCATGTTTGCCGATCTTCGATCGACGGCAAACCTAGGACCTTCGCTGGAGACCTCACAGGTGTACTTCGAAGTTCCTCGGTCAGGCTTCACGGTTATGATGCAGGAAGTCATGTCGCAAGAGTTGTTCGTGATGGAGATTCCGCTGTTGTTGAACGCACGTGTTTCGAACTGTGGGACAGACAAATGATATCAATTTTCGATTTGATCATTCATCATAATCTTCTTATCCATTTCCTAGTTTATGTAGGGTATGCACAATATGTTTTCTACAGTATCAAAGAAAACGCAACCCAATGACATAAACATAATACATTTGGTCTAACAATATAAACACAACAATTTAGGAACAAATATCTGACAATCTTAACTCTGAATACCTAAAATGTAGCTGGTTATATATCACACCAGATAAATACCCTAAGGGAATAACATACGTGGCCGACCTTAAAACTGAAGTCAAAATCTTACAATATACATTAAGTAGGTACTTGAGCCAGCGTCATCTCACAGTGTGAGAGCAGGTCACGCGCATGAGGTGCCAAATCAAACAAGTATAGTATTAGGTATGGCGGCTGGTCGGGTCATTGACCTTCTGATGCAGGTGTTTTCCTATCACGAATAATTTGGTACCTTAAGTTTGTTAGTTATTTTTTAAGTTATTGTGATGGAACAAGCACGAGGCCCACCTGATGTTAAGCGGTAACCCCTGCCTACAACAGATGCATTTCGTGAGAAGTGACGAACTTATTGCACTGCGGCCGCCACATTGAGACATACAAGGACCGCTGCTGGAACATACTGTTATGTGCTTGGCGACAAAATGTTGTTGTGATGGGACAAGCTCGAAGCCCACCTGATGTTAAGCGGATTAACCTCTGCCTATAGCAGATGCATTTCGTCACAAGTCACGAATTGCACTGCGTCACCTTAAGACATAGTTGTTGAGTCTCATGTGCCTGTAATTTCACTACTACTACCGGAACACACTTGACAGTGGTAGCTAGCGGTGCTAGCCAGGCGAGCATTCGCAAAACGCTCTCCCACCATGCGTTGAAGCTCATGCTCAGCCGGCGCTGGACCAGTCCTACAACTGGGGTAAGATTGTGAGTGCAACATCCCCGTGATGGAAGAGCAGTACGAAGGCATTCACCTCACTCAAAAAAAAGGAGACATATTGTCCCGACCTCACATGAGTCGATTATAGTTAGAAGATTAAGAATCACCTATTATTATTTTTTCTGAGAGCGTTAGTTGTAAAAATATACAAAATAAATTTAGAAAACGATTAGGACCCTTTTACTATCATGAATTAAAATTTTCTTTACAGAACATAATTAAAAATGAACGGCACTGTCACTTCTAACCATCTTCTTTGTCTAGTTTCCATTACTAATACCAATTTAGTATATAAATTGAATTTAAAATTTCAAGCATTTTGCTGATCTTTGTATTAAACAGACTTTTAAGTCAATGTAGTCAAGACCCCTATTAGGCAGCATAATGAGGTTGTAAGACACAACTATTTGTGATATTATACGAACTGTGTACGATGTACGACGAAATATACGCATTGGTTCAACCCATTTCATGTATTAGTTACCTAGCGTATGTTAAACAGGGTTGCAAGCCGCGGGGTGTGTTGTAGATGCTCTATAATAATTAAATAACTAGCTGTCAGCCCGTAGCTTTGTCTGCAATATTTTGAGGAAGATTTTATTAGAAGTATGACTTTCGGTTGTTATTTCTACTTATCCTTTTGCATTTTTTCAACTTGACATTACGTCAGTCGGCATGTTTTTTTTTTTTCAAGACTTTTAAATTTGTATTAACATATTATCAGCTTTTATATACATGTTAATAATGTTTATAAAAGCTGATATCAATTTGGATGTTTCATATTTATCCACATAATGACATAGGTACAAAATTATATATTTACAAGAAGAAAAATTATAGTCATGTGCGGGATTCAAACTATAGGTGTCGCTCCATCCCCATACGATGGTTAAAGAACGAGAGAAAAAAATAGACTTATGAGTCTTAATGTCATGTTGGCTCAGACGGTCAGAGCATACCCCGGCTATAGGAGTGGATGGTGCGTGTTTTTTTTATTGCTTATAAGTAAGCCTTTGACCACAATCTCACCTGATGGTAAGTGATGATGTGTTCGAAGGTGTTAATAGGCTTAAACAAAAATTACTGGCTCTCAAAGACAGCTGCCGGAACACATGTGCTTGACGACAGATTTTCTACTTGAGGGTGGTTGCTAATTAGGCGGGTATTCGCGAAATACCCTTCCACGCGGTGAATCTTAATCCCACACCGGGATTCGAACCGTGGATCTGCTGCGCGGCAGTCCATACCCAATAATATTATTATCACCTAAATTTGTAATTCTGTAATGTTACCCAGAGCATGCATTATTGCAAAAATAAAAATATTAAAAACATGGTATTTTTTTTATAGTTATATAATATAATTGGTTAGAGCATACCCCGGCTCAAGGGATGGATGGACGCGGGTTCGTATCCCGCAAATGACTATAATTTTTTCCCTCGTAAATTTTTAATTTTTTAATGTTCTTTAAGTTGAACATAAAAACAAATTTATAAACAGTATCTTATGATCGATCTCTCTTGAGATGCAATTATATACCGATCAACCTTAGACGTCTTATTTTGTTAGCAACAATGGTTTCCATGGTTACAAGTACCATAGGTGTAATGTTGTCTTAGGTTTTCGCGATTATTACACATAGTAATTAAACAACTTTAAATGGTTTAAATCGCGTATATTTATCATTATTTTTGTCCCGACGTTTCAAACACTTTGCAATGATCGTGGTCACGGGGTGACTAATTGGTATTATTTGTCACATGAGTTATTAAGAAAATTATTTGGTCTACCGTCTGATTTTTTTTTATATATTAATCATAACGTTCCCTATTCACGCAGTATTCGCTCACAGTGTCCAGAGGTCTTGCAGATTTGTGTCGGCCTTGAGATTTAATTAATTTGATGACAGGATCCCAAGCAGGTGGTACTTGCCAACCATCATCTCTATTGAAATTTGGGTATTTTTTGATTTCAATAGCCTCGCGTAACATTCTTGGCATAAACCGGGTCTCTCTAGCGAGGATTTGTGGGTTGTCGAACCGAATGTAGTGGTTGGGTTTGTCCTGGGCATGTTCACAAACCGCAGACTTGGTCGAGCGTCTGTTCTTCATGTCAGCAATTTGTTCTTTTACCCGGATACCAATGCTCCTCTTTGTTTGTCCAATATATATAATTACAATATAAAAATTTGAATGTCACAGGAAATATAAATGTAAATTAATCAAGTATGTCAAAAATATAAATAGTCCTACAATTTATCGTCTAAAATACTGTAACTGAATAATAACATTTTAGTAATTTGAATAATTGAAATTTGAATCGATTTGTGCAATGTATCTTAAAACTATCTGGCAGTTTGTTATACATTCTGATACAAATACAAAATGAGTTATTTTTATGCACCATTAGATGTTGTTTTGGAATACACAAGATGTATTTATGCCGCCTGCTTCTATTTACAACCTCGTTTTGCTTCGGGAATATGGTGTAATGTCGATGGACAAATAAACAAACTTCTAAGATGTAAAGGCATGGCAAAGGTACTAGGTAAAAGTATGTTATGCTTTTTAAATAAAGGTTTACAGCTATCTAAAAATTCAACACCTCAAAGCGATCTCATGCATTTTTTCAGTTCTATAAACGCTTTTTTAGATTCAACTGAGTTACCCCAAATCAGCAAACCTATATTGTTCGGAACCCTCTACTAAACCAGCACTTCTTTTACTTAAATCGCCCCAGAACAAATAATTCATTAAGTTCCCGACAAACATACCGGCGACTGCTCCATGATTCAAACCTGATTGAGAACCCCGGAGTTTAAAAACTGGTTAAATATTTAAAGAGCCAAGTTTGGAAATCAGGCCTTTGAAATGTGGTCGGGCGGAACGGGATTTTAAATTAGGGAAAAATGTGGGTTCCTTTTTTCTGAGAGAAAAATCGAGTTAGTAAATTGCCGTGTAAATAATTAGTCGACCTTTATTGGAATTTCTGCGGGAAATATTTGAATACCTATATAATATTCAATATGGACGAATTCAGTGGGATTTTTACATATATATACTACCCGGACGATGCCTTCTGCTTGGAATATTTACTTGACCCTCGAAAACTAGGCTTTCAAGAATCTAGTTCAGGCTAATCTAGAATTAGTGGCTTTCAAGGACAGCTGCCGGACCACACACCGTTAGGTTAGGTGCTTGGCGACATATTATCTACTTCAGGGCTGTAGTAGAAAATCTGTGTGTAGAATGCTCTGCCACCATCCGGTGCAGCTCAAGCTCACGTTAGGATTCAAACTATTGACCTTCTTCTTTCTCCACGGCTTTCGGCCTTTGCAACTAGACCATCATTGCTTCAAAATACGTATTGTTAGAGAAAACAAAGTTTTCCAACTTTTCTCTAGTGGAATAAAGGTACGACGATGTTTTTTTATGTTATTGTAACGGAACAAGCTAGAGACCCACCTGATGTTAAACGGACTAGCCTCTGCCTTTAACAGGTGCATTTCATCACAAGTCACGAAATGCACTGCGCCCGTCACTTTGAGACATCGATGTTAAGTCTCATGTGCCTGTAATTACACTGGATCTCAAGGACTGCTGCCGGAACACACCGTTAAGTGCTTGGCGACAGATTTTCTACTTTAGGATCGGTCGCTAGCCAGGTGGGCATTCGCAAAATGCCTTTCCACCATGCGGTGAAGCTCAAGACCGCGGCGGGATTCTAATCATGGACCTGCTGCACTGCAGTTCATAGCCAATGCCACTAAGCCTTCAAAAATGATGATGTCTTAGTCTAGTATTGTACATTTTAGAGTATATTATGAATGAATCTCCCATAAAAAAAACCTCCTTTCGAGATCCGTTAAGTCAAAAAGGTCGCTATATCGAGGATACCCTATTAAATATTATATTTGGCACACTTCCTCGAAAAGCTCACATTTGCCATCGTATTTTTTATAAGTAATGGCGCAATTTGCGCCCCTCAATGGGCTCATATATTGCCATCTAATATGTAAACACAATTACCAAGTCTCACATACTTTCCCTGTATTTCGCTTTACCTTATTTGAATTCTATTTATACTAACGAGAAAGGTCCTTGAAGAGACGGAGAGAAACAATACCCTGCTATCACGGTGTAGATCTAAAAAACAAGTAATAGAGAACAAACCTTTTAACTAGATAGGATCTCTAGAATGAGCAATTTTAATGATGTGCTAAGAGACCTTTCCTGAAACTTGATATGGCTTGAAGCCATTAACCTCTGTTTTTAACAGATTCATTTAGTCCAAACTAATTCAGCTCAGAACTGGTTCGTGGGGACCGGAAACTCATCGTACTTTTCAAAACTTGTCAGAGCGCTTGGTCGATGCGACGCGTGATCAAAATGCTGGCACTTATTTGACTCAACGAAATAAGCATTGCAATTCAACGGGGCAATACTGCCGGTATGCTGGGCACGCTGCCAACTGGTAGTGGGCTGGAACATTTGGACTGCCTATGAGTCTGCAATGGCTTACAGGTTGTCTAAATGCTTTTATTGTAGTAGCTGTAGTATTGTATAAACTGTTGATATAACAATCTGTTGATCATATTAAATTAAAATTAAAATTAATTTATTTCAGATATTAATAATCCATATTGTAGTAGGTAATAGGTACACGTTAAATTAATATTTAATTAATACTTATGAACCACTGATCTCGTAATTATGTGAAATGGTAAACTGTTGTTAAAACTTTACTAATACAATTTCATTCATAAATTGGCCACAGTGGGTCAGCCGATGCCAAAGGATTAAGCAATTGTCTAAGTGGAGTTGACATTATAATCTTGATTGGTCTGGTTCTCAATCTTTCACTGCATTTATATTTATATCTACATTTTATATTTATAGTGTCTCTATTGAAATTTTTATTACTTAGTTATTACATGTCTATGTGTTACTTAGGCCTTGGATGAAAACCAGCACTGTAGGTTCGCCCACAGCATCATGCTGATCTAGGACCTTTTTTGGACTGAAGGTACACGACGGCAATGTTCTCAATTTTTTTGTTTGCTTCTTATTTTATAGGTATAATGTTTTGCTATTGTGTTCCTTATTATAACAAATACTTTTAAAATATTTTAAAGCAAATTAATATTTTAATAAAACACTTACAAAATATATAAATATATCTAGTGACAATTCCGCTTAATTTTGCTAAGCCGAGGTGACGTCACAAACAGGCAGGAAAATTAAGCGGAATTGTCACTAGATATATTTTTATATTTTTTAAGTGTTCTATTAAAATATTAATTTGATGTTTTCTTAAAATATTTTAAAGTATTTGTTATTATTAAAACTGGATTTCCGCAAAGTAACGGCTGAATCTATTCATTATCTTGTGTTCCTTATGTTCAAAATAAACTGATTCTTTCTTTCGATAAATTGTGAATAATTGAGTGTTGATCTTAAGTATGTATCCCCTCAAAGGGTGGGAATAGCCTGTCTATTTGTACACGTAATTATAGCAATATTAATTGCACTAAACTCAACGTAACGATCTAGTTGCATCGACTGTGGTGACAAAAATGGGCTCGTCCCAGCACCTAACTTTTCCAGTGTATCTCAAAATGCAGTGGAATTTGGACCATGGCATTCCTGCGTCCATCGATAACTGTCATTGGGAGCATCATGGCTTCAAAATATCAAGCGAAAAAATCTTGCTAAAAGTTAGCTCAACGAAATCTTCAGTGAAATTATCTAATTAAGGCTTTTAGGTGTAAAAGGCCAATTGGTACACTTCTACTAAAATTGTTGAGTGCTCTTGAAATCGGCAGTGGACGATATCGTCCATTTTTATTACCATTTCTACTGTTATAAGATAAAACTATGCACGTTGTAAATTTGCGCAAAGTATAGAAAAAAACTTCACCGCATTAAATAAAAAAATACAATGTTTCATGAAAATCGTCAAGGTAAGAATTTGTGGAAACTATATTCAGAATTACTACACAAACCAAACTTTATCACAAAGAAAATTTGCCATTACCATCCAAACCATCATCTTGAGTTAAAAACTTAAAGCTCTAAAGACGAATTAAGTCTATTTAGAAATATCTTGTTTAATTTTCAAGCATTTAAGAAGGATCGTGGGATATTACCACCGAAGCATTGCAAGCTGATTTATACCCTATTTCCTTGATAGTTTGTTTTATATTCGTAATCGCTAGCAATGATCTAACTCACAATTCTGCTCACTTAACTTTTTTTTAATATTTAACTTGTCACGTTGAACTTCCTGACATTTCCGTTTGTATTTCAACTTTATATGAAAGTAAAGAGTATTTCTACGAATCAAGAGTTTAGTCAAATTAGTACTGTTTTCAACTTGGAATATTTTAACGAAGAAACTTTCCTTTGACTTTAATTCTGGCGTAATTAGAAACGGAATATTAATTTCATTGTGAATTTTAATTAATAAAGATCAAAACAATTAATGAAAGGAAGTAGATAAATAAATTGGAATAATTAGCAACAACCTTGCTAATAATCACCTTCCTACCTTTATTTCACTCGTATGGCGTCGGTAGATACAATAATTTATTCTGTAACAAAATACTGGAAAATTCAAGGATTAAAACTTTTCAAAGTTTTGACTTTAATTTCATGGCTGGCCGCCCTTCCGACGTCAAACCTCCGTATATATCTTCCGTATACCTTTTTGCCTTAACCTCTTTAGTAGCAGTAGAGTGCGAATATGTGCGAGTTCGTCCGACTAAGTACTGCCACCATACCCATTTCTACCGCCAAGCAGTAATGTTCGCAGTATGTTCTGGTTTGAAGGGTTGCCGGTGAAATTACATAGAGCTCTTAGTCAGAGTCATTATCTAAGGGTGATAGGTGCAGTGCAATTCACCATCTGTGAGAAACTGTATCTGTTATAAACAGAAGTTACCGCTTATCACTGGGTGGGCCTCAAGACTGTTCTTCATGATAGCATAGAAAAAAATATACCCTGCGGCTACCTTCACGTTGACAGGGCGTTAATATGATATAGAGCCCTACTTTGCGCCCAATAATTAATAATATAGAGTGTTGCCAATGTTAGCCTGAAAAACATCTTCGACCACATCATCACTTACCATCAGGTGAGGTAGTGGTCTAAGGCTAACCTATCAGGTATAAAAAAAAAAGTTGCCCTTACAGTTCCGGTTTACTTCAATAAAAGACTGTATCATACACTGTCGTTGGATGTTGTAAAAGGCGACTAAAGGACAAAATGTGTCTAATGATCAATAATCATTCTCACATTACACTTAAACTGCATTTGGCCGGTTTCTTATGGATGGACGCCAGCTTTTCATAATAACTTTCACTTATAACCCGTAAAATATATTCTTCTACTAGTGTTTAATTCCGATATTGAATTAACATGTAACTATGTTTCAACTTATCGAAATATAATTAGCTCTCTACATATACAGAGTTTTGACTAGTATTATTTTATAGGAGCATTGACGCATGCTAAGCGAAAACATAGATATTATAACGGATGGAAAAAGATAACTTCCAGCGGGACTTGAACCCGCAACCCCCAGAATACCGTCCTTGGGCATTACCAATTATGCTATGAAAGCGAGTGCTTGACAGTCGAAAATTCTCCATCCGTATGAATACACGTCTTTTTTTGACGTTGGCGACATCTACCCAAATAGCAGAGGACTATTTACTTAGGCTGGTAGGTTGATATACGATCAACACTGAACACCAAATCGATGAAGCCATTTTAAATTTAGTTTTCGACTGTCCAGCACTCACTTCCATACCTTATTTGGTAATGCACCAGGACGGTATTCTGGGGGTTGCGGGTTCAAGTCCCGCTGGAAGTTATCTTTTTCCATCCGTTATAATTTCTATATACAGAGTTATTGGAAAAATGCTAATAACCTCTTAAGGTTTACTTCTGCTAGTACTAACGAAAATTTTGGAATGTTTTTTTTGTTTCTTTTATGTGCTTTTGATGGGATAAGCACGAGGACCACTTGATCATAAAAGTATCTCGTGCCTGTAATTTATTTTTTCATAAATTTTATTACTTTACTCGATGTCAATATTCAAAACTCTATTTAATACCTTTAAATAGAGTTTTGAATATTGACATGCGCGTGGCGGGCGTTCTTGGCACGGAGTAGGCATTGTCTTTTATTAAGAATACAAAATATATTTGTATCAAAAAAAATAAAATTTTTATAGGACTAGCTGAAGTCAACCCTAAGATGTTGTTAGAATTTATCTAATAACTGTGTATACAAAAGCTGATTTCGCCACTTTTTCACGTGATTATGTCATCGGGATAGAAAATGATGACGAGCTCTAAGTCGTGACCAGGATTAATGGTAAGGACAATTTCCGAAATACACTAGATGTTCGATATAATTTTCTACTTGGCACCACGGTCTGTTCTATTAGCTGTTTTCGAAAATCAGTTATTATATCTTCGACGTCACTTGTGAGAATATGCAATAAGCAGGATACCGTTTCCCGCAATCCCTGTCAAATGTTTAATGTATATTATAACCAGCTGACTAGTATACTATCATCGAGAGTTCCCTATGCAGACAGAGGTGCGACCGGTAATAAAACCCAAGCAAAAACATTTTTAATCTCTGCCTTTCTACTTTCCAAATCCTAAATTAAGAGTCATAATACAATATTTCACTTTAATTCTACCATTCTTTGAACTTTACTTATTACTGTTTTACATAATGTATATTCTGCTTTGCATGAAAAAGAAAAGTCATTTTCGAGATAAAATCTGGTTCGGACACCTTTGTTATACAAACTAGGATCTGATACACTAGTAATTGAATACAGTTCTCGCTTTGTGAGAATTCGTTTCTTTTTGTGCGATGGAGATATACGAGTATGTTTTGTTTTTCAAAGGATGTAGGTACGTGGAATATTAAATTGAACGGATTTATTTTATGTTTCTTTTTATGCCGAGGTACATCAAAGTTAGTATGAGATAAATATTTATGGTAACAATATTTTTTATATTATATTGCTGATGTAGCCAAAGTTGGTTTACCATTGTGAAAAGTTGTAGGGTAGAAGTAGAGTTGTGCTGATAATATCAAATTATCCGCTATAGGGTTAATGGGTAGGCATCACAATATTAACAATCCGAAAGTTTGTGAGTTTCTACTTATGGCTAATCCTTACAATCGATGCCTTATTTGAAATAAAGTATAGTAAAAAAATGTTATTATACTGTATTAACAAGACTTTCGTTATATAATAGGCTTATTGCGTACTTTATTTTTTAGGAACAGTACGCTTGTGCTTTTATCTAATTTTTCAATCACGTGCTTTTTAGAAATTACTTGAAAATATAATGTATTAATTATAAAAATAACAGCCAATTAATAAAGCTGAGTTTTACTTAATAACCTATAGCTGCGTTTCTTTTTATGCCTGATAGGTTAGTCTTTGACCACTATCTCACCTGATGGTAAGTGATGATGTGGTTGAAGATGTTGATGCAAGGACAGCTGCCGGAACACACCGTTAGGTGCTTGGCGACAGATTTTCTACTTGAGGGTGGTAGCTAGCCAGGCGGGCATTCGCAAAATCCCCTACCACCATGCTATAACGATGCCATCCTAAGACAACAACCGGGACCGACGGCTTAACGTGCCCTCCGAAGCACGGAAACGCTCAGTAGTAATGTTATATTGCACTATACATGCGTTTGATTTGGAATATTCGAAGCATTCATTTTAGGGCAACAACCATACTTGAATGAACGTTTTAGCTTGTAGATGGTATTAATTCTTATAAAATGTCGATAGATTTGCAAACTGTTAAAGTACATTTAACAGTTAAATCCTGATGTTTACTATAATTATTCCATACTTCAAAAGGGAAAGAACGCGTTGAGGTATAATGCTGATATTCATATCAAATACTCAAGTCTGCCGTCCCTTGTAGCTGTGAAAAAATCAACCTTCTAAGTCGAAGCAATCAAAAGATACAGCCGTTTCTGCCGCAAATTTTCGACACTTGCAAGGGAATCAAAACCTATATAGGGTATATAGGGTACTTCCCGTGAACTCAGAGTCTTGATTTTTTTAATACGAAGCAACGTCTTATAGCACAGATATAGGGACAATTACGAAAAGCACACATTTTTAGTTACATCATTTAATAACAATACTTTTAAAAATTTTAAAATGTTATGGATATCATTTAGCAATAAATTACCATAACTGCTGCTTATACACCTGCCAGTTTGTACGGAACCCTCGGTGCGCGAGTCCGACTCTCATTCGATCGATTTTTGTTTTGTTTATTCCCATACCTTGGTGTATGACCGTTGTGTACGATGCCTTAAACCGAATAGTTCATCGGGTGAGAACGAGTAGGCAGGAGCCAATACGAGCGTTTCAACTAAAGATGTGAATACAAACATGGTACCATCGGGATAATCTTGTGATGAAGCCGAGAAATAGCCATACTGGAACTCCATTACGTAACATTGTATCCTTACCGGGTTTGGACTTATTGAAATCGGCTCGAAATGCGCTCACTGTAAACTACCTAAATCATCGCAGCGTTAGATGAAGGTTTTTTTGTAGCTAGGTCTAGCCCTTGACCACTATTTCCCCTGTTCATCATCAGTTACCAGAGTGGTGAAGTTGTCGAAAATGGTAAACAAACAAGGCCAAGAATTACTGGCGTTCAAGGAATGCAGCGAGAACACAGTGTTAGATGCTTGGCGACAGATTTTCTACTTCTGGGTGGTAGCAAGCTAGGCGAGCATAGCAACAATGGCCTTACCTCATTGCGTTGAAGCTCAAGCCGGCGGCGGGGATCGAACCAAGGCCATGCGGCAGTGGATGTCCATAGCTATTACCGCCCGGCCATCATTGCTTCAAATTTATATCATATTTACAGCAGGAGTATAAATGCTAATAATATAGCAATTTTCATGCGCTTTGTCTTGTAAAAGCTTTTAAAATGGCTGATAAATAAACCTAACGTGAAAAGGCGGCGATATTTAATATTTTGCCCTTCGCTACTTGGTATGACTCCTGCAAAAAACGTACAGAGGTTCAATTCCAGGCCGGCAACCACTGGAAATCATTTTACCTACTTGAGCATTCTGAGCCTAGCGCCTTCTGAGGTACTGATATCTTAAACTGCCCAAAATGTCTGCCAAGCGTGGGAATTATGGCAAACCCTTTAATGGGGTAGGATGTGTTCAGCAGTAGCTAATCCGGCTGATACAGTACTAGAGTATTTGCAGGAAACCTTTTTTTTTGTTTTTCAGAGTTCTGACTAAGATGTATCCCTTGGTACTTAGAAGTAAGTACAAAGTGTCGTACATTACACGTCCTTCGTAATAGAATCAAACCGCGATACGGCTCAACTTGGCTCGTTCGTACTTTTTAATGGGATTTTTATTCATGACTGTTTCACTTAGAATTGGGAAAGTTGAAATTTTCTTTTAAAGAACGCTTTTTGAGATAACTTAGGCTCTGACCATGACATTCGTTTAAGGTCGTTAATGTTTGAAATAAGAATTGGAGTTATATAAAACTAACTTATTTCGCATTGAATCAATGATGGCCGAGCGGTAATAGCTATGGACTATCGTGCCGCAGGTCCCTGGTTCAATCCCCACCGCCGATTTGAGCTTCCTCGCATGGTGGAAGGGCATTTTGCGATTGCCCGCCTGGCTAGCTACCACCCGCAAGTAGAAAATCTGTCGCCAAGCACTGAACGGTTTGTTCCGGCAGCACTCCTTGAGAGCCAGTGAAATTACAGGCACATGAGACTTTACAACTCTGTCTCAAAATGACGCGCGCAGTGCAATTCGTGACTTGTGATGAAATGCATCTGTTATAGGCAGAAGTTAGTCCGCTTAACATCAGGTAATAGTAACAATTAACATCAGGTGGGCTCGAGCTCGTTCCGTCACGATAACATAAAAAAACACAGTTGTATAACGCACAATACACAAAAAGTCCCTCTAAAAAATAGCGCGTCATAACAAGAATCACAAAAATAAAACCCGTGTAGATTATGCTAAGCACAGACGCGCGATAAGCACATACGTAGGAGAGGCGTGCAAGGCACGTCATAAAGTTGGGAGTAGAGTCTATCTAAGTTCCTCATGGACCATAAAATCTTTCTTTTTACGCGGAATGCGCGAAAACACGCAAGAATCTCGGCTCCTTCAAAAGGGTCGTTTATTTTGGTGGATGGATATTTACGCGTTATAAAAAAAAATACTTTTTATTGTCCGATCCGATTACACGATTTTCTACACAAATTGCTCGAAAAATGGCCAAAGTACGTCTAAGTACATACTGTTAATGTAAGCTTCGTATCAGTAAGCATCCACGCTATACGAAACCGTAAGATAATACAAAAAAAAATGACGCGTTGGTGTATTTTACTTTGTATTTTTTTTAATTTATGTTCATCTACTACAGTCTCACTAGTAAAAGGTACGTGAGAGGAGTTTAATACGACAATAGTTTCGTGATGACGTCTTCTTATGCATAAGAAGGTAGAAGGTATAATTATATTGTATAAATTATACTAGTTACTAAAATAATGACAAATTATATTTATTAATGTTATGTAATTAAATTAAATACTTCGGTCAGATAATAACTGAAGACCTTAAAGATGACCTAGATATGGATCGGGAGCGCAGAGCGTTGACGGTGAAGGTGAATATGTTGTCCAGGAGATTCTTTAGTTGCTCAAACGAAGTCAAAATAACTCTGTTCAAGGCTTATTGCCAATCATTTTATGGAAGTGGCTTATGGACAATGTATAGACAAAAAACTTATAGCGCTCTGCGCGTCCAGTACAATAATGCTTTCAGGATTCTGATGCGGCTGCCACGTTTTTGTAGCGCTTCTACCATGTTTATGGAAGCGCGTACTGACGCGTTTGCAGCCATAATGCGCAAAAAGGTAGCATCACTGCTCTGCAGAGTGCGTGCCAGCACCAACAGTATCCTGTCAGTCATCGCAAATAAATACGACTGCCCAATCCTGCGACACCAAATTGCGATCCTTATAAAATAAATATTGTTATTGTTCTATAACTAGAACAATATTGACATGAAAATAATATATTCAATTGACATGAAATTGAAGTTTTAGTATAATTGTTACGGACGATTGGTGGACTGTATGATAATGTAAATAAAAACACTTTAGATAGTTACTCGTTGTTACTCTTTATAATCGTTTCAAAACTAAATTACATCTTATTTTTTACTCGCATCGAGGCTTGACACAATCAAAACCAAAAGCCAAAAAAGAACAAATACATTGACAGTACCAAAATAACTACATAATAGGTTTAATATATTAACAAAAAGGCTGCACCAACCAGTCGCCAACATTCCGGACCCCTAGTGGAGCACTAAACTCTGGTGGCAACTGGCTGGGTATGTGCAACAAGCGGCAGAAGCTTACGGGCTGGTCGGCGCAAGATACCTCCTTTGGTAGCAACGTCTGCGACACGAACCAGTCCGTCAGGTCCTGGAAAGGTTTTGTTTATCCTACCAAGAAGCCAAAGACCCCTTGGTAGTGTATTGTCCGCTATAAGGACCACGTCACCCTCGCATAATCCAGATTCGCTTCTGTTTCGACCTCGAGGAATTAGAGTAGGCAGGTACTCAGCCAGCCATCTTGCCCAGAAATGTTCAGCCAGCCTAAGAGCGAGCTGCCAATCAGTCGCTCGTAATGAATCTGCATCCGGAAGTTTGCAGGGCCATGATGTCACTGATGAAGTTCCGAGGATGAAATGAAAGGGCGTTATAGCCTCGGGGGTGTCTGGTGAGTTTGGTACATAAGTCAATGGCCTGCTGTTGACGATCGATTCCGCTTCCATGAGCAACGTGGTAAGAACTTCTTCTCGAGGTGCTCTGTCCTTTAATGTGACTCGTAGAGCTGTCTTCACCGAGCGTACCAGCCTTTCCCACGCTCCACCCATAAATGGCGAGGCAGGTGGAATGAAACGCCAGGAGATCTTGCGGCTGGTCGCGAAATTTTCTACTGCCTCATCGTAGAGTGATGCAAGCTCACGCTTGGCTCCAACAAAGCAGGTTGCGTTGTCGCAGAAGATTGTAGCTGGGGTCCCTCGCCGGGAAATTAGGCGTCTAAGGCACATTATTGCAGAGCTGGATGATAATGAAGGGACTACTTCCAGATGTAGAGCTCTTGTAACAAGGCATGTGTAAAGAGCCACCCACCTCTTTTCACGTCGTCGGCCAATTGCAACTACTATGGGGCCAAAATAATCTACACCAACATGCGTAAACGGCCGTCTGTGGTGGTCTAGCCGCTCTGGTGGCAAGTCGCCTGTTGCTGGTGTTACTAAACGACCATTCTGTCTTCTGCATTGTAGACACCCTTTGGCTAAGCTTCGGATGGTAGCCCTAGCCCGTAGAATCCAAAATGTCTGCCTTATTTCATTGAGCACAAGCTCATGGTTCCCATGTCCGGCTTCAGCGTGTTTATGCAAAATGATTAAGTGTACAATACGATGACGACCGTCAAGAATGATCGGTGACTTAACACTCTCACTCACCCCAGGAGCGGATTTTATTCGTGAGTATAATCTAATCAGACCATCTTTGTCAAGAACCGGGGCGAGTGCGGCTATGCGACTGGTCTTGGGTACAGGTTGCGAGGCTTTCAAAATCTTCAGTTCTTCGGAAAAGCTGTCTATCTGAATCCTTGAGAAAAGCATCTTCTCTGCTTGAAGAATGTCATCAGCTGAAAGATGCGAGGGGGACGTAGTATCATGAACAGATTTCGATAGTAAGCGCGGTGAACTGGATTTTGACCAAAACTTTCGTACGGCTTGGAAAACGCGGGCCGTAGATCTTAGTAACCGTAGCCAGCTGCTAAAACGAGCTTCGTCTGGAACCGGCGGCACTAACAAAGGATTATCTACAAGATGCCCTACGTACTCTGATTTTAACTCAGAAGTACGTAAAACTTCGTCAATGATGTGTTCTGGTTCATGTGGCCATTCTGAGGGTGAATCGATGAGAAAAGATGGGCCAGCGAACCATCTATGCGATGATGTAAATTTTAAATGTTTTGGCTTAGTAGCATCGTCTGCGATGTTGAGTTCGCTAGGAAGCCATTTCCAATTTGATGGATTCGAAAATTCTAAAATTTCGCCTAACCTGTGGGCTACAAACGGCTTAAAACACCGCGCGTCGCTGCGAATCCATTTTAAGACCGTTGTGGAGTCAGTCCAGTAGAAAACAGCGGAAGGTTGTGTCCGATGAGCATTCAAAATAGTTTGTGCAAAACGCGTCGCGATCAGAGCAGCCTGCAGTTCAAGGCGCGGAATAGAAAGTGGCTTTAAAGGTGCAACACGCGCTTTGCTGCCTATCAACGCTAAACTAACTGAACCATCAATGAACGCATAACGCCAATATGCAACGGAGGCATAAGCCTGTTCCCCCCCATCAGCTATAACGTGAAGTTGAATGCTGCACTGCTCTGATTTGCCTACGTACCATCGCGGAATACGGAGATTAGCTGCAGAATCAATCTGATCAAACCACGACTTGCAGTCGACTTCATACTTGGGTGGGATCGGCGAATCCCAGTCAGTCCCTTCCCTCCATAATTTTTGTATCAAAATTCTACCTTGGATAACTATTGGCATGATGAGTCCTAAAGGATCGTAGACGCTCATAACACTGGAGAGTAAACTTCGTTTAGTTATCGTGCATACGCCACTGCGATTGCGACACGTGCGAAAACCTAAAGTATCGGTCAGAGGATTCCACTTTACGCCTAAAGCACCTACGTCATTATTTAAAGGCAGGTTGACATCAGAATTCGAGTCGCTACAAAGCTCTTTGGGTACTAAAGCAAGCGCCTCGGGCATGTTGGATACCCACGAACGCATTTCAAAACCACATGATTTGTGAACCGTGACTATATCGGAGGCTAAACGTTTCGCGTCGGGGAGGTTAAACTCACTCCCAACATAATCGTCCATGTAGTGGTTGTGAATGATCGCGTTAGTAGCAGCTGGATATTTGTGCTCAAAATCTTTAGCATTTTTGTTTTTAATAAACATTGCTATAAAAGGGCTAGATACAGCGCCAAAAATTAAAGACGTCATCCTATATTCTTTGACGGTATCCTGAGAGTTTTCGTTGCGCCATAAAAACCGTAGCGCATCACGATCGTTTTCTTTCATTTTGATTTGAAGAAACATCTCCCTTATATCGGCATTAAACGCGATCGGTCCTTCTCTAAAACGGAACAAAATGTTTAAAAGAGACTGCAATAGATCCGGACCTTGCAGTAGCATTTCGTTCAAACTTACACCTCTAGTGACAGCTGCTGCGTCGTACACTACTCTCAACTTACGCTTCTGTGGATGGTACACACCAAAATGTGGTAAGTACCATCTCAAAGAGACGCCAGCCGAGGACTTGTACCTGAGAAAATTGTCGTGGAAGGTAGAGGGCGCGCATTCTTCTGCGTAACCTTTTTGAACTATGCTTTCAATATATTTTTTGTAAGCTAACGCAAGTGTGCTATCTTTGGCCATCTGTTTTTCGAGAGACTTGAGTCGTGATAAGGCGTGAGGGTAACTATCTGGAACGTCGTTTGTTACCCTTTCCTTCCAAGGCAAGCCTACCTCAAAACGTCCTGTAGCCAGTCGTTGAGCGGAAGACTCTACCAAACTTACCGCACGTGCATCGTCGCTGTTTTGTCGGGTGGCAAGCTTCTGGATGCCTAAAGAATCTACTTCATATTGTATTTTAATTAGTGCTTCAAGAGAGTTAATTGCCCTTGAGGCGTAATCTACTTCACAAACATTATTGACAAAATCTACCGGTTTAGACGACGGGGACATAGCGCCGTGTAGAACCCAGCCCAAAAGCGTTCTTGAGGCGACAGGTTCGTTTTTCTTACCTACTCGCATCTCACGGCTTAAAGACAAATGCCAATCGGCCGCTCCAATGAGTACAGTTGGCGTAGCGTCTTGATATTCTAAACTAGCCGACAAATCCAACAAATGGTTGTATTTTGATAAATCAAGCATGTCGGTGCTTTGCAGAGTAAGAGAAAGAGGGGTAATACTGCGTGCGCCTTGGACTAAGTGGCGTTCAGGCATGTCGCGCCCTCGAATGTAAAAATTGACAAAGCATACCTCAGTGTCGAGGTACATACCCCCTACCCCTGTAACACGTAGTTTCTGACGGTCCGTGGTGTCAGCTCCGATGCGCGCAGCTACGTCACCGTCGATAAGTGTAGCGGTGCTGCCCTCATCAAGGAGCGCAAACGTATCAAACGTGCCGCGTAGACCTTCTAAAGTGACAGGTAGAATCTTGAGCAGTCCTCGCCTACCAGATGCAGGTACCCCGATCGTGTTAGCCACCACGTTGCTGCCGTCAGCTTGAGGAGGCACGATAGTGTCATTCTTAGGTGAGCTCTGCAGAGAAACAGTATTATTAGCGGAGAGGTTACTATTAGATACCGATTTGTCACCGTGAAGGAGGGCGTGGTGGCGCCTGTCGCAGCTACTAACACCGCATCGCTTAGTCTGGCATGTATTCCATGTATGCGGGCTAGACTTCAGGCATCTATAGCACGTTTTGGTTTCTTTTATCCAGCGCCATCTATCGTCAACCGAAAGCGATGAAAAAGCTTTACATGTTTTAACAGAGTGAGGCCCTTGTTTACAGTATGCACACTGTGTCGTTTTGTCATTCGAGGTAGTAGCGTGAACATTCAAAACTTTCGTTACGTTTGACTTATAAAAAGTTGCTTTACTTTGTGACGAGCTCGGCGTTACGTCAACCAAAAACTTGTAATTGAGTTGTCGTTCAGCTTCGATCACTAAGAACCTAGAAAGTAACTCTAGTTTAGTAATCGTTGGCTCAAAAGGTTTGTGTGTGGCTGGGTAATCCGTAAAACGGTCTCGCGTGTGATCATTAAGTTTTAAAAGGACCGTACGAAGAAGCTCGAGTGATGATAGGTACTCGTGCTGCTGAAACAATCTTATAATGGCAACGCAGTTCCTCAGCTTGTTGGCCAGAATGTTTAAATGTTCTGCGTTACCTATTTTAATACTGCGTAGACCGGCAATCTCGTGTGCGACCAGCTGCTCTGGACGCGCGTAGTTTTTCTCCAAAGCAGTCATCACCTCCTCGGGATCTTGTGCCTGCCATAAAATTGAAGAAACAGCTGCCTGGGCGGCACCACGAACGGCGGATGTTAAGCGAGCTAAATTTTCTGCGGGCGTGAAAAAGGTTTTAGTTCGCTCATACGTACACTTGAAAGCTAACCATTCATCTATATTGCCTGTAAAAGGAATCAGCTCCTGCTTTCTCGGGCGATTGGGTAAAGATGAAAAAGCCTTCGCAAGCTGAACAATCGGATCGCTTTTCGCTCCTGGGGTAGCAGTGTTACCTACGGGTGCTTGAACGCGTAATACGCGTGGTTGTGGGTCAAGTGCCATGTTGGGTGCGTTTTGGTTGCCCACCCATGTTGTTACACGTTCTTTGTGCGAACTACGGGAAGAGACGCTACCAGACCTGTCAGAATGTGCGTTACCTACGGGTGCTTGAACGCGTAATACGCGTGGTTGTGGGTCAAGTGCCATGTTGGGTGCGTTTTGGTTGCCCACCCATGTTGTTACACGTTCTTTGTGCGAACTACGGGAAGAGACGCTACCAGACCTGTCAGAATGTGCTTCCAGGGAAGCAAGCTTTGCGCACAGCTCCAACTCGTCAGCTTTTTGCTGTTGAAGCGCAATTTCGCGCTCTCGCTCCCGCTCGCGCTGTTCACGTTCGCGCTCTCGCTCTGCTAGCTTGCATTCACGCTCTACGCGACGTTGCTGAATTTCGGCCTCTATGGCCAGTTTTTTAGCTTGAATAGAAGAGCTTGAAGAGCGTCTTGTGTATGTTGACTGGCCTCTGTTTCCGTGCGGCTGATGTTGAAGACCGGAACTAGCCGGGAGTACAGTCGTTTCTTGCTGTGCAATGTTTGTAGTAGCTCCCGCCTTCAGTTCAGCGATGTGTGCCGCTTGATGCGATCCGCTCGGCTGCGGCTCGGCGCGCTCGCGGAGAGGTGGTGGCGAATTGTCCTCTTGATGTGCTTCGCCTGAGCCTTGTGTCGTCGGATTCGCATATTGCGATTTAGTTTGACTACGAGTAACTTGGTATAAATTTAGGCTTCGTAAGGACCAAATGTTACGGACGATTGGTGGACTGTATGATAATGTAAATAAAAACACTTTAGATAGTTACTCGTTGTTACTCTTTATAATCGTTTCAAAACTAAATTACATCTTATTTTTTACTCGCATCGAGGCTTGACACAATCAAAACCAAAAGCCAAAAAAGAACAAATACATTGACAGTACCAAAATAACTACATAATAGGTTTAATATATTAACAAAAAGGCTGCACCAACCAGTCGCCAACAATAATAATTTAATATGAAATTTAATTTTGTTAATTTTAATGTAAACATTTAATCTTTAGATATAAGTACTACTAACAAAACATGGACCAATGTTGTCTGAAATAAAAGTCTTTATTATAATTATTCACTTTATTTATTATCCAACATAATTTTAAATTTTTTACAACATTATTACAAAAATAAATATTATAAAAAACTTAAAACTAGGGTGCCGCTGGTAGCGGGGCAGAGCCAAGGCTACCAGTGGTTAGGGCTGCAGAGAGAGGAACCTCCGGACAATGCGTGTTGTGTCCAGTATCACTGCCTTCTGCATCAGACCCTTGATCCAACCATCTAGCGAGAGCCTCTTAAGGTGTTGGTCGAGGCTCTTCGCTATAAGGCCGTTCGCCGAAACGACTATCGGGACAATGGTGGTCGAGTCAACATCCCACATGGCGGTTACCTCGTGAGCCAAGTCAAGGTACTTGCTGACTTTATCCTTTTCGGCCTTAACGAGATTCTCGTCATGTGGGATGGTGATATCTACGAGCACTGCCCGGCGCTGGGATCGGTCGACCACCACGATATCAGGCTTATTGCAAACAATAGTCCTGTCCGTGATGATAGAGCGGTCCCAGTAGAGCAATGCATGACCATTCTCGAGAACTGGTGCCGGTGCGTACTGGTAGTACGGCACCTCTGACTCAACAAGGCCGTATTGAAGGGCAAGTTGGTGATGGATGATCTTGGCCACTTGGTTGTGCCTGTGCAAATACTCGCCGTTAGCAAGATGCGAACAACCGGAAATGATATGCCTGAGTGACTCTCCGGGTCGGCGGCATGCTCGACAAATGTCGACCGTACCGTCCTTCAATTATTATTATCCTTATTATTATTATTATTATAAATTCAAGGAGGTCGTTTTTGACTACACTCTTTACATGTTATATTTGCAATATTTTTTAACTACACCCAGTTCAAAAAAACGTAGTTATGATAATATGATACCCAAATTACTTTCAGTTTTTGAGATTGTCAATTAGATTTTTTTTATTTAAGTATGAATATCATATATTATTTATTATATTCCCTTAGAATAATGCAAATTTATCTCATATCTTATTCATGATAATTCATAATATATTTTATTTCTAATATCTCTGGAAGTAGTATATGATACCTACCTGTGATTGTTAAATATCTTTGTTCAATCAGGTGTAGTCCCGTTAACTTTTTTTCTGGAAGTTTAACCCATATAGTAGCGTAAGAGATGTTTTTTTTTATTAAAATCATTGTTTTCTATAGATAATTCCCACTTACATTTTTACATATGAAAGTAAGGTCTCATCCCACTTTAGCAGTCATTATATTAGTGGACTGTATCTATATAATACTATTTTGTATAGATTCACCTGCAAAATTACTGTACAGATTTTAATTAAAGATATTACATTATATTATTTTGATCCTGAATTTGGACAGGACAATGCAGAAGCTAGTCTTATGTATAGGTAATTAGACAAAGTATATATTATTTATTTTCTAATAATTCAACAATTAAAACAGTTTATATATGTGGGAGATTCAGACTATTTTAATTTATTTTAACATTTTATGATTACATGCTGATTTGACTAACTAGTCCTTCAACGACTCAACCACTCCCACTGCGTCATTCGAGCACCTCCCTCCACTCTGTATAAAAACAGCCGTGTTAGCGTTAGTTGGGCATTCTATGCGCGACCACGCGCCTGACAAGACGTCTTGTATAAGAGTCAGGTAAATACTGTTTTACTATTACTGTGTAAATTATGCCTTTATGCTGATTATTATTGTTATTATGATTAATTAAGTTGCTATGTGATAACCTATGGTCCTTGCGTGACCTATTTTATTATATATTCACAATTATACATGCTATATTTACTAAATAAATATGTATAACCTGAAATTACCTGTTTTTACTTATTTAAATCCCACATCAGAAGTGGGATCGGACTTATAATAATGTTTATTAATCTATTATTGTTTTTGAGTTTAAGAAACAATGCCTCACGACGATCATCAATATGCAAAGCGGTCCAGTGGGCCTCAAACGTCCGATCCTGAAGTATTGACTTTGTCGGATACACCTGATAGAGAAACATGTGTGCCATCCATCGAAGAGCAGCCCGTCTATCAAGATACAAGGGCTAATATAGAAATCACGCCTGAAGTGCGCACCAGCCAGGGTATACCGTCGGCACTAACAACCTCTGCGAGACTAAATAGAAGTATCGGTAACTTTGTTCCATTAGAGTTCATGAAGTCAATGATGAAGGAAATGATGACGACGTTACTGTTAACTAGCTCCAGTTCACCTTCTTCGTCATCAGTAGCACAGAATCTACCACAAAACCAAGAAATCTCGAGAATATATATCTGCCTACGTTAGATGCTGACGACTGCACTGATACCGTGCAAGTTTGGTGTTGTCACATAGAAAAACCCAAGTCTGAATTTCAGCTTATTGAAACTAATCTTGTCCAAACCATTGCAGGAGTTAACCGCTTTTATGGATTACACCAGCGATATGGCCAGCAGCTTAGCGGAATATGCCTCACGCAAGTTGGAGTTGGCAAAAAGGGCTTTTTACATCAAGGTGACCGAGCTGCATTTGGTGGAAGCTGTGATATCGGTGCACCTGCGCCGGCACCAGCGCTGAGGTCGGAGCGCGCCAGACGCGCAGCAGCGCACACGTTACGCTCCGCCGCCGCCGCCGCTAACAACAGTGCAAGCGGAGCGCGCCAGACGCGCCGCCCGCTCTGCTGCCGCAGCCGCCAACGACAGTGCATGCGGAGTGCTACACGCGCAGCAGCGCGTGCGGTCCGCTCTGCCGCCGCCGCTGCCAACAACAGTGCATACGCGGACGCGGTCGGGAGCGTACCTACTCCATGATGAAGCGACTCTGAAAGTCGCGAAACCGGTCGAGATCAACCTACTCTACTGATTTAACGTAAGTGAAATCGAATTCACAATTGTTTATATTTGAAAATTGTTTTAAACGTATAAACAAAACTTTGAGAACAAAAAAAAACCCATTAACTCTCTGATAGTTACTAATAAGCGCTCTTCGGTTGCTACAATTGATATACGCGACTTCATAGGGCTTGTAGAAAGTGGCGCCGAATGTTCAATTATGCGCGAAAGCAAACTAATTTTTGATGGAAAAATACTTTTTAATTTGCATCGATAGATTGAATTTGTGTTTGTTCCCGAACACTACATCCAAATCGATGTTCTACTCGGTGAAAATCTTTCCAACATTCCTGGCTTACAAGTAACATTATCCAAATCGAAACTAAAATTGTAAAAAGTACTTTCAGCATTAATTTAGTCACAACAATTGACTTGGAATCTCATCTTGATACTGACATAGACGATCATTCGAAAACTCGACTGATGTCTTTACTAAATTTTAACTGTGATCTATTTATATTTTGGAATTCCGTTAAACAAGTTCACACCGGTAAGCTGTCTATTCGTCTTAAAAACTCAGATAATACTGTTCAAAGACGTCCCTATAACCTTGCTCCGATTGAACGCGAGAGTGTCAAAAGGATTGTACAAGATTTTAAAGACAACGGCATCGTACGAGACAGTAACTCTCCTTTTTCTAGTTCTGTTCTGTTAGTCCGTTAAAAAAAAGATGGAAGTGATCGTCTATGTGTTGACTTTACGGAGCTTAACAGCAAAACTGTTAGGGACAATTTTCTGCTCTTATCTACATTGATGGTGTTAAAATTGTCTCAGACACTATAGAAGATCTAAAAAAAAAAAATTAGAGAAGATTCTCGATGTATTGAGAAGAACTCGATTCTCCTTAAATGTAAGAAAATGTAAATTTCTTTAAGCGGAAATTGTATATTTTAGCCGAATTATATCCAACGGTTCAGTCAGACCCAGTCTTGGTATAATCCAAGCACTTGTCAATTCCCCTGTCCTTGCGACAGTCAAACAAGTTCGACAGTTTTGTAGGTTAGCCAGATATTTTAGAAAATTTATACCTCACAACGATGACCCCATTCTATCCTATCATACATTCTTACAAAAAGTGGCACTAAATGGGACTAGACCTCGACACATGAAATTGATATAAAAAAAAAAAACAAGGTTATTGAGTACCTATCATCAACCTTGACACTATTCGATCCATCTAAATCTATAGAGCTTCACACTGATGCCAGTTATCTTGTTTTTGGTGCAGTGTTTCTTCAAAATCACAAAACACAAACAAAATTTGTAGAATATTTTAGTATGCGTATTGACCACCGACGCTGAAAAAAAAGATATCACTCTTATGAGCTTGAAACTTAAGCAGTTATAAGTGCTATAACACATTTTCGACACTACCTATTTGGTAGGATTTTCAAGCTCGTGACGGACTGTAATTCACTACAGGCTTCTCGTTATCAAAAAAAGTATTGCTCCCTCGTGTGAATTTTTCACCACTTCACCAAGACCAAAATAGAAAGAAGTTTCTGTACGTTCCTTAAACTAACAGACGGCATTTAATCTAAATCTATCATGAAATCTCTCAAACATTTAGGTTGGAAGAAAACATTAGAAAAGATCAGAGAAACGTTTTGTTTTCCAAACATGTCAAAAAATATACGGAAACACATATGTTGAGAACTTTCTCGCATTAAAAAACTATAAGGGTCAAAGTGAAAAATATCTTTGCATCTATATGATAAAGTACCCTTACCCTTTCATACTGTTCATATGGATACCACAGGAAAACTAAGTGGTGTAAAACTTAAAAACCAATATGACGCGCCGTTGTGTTTTTCGACGCATTTTCGAATTATTGCCACATTAAACCAGTCACAAATCTGACAGCGACCGCTACAGTAAATTGTTTAAAAAACTTAATCTATACCATTGGTACTCCTAAGCGAATAATCTGTGATCAAGCTGCATCAAAGGGTTTATTCCATTAGTCGCTAAGAACGTTATTTTCGATAATTTTGATCACATTCTGCGTCTATGGTTGTGATCACTGTGATCGTTTGTAACTGTCATCCCCGTTCCATTTTTGGATAAGAGCGCTAAAAATGCCACTAAAATTTGCCACTTCTGTCACTTTTGACATTAGATGTAGCGTTTATGGCGAAAATAACGCCAAGACCCAAGTGGAACAACTTTTTGGGAGTGTGATCGTTTTTAGCGTTTTTAGCGAATCTCACTCAAATGGTAAGCACCCATACACATGGAATGAAACGTAAAATTTGTGAACTCTGTTCAATTTAATTGCATTTCTTTGCTAGTGATGGTAGCCGTGCAAACGGTCAAATCGAAAGACTCATGAATGTTCTGACAGATTGTTTCACTGATGCTCAATGTTTGTCGGTGTATAGCGAGACAAAACCTGAATAAATGAGTCTAAAAAAAAAAACTCTATTTGACAAAAACAAGGCAAAAATTGTAATGTAGTGTCGTTTAAAGTCGGTGATATTGTTTTGGTAAAGCAAAATCCCCGCACTACCTCTAAACTTGATAGTAAGTTTAAAGGTCCATGCGTCATCATCGATTCTGGCAATGAGCTATATTATGTGTCTCATGACAATTTGAGACTTGTTTCACCCGAAATGGGAAATAACCTACTGAGTCATTACAGACCAACTATTTTGATGCTAAAACATACAGCAGTGTTATTTATTGCTCTGTATACTTTTCACTCCTGGCCAGATGTTGGAATGTGCAGAGTAATAAGTGACATTACTTTGGCCGCGCTCATGGAGCATTTTTACCGAGGCCATTATATACGCCGCGCCAATATTTGGCTTTATTACCGAGGCGTACCACAAAATAAAAAAAGGATGATTTATATGAATTATCCACGCCGCGCCAATATGTGGCTTTATTACCGAGGCGTACCACACAAAAAAAACATACAAAAAGATGGATGACTTATATGAATTATCCACACCGCGCCAATATTTGGCTTTATTACCAAGGCGTATCAAAAAAAAAAAAAAAAAGATGGATGACTTTTATGAATTATCCACACCGCGCCAATATTTGGCTTTATTACCAAGGCGTATCAAAAAAAAATAAAACAAAAAGATGGATGACTTATATGAATTATCCACACCGCGCCAATATTTGGCTTTATTATTACCGGGGCGTACCAAAAAAAAAGGGATGACTTATATGCATTATCCACGCCGTGCCAATATTTGGCTTCATAATTACCGAGGCGTACAAAAATAAAATAATATAAAATGCCATCCCAATAGATGGCTTTTACCGAGTTCTACTGCACTTATTATTATGTTCTATAAGACTGTGCCATATTCAATGGCGTTTTACCGATGTATGAGCAACTTTATCCCGGTACTATTTTATAAGCAATTGTTACAATGAATTGTACAATATATCTTATAGGATTATATAAAATATAAAAATAATAGTAAACACGAATAATAATGTTATTCGCGAGCCTGACTAGGCTGGCTGCTCGTCAGAATGGCCGTGTGGGAGATTCAGACTATTTTAATTTATTTTAACATTTTATGATTACATGCTGATTTGACTAACTAGTCCTTCAACGACTCAACCACTCCCACTGCGTCATTCGAGCACCTCCCTCCACTCTGTATAAAAACAGCCGTGTTAGCGTTAGTTGGGCATTCTATGCGCGACCACGCGCCTGACAAGACGTCTTGTATAAGAGTCAGGTAAATACTGTTTTACTATTACTGTGTAAATTATGCCTTTATGCTGATTATTATTGTTATTATGATTAATTAAGTTGCTATGTGATAACCTATGGTCCTTGCGTGACCTATTTTATTATATATTCACAATTATACATGCTATATTTACTAAATAAATATGTATAACCTGAAATTACCTGTTTTTACTTATTTAAATCCCACATATATAAGAAGAATATGTTAATCGCGACACCACTTCACGTTCCCTTCATTACCTTTAGAGTCATAATATCTTTAGTTTCTCAAAATAGATCGTATCTGACTTAGTGAGTACGCCTTTAGGAAGGGCATTCACGCATGGCATAAAGTGAATGACAGGCCTTATTTCAAAGCAGCGACGTTCATACGTCACGTGTCAATGGTTCATATGTTTCTGAATTATTACCGAAGGCGTTTGTACGAAGAAATATTGTTGAAATATGTTGTAGATAGTTCCTATATGGAACTCCGGGAAATTGACTACGGCTTTATATAAGGACACGAGCTTCGCGTTGGCTTTATTACATCTATGTTTATTAATTTAAAACCTTAATTGGTAGAGTGGTGAAACCCTCGCTATGAAATTTCCAGTTCCTGGATTTGATTTCCTTACAAACAGTTATTGGATATTTCAAACAAAATAAGTTTTCGTTAGCAGTCCTAAGACTAGAGCACATGAATAAAGAACGGTACATAAAGAAAGTTACACTACTACACGCACAGCTATGTGTGCGTAACAAGTGACTGCAATACGTGTGGAGGTTGCCACAGCGGCGCCCGCTCGTGCGCGGAACCGGTTCGAACCAGCTCAATAAACAGACAAAGTAGTCGTACCTTTCATTCAGTTTCTTTCTTTATTCATGTGGTCTAGATTATCTGTCATGTGGTTTCATGGGTAGATTTGACATTATTCCGTAAGCACAAACTATCTTTGGCAAAACGTAGGTAGCTTAGGCGCCGGATCCTCTCAGATTATTGTAGAATTCTGAGGTCTGTGTCCACTGTGGAGTATACATTCGCTTGGATGAATGCAAACACAACAACTGTACGACTCTCGCAATACAAGAGAAGGCAAGTTCTCTCAAGCTCTCTTTGAGTTTGTTGTAGAATTCCTTTTAGTGAAAGGATCTCGTAAATGTTGTTACCTAGTAACGAGGTTTTATTCGTCTATCTTGTCAATGCTGAATAACAAAGGTACTGATTGAACTGAAGAACTATACCGATCTTTTTTTTTATTCCTGCCAGGTTAGCCTATGACTACTATCTGATGGTAAGTGATGATGTGGTTGAACACGTTTTCAGGCTAATCTAGAAGTTCGCTGTTGTAAAGAGAACGCGGAACGCAGAACTCTTAACTCACAACACTAGACTGCTCGCTATGGGTCCGGCTCCCAACACTTGTCTCGACAAGAACCCTTAGCGATATGAAGCCGTTTGATTTTTTTATTTATTTATAGCTGTAAGGCTAGCCTTTGACCCACTTTCTCTCCTGATGGTAAGTGATGATTTGGTCGAAGATGTTGTTCAGGCTAATAGAATAGAATAGCTGGCTCTCAAGGTCAGTTGCTCGAACATACCATTAGGTGCTTGGCGACAAAACTTCTACGAGAGGGTGGGTATTCGCAAAACCCCATACTGCCATGTTGTACCGACTGTTATCCTTAAACAACAATCGGGACCGATGGCTTAACGTGTCCTCCGAGGCACGGAAGCGCTCAGTAGTAATATCACTAGCGGTCACCCATCCAACTCATGACTGTGGCGGACGTTGCTTAACTTAGCTGATCGGTTAAGAACAGCCAAGCAAACTTCACTACGAGCACTGTTTACATGTTTTTGTCATGCCGACCTCATGTGTGTTACAACTTCTACGCTTATATCAGATAGTGCCATATAAACTTAGGCAAAAAAAAATATTAGAGTTTCTTAAATGTTATAAAGTACAATCAGCCTAAATGTTTGGGTCCCGTATAAAGATCAAAATGAAGTACTACTGCTGCCATTCTGCGTTATGTTCGTATATCACGGATCTCTAGATCGTATACATAATGAGTAGCAGACCTGATATGTAGACATTATATGTAGAATGAAAGAACAAAACATTAGGCATCACTAAAATAAGTGAAAAAATATCTATTTTCTTACCGGCGGTATGCCTTTATTAACAAGTTACTACGAACTATATACAACACTACAGCTACTACAATAAAAGCATTTAGATCCCCATAAGTCATTGCAGACTCATTGGCAGTCCAAATGCTCTAGCCCACTACCAGTTGGCAGCGTGCCCAGCATACTGGCAGCATTGCCCCGTTGAATTGCAGTGCTTATTCATCAAAAGAACATTAAAATAACGTAACTGACTTCCAATACTGAAAAATATGAAATAACTTGTGGGAGTTGGAGGTCAGTGTTTTGAATCGTGGTGACTACCGACTTCATAAAGTTATTTCAAACTCTACAGTTTTAAGACTCGGTTACGTTTTAGTTCACTCTATCTGTGATGCAATTTTTCTTTATGCCTGATAGGTTAGCCTTTGACCACTATCTCACCTGATGGTAAGTGATGATGTGGTCGAAGATGTTGTCCAGGCTAACCTAGAAGTACTGGCTCTCAAGGACAGCTGCCGGAACACACCGTTAGGTGCTTGGCGACAATTTTCTACTAGCCTGAACAACATCTTTGACCACAACATCACCATCAGGTGAGATAGTCGTCAAAGGCTAATTCACAAATATCTATAGATAAATATTTAATTGAACCAGTTAGTATTATATTCATATTAATGAATATGTCTCAATCCTGGTGTGCTGCATGACTTTTATTTTATTTATACTAAATTACAACTCGTAATTCAGAAGAAGCAATACCGGAACAGTGAATTTAGCATTAAGAGGAACTACGTCATCAATTAATGTCCCTCCTTTGCTCCTCCCCTTCAGTGTTATTCTAACTTATATAAAACAAAATTGTAGCGAACAAAAAGCCAGGCTCGTCAGAATGTTCCCAATAATTTGATTCGACCCAAACGAGGTGCTTAACAAACCGCCGCCAAAGACAAATAATCCAAATTCAGGGATGAATTAATTCATTCCTTATCCTTTACACAAGTTTGAGACACAGTTAAGTTAAAACAGTATGTCATGTGACTTGAAAAGCTTTTGGCGAAAGAACATATCTACAAACATTTTGTGATTGCTCTTTGCAAATTTCTACATTGTGGTTCCCGATGTCTCGATCGTGCGATCCAAGAGTCAAGACCTCCTGAGGATGCTTCGTGTAGAAGCGAAACGCGTCAAAACATTCTTCCGTTTTGAATGCGTGTCATTTGTGACATCACATTTGCTTAACAGGATAATTAGGTGGCATTTTCAGTAGATATAAATGTTTCTTTTTATATTATTCAAATGTTTAATTGAAATATTAATTAAATATTTTCTTAAAATATTTGTATTATTTCTTATTTTTATTGTGGTTCCCGTTATGTG
This sequence comes from Plagodis pulveraria, assembly GCA_963890685.1. Classification (NCBI taxonomy): domain Eukaryota; kingdom Metazoa; phylum Arthropoda; class Insecta; order Lepidoptera; family Geometridae; genus Plagodis; species Plagodis pulveraria. The sequence continues at coordinate 35,348,550 of OY982955.1, forward strand.
AATCGCGGAATATGAGAGTTAAGAAATTGAATTAAAAAAAACATCTATCATAAAACTTGTCGATATTTTATGGATTTTAAAATTTGAGAATGACAAAAAAAATGTTTACTAAAAAATAAAAGCGACTTCAACACTCAAATGTGTGAAATAAATTGTTGAAGTGGTACCATGATGGTTAAAAAGTTCCTATTATCATAATATTGTGCACATGGTACCGACTCGCACGCTCACTCGCTGACAAGTTATTTCACACATTTAACTCGTTGGCATCGGCTAAAAAAAAATAATATAAAAAAAAAATATTTACCCTTTTTAGTTAACGTTGCTACTTATAGACTCGATTTGAAGCAGTGATGGCTCAGTGGCATTGGCTATGAACTGCCGAGCCGAAGATCCATGGATCGAATCCCGCCGCGGGCTTGAGTTACAAAGCATGGTGGGAGGGCATTTTGCGAATGCCCGCCTGGCTAGCGACCACCCTCAAGTAGAAAATCTGTCGCCAAGCACCTAACGGTGTGTTCCGGCAGCAGTCCTTGAGAGCCAGTGAAATTACAGGCACATGAGACTTAACAACTATGTCTCAAGGTGACGGGCGCAGTGCAAATCGTACCTTGTCTCGAAATGCATCTGTTATAGGCAGAGGTTAATCCGCTCAATATCAGGTGGGCCTCGTGCTTGAACTATAACAATTAGAAAAAAAAAAACTATTGTCATTCACTGTAAATGACTATATCATCAAAATCGGTTCACCCAGTCAAACGTTCTGAGGAAACAAACATAAAAAAAACAGACGGATGAGTTACTCCTACTTTTAGTGAAGTCGGTGTGAAGAGATACAAGTGTTGAGTTGGATGTTTGGTATAACTATGTAGCATGAACAAAATAAAGAATAAAGTTATTAATTATCAGAACAACTTTTTTTTTTTTATTCTACGGGGCATGCGTTTACGCTATAATTATCAAAATCGTAAAATTCTTCGTATTGATAATAAATCATGCCAGCTTCAGGAGTTCATGTTTTATAATTTTGTCAAACAACTTTAGGTGATGTGCCTGGGGCTTATTAGACTTATTTGGATAATGTTATTCGGAGATTTATTGTCTTTAGTCGTAATATGGTTTGTAGTCTATAGACGTACCAACTAAGTTAGAGTGAAGAAATTTGTAACAAGATCTAGAAATTGTTAAACAGTCTTCCTATTATTATTATTGCACTGCTAGCAAAGGTAATTAAGTACACACTTAGATGAATCTAGTAATTAGATTCATATCCTTGACATTTAAACAAAAGAAGTAAAACTAATTGATGAAAATAAGAAGGTGTCGGTATCGTTTATTTATTTGGAAATCAAAGAAACGAATCTTATATCTAACTTTTATGTGTTATTGTGACGGAACAAACCCGAGGCCCACTTGATGTTAAGTGGACTAACCTCTGCCTATAACAGATGCATTTCGTCAAAGACAATTGCACTGTTTCCGTCACACTGAGACGTACAGTAGTTAGGTCTCATGTGCCTGTAATTTTACTGGCTCTCAAGGACTGCTGCCGGAACACACTGTTAGGTGCTTGGCGACAGATTTTCTACTTGAGGGTGGTCGCTAGCCAGGCGTTACACCATGCGGTGAAGCTCAACCTGCAGCGGGATTCAAACCATGGACCTGCTGCACGGCAGTCCATAGCCAATGCCACTGAGCCAACTCAGCTTCCAAAACTAAACAATTAATTTACAATTACAATTAATAAACCTAATAACAAATAATAAATTTACAATAGTGAACAAATACAATCAATAGAAATACTCGATTTTGGCCTCGTTCCTTCAATGTAGCTTGACGGGCAACTATTTCTAGCACTTGTGAGCATAGTCAATCAATGTCAGTACAAAGGTGTTTTTAAATTTTAATGAAAATGGGAAGCTTTAGTAAAAAAATTAATATATTTATGTTTTTTACTTACTAACATTTTCAATAAACACTACAATGTTTGTAGCCACAACAACATTGTATTAAGGACGTAATGTTCTGGTAATCTTGTAGCTGAAAATGTTTCTCCTTGGCACTACTGTTCAGACTCTATGACACAGTCTATCCTTCACAGGATCAGCCCGATCCGTGACAGGTCAGCGATTCCCAGGACCTACAGATACGCATTTGATAGGTATTTTACGTAATCGAACCGAACAGGATTCCCAATCTGAAGATGATTCCAGGCTGATTTATAATACACTTTTTAGGGATACAGTAACCTTTTTCATTTCTGTAATGAGTCCTTGGTCCTGTGGCATGAGGGTCATATCGAAATCCTAAGCTTTGATACCGTTGCCCTTGTTTAATGTTATTGACTTTTCCGACAAGATATTCTGTAGTGTAGTAACATTCCGGAGTATTGACTTAACGTTGAATAAACGTTATTGGTTTTCTGACAATAGGCTATCATAACTCTGTGTGCTATGTGGTTATGTTCCTCTCGAATCGAAGAAAGAAGAGCGAATCTTTGTTTCTGTACATGATTTTGGTGTTCGTACACCAAAATCATGTACAGAAACAAAGATTCTCAAACACGAATCGCTCTTCTTTCTTCGATTCGAGAGGAACATAAGCGCATGTCATACAGAGTTACGATAGCTATAGATAGATAGATAGATATTATCAGAAAACCAATTACTTTTTTGTTCACATTACACATTAAGGCACTTGTCCCATCACTGGCAAGAGAAAGCGAGTAGCAATCAACTTATTTATCGTTCAGTAACGATCAGGATTGTACGTTTATTGAACAAAAAAAAAGACGAATGAGATACATAATAGTTAATCGCTGAAAGTACACACTGCCGGCGAGAACTAGCTCTCCACTAGTTGATTGCAGTGACAAGAGATATCAAAGATATAAATCACCGCTTGGTAATCAGAATACTCGCCTCTTTCTCAAGAGACTCTTGAGAATCATTTTTCTTCTTGAGTGAGGCTACCACGCTAGCCAGGCGAGCATTCGCGTAATGCCCTACAACTACCCAAAGAAGCACAATTTTCCCTGCCATCTCAATGACTGCCATCTACTGAGACCGACACCTAAACGAGTCCTACAAAACCGAAGCATGGAAGCGCCGTAAATGCCATAAGCGGTCACCCATCCCATCCTAGTAGTGACAACAGTAAAAATTGCTGATCAGTTTAAAACGATTAGGCAAGCTCTAATACGAGCGCTTCAAAATGTTATTTAGTTATTTTATGTGACTAACCATAACAAGTATAGTCCGATGTTTTGTAACTATTCCCCACGGAGTACCGTGAAAATGTTTTTCCCAGAGTTATTAGACTTTTTTTAATTTATATATTTTTCCCAATCATTATTACAATTTGGCAATAATTCTCAGTGCCTATAGGGAAATTCAATACAGGAAGTCTTAGAATAACAATATTTACTTAACGTATAAACTTAAATTACTTAACAATTTAAAACTAAAAATTTTAGTTTCTTTTATTTGAACACTAAAAGTTATATAATTACGATTTATGAGGTGTTAACTTATCTATAAGTGCGACGGATGTGAGAGACGGATACTTAAATATATATATATATATATATATATATATATTTACGTACACAATAAACTTTAACTTTATGTAAGTACAGTCGCCTGCAATAAGAAGTATACACTTCGTTATTTTCAAAATGACGTGGTGTCGATGTTCATATCAACACGAGTAAAAATATTCAAAATATTCAAAATATTCATTGATTTTAAGATACATTTGAAAAATTTGAAAAGGCACTAGAGGTAGGGCCGCAAATTGAAGCGACTACTGAGTTGGTACCCCAAAACATTGAAGAGACTATAGATTTTGTGGTACGCTCCTTAAGGGAAAGCTACGAAAAATCTAGTCCCTTAAAAACGGAAAGTACTAAAATACTGAACAAAAAGGACAGATGGTGGAACAAGGAACTTCGCAAAGCGAGGAAGAAAATGAGACACCATTTCAACCGAGCAATGAATACCGATCTTGATGAAGATTGGCAAGAGTATAGGAAAACACGTCACCGATTCAAGATTACAGTCGAAGAAAGTCGGAAGAAATCGTGGAAAAAATACAGTAACTCTATTCAATCCGAAAGTGAGACTGCCAGACTTAAAAAAGTACTATCTAACGACTCCCATGCAAAGCTAGGAACGTTGAAAAAGCCTGACGGCTCTTATACGATGTCAGAGCAGGAACAGTTTGAACTTCTATTACACACCCACTTTCCAGACTGTCAGATAGACAATGAAGAAGAATGGGAAATAGAAACTATGCAAAAGCCTGGCAATGAAGACTGGGCCTTTGCTGACAAAATTGTGACTGAAGAAGCTCTGCTTTGGGCGGTAAGCACCTTCCAACCATTCAAGGCTCCTGGAACGGATGGAATCTTCCCAGCGCTTCTTCAGTGGACTCTTAACAAGATAAAAACTCATCTTCTGGCCATTTTCAGGTCATGTCTAGCATGGAAGTATATACCTAAATCATGGCGGGAAGTCAGAGTCGTATTTATACCAAAACCAGGTAAAACCGATTACACCAATCCAAAGTCATACAGACCGATAAGTCTAAGCTCATTTATGTTAAAAACCTTGGAGCGACTTTGTGATAAATACTTAAGAAGTGGACCTTTAGCGGAAAACCCTGTCCACAAAAATCAACATGCGTACCAATCTGGCAAGTCTACAGAGACTGCCCTCCACCATGTGGTACACAAGATCGAATCAGCACTGGAAAACAAGCAGTCCTGCTTAGCTACCTTTATTGACATTGAAGGAGCCTTTGACAAAACCACATTTTCCAGTATTAACCATGGACTGAGAAATAGGGGTGTTGATGATAGAGTGAATACTTTTGTTACCAACATGCTCTCTAAGAGAGCAGCGAGAATAGAAACCTCTGGAACAGCCCGTTGTCGTGTTACGAGAGGCTGCCCACAAGGAGGAGTTTTGTCACCTCTGCTATGGGTAGTAGTAGTGAATGAGCTGGTTGAACTCCTGAACAAAGATGGTATGGTCACTGTAGGATACGCAGATGACCTAGTTATAATGGTCTCTGGACTGTTTGAGGCAACCCTCTGCGAAAAAATGCAAAGGGCTCTTCACATAGTCGAGGAATGGTGTCAACGTCACAGTCTATCTGTGAACCCACAGAAAACAGAAATAGTCATGTTTACTCGAAAAACAAAGTTAGCAAATTATAACCTTCCTACGCTGTTTGGAACAAAATTGACCCTAAGTAAGGAGGTTAAATATCTAGGCAGTTGGCTTGACAGCAAGCTTTTGTGGGGAAAACACCTTGAACACATCACAACAAAAGCTACAAAAATTTTGATGCAAAGTACAAGAGCAGTAGGGAAAGACTGGGGTCTGAAACCGAAGCTCTGCCGATGGATCTACACAGTCATAGTACGACCTGTCCTCACCTACGGTTGCGTAGTGTGGTGGCCACGAACAAGTCTGGTGACTACAATAAAGAAACTGCAGCAAACCCAAAGACTGGCTTGCTCTTTGATCAGCGGCTGTATAAAATCAACACCATCAGCTGCCTTTGATGTCATCCTGGGTCTGACGCCACTGCATCTTCATATACAGCAAGAAGCGATGGCGGCAGCACTAAGGATAAAGTCAACAAACCAGTGGATAGGCACGGGACAAATCACAAACCATTGTCGAATACTAGACAAGGCCACTAAAATAATCCCCGAATCAAAGCAAGGCACTGACAAAGTAGCCAGTACCCACCTTGACAATAAGAAGTACAAACTGGCTACTGAGAACAGTGCACTGGCAGATCTAGTGCCGACATACAATATCTACACAGATGGCGCAAAAAACAAGACTGGTGCCGGTTGCGGTTACTACTCACCGGAACTTGGAATCTCAGACGCAAAAGGGCTAAATAAGACCACCACTGTAATGCAAGCAGAGGCAATGGGCTTACTGCTAGCTGCGAGGGCAATATCACATCTAGACATAACACCTAGTTTAGAAAGTGAGCGTGAGGACAAGCTCCTTCTTTTTACTACAGACAGTGCGGCTGTAATATATGCACTCAGAAGACCAGTAACCAGGTCTAGAGTCATAGCTGAGTGTCATTCTGCCTTACAAAGGCTGTCAAAAAACTACAGAATAATGATAACATGGACAAAGGGGCATAGTGCATGCCCGGGTAACGCCATGGCAGATACTCTGGCAAAGAAAGGAGCAAAAAAACAAGTTTGTGATGACGTAAGGAGCCTTTGCAAGCCATCAGCAATGGAAGTACGGGAACTACTACGTCGTCACACCGAGAGAGAACAACAAAACCTGTGGAATAAGACAGAGGATTGTAAACAAACAAAGGCCATGTTCCCAAATATAAATAAGAAGCTGACAAACAACCTGCTGAAACTAAAGCGTGAGGAACTACGCATTGTAGCAGGCCTTATCACAGGTCATTGTAACCTGAATTACTTTCTGCATAAAACTGGAGCAACAGACAGTCCTCTATGTAGAGGCTGTATGCTAAAAGATGAGACCGTGGAGCATGTACTGTTGCACTGCGAAGCCACGGAACAGATACGATTTACAATCGGACTACAAGAGTCATTCTCATCGACGACATCCTCACCACCATCACACAAGTCACTGGAGCAGCTATGCCAGCGACCCAAGGTCCTTCTCCGCTACGTTAAGGAGTTGGGATGGCTTGGGTAGAAGCTGGCGGGGGAAATGCACAATACACCCCAAGCGGGACGTCAGTGCAGGACATATCGCCCCCACATAGAATAAGAATAAGAATAAGATACATTTGATTACATAGAGAAAAACAGGACTCAAAATAGTGGCATTTTGAAAATTACAATGTGTATACATCTTATTGCAGGCGACTGTACATACCTACATAATAAAGTCGTTAATGTTTTAGTGCTATTATTTTTCCACCAAGTTTTAATTTCAATATCCACTACATCAGATAAAAAGAAATGTCAAGTAGTGGGTAGATACGCTAACGATTAGCATGATGATATTACTTGTTGTGGTCAGACAAGTGGCCCGAAATAAAACTCAAACCACAACTTTTTAATTTCATCAATGGTTTGCGATTTACCTCATCTTGTACAAGTAACAATGCAGGTGGCGACGACATAGGCTTGCCTTTGCCTTAAACTCAAATATTCACTTTTGCCAAAAACACCACAGTCGATTTGGAATACAATTTTTTAAACGTTTGCGCACCAAATTCATAATCAATATAAACTATTGATTCTATTATCTTAAAAACAAATAGCCTAAGCTTACCTTCCCATGAGACACGAAACGTATCGCTTTCCAGTGCTTAATGCAAACTAAAATTTTAGTGAACGTTTTGTTTTTTCGAGGCTTATGATATTGTTAATACAAAAAAAACAAAGTGCTTTGGGTACTAAAAAGCTTTTAGGCTTAGATCGCATTAGGTTTTCGATCAACCTTACCGGGAGAGCAGTTTTCATGCTTGCTTTATGATGGATGTCACTTGCAATAAGTTCATAACGTTCAGAGACTTTTAAAAATATTTAGCCGTGAAATACAGTTAGCCTTTTTACACAATAGATGTATAGCAGCTACATTGTTGCAAATGCGTTTATTTGACTTTAATAATTAGGTATTAGAAGATGACCCGTTTACTAGTTATCAAAGGTAAATGGATTTATACGTAAACAAATCTAATCAAAACAATATTAAGTAAAGTACTACATATGTAACTCGGTTAAGTAACGAATCTAAAATGGCGCCGAAAATCATTACCAATAATGATTTTCGTCGCCATTTTGTATATATATTGATTTCTCTATTCACTTTTTTTATATTTTATTGTGACAGGACAAGCTCGAGGCCCACCTGTTGTTAAGCGAACTAACCTCTGCCTATAACAAATACCTACATTTAGTCGCACAAATCACGAATTGCACTGCGCCCGTCACATTGAGATATAATTATTAAGTCTCATGTGCCTGTAATTTCACTGGCTCTCAAGGAATGCTGCCGGAACAAACCGTTAGGTCCTTGGCGACAGATTTTCTACTTGAGGGTGTTCGCTAGCCAGGCGGGCATTCACAAAATGCCCTTACACCATGCGGGCAAGCTCAAGCCCGCGGCGGGATTCGAACCATGGACCTGCTGCACGGCAGTCCATAGCCAATGCCACTGTGCTATCACTGCTTCTCTATTATACCGTGTTACCATCGACATATTGAATGTTATTTACTTCGCGATTACCGTTTAATCATGGTTGATGTTTTCGTTTTTTTTTTGAGTATTGATTTGATAGCTAGACAGTTGAAATTTTCACAGATGATGTATTTTTATTGACGCTATAACAACAAATACTAAAAATAAAATAAAATAAATATTTAAGGGGGGCTCCCATACAACCATACTTCATTTTTTTACCGCTTCTTGCGCGACACTAATAACGGTGACAGGTAGACACTTTAACTATTCTCAGAATATTTAGTTACGGAACCCTTCGTGCGCGAGTCTCACTCGCACTTGGCCGGTTTCTTTTTAATTATGTAAATAAAAGTAGAGACTGAACATACATATAGCTACTAATTTCTAGTCCCGAAATAACTAAATAAGGCATCTTATAAAACTATTATAAGATATTCAATTTAAGCTGACAACAACATCGTTTATCACCTGAACATTATCTTAATGAAAATTACAAAAATCAAAGGCTCTAAAGATCTTAATAATATTTTAATACGTTCATTATAATAACATTCTATTTTTCAACTTGGTAAATTATATTTTACCAAAATTAAATTATATTTAATTTATTTTTAGGTAAATTAAATTTCACACACAGACGGGCTGATAAATTATAAAAAGGAATAAGCCTTTAGTTCAAGAATAATTACACAAGAATAAAGTATCCGGCGTTAGCTACCTCACAAACGATAAAGAATTATTTTTACCAAATCTCGTTACCGCTAAGCCGTTTTGGTGAGTATTAACAGTAAACACACACAGACTGACGCAGATGTTATTAGTAGCAGAAGCATAACGTGTGTTATGCTTTTGCCAAAGGCTTATCCTCTCAAGAACCTTTCTTCCCCATCGGTTACTCGTTCGCAGAGCAATGTGGCTACATTAGATAGGGTATTAATGTACTTTCTAAGGTATTAAACATTTTTAGAAAATATATTTAAACCTTCAGAACCATGACTACATTCCCAACATTTACTATGTCTTTTTTTATGTTATTGTGACTGATCAAGCACGAAGCCTACCTTATGTTAAGCGGACTAATCTCTGCCTATAACATATGCAAGTCACGAATTGCAGTGCGCCCCTCACTTTGAGACATAGTTGTTAAGTCTCATGTGCCTGTAATTTCACTGGCTCTTAAGGACTGCTGCCAGAACACACCGTTAGGTGCTTGGCGACAGATTTTCAACTTGAGGGTGGTCGCTAGCCAGGCGGGCTGTGGGCACGGCAGTCCATAGTCAATGCCACTGAGCCATCACTACTTCAAAAACAATGTCTGTAGCGCCAAAACTTCAAGAGTTAAAATTTGTTTGTGAAATGAATTTTCGTTACGTTACGAAACAAAGTTTCCGCATCTCCTTCTAAACGATATTGACGATTTTCTTCTAAACTATGTCAATCGATAGATGAACTTAATATCTTCAATCGGAACATACGATTTAGAATTCGAAGAACGGCTTCATGTGTAAAGTATTGATTTTCAAATTTTCTTGTGTTTCCGACGGAGCGATTACCAAAGCTAAAGTTGCATTGTGCGCCAATATGATCCTTATTTCAACATCAGTTTACATGATTTTCGTATTGGCCGGCATCCAATAGCTAATTTAATAATAAAGCTTCATATAATGTTTTAAAAAACAGCAGATGCATAATTGTGTCTCTTAAAACTTTAATGTATTCAATGTACCTAATGTATGCAAAGTCGCGGAGAATTAATATTAAAATGAATATAAATGAGTAGAGTTTGTTGCGGGTTACTAACTTTTACGAACATTATCATATCTTTAGAAAATGTTGTAATAATGCAGAACACTGCAAATTTCCAGTAGAATAATGTTATTTTAAAGTTGATTAACTAGTTCATATCTCATTAATGGCCGAAGATAATCTTAAAAGCTTACGAGTACTACTTTTTTTTTAAAAATTCCATTTACCTCTCCCAAATATAGGAATAGTCTTTTTTAAAATTAATATTATTGGAAATTATGTTCATGCTTATTTAGCTGCGCTGTGACAGTATTTGAAAGTTCTCCAAAATATGCTTTTTACAATATTTAGTAAACTTTGTTACGCTCATGCATTATAATGGTACCAAAATCCGTACTCGTATAATATTTAAGAGGGTTAAGTAGGCAAGAAGTGCTACTTTGAAACAGAGTGAGAAACATCGTCATAAGAAAGCAATGTGAAAAACTTTTCGAATATCTGGAAGTCCTCTGATCATGGCTGTAAAACGGGGCATATTTAATGATTTTCAGGCTCACGTGTGTTTTAGTAATAATTAGTACCACTAACTATTACTTAAAAACACTAAGTGCCCACTGCTCAGCAACGCAGCCTCCCCATTATGGAGGGGTTTGCCATAATCCCCACTCCTTGGAGGCGTTTTGGGGATCGCAGTTCAAGATAGCAGTTCCTCAAAAGGCGCTGCTGCGGCGCGACACCCACAGAAGACGGAGGGTTTTTTTTTTAAATTCTTGATAGATTTAGCCTTTGACCACTATCTCACTTGATGGTAGGTGATGATGTGGTCGAAGATGTTGTTCAGGCTAACCTAGAATTTTCTCAAGGACAGCTGCCGGAACACACCGTTAGGTGCTTGGCGACAGATTTTGTTCTTGAGGGTGGTAGCTAGCTGGCATTCGCAAAATGCCGCACCACCATGCTGTAACGATTGCTATCCTAAGACGACAACCGGGACCGACGGCTTAACGTGCCCTACGAAGCACGTGCACGCTCAGTAGTAATGTCACTAGCGTTCACCCATCCAATTCATGACTGCGGCAGACGTTGCTTAACTTTGCTGATCGGTTAAGAACAGCTAAGCAAACTTCGCTACGAGCGCTATAAACATTCTTGCCCGGCAGCCCACGGGGAAGTAATAATTAGTACACTATAATAAAAACTAGTTGACAGGGACTGATTTAAACACGCCCTTGTCATTATAAGTCTTATATGTAGGTCTGTTATAGAGCAGGCTTAGATTTTATATTGAATAATGATTACTCTAGAGAAAATGTCCAGGAATGAAACAAGGAAATACATCTGTAAGCAGAATCGTAGACTGACTTCCCATTTTGAAGCGCTCGTAGCGAAGTTAACTTAGCTGTTCTCAACCGATCATCAAAGTTAAGCAACGTCGCGCGCGGTCATGACTTGAATGGGTGACCGCTAGTGACATTACTACTGAGCGTTTCCGCGTGCCTCGGAGGGTACGTTAAGCCGTCGGTCCCGGTTGTTGTCTTAGGTTAGCAGTCGTTATAGCATGGTGGTAGGGCATTTTGCGAATGCCAGCCTGGCTAGCTACCACCCTCAAGTAGAAAATCTGTCGCCAAGCACCTAACGGTGTGTTCCGGCAGCTGTTCTTGTGAGCCAGTACTTCTAGGTTAGCCTGAACAACATCTTCGACCACATCATCACTTACCATCAGGTGAGATAGTGGTCAAAGGCTAATCTATCAGAAATAAAAAAAAAAAGCCAATATGAAGAATGTAATGAAAGTGAAGGACGCTAGAAATATATACAAAGGTGGTAGCAGTAGGAAATCAGTGTGCTCCGCCTACTTATTACCACAATAATAAGGCAACCTAGCTAGTATTATGTTTATCATCAGTCGGAAGATGTCCAAAAATTTGACGTTGAGCAACAGCCTCCATAGGACGCCACAAAGAATGGTTAAAAGCCACTTATTTAAATTGGCTCCTCGCGACTCTGACATTGTCGTTAGTCCACCTAATGGCGTGCCTACCTACATCTTCCGGTTTAATGTGATAACCACTCAAAAACCTTTTTTTCGTATCTTTCATCGGTTAGTCGAGCAGTGACCTGCCCATTTCCACTCCAACTTGCAATCGATAATTTTGCTTCTTCGGCAAACTTCCTAGTTTCGGATTTTATCGCCACGCAAACAAACTCCGAGCTCTTCGTAAAGCTAGACCTCCAATAACCTAATAAATGTTGTACCGCGTTAGGTGCCGGGCTAGAATTCTCTCCCTCTGTGATATAAATACAGTTTTGAAGGGTAAAAATAGGAAGGTTGGTAGTTCTGAAGAAGTGTCATCTTACACTGTGATTTTTGTGAATGGAATAACCGTTCTTTGTGGCGTTCAATGGGTGTGGCTATTGCTCAACGATGGAAAATACCTTCAACGCATTGTACCAACATACAGCCGCGTGGCCGGTAATAAATCCTTTAACATGTACCAAACTGGTAAAAATTTAGAATTTTTTGGCGAATACTTTGTATTGCATTCATATTTTTAGATTATATTTATATATTAATATTTATATAGTTTTCATGAAATCATAATGTAACATAATCGTTTTTAAGAGTTCCGTTCCCAAAGAGTAAATACCCTTTCACTAGGATTCCACTGTCTGTCTGTCTGTCACCAGGCTGTATCTCATGAACAGTGATAGACACTTGACATTTTCACAGATGATGTAATTCTATTGCCGCTATTACAATAAATCCAAAAAATAAGCCAGGAGCGAGTCGGACTTGCGAACGAAGGTACGCTTTGTGAAAACTAAGAATGGGTAAAATATAGTACCTATGTTGTGTAGATAACAGTACGGAACCATACGAGCACGAGCCTGACTCGAACTTAGCCAATTTTTTATAGGTTTGTAACGGAAGCACGAGGCCTATTCTGACTAGAACTTCATTATCCCTGAGACAAATTTGTTAAGTCTCATGTGCTTGTAATTTCGCCGGAGCGCCCAAACCGGAACACAGAGATATCATACACACATATATATCACTTAAATCAGCCGAGTATATAATGAGCAAGTTGCTCCCAAGTTTCATACGGACTTTTTCAACACACTTGCGAGGAAAAAAATATATATTGCACAAATGCGATACAAACAACATACGAAAATTATGGAAAATAGCGTGCAAGTTTTTTTTTTTGCGCCCGGCTAATGAATGATGGTTGATTACATATAAACCTCTTTGATGTTACAAATCTGTATTACCCGGTTAAATTGAAAATGCTCTGTTTACTTGCATATAATTTGCAGTTAGGTACTAACTTAACTTTGTAGGGATAATTCTATTAAACACTAGTGTATAATATTATTATGCACGAGGGGTTATAGTTCGGTTTATGGCCCTAAGAACGATATAATAACGCTCACTTTACGAGTAAGGGTGTTGAAAAGAGTTGTAACTTCTAATGGTATATCTATATTTTCTTTATACCTCCGAAGGGAATGGCAGAGGTGTGAAAACGCCACATTTTGCAGGACAGAAACAACAAATGTATCTTTCAGAAAAACTTAATAAATGTCAAACTCGGAGTTTGACCTTGATAATTTTGATATTTCAACAGCACCCATCAAAACAACAGTCAGAAAATTATGATAGACCGAAAAATTAAATCTCACACTAAATCTCAACATCGTTAAGATTCTTGACCTCAATTGTCACAAAAAGACTGAGCATAATTAAATAATATATATATCACTTTGCCCCAAACTAATTTACACTTCCCGAGGGCCCGGCCATTTTCGAACAAAGAAAACAGAACTTTAATTTTTAATTTAACGCCAGTCACCGCCAACTTTTTATTTAATTAGTCAGAGCAATTAATTTTCGAGTGAGTTTTTCAAGTTTCTTACAAATTGGGGACATATTGGAGTACATTTTTGTCCTTGATTTTTTATGAAGTGCGCTGTTTTTTTATAACTTTGCTTACTTCTTAAAGATATTTTTGAAATTCTCGTGAGATTCACATATTTAAATATTATAAATGAAACATCGAAATTCGATCCTCAAGGTGTGTGTTTTTTCCGGTTTAATTTATAATATTACTAACGTATTAATTTATAATATAACTATTACTAACTATAATATTACAATATTACTACTTAAAGATAGAAAAAGAAGTACTAAAAACTTTGACCGTCACCTCACCTGAAAAACTGAAAAAAATGCTTGCCTAGAAGATACCCATCTACTTGACAATAAGATACTCCTAGAGTATATAAATCGGGTAATTGAGATGCTCATAGTGCGACTGATACACGACTATATGACTGATACGTTAGCCTTTGACCACAATCTCACCTGATGGTAAGTGATGATGTGGTCGAAGGTATTCACAGGCTTAACTTGGAATTACTGGCACTCAACGACAGCTGCCGGAACACACCGTTAGTTGCTTGGCGACAGATTTTCTACTTTCGGGTGGCCGCTAGCCAGACGGGCGTTTGCTAAATACCCATGCACCATGCGGGGAAGCTGCGGGATTCAAGCCATCAAACTGCTGCGCGGCAGTCCATAGCCAATGCCACTGAGCCTTCACTGCTTCAAACGATGTCACGAACGGATAGACAGAGTGACGTGATAAGTGCTCCATTTTGCCCTTTGGAACGGAACTCTAAAACAACAGATTATACGAACTTCGTACTAAAAACGTAATCCACAGAGCATTCGATTACCGATTATTTATTATTAACAATTTTTTACAACATACCTATCACATTGGTTAACTTAAAGTAAAATATATCTGTCGTTAAAATTATGTCCGGTTCAAATCAACATCAGCTAGATAAATTGCGTGTGATAGAAATTATTTGGCGCTTAACCTCAAAGATCACACCTGCTCAGCTAGCGTGACTCACGCACGCATAAAGTGATATCAAGGTTGATTTTCCACAGCACCAAGACTGCCTCGAGTAAAACGCCATAAATGTCAAATATTACTTAAGGCATAATTATTATATTTACAAGCAAATGTAGCTTTAGATAAATGTCAAGTAGACCGACCAAGAATACTTTTCCTGTTGAATTTTTTAAGGTTGCTTCAGGGCTACAAGAGAGTAAATATTCCATACATTTACTTTACAAGCTCTAAAACAAAATTACTGTACTGTACCAGCCAGATTTCCACTGTTGAACACAGTATTCTGGTATAATATAATGTTATAACCCGGTACCCAAGGGGTATATATGTGGATGATAATGGCATTAAATCTAAAATCACAGTAATTTTGAAACCATGCTAAGTACTTATGACTAACCGCCTTTCTACCTCACTGCTACGTTGGCATTAATCCGTGTAACATGTATTTATCGACCTTAGCTGCCTCATTTTCAGGGTCCATATCCAAAAACCTGATATCACATAAGAAACGCATGTACAAACATATATCAACAGCACATTAATGGAGCTGCATTTTGACTAAAGAGACGCTGAAAAATTGTTGAAGCATTGATGGCTCAGTGGCATTGGCTATGGACTGCCAGCAGGTCCATGGTTTAAATCCCGCCGCGGGCTTGAGCTTCACCGCATGGTGGAAGGGCATTTTGCAAATACCCGCCTGGCTAGTGACCACCATCAAGTAGAAAATCTGTCGCCAAGCACCTAACGGTGTGTTCCGGCAGCTGTCCTTGAGAGTCAGTAATTCTAGGTTAAGCCTTCGACCACATCATCTCTTACCATCAGCTGAGATTGTGATCAAAGGCTAACCTATCAGCAATAAAAAAAAAGATATCCATTAACTGTCGATTGGCGATTATGGGTTCGAATCCTATCATACGCTTAAGTTTTGCATACATCTCTACGCTTATGAAACCTTCAATTACTCGTACTAGTGTCTCTCGGAGCTGTAAACTTCGCGAGGCCTTCTATAGCTTAAATTAGAATAAAGGTTCACTGCGCACGCTGATTGGGAAAGGGGTCACAAAATACAAAAATCATCGAACTTACTCACAAAACCACGAGCATCGATTGAAAATGCAACCTGTGGAGGAGAACAACCGGACATACGAAAGCATTTTTGTGTAAGCTGAAGCAGAGTAACTTTGCTCGCACTGC
Organism: Plagodis pulveraria; assembly: GCA_963890685.1. Taxonomy (NCBI): domain Eukaryota; kingdom Metazoa; phylum Arthropoda; class Insecta; order Lepidoptera; family Geometridae; genus Plagodis; species Plagodis pulveraria. The sequence goes on from OY982955.1 coordinate 35,364,628, forward strand.
GTGCTGGCTCGGTCAATTAAATATGTGCTATATCTTAGCATATGTACGATGTAATATATGTGCTAAAAGAAATACTATTCAAAATATTTGAAATCACCCTTAGCACTCCTGCTTCGCTCGTCGTCAAACTTGATTTTATCATTGTTATTTTTATAATAAAATTTAGCCGTTTTCCTGGTTTTCGTGCTTTTTATTTTTCTACCGACTTCAAAAAAATGAGGAGGTACTCAATTAGTCCGTTTTTTTTTTTTTTTTTTTTTTTTATGTTTGTTACCGCATAACATCTGACTGGGTGAATTGATTTTGATAATTCTTTTTTTATTTAAAAGCTGATGCTTGCAGTGTGGTCCCATTTAAATTTCATCAAAATCGGTTTATCCGGTTTTTTAGTTACACTTCAAAAACTGAAAAGTGTTTTCCTGTCTTGATAATATAGTAAATGTTTGTTGCCTTAGAACTTTTGACCGGGTGAACCGATTTTGATAACTCTTTTTTTATTTGAAAGCTGAGGCTTGCCGTGTGGTCCCATTTAAATTTCATCAAAATTGGTTGAGCTGTTTTTGAGTAACACTCCAATAACTGAAAAGTATTTTCGTATTATGATGAATTCTCTTCTGGTGGTAACACAGTAATATTTCCTCAACGGTATAAGAAATAATTTTTTTGGATAGGAAGATAAAACGTGTTTTGTGCTACAAATAAAAATAACTAGTCTTTTTTTATATCTGAATGGTAAGCCTTTGACCACAATCTCACCTAATGTTAAGTGATGATGTGGTCGAAGGTGTTAACAGGCTTAACCAAGAATTACTGGCTCTCAAAAACAGCTGCCAGAATACACCTTTAGGTGCTTGGCGACAGATTTTCTACTTTAAGGTGGTCGCTAGCCAGGCGGGAATTCGCGAAATGCCCTTCCACCATGTGGTGAAGCTCAAGCCCGCGGCGGGTTTCGAACCATGGACATGCTGCGCGGCAGTCCATAGCCAATGCCACTGAGCTATCACTAATTTACAATAAATGTTATTTTATGTGTTAATCATACCAAAAATTAGGACGATGATCAACATTTTCATGCATAACAATAGCAGGTAACAAAATTACAGTGAAGTTCTTATATTATCTCATCTACATTAATAATGTTTATAATAAAAAGATTTCACTGAAATTGTGAGGCTATAATAAACGTATATACATTTCGTATTATAACTGAACTTAAGACCAAACTGTTGATTTATGTATTTACCTGTTGAATTATGAAAACAAGATAAAGTTGTTATTTCATGAATATTTGGTCTCATAAATAGTATTAAATTGTGCGAAAATAATAACTATAAAATTACTGAATCACTTTCGTGGATCACCGCTTCACTTTCATGGCATCTCAAACTTCAAAATTATTTTTATTCCGAGAGACAACCAGGATTGGATTAATTTACATATGAATTTACTCATACTATCAAGCTCGATAAGTGTTTTACAAAACTATTTCAAATAAGCAAAAACTAAAATTGTCTATGAAGGTGATGATGGGAATCGCTGCGATGAGAATAAGTCATATAGTCAATGACAGTAAATGAAATTAGTAGGGGACTAAATATAATGACCACCATAAAATGCTTGGATACTCTTAATTGTTTTACCAAAAATTTTAATCGAACACCAAATGTAGTAAATGGTCACTAAATCTCAAAGCCATGTTTAGGTGTGACGACGAGCGGAGCGAGGAGGAGCGTTAGGTTACTTATGACCACAACAATGCGCGAGCCGAGCGAGCGTAGCGAGCGTGCCGCGGCAGCGGCCGGCGATGCGCCAGAAGAATTACAGCAAATTTAATTTTGGTGATCATTTACTACTTTTGGTGATTGTTAAATATATAATTGTTAAATATATAAAGGATCCTGTGGTACTCGCTATAAATGAAAGTCTTCAATAGATATATGTATTGTCCTTTGAACATAGTTTAGGTTACACAGCACTTAATTTACTATTTTAATTAATTTATTTGGTAGGAACAGTTATGGCCTGATGGCTGGTGTAAGACGAGAGAGCGAGACAGCTTTACTTATTTAATAGGGCAATATTAAACAGAGATCATTTACTACTTATGGGTTAAGGATGATTTATTTTGAGTAATTTTGCTTAAATAGGCTACGAGATGTTAAAACTTTGGATATATATAAGTTTACATTAAAATGGGGGTTAATTTTGGTGATCATTAACTATTTTTGTCTGTTATATGTTACTAGATCTGGTGGTAAGTTAAACATAAGCCCATAAGTAGCAAGGGTCACTAAAAAGGGCGAAATAAAAATATTTAGCAAAAAAAATAGAACCGACTTCAACACTCAAATGTGTGAAATAACTTGTCGAAGTCGGTACCATGCGCACAATATTGTGATGATAGGTACTTTGAACCGTCATGGTACCGACTTCGACAAGTTATTTCACACATTTGAGTGTTGAAGTCGGTTCTATTTTTTTGCTAAAAATTTTTTGTTAATATAGCAATCTGAATGACTAATTAGAGTCATAATTATATATATATATATATATTTTTATGCCTGATAGGTTAGCCTTTGACCACTATCTCACCTGATGGTAAGTGATGATGTGGTCGAAGATGTTGTTCAGGCTAACCTAGAAGTACTGGCTCTCAAGGACAGCTGCCGGAACGCACCGTTAGGTGCTTGGCGACTGATTTTCTACTTGAGGGTGGTTGCTAGCCAGGCGGGCATTCGCAAAAATGCCCTACCACCATGCTATACTTAACGACTGCCATCCTAAGACAACAACAGGGACCGACGGCTTAACGTGCACTCCAAAGCACGGAAACGCTCAGTAGTAATGTCACTCGCGGTCACCCATCCAACTCATGACCGCGCGTGACGTTGCTTAACTTTGCTGATCGGTGGAGAACAGCTAAGTAAACTTCGCTACGAGCACTTTAAAATTTATTTTTAGCCATATAATAATAATAATAATAATAATAATAATCTTATTAATCTCTAAAAACATGAGCTAATGTTAACAATTATCACTTCGTAGGTAGGTATCTATATATAATATTTAGATATTAACAAATTTAAAAGACAATAAGATAGGTGTCAATGGACACATTCTTAGTAAAAAATCTATTTAACAGTTTAGGTTATCTTATATAATCATATTTCATTTTAGACCTGTATTCAAAAACATTTTAATAACTGAACTTCTGCTTTTATTCTCATTAATGTTATGTCAAAAGAAAAGGTTGTTAAGAATATACGTTATCGCCGTGGGGATTACAGTCCCCGCCCCCTTGGTGGGGGAGGCTGTGTTTAGCTGGGAACGGTTCTGTATGATAATATGATTATGAAGGTATTCATATTAACAATATTATCCCTAATAATATAATATTCCCAACAGATCCATTTATTCTGTGCCAATAGATGAGTCTGCAGAAACAATTTTATATCACTATAAATTATTCAATTCGAAATTATTTATAGTTATATAAAGCAAGTCGAGACTCACACGGAATGTTTGAACTCAACCCAACAAACCCGAAAAACTGTGAAATCGAATAAAACTTTCTACAAGAAAAATGAATTCCTTCTCGACGCGTGACGCCCCGATCGCGTGACAGCGCCGTCACTGCCGTGTCGCGTGACGCGTGTCTGTGAAACGTTGATCAATGTCGCTTCTCTTAACTTTTCTCATTGCTTTTATTTCACGTGAGTTGTCGAGACCGTGCATTCCTTTTATTATTACGACTTACTCTAATTTTGGAGAAAACAGGTCCAGTTTGATGTTATATAGTAAAAAACTTACTTTATTACGTTGATGGAGAGACTATATTAGTTTATTTTATAGTCTACGATTGCTTTTTCCGGGTTTAACATCGTTTGATTTTAACATCGTAAGAAATTCTATCGGAACCGTGTGAATTTGAAAACCCGCTTTAATACCTTGAAAAATCAGCAATGCAGGTACAACGAATGAGTTTCTCATCGTCGTCATCAGCTGGAAGACGTCCACAGTTGAAAAAATGCCTCCCGGTAAGAACGCCACTGACTATAAGCTATCTGTAACCATTGGCTACCCGCGACTCTTACAATGGGTTTTACGAGTGTTAACGGAACATTTGAAACTAAGTCGGCAAACATATTCTGATCAGATTTAGGACGTTATTTAAAGTCCATGTAGGTCATAAGTACCCAGAAAAGACTGGAATTTATGAATCAAAATAATGAAAACAAAGAAAGAATAAAAGATAATACGCGAGACATACGTGATGTTATGTATTTACCTTTTTATTTTTACGGCTTATAGCTTAGCCTTTGTCCACTATCTCACCTGATGGTAAGTGATGATGCAGCCGAAGATGTTGTTCAGGCTAACCTAGAATTACTGGCTCTCAAGGACAACTGCCGGAACACACCGTTAGGTGCTCGGCAACAGATTTTCTACTTGATGTAGCTAACCAGGCGGGCATTCGCAAAATGCCCCACCACCATGCTGTAACGACTGCCATCCTAAGACAACAACCGAGGCCGACGGCTTAACATGGCCTCCGAAGCACGATGTAGTAATGTCACTAGCGGTCCCCCGTCCACTGCATGACCGTGGCGGACGTTGCTTAACTTAGCTGATCGGTTACAAACAACTAAGCAAACTTCGCTACGAGCGCTTCAAAAACGTTAGCCTAAAAACTAATATTTGACTTTAAATATTTGAATTACTTAAATATTTTTGCTCGTTTGCATAAAGTTTGGTGTCATTGTCTAGAACTGATTGAATAAAGTTTTGTTTTTTCATCAATACACATAATGAGATCTGGGGCTGTCAGTATTGTCAATTTAGACCATTTTTCTTACGTGATCGACCTCAAACACTGAACTAGTAAGGAATCTATAGCTTCGATACTTATGTACCGTAAGTCTCTTTTTAACCAACAAATATTGAAAACGTTGATTCATAACGTGGTTTTAAAAATGTGATGAATACTAACAAACAATTTTCTTTTACGCGCTACGGAACCTCAGCTCGAAGCACACATTGCACTTGGCCAGCTTTTAACTTTAAACGTTTTTAAGTTTAAAGTCAAAGTCAAAGTCAAAATCATTTATTCAATTTAGGCGTCTACGACGCTCTTATGAAGGTCAATTACACATTTCAGTATTGAAATATTCTACATTGTACGGCCACGTTCAGCAAATAAATTGTATAGAGCCACTGCGAGAAGAACGGGCAAGAAACTTGGGGCCATTCTTTTAAACATCTTTTAACAATGTGTTACATACTTACTATATAATAGAGTTATTACAATATTTGTTTTAATTATGTAGGTGACAGGCAATAGCTTGGCGGAGGCGGAATTGTCCAGGCATTTTTGTCGTGTATGTAATCAGAAACTGTGTAGTTGGATTTTTTAATCAATATGTTTTTCACATGCAACTTGAATTTCCCTTCTGTGAGCGTTGTAATATGTTTGGGAACTTTATTATAAAACCGTACACAACTACCTAAGAAGGACCTTTTATTTGTCTTTGCTAATCTAAAACCTGGCACCGCTATTTTATCTTTATTCCTAGTATTGTAATCGTGATTGTCACTGTTTAATTGAAATTTACTCAAATTTTTTAACGTTTCTTACCTGTAAATAAAAGAGATAAGATGCTTTAAATGCAATACGTTTCCAGTAAGTGCGACTGATAGTGACATATTTGACAACACATTAACGATGTCGAGCTGCAAACATCTCTGTTTGCTATATACACCATATTTTTACCAAAATCAGAACTTTCTGGGAATTGCTTAAAGTCTAGTAACGTTTAAGCAAACGTAAATATTTCATTTCATAATGTGGTAACGTACTGTGATGTATGTCGTTAGCTGTTGAATTTTTGATACACATTATGTTATTATCATTGGCGTAATTTTACCTTTTATTGTAACATGTATGTATTTAACTTTTTTCTTCACTCTTACTGTTTTATTTTGTCTAACTTGATGAGAATAATGCAGGCCCAGCTGAATTTTACCTGTTTGTTCACGCATGAGCTAAATTCAATAAAGTCGTGATTTGGTCCTAATTTTGTTTTGATTTGAACTTACAGACAAATACCGCGAAATAAGGTACCTGTTTTCATATTTAACTAATTTTGAATATGCCAAACAAGAGTTTTTTCAGTATGATAAGATTGTGATATTAATTAAGCTTATTTTTAAAATAGTCAAATATTCACTAATGAAACGCTAAATACTACATTCAGTAATGTATGCTTACTTATCGATGTTCTTTCGACGTTTGGCAAAAAAATGTAATATTGTTTGTAAATAAGAACGCGATAATTCTACCACGTTGACCCATTTGTGACGTTGAGATTTTATTAGTTTATATGCAAATTCTATCAAACGCAAGTGTTAGAACCAATTGAAATATCGTAAATTTCCTAAAAAAACAATTTACCCGAAACGAAATATCAATCCGTGATCAAGCAGGAATTGATATCTCTTATTTCACCAATTTAAAACCCGTTGCCGGGGCCCTAGGGAAATGCAGTGTGACAATAAAAACCCGGGAAGTTTGATTATCCGTAAATCCCGCGAGTACCGGAATCCCGGAAGTTTCATAATAAGTTTAATAACGTCTTATTTAAACTTTGTGCCACGATTCATTGCTGTTCCGAGTCGTATTGCGGGACTTTTAAAGTTGTTCGTAAATATTTTTTTCGGTCAAGTTTTCTCTATGGTATTTATACAGAACTTTTAAGGCTTCGTATTTCGTACTTAACTACAAAAATGAATAAGGAAAAAAACATAAGTAGTGGATAGACAGGAATCTGATGTAAGATAAACTTAATTTTGATATTTTTCTTTGATAACGATGTCCAATAAGGAGTTCAAATTTCAAAATGAACCTCATTTTCATTATTATTATAATAAGACTACAAATCCCGATCGGAAAGTAGAGTCTGTTCAAAGAGAGCAGACTTGTTCAAAGTAGATGTACATAACTTATCTACGAACTATAGAATACTGTTACAGCCCGATTGTCCACTGCTGAACACAACCATTTAGGTGCCGTTTGCCATAATCCCCACGCTTGGCAGGCGTCTCGTGGATCGCAGTTTAAAATATTGATATTATATTGATATTTATATTATTATTTATTATTATAATATTTTAGTTCTACAGAAGGTGCACTGAGAAAAACGACTTTGGAGCTTAAATCAGATATGACCCTTTACCGTTGAATTGTTACTACGCAAGATGAATTCACAACTCTTAAGATGATTTTCACCACGCAAGCGAAATCAATAAAAATATACCATGTTTTATAATAAACACAACCGTCAAAAAACGCCTTCCGTAAAGTATTTTTCAGAATTGAACGTTACACGATAATAATTGCAGTATTGACCACAAAACATACCTTACGTTTACGGCGGTTTATATACGGTGATTATCACTATAACGTACGACTTAATCAGCCTCATCGAAAAGTCAATATTTTAAAAAGACCACAAAATACACCTTAAATGAAGACGAAAAGAAACATTCGCCTTCACTGACCTCGTTTAACGCCTTCTAGTTGGAAGGCGTATTTATACGTATTTACGTTTGGTCGGTTTTTTTCCTTCATACCATATAAATTGGCCGTCATTAGGGCGCTTTTGACTTTAGATTATTCTCAGTGTGCTGCTGCCCACCTTCCGGTATTGATTCTTTAGTCGCCTCTTACGACACCCACAATTATTTATTGGCCTATAAAACCTAAAGTTTGTCAGCAGATTACTTTCATAATGCTAGAAAAGTTTACCATGTGTTTAAAAGAAAATCTGTTACCAAATCTTCATCAGCCATCAGACGTTGTGCTAGATAATCCCTATTATCCTATGTGTACGCATAAATAAGTCTCAGGGAGCTAATGATAAAAAATACAATTTGAAGAAAAGGTAAGATCACAGTGGCATCCTATATCCAGAAAATGCATTAAAAGCTGAACTTTTACAGTCTACGAAATAGATACACTATCGTCAGACTTCCCCCGCACTGCTACTAAGTTCAATTGAATGTAACATGGCAAATAGCATTCAACATGAATAAACGGTTATTATTATTGACTATTTAGAAAAGATTTTGATGTACAAATGTTACTTTGACTCATTATAATTATGCGTGTTTGAAAACACGTGAATAATTTTTGATCGGTTTTTATATTGTTACTTTACATTGAAACTAAAGTTTGAAAGTTGGTTTCTTTCTAAATGTCAGACTTGACCATGAACTAATAAAAATGGCAAAAGGATCAAAGTAAATCAAGTGCGCTATTGTGTTGCTCGCTACACAAAAAACGTAATTTAGCACAGTTGCCTCGCTCTCAAATCTCAAGTCCACTCTGTGAACAGACTTCTAATCCATTTTTTTTTATAAAATGATGTTGAAAGTGCCTCATTTCTGTGGTACAATAAGTGGTTTAGAAATGTTAAAAATGTTAACACGGTGCTGAGTGGCCAAAGACAAAGTCAAAATCATTTATTCAATTTAGACGTCTATCTTATACAATTTTAATATTTAAATATTCTACATTGTGTAGCCACATTCAGACAAAAAAATTGTATGGAGCCACTGCGAGAAGAACGGACAAGAAACTCGGGGCCATTCTTTTAAACGTCTTATAACAATGTGTTACATACTAATTCATAACAATACATAACAAAATTAGAATTATAAGGTTGCGTCATCATTAACAAGTTTAAAACCAATTGCAGGATTGGTCTTGTTTGTAGTAGAACGCAAGTTGAACCTTGTCGCTTCATCCAGATAAGATGGTTGAAGAACGAGAGCAAAAATTAGAGTTATGAGTCATTGTGTCATGTTAGCTCAATTGGTTAGAGCCCCGGCTAAAGGGGTAGACGGACGCAGGTTCGAATCCGGCACATGACTATAATAAATAGATTCAGGCGTTACTTTGCAGAATTCCATATTCAATAATAACAAATATTTTTAAAATATTATGAAAACATCAAATTAATATTTAAATAAAACACTTAAAAAATACAAAAATATATCTAGTGACAATTCCGCCTAATTTTCCTGTTAAGCCGACGTGACGTCACAAATGCCACGCAGCCAAACCGGAAGAATTTTGAACGCGTTTTGCTTCTACACGATGCATCCTCAGGAGGTCTTGACTCTACGAGCGCACGAACTCTCTTCACTCCTGTGCGCTCGTAGAGTCAAGACCTCCTGAGGAAATTAGGCGGAATTGTCACTAGATATATTTTTGTATTTTTAAGTGTTTTATTAAAACATGACTATAATTTGAATATGACTTTATTTTGGAGCAATCGTAGCGAAGTTTGCTTAGCTGTTCTTAACCGATCAGCAAAGTTAAGCAACGTGCGCCGCGGTCATGAGTTGGATGGGTGACCGCTAGTGACATTACTACTGAGCGCTTCTGTGCTTCGGAGGGCACGTTAAGCATCGGTTCCGGTTGTTGTCTTAGGATGGCAGTCGTTATAGCATGGGATGGGCTACCTACCACCCTCAAGTAGAAAATCTGTCGCCAAGCACCTAACTGTGTGTTCCGGCAGCTGTCCTTGAGAGCCAGTAAATCAAGGTTAGCCTTAACAACATCTTCGACCACATCATACCATCAGGTGAGTGGTGGTCAAAGGATATCTTACCTGCAATAAAAAAAAAATATCGTAAATTAGTAATTTTGTAATAGATCTAAGGTGTCCTCTTCGAACAGCCACTTTTTTTTTGGGAGGACAAGAATGTTGTATGTTTTTTGTTTGATCGGAGTAGCAAGTGGAAGACGCTGTTCCCTAGCTTCGGGCGGGAAAAACTCATATTATTTGCTTACTTCTCTAGGGCGGGAATGTAATGGAGCTGGCACACAATTTTTATGGTACTTATCACAATCGTAACCATTGTTGTAAACAAAATAAGATGTCTATGTTTTTCAATGTAACATACTCCATAATAAAACAAATAATAACAATTACGTTTGTGTTTATGTAAAAGCTATTAGTACTAATAAGATAGTAGGTATAACATAATTAACATGACTTTCTCAAATAAGTGTGTTATGAAAATTTAGTCACTAACTCTGATTGAACTTTAGAGTCAGTGTAAATATAAAAAATACATATAAGTGTTACGCCATAATCATTATCTAAATACTTTATAATTATGCAAGATACAAAGTAGTATAAAAAAATCTAAGAAAAATATTTTTTTAATTTTACAATCGTTCAAACTTCCCATTTAATTTTAAATAGGTGTCTACCTGTAATGCTAGACACTGCTAGTCACAGTTAAAACTAGAACTTGTCGCACCAGGAATAAAACTAGAATATAATATCAACAATGATATGCGATCAACAAATTTCGACTCAAAATGTAATGAAAGAATTCATTAGTGTTTCCAATTAGTTAACGAAATCTAAAATATACGTTATTCATAATTTAATAATGTTCCGGAACATAAAGATATTTATGGAGCCATTAGCTAAAGATCTTTACGACTTTCAATTAAAAGATAGATAATGAGATGTTCATTTTACGAAAAAGATTATATTTAATGCCTCTGCCTGAAGTGTCGGTGTTAGATTTTGTATCATTCGAGTCCTAACGACCATGGCTCATAATAAAAATCAAGATTCACTGCCCGCCCGAGGTATTGTGTTCATTATCTTAAGTGCACTCAATTTTGTTGTACTCAAATGAAATATATAATATTTAGATGACAAATTCATTCCGGGGGGTTATCGTATTTTTCTTCTTATTTATATTAACTGTTTTGCTGTACAACAATCGTTTATATTTTTATTTTATTTTTATTGTTGTTAGGCAATCCTTTGACCACAATCTCACATGGTAAGTGATGACGTCGTCGAAGGTGTTAACAGGCTTAACTTAGAATTACTGGCTCTCAAGGACTGCTGCCGGAACACACTGTTAGGTGCTTGGCGACAGATTTTCTACTTGAGGGTGGTCGCTAGCCAGGCGGGCATTCGCAAAAAGCCCTTCCACCATGCAAAATTGATTGTACTCTAATCTGAGCGGTATGTATACTTGTTTATAAGTTTGTGTAGTATATATTTCTTGTCATTATTAGTTATAATCCGCTAGCTGAATGCTAAGCTGATTTGTGAATGAAATTCAATTGTTATCGTTATCTATGATGATTAGGAATTAATGTCGATCTAATTGTAACTTAAACGCTACTGAGAAAAAATATTCAACTTAGTAGTACTTTTTGATTGGTGTGTTGTAAAAAATAAATCATCCAAAACTCCAACCAAACCTTGGTTAGAATAACGGTCAAAATTAGGTTTGTTTTTCTTTGAAAAAAAAAGTTATCTTGTAGTAATAACCCCAGTTTTCGTAAACTATAAAACGCTAGAATTACTTGAATCTTATGAAGAACAACCAAGAAGCTTGATTGGACCTCCTTATCCAAAGAAGATTTTTATTAGCCAACCACTAGATGTCACCTTCAAATGAGCGAGGCGACGGACGGCAACATCGCGCTGGCAAAATTCTCTGGCTTTTAAAAGTCGTCAGCAAAAGGTATTGATAACATGGATTGATACTATGGCACCCACGGTATCAATACCTTTTGGCTTACATTGGATTGAACCTTGGAGGCTAAATTAATAATCAGCAATTAGCAAACACTATTTACTATATTGTATGTAGGAATAAACTGTAATATTAGTGTCTAATATTAGGAGTCCGTGCGTGTGATAGAAATATATTTTGGGTACTTTTTTGGAACCAGGACAGGTCGGTCTTCTTTAGATATAGTAGCCCAAAACCATATACCATATTTTCATTACAGGACCGTTAAATTATTCACTAACTTGGATAGGCCTACAAACAAAACCAATGAACAGAATCATAAATACTGTTTAAAATTTCATAGGGCTTACAATAACCAGAAAGTTTGGTTTGATGGTCATGTCAACATGGTTATTATCCCCACGGAGGTTGCTTCAGCCCACATGGAAAGGCGATTAAATAACAAACTCAGTTAAAAATAACCATTACAAAACTACAAATATACGATAGAAAAAATTTAAGTGACTGACATGAATTAAATTATGCTTAAAATGGTTTTTCCTATCGTATATTTGTGTTCTTGTAATGTAATCCGCATAGTAGGCGTTATTGCAAACATAACAATATAAAATAAAACACATTTAACGCGATTCACGGTAACGAAGAGTTTGGTTCGTTCATATATTATATATTACCAAGTGGTTGATCTGATCCAGCGTTATGATCAATTCGACCATATTATTTCTCAGTGCGCCTTATCAATTAATCGTAATGAAATAGGTAGTTATTATTGAAATATAAGTTGATTATTGTGTTACATTAAAGCGAAGTTTGAGTTCTTGAGACAACGTGGCAGACATCGAGGTAGAAGAAAGCTAAAGAAGGAACGGATGAACTGCTTGAAGAGTGATATGAGTATGGAAGCAAGATAAGAACTTTAAACAGTTTAAATTACGTATATGTATCATGACTTTTGTCCCGAAGATGTTTCAAAAACTCTGCGGTGATCATGGTCACGGGGTATATGAAGTTGAATACTATCTGTAATAATCGCGAAAACCTAAGACAACATTATTAAAGCAAGAGTTAGGTACGAGAGTTATTTCTTACATATTAACATCTTACACTGACCACATTTGACATGGGATAAGAGTAACTTTTAGATAAAGTTAAAAAATATTATACTTATCATAAAATATTTATGATATAAATATGCGAAGATTTTAGTTTTCAACTCATTTTGTACCATTAGCCAACAATAGGTACGCTTTTTCTGTCTAAAATATTACTTAAAAAGAAAATTGCGGACAAAAGGTCTCTCAAAACAGCTGCGCAACAAAAACTGGGCATGTAATTTAGTATTATCGCGTCATCGCTTACTTTTGAAGCGTTGAAACGGCCCTTGAGAGCTTAAGTTGCTCCGAGGGCGCGGCCATCTTGCCATTCAGACTATGTCATTAAAAACGCGCCCAAAGTTTAACTACCGTCTACCTTCCTACCCGCCATATACCCTCTTTTAACGCTTTCCTTTTCGTACCCGCATTTCTCGCTCACGTCTGTTTTGATTTTGTTTACGTTGCCGTGCTTGCTCTAACTAGATGCTATTGTGAGGATGAAAAGCTGGAATTTTTGAGGTAGCGAAAATGTCAGAGACTGTGAAATGTCGTAATATACAAAGTTGTTTAGATGATTCGTCCAATCTCGCCGACATTGTAAGAGAATTTTCTGACGTAAGGTTGAATTTACGGTTATGATACGCAATTCGTATATGTAGAATGTATAGGTAGGTTTTAATTGCAAATAAACGGAATCATAATACGTTTCAGGCTCAATTACATTCGAGCAGGGTCAAAACGAATCCAGCAATAAGGTTTTATACAACGAAATTTTCGTAAGGTACTAGCCGTTTCGTAGTAGGTATATACCTTGTTTCCAAGCAAGGATAAATGATTAAATAACGAATAATAGTACTAATCAAGTATACCCAAACAATTCTTTTAAACTTTTTTGAGTTGTAAGTCTGCTTACTACTTTATTTTACAGGATTTTTTGTCGTCTTCGCGTTTGCAGTGTTTATTTATTGACAATTTTTAGGCTTTCGTATCCCTTTCTTAACTCTTTAAGGGTTGAACTTAAGATAGTATTTTGTGAATGTTTTAAATAAACCAATTTTCTTTGCTTCAAAGAAAAAACAGCCTATATTGGTACACAATGTTATTTCAGTCATCTGTGTTTCAACTTTAAAATAATTAACTCGTTAATAAAAAAGTGTTTTATGTGACATTGAAAATATTATGAATACTATTTTTTACTACCAATTTACTCTATTTTTAGAGTTAAGATTTCGAAGAACGTTTTATGTAACTAATACTGGATAACCATTACTACTAGTTATATGTTTAACCTTTATTTAACTATTACACAAAAATAATAAAAATGTAATTAAATCTATATATTACCTAAAAATGTTATGGATAAAAAATATTGTGAGCTCCGTTTTCTACCAGAAGGCAATCATAAGTAGAAAACAGAGCTCAGGTCACTGTCCGTGGGTAGGGTACCCAAAGGGCTGGCAGTACAACGAAAAAGAAAATTGTATTATTTGTAATAGGTAAATTACTTACAGAAACAACAGCCTGTGTAACAAAAAAATAGGCGTAGAATTCAGAACCCTAGTTTTTTTTAAATGTAAAATTACCTAACTTATACAAAAAGTATTATTCCTTTATTAAGTATAGCGATTTAGATATTTTTTTGAGTACGATCTATAACTTTATGTTGGAAGTGTAGAAGTGACAGAACAGATACCTCCTTTAAATAAGACAAAAGTTACTATTTGTACCTTATGTATCATCATACATCTATGTACCGTCTCTTGCACATCTCAGTACATAACGCCCTGAGGCCCGATTCTCTTAGCTATTGAACGGCGTTAACGCAACTTAATTGCATGAAAATTGTAGTTTTTGACAGTATCCGTAGTCTGCCCGCTATTTACGTTAGATCGCAAGTCAGTGGCTTGCTATCAATAGTTTTTGACATATTTGGTATGCGGTAAGCTATTTTGTTGCGATTGCGTTGCTGCAGTGGCATAAAATGTTTTGGAGGTTTTTAGATAGAAAAATAGCTAAATCATTGAGAAGAGATATTGAAGAGATATTTAATGTTTTGTTTGCTAGAAAAGCACTGTATTGATGTTTTTACTTGATTGATAGAAGTTTTCATTATTATATCAGTGGCAATATTTGCAAGCCATAGCACAGCCATACGACACCGACGCGATTGCTATACAACTGCGATTAGGAGCTAGAATTAGCAGACTACCGAATTTGACATTAACATCAGTTCGATCGCAGAAGTATCGCAGTAGTGTGGCGTTTGGTCATTAGCTAAGAGAATTGAGACCCACTGCCTCGCTTGCCTCGGACGGAGGCGACATGACTCACCTCTCGCGGAGTATATCGGAATATCTCGTGCGTGCCTCGGTACCACTTGACGGAGTGCAGCGGCGGGTCGAGCGGCTGCCTCTCGTATGTGCAGTTGAGCGTCGCCTCGCGCCTCGGGTCGAGCCACCGAGGCACGTTCAGTGCTGTGATGGTGTGGGACACGCTGCGAGCTGTAACAAGTAACAACAAAAGGTTAAAAGTACTCATGAAATACGTACTCATTTTGAAGCGCTCGTAGCGAGGTTTACTTAGCTGTTATCAACCGATCAGCAAAGTTAAGCAACGTCGCGCGCCGTCATGAGTTGGATGGGTGACCGCTAGTGACATTACTACGGAGCGTTTCCGTGCTTCGGAGGGCATATTATTATATTGGTGTTGATATATATTGCGTGAATGAAGTTTTTGATTATGTTTTAACTCTTGTTATAGACTCAAGCATAGATAAATATTTCTTCTTTTCTCTGTGGGCTTAAGCGACTTACTCGGAGAATGCAAAGAACAAGTCGTAGTTCTCAATAGGTACCGTTTAATGATTTTTATTGCTAATGAATACACAGCCTTAAAACGTTAATTCACTTGCAATGACGCACCCGGAGGTGTTATCGTAGAGAGACTAAATTACTTTTAGGATAAGATGGTCATTTTTGAAAATTTGCTTCTAATTAGTAGGTTTCTTTGGGAGCTGCCTAAATTATAATATACAATGAAATCGATTCAAAATACATAACTAAGTAACAATGTTCTTATAAATTAGTGTAAAAATAGTTGATACGAATATTAAAGCACTGAACTTCTTTTGATTATTCACCCTGTCTATACATACATTGTATAGATCTAATAACATACACATGTTCCCCCACACATACACAAACTTTAATAAGGTCTAATTTTAAATAATGCTAAATGGTGTTGTTTAAATTATTGCAATTATAATCAAACGTGCCTAAAACATCTAATTAATAAATAATCGATATAAACCACATGGGAGAGCTGCCACATCATACAGCTGTCATACTACAGCTTGCGCTTTTTAATACGCAGAGTATCAGTAAGCTGCGAAACTCTATATCAAAGTAGTTAACGACTTCAATTTGAAAATAGTTACTCTACCAGTTCAGTACTTCAGTTATGCAGCCAGTATACTTTGCGGACATCCATATTTAATAATAAGAAATATTTTAGGAATACATTAAATTAATATTTTAATAAAACACTTTAAAAATATATCTAGTGACAATTCTGCCTAATTTTCTTGTTAAGCCGACGTGACGTCACAAACGCCACGTAGCCAAACCAGAAGAATTTTCGACGCGTTTCGCTTCTACAGGAAGCATCCTCAGGAGGTCTTGACTCTACGAGCGCACAATCGAGAATCTCTTCTCTTCTCTTCTCTTCTTCTCGATCGTGCGCTCATAGAGTCAAGACCTCCTGAGGATGCTTCGTCTAGAGTTTCTGTGCTTTGCGATCAAAAGTGCACTTTATTGCGTCATAGCAAGTCACTTTATAGAGTTGCTTATTTATTGGAATAGCTTTGCCGAGTGATCCTTCAGTTTTTTTTTTCTGTGTTAGCCCTTTACAAGATTTCACGTATTATAAATTTACAGCTAGTAGAAGTACCATTTATTAACTGAGGATATAAATTCATTTATTTGAAGGAACTTAATAGCTATGGATGTAAAAACTTTCAATAATAAACTTAAGTAGGTACTATGTTTGAATATTTTTGTTGGATAATAGTTGGATAATTATAGGCATTTCCGTAAAAAGAGGCGTCTATTAAGCATGAACAGACATGCTTGTATTAAAATATTTAAACCTTTTTTATATATATATTAATATGTATATAAAACGTTACACGTAACCAATTTATATCTATCCTTTGTATTTATTAAGCTAATGGAAATTGTACACATATGCTGGATCAAAAAACACATTTAATAATACTCAATTCACAGGTACTAACAAATACTCATATGCATCAAAAAATACCTACCTATTACGTACAGGTAGGTATTGAAAGAAATATATGAAGCTAACATTTGCCCCAATAATGTAAGTTCCCTTTTCTCCTTCGTCAACCATTCTTATCTTACTTAGTATTCAAACAATAGTGTCACAACCAACGAGAGTAAATAAACGTAACTACATCACCACTCCGTAAACCTCAGCATTCGTCACAAGCCGCTGCGTATCAACGCTAACCTCGACGGCTCGAAGGAAAACCTCGAAACTCTCAGCGCCTACGTTTTCATTTCGACGTCCAAACGAGGCTGGTCGACCCTTCACTGTTTGCGTTTGATTCCGAAACGTGTTTGCCTTAGCTGAAGGGTATTTGGATATTTTTTATGAGAGAGGGTAAAATTTTGCATGGTTTTTAAGAACAATTACGTAAAATATCGCTCGCTATTCACATTCGAAGGATACGTTTTAATTTTCCCAATAATGTCCGTATGTCCTGTTTATGGTGTCGCGCGATCGCGTAAGCAATACCTAATATAGTAAAATTCTCTCAATAGGTATGTGGACTGTAGCATTAAGGGATTGAGATTATGCACAAACTTATTGATATGGTGCTATTTATGTCGTTTTCAAATGCTTACATAAATATCAGTTACGTGAGGTCAGCCGATCGAAATGCCGTTATAATTTAAACCTTGAATTATACCCCCGTTGGGTATAATTCAAGGTATTATAGTATCTTCTATCACAAATGTTCCTAAAAATTATAATGGTACAAAATCTTCATCCTTTCGACACTGATCCGGGACAACATTTTCAACATCACTTATTAATTCAACTTTGGATTCAGTAAATCAAATTTTGTCTGTGAAATCAAGTTTTGTTAGAGTAAAACAATTAAAACGATTAAAATTAGATCAATAGTGTCCATTTCAAAGTAGTATTTTCTTACTTTTAAAACATTTTGACATAGCTATCACTGCTGCAGCCGACTCTGTCGGAATCTTATAACAACACTGGTTTATTAAGTTTTCGTACTAACTGGAAACAAACTGCTAACTTAGAGACTATTTGTATGTTCTTTATTCATAAAAACAAACCAAATATTCTGAGGTACACTACGAATATATGTGCATCATTTGAAGAGGTCGTACTTTCCGAGCATAACTTCAAGTTGTGACTTCCATATTCCCTTAATCGAAACAGCGCCTATCTGTCTCTCAATAAAGTATGAAAATGAAAATCATACTCATAAAATCCCTAAACAAACGTATACTACAATATAAAATTTCAACGCCGACCGCAAAAACAACATATTTTATAATACCACTTGAAAATTGTTCAACTCTGTATGAGAAGCTATAAATTTCACTGGAATAGGCCTTTCCAACCCAGCGCTAGTTAACCCTCTCGAAACTATTTTACATTATTTATCGCGACGCAACTACCCGCTGATTCTGTATACTGACGCAAAACGACACCGCATGTAAAGTAGGGTTAAGTGGAATTGTAAGGCTCAAACAGAGGTTTAGTTCCTTCAATTGTTGGTTTCGGATTTCAGCTTACAATAACAAAGCTGAAGATTGAAAACGAGAGGGATATTTCCTGACATCAATAGTATTTATTTGTCAACGTAACTAACAAATAAATGTAAAAACTTCACTTTATTCTTAAGTTTAGTTACGCATATATGTATAGGCACATCAAGATTAAGTCATCAATAAGAGTATCGTGTTCGCAAAATAAACTGAGAAGACCTTTAATATTTCTTAGATCAAGGCAGGGTTTGAGTTTTTGTATAGGGAGATTTTGAACAATACATTAAAATTTGCTTGTTATTGTTTCTTGAGCCATTATACTTTTATGCGTGAAACGCTCGCCCTTTATTTAAGAACTTACGCCATTTCATCTTTTAGCGAATCACGTCAGTCCATACGAATAATAAAAACAACATTAAAGTCACATAAAAGGTATGAACATGAAACAAAACATAATTGTAGGAATAGGTGACATCGCTTGGAAAACGCTCGCAGATAATTAAATGAACAGAGAAGAAAGATATATTCTCTAGTGATGACCTTAAGTGCCATAGGTTGACCTTCTTCAAAGGACTGACGTCATTGGAGAAATCGAGAAGTCAGTGGATGCAAAAAGGATATTAGCAGGTCATTGGATATATAAGCTTCCAGTTGATGATGAGATAGAGTCAACGCCGTAAACAAAATGTCTGGTTAATAAGTAACAACATAAATTTAATTTTGTTTATTGTTCAAACCCGAGTCCGAACATTCGTAATGCATAAACATTGCTCAACTTTCACTGTTGGCTGAGAGTTTGCTTGAGTTTAATTTAAAATGTGAGATAATAATTATATTTGCTGTGAATCGTACTTAAATGAAATGCTAAGTGATACGTTTAATTGTTAATAGTTTTTTACTTATGAAGCTTGTTTGGGTTCTTACTTGTGATACTATCAAGAAAGCAGCTGTTAAGCTAATATGCTGAAGTGAATAGAAAACATTTAGGATATGAAAGTTAGGACCAACGGCTATTGATTTCAACAGATATAGTATAGTTGTAACTCAAATAAAATAACTTTACAATTATTTTTATTTGGAATTAGTTATCACTAATCTTGTTTCTGACCGTACATGGTTATAAATTTAACGAACATGATTTTACCGTCAGTGTCCTATTCAACAGGGGTTGGTGCAAAATATATTCTATAACAGCATACACAACAATACAATTATATTATTACGATATATTTCGACATCAGCTTTCTATTTTGCTCCTCCTGAAAATGAGAAGGATCATTTTCATATTTATATCTTTGCATATCTAGCTACGTAATTGTTATAGAATTACTACTAGTTAGCTGAAATACCCTTTGCAAAAACTGTAAAATAACCTTTTTGGAAGAAAAACATATGCTTATTATTATTGTTATATATTCGAGCATCGATCTTGGTAAATGATTGAAGATTTGCATAATCAGTTATACTGTCAACGTCCAACAAAAACTATGAATGGTCAAAAAATATTGTATTCCTTCAAGTTCTAACATACATCATTCAAATATTCATGTTAAATAAAAACCTTACCAAGAACGCAAACTTAAAAATTCACCCAAAATCACCAAAATGGAATCCAAACTCGTATCACAAACCGAAAACATCATTAATCTCATCACTGGGGCAAACGGGTGCCGCCTAATTATTTGGAAATGATGAAGGGATTAATTCCAATCGGACAGGTTGGCGATCAAACCGATCAAAATTATCAAACTGATCAAAACTAAATGGGTTTCCGATATATACCGCCCGGGAATATCTACTGAGCCGTTTTAGGGCATCTGAAATTACGGTTATTGAGTGATATAACGTTACCATGATCTCAGTATTAAATTGGGGTTAGTATTAACCTGAATGGTAGTGATAACGGAAAATCTGGTTAGTTGTCGGTTGGATTATGAAAGAATTGGATTATGTTTTAGTATATGGCTGTTTTAAGTAATTGAATGCCAAGATTCTGTTTTTAAACCAACACTTTGTCTATGACTACTTATATCGATGATACTATGATACAAGTTCCTGGCACAAGAACTTTCGGACTTCTTGACGAGCTTACCCTATGATGACATTTACTACACTAATATTTTCGCATAAAGAAGAATACTCTGAAAGTACACGTTGATTGTGTGGAACTTCTTAGTATGGAACTTTTTGACCGACTTTCAAAAAACATTGGAGGTTCTCTGTTAGAAACGTACATTTTTAGGTGTTTGACCACGCATACATTTTTACAGTTTAGTCCAATTTGAATAACTCTTTTTTATTGTAGTTTTTAAGTTACACTCAACTAACTGAAGAACACTTAATAGATGCCTAGGTAATTGCAAGTTTTGTCGTATGGTGACCAGTATAGTAGGTGAGTGAAAATCTATCCTTGTATCCAACTCAAACTTCTTAATGTCAAAATATGGGTATAGACTCAAGTTCTAATCACTTTTTTATATACAGTCAAATTAGACTTATGTGAACACGAGTTTATGCTCAGTAGAGAATGTTAAGGTATCAAAACGCTAAAAAGATCAAGGTTGCTATTTTGTAGTTAATAAATATTATATGATTATAGTAATATTTTCATGGATTTTATCTGTTTGGTTGCTAGGGTCTCAGGGTCATGAATTAATTATATTCTAAGACTTTTTTTTTAAGGGTTAGATAATAAAGCCATGTTATACTCCAAATATTAATCATGATGATTATGTATATATATATATTAACTCTCTTTAAAAATGTTAATTTATATAGGTACATATCACTTGCAGAGCTCATCTTTTAAAAAATACGATGTTGTACAAAACTTTGATCAAAACAGAACTGTAAACTGAAAAACAATACATAGGTATAAATATTGCCGACCCCATATATTATACGATAAGGGCAGGAGAAGAAAGAAGTCTCTTGAAACCTGTATCTATCTTTCTAAATCTGTATCCTGTAGGTTTTTTCTAAATTCATATTTCATTATCCGATCTTCAACGAGTCGAACTTGACAGAGTAGGTATGATGCAATAATTCTGTTTTATCTCTGAATATAACAAGTTGGTGTAAACTCGGCAAACTCCGCTGAGACAGGTCGGAGAAACTCGACTCAATGTTTCTGATCCTCAGCCTGAGGGACCAGTGGCGAGCAGCTTATAGGCTAAGTAATAGGTATCGAAATATTAAAACTTGTAATTAAATAAATAAATAATAAACTTTCTGACCATTTTTTTGGAATTTACACAAATTTTGGATAGAGTTTGTAGTTATATGCACTTAAGGATGCACTTGCCGACGGCTCGAACTTATCAGCGGGCGAGGTAACAAAGCATGCTATTTCACCTATACCTTTGTGGGAAAGGGAAAGACTCCGTGATGAGTAGTAAGAAGATAGTGCTCGCGCATCACACACCCGTATTGCATCTACGCTAATTACGCACACTTGTTTGCGATATATCAATGAAAGCCGAACCATGCCGAACGAATTACGATGTTTGACGACGGACGGACGGAGATAGTGTCTCAAGCTACGTCACGACGTGTGTAGGTATTTCTTATAAAATAATATTATATATTCACAGAGGAATACATTTTGGTTCGGACAGTAGGTACCTGTTGTTATAATTTTCGTTCGTTTTAAAATAACACTGATGTTATTTCACCTATAGTAGGTAAATATTTAGTAAGTAGGTACAATGATTTGTAGGTACATAGTAAATGTATTAGTTTGTTCTTTTCATATTGATGTAGTAAATATTTACCTACAATAATTATTTATTACATAATTAGCAAGTTACTGCTTTTACTACAACATATTTTGTAAAGCAGTGACGGCTCAGTGGCATAGGTTATGGACTTCCGCCCAGCAGGTCCATGGTTCGAATCCCGTCGCGGGCTTAATCTTCACCGCGTGGTAGAAGAGCATTATACAAATGCCCGCCTGGATAGCTACTACCCTCAAGTAAAAAATCGGTCGCCAAGCACCTAAAGGGAAGCAGTGATGGCTCAGTGGCATTGGTTATGGACTGCTGCGCATCAGGTCAATAATTTGAATCCCGCCGCGATATTGAGCTTCACCGAGTGTTGAAGAGTTCGTAGCGAAGTTTACTTAGCTGTTCTCAACCGATCAGCAAAGTTTAGCGCCGTCGCGCGCGGTCATGAGTTGGATGGGTGACCGCTAGGACAATACTACTGAGCGCTTCCGTGCTTCGGAGGGCACGTTAAGCCGTTGGTCCCGGTTGTGGTCTTAGGATGGCAGTCGTTATAGCATGGTGGTAGGGCATTTTGCGAATGCCCGCCTGTATAGCTACCACCCTCAAGTAGAAAATCTGTCGCCAAGCACCTAACGGTGTGTTCCGGCAGCTGTCCTTGAGAGCCAGTACTTCTAGGTTAGCCTGAACAACATCTTCGACCACATCATCACTTACCATCAGGTGAGATAGTGGTCAAAGGCTAACCTATCAGGCATAAAAAAAGAGCATTTTGCGAATGCTCGCCGGGATAGCTACCCAAGTAGAAAATCTGTCACCATGCAACTAACGTGAACTCAGTGGCATTAGCTATGGACTGCCTCGCAGCATGTTTATGGTTCGGATCCCGCTGCGGGCTCGAGCTTCACCGCTTGGTGGAAGGGCATCGGGCATTTTGCGAATGTTCGCCTGGCTAGCCACCATCCTCAAGCAGAAAATCTGTCAGTAAGCGCCTAACGGGAAGCAGTGATGGGCCAGTGGCATTAGCTAGTGACTGCCGCGCAGCAGGTCCATGGTTCGAATCCAGCCGCGATATTGAGCTTCCCCGCGTTGGTGAAGAGCATTTTGCGAATGCTCGCCTGGATAGCTACCACCCTCAAGTAGAAAATCTGTCAGAAAGCACCTAACGGGAAGCAGTGATGGCTCAGTGGCATTAGCTTTGGACTGCCACGCAGCAGGTCTATGGTTCGAATCCCGCCGCGGGCTTGAAATTCACCGCTTGGTAGAAGGGCATTTTGCGAATGCTCGCTTGGCTAGCTACCACCCTCAAGTAGAAATTCTGTCACTAAACACTTAACGGGAAGCAGTGATGGCTCTTAGCAATGGACTGCCGCGCAACAGGTCTATGGGTCGAATCCCGCCGCGGGCATGAACTTCACCGCATGGTGGAAGGTTGTTTAGCGAATGCTCGCCCGGCTAGCGAGCTTTGAGATGAGAGTGTGTCGTACCGATTTCAAAATCTGTCTCTAAGCGGTAATGTACGAAGGCATCATGGATCTACCAATCCTGGTAGAACACATTTGGAATAAAAATTCTCTACCTACCCGTAACTGATTTAAATTATTTCCAATAAAAATCAATAACTAATCATAGGTTATTTTTGATTAGGTAAGTGCCTACAATCATCGCTAAGTTTACCATATAAACTTTCGTACTACCTTAGGTATAAGTACCTACTACAAATATACATACTTATTCTACTAATTTACGTAGGTAGATAAGCATAGTACTAACTTTATTATTTGTTGTGATCTTATAGCTATGTAGATAGGTATGCAATGTAATGCGCGCCCGCGAATGTCGATTTGACATCACTGACAGTTGCGTGCCTAGGCAGGCCTATATGATAAATGATAATTATATCGTAGATAGGTAGGTATCTTCCATTGAGCTTCTAATTCTAACCCTTTACTACTTTGTGTTAGGTAGGTACTTTCTCGAAGTTATATTACTGCTTAGACTATATTCTAAAAAGAATGCGGACTACCTACGTCCATACCATATCTAACCAAATGCAGCTTTTTATATTGTCTAAGTGTTGCTAAAATGATTAGGTACTCACCATAGCTATCATGACCTGCGTATTGACTAATACCTACTAGGTACTAACTTAGGTGAGAGTAGGTGAGTACCTAGACATAGTTACGTATTTATATTACCCAAGTACCTATCTATATGGATTATGGCGTCCGACACTTACTATCACGAACAAACTAATCAAATGCGAAAGAAAATCCGGTCCCCAACTCCCAACATATGTAAATATATATATATATATAAGTACGTAAGTAGGCATAGGCACTACATATTGGTAGTGTATACATACGTGCACACCAAAAAGCAACAGGGCATTCCTACAATATAATATTATGTTCTAAGATCGCGGCGCGGTGCACGTGACTTTTGGTAGTGTGCGTTTTGTTAATTATATATTAGTGTGCTGCGCATGAGACCCGCCCGCCCGCTTCCCTCACCGCGGAATGGAAGTATTGACATGAGATGCCCAATATTTTGAACGAAAAACTAGCGCGCAAAACTATGTGTGCCGACCTTTGGCTCTAGGATGTTTATGATTATACTACTGGATGTATTTGTTTTCCAAAATGTTATCTAAAATGATCATGAACTGAGCTACGCTTCTATGTAAATAATTTTAGGGATTTCATGCTCTATAAGTCGTTTATTTACGACTAAACATGCGCTAAAATTCGTGATATTACAGGGATGTTTCGAGGCTTATAACTATCATGTGAAGTTTTTTTTTACAAATCGGTGCCAAGACAAGCCTAGATAATGAAGAGATAAATCGATATCATGCTTAGTTCTGGACCTAAAATCTCAAATAAGGGAGTGATCATCCTACGGCGTTTGTATGGAAAAGTTACCGGCCAGTTCAACCTTAAAACGAGTATACAAGTTGCAAAAACTATCTATTTGGATCGTTGATGCCTGTTGTAGTTATAAACTGGGTTACAGTCATTAGTGCCCTCCGTCTGGAAATGACCTAAGTACAACATAATCTCAAATTATTGGTCGCCTAAGACACATTACCAATGGTACATTTTCATATTTGGATATTTCAGATCAACTATTGTTTAAAAGTATAGAAATGTTATTGAAAAAAAGCCATAAACAAATCTATATCTGCATGTGGCACATAGAAGAAATTTGTTACATAAACACACGACTTCGTCCTATGAATAAAATTAGTTACAAATTCCTTGCAAAGGAAGTTCGTGGAACTAAATAAAACCTTTTTTCCATCCCTTTAAAGCAGACGCGCAGGTAGGCAGAGCAAGCGTAGGTTACTCTATAAAACATTCAGTCTTATACCGTCCTTATGCTCATGCTATAAATTTTAATTCGGTACCAGGTATCGTCGAAAAACGGTACCGGGTCGAAGTGTTTCAGGATTTGCATAAATAAACCCCATTTTATTAGGGAAGTGGCCCCTTAACCCTATGTGGTGCGTGCAGATTTCATACAGCAAAAAAACTTGTTTCAACTCAATATTTATAGAGTAGCGTGAGTGATGTTTTTAAGCAGTACAGTTTCGGGGTTAGTAATGAGGTTTGTTTCAAATCCTATCGGTTGGATATTCATACATGGCCCTTAAGGGAAATAGTGCTTATTGCTTTTATGTCACTACTAACGTTTGTATCAGTGAGGTGTTGCTGGAATTTGAACACAGAAAAGGACTTATAATTTTTTTTCAGTGAACGCTCTCAAGGCGCCTCGCAGGCCCCGCTCAAAGTCATTTTTTTATAAAAAAATTTTATGTTATTGTGACGGAACTAGCTCGAGGCCCACCTGATGTTAAGCGGACTAACCTCTGCCTATAACAGATGCATTTCATTCTCGAATTGCACTGCGCCCGTCACCTTGAGACATAGTTGTTAAGTCTCATGTGCCTGTAATTTCACTGGCTCTCAAGGACTACAGCCGGAATACACCGTTAGGTGCTTGGCGACAGATTTTCTGCTTGAGGGTGGTAGCTAGCCAGGCGGGCAATCGCAAAATGCCCTTCCACCATGCGGTGAAGCTCAAGCCGGTGGGGATCGAACCAGGGTACTGCGGCGCGGCAGTCCATATCTATAACTGCTCGGTCATCATTGCTTCAATTTAGGCGTCTACGACGCTCTTATGAAGGTCAATTACAAATTTACGCCGTAAGAGAGCCGCACTCGCCGCAGAAACCGTACGCGCTCCAGTCACGCTCCTCGCACCTCAAGATTCCAAAGCAACGCTTTACGCCACTCCTCCAACGGAGTTGTAATATATATATCGCTTAAAAAACTATGGAGAGACCTACTCTTAGTTTACTACTTCTTTACTTTTAACAGTAAAAACATTCAATTGACTATATCAATACATAAGACACTATTCAATTGATTATACTATATTTTTTTATTTTCTTTTGAATTACCGACTTCATCGTCTGTAAATAATATAATAATATTTTAAAAGAACTAGTGATGGGTAAGTATAATGTTATTTCAAACAACATCGCGAGGAGTTGTTTTACTTGATAACGTTTGTGATTCCGCGCTCATCGTGTTACCTTCGGAAAATTTCCGTTTTTGGCGAGCTTGATATCAGAGGACCGTTTCCTCTCATTGTTTGGATGTCTCTTTGTTGACAGCTCGGATTGTTAACGCCAAAACGTTTTGTTTTGTGTAGATAAGGACGGTACAGTTCTGTTATGTGGTAGCTATCAAAATATTTGCACAGCTTTGTAAAATACATATTTGCCTTTTATTTTTGAAGCGCTCGTAGCGAAGTTTGTTTAGCCGTTCTTAACCAATTAGCTAAGTTAAGCAATGTCCGCTGCGGTCATGACATTGATGGGTGACCGCTAGTGACATTACTACTGAGCCTTTTCGTGCTTCAGAGGGCACGCCAGGCTGTCAGTCCCGGTTCTTGTCTTAGGATGGCAGTCGGTATAGCATGGTGGTAGGGCATTTTTCGAATGACCACTCTCAAGTAGAAAATCACCTAACGGTGTATTCGGGTGTGTTCTTGAGAGACAGCAATTCTAGGTTAGCCTGAGCAATATCTTCGACCAGATCATCACATACCACCAGATGAATAGCGGTCAAAGTGGTTATAAATGAAAAATAAAAAGTTAGAAGATGTAAACTAAAGCAACTATTTATAAGTGTTTAAAGATTGTAGTCTGGCAAACATGTTAAACGATTTGTGGCATTGAAAACATCTCGTAGTCCTTGTTTATTTATCCTAGTTTTAGTTTTTAGTTATCCTCATTTCAAATTATTGGAGCACAAAAAAGTTTGGCCCCGGCGGAAATCGAACTCGCGTCCACCGAGTTGTTTTTGGCACTCGGTGTAAAATCGATAAAGGAGGGTTAAATTCCTGCCATTTTTGGTCATAATTTGTAAAAGTGATTTTAGCTTGGCACGCAATGTGTGTGTAATCATATGAAGAAAACAAAGTACTATTATTTGCTATAAAGGCCCAGACACGGTGAAACACAACTACAACCAAACAATTTTGATACTCTTAGTTTAAAACTAGTTTCAGATTTTTTCTACATACGCCGCAACCTAAATGTGATGAAAATATCTTACAATAATATTAGTTTTCTCTGGAGGCAAACGTCTGTTTCAAATGTAGAGTTTAAGTGACGAAGACTTTGTTGTTATGTTTATGACTAACTTCGATCAAAGACTAGACACCTGTCATTTTCATTGATTTTCCAATTTCTGACCATACTTTATCAGTCTCCGCCTTGCAAAAGTAGCTCGATAAACTTGTGTTATAAAAAGGGTACTTTTCTACTTACATGACAAAGTCAATATTTTTATTTCTGTATTCGGCCATTTTGTTTACAGATAAATATTGCGAAAATTTAACGCAACACGTTACTGCACGACGTTTTATATTTAACTGATTTGAGACTTGTTGCATCGTGTATGGTCAATAGATTTCTATGGCATAAATTAAAATGGAACAACTAATGTGAATAGGACAATTTCGACAATTTTGTATACCGTGTGTTCTGAGACTAAAGTGTCACGTGTCTATCTCTTATCCTACGCTTCTAAATTAAAAGTTAGAAAAACAAAAGTAGGTAAACACTTTTATTTCTTCAAATTGATACAATTTTTCATATATTTTAAGGATCCACATTCAAAGGGATACTTAATATATATGAAAAAATGATTATGAAAATATATGATTCATACTCTATTAAAGAGATTCCACTGTCTATCTGTCTGTATATCACGGGCATCGAGCTTATAAAAGCAACTAGTTACAGACCTGAAATTTGTATATTTTGTGTAGAACGTTTCGTGTTACGTGTGAAGAACGTAGAACAAAGATGACTATTGAACTAGAAATTCAATGAAATTAATTTTCAAGTACAATACCTATATGGAAAAATAACAGTTATGCACATGTGGTATGCCATCGTATAGAACTTATTGTGCGTGTCCTGTATTAGCCGGATTGTCCACTGCTGAACACAGCCTCCCCATTATGGGGGGATAATTGCCATAATTCCCACGCGTGACAGACGCTGTGTGAGATATTATTATCAATTCCTCAGAATGTGCTGCTGCCCACCTTCTGGTGTGTTACCCTTAGTCACCTCTTACGACACCCACGGGTAGAGATGGTGGAGTGACATTTTAGCCTGGGACCCATTCAGACCGTTTTTCTGCTCTTCTTACAGGTCATCCACCCGCAATGACTTCAGTTTCACGTGATCATGACGCTTGAAACAGTTCCGAAATATCGAGTCCTCAAAAACAATTAAATACAAGTTAAATATCCAGTTCCTTATATATACTATGTAAGTGGCCGTGACAGTTTAAAAAGTTATATTGGTACGAAATGATTGGTGCAAGGCTGTGATCGTTCCTTTTATATAGGTATCGGCTTAAAGTAATACACAAAGCAAAAACTACACAGTCATTAGCCTATTCGTCAAATGGTGTTCTGAATTGTTGATTTGAAAGAGCTATTAAAAGTAACCCTGTGAATGTGAAATATGGGACACGTATGATGCATTACCAAATTTATTCACCAAAGAACTTTTAATACTTTCGAAATGAAAGGGCCGGGGCCCTATTAAAGACACCCTTGCTGTCTGCCTGTATACCCAAGTATCTGCTCATATCAGGTCTCTTGCTCGTCAACGGAACGAGACACAAACCTGCAATTTCGATAAATTTTGTATAATATTTTTTAGGAATATTGGCCTAGAAAATCATCTATACTAATATTATAAAAACGAAAGATTTATATTTTTTGTATTTTTGTATGTAACGAATAAACTTAAAAACTATTGGACTGATTTCTTAAAAATTAATAACAAATAATGGTCAAATATTCTTTTCTTTTAAATAGCTGATAGGCTAGCCTTGACCACTATCTCAGTTGACGGTGAGTGATGATGTGGTCGAAGATGTTGTTCAGGATCTGTGTTTAGCAGTAGATGATTTGCCTGATACAATAGTACATGGCGGATTTGCTAACAAATATACATAATATGAAAAAATCTAAATAAAAAAAGGGTAATCCTTAGTGTGATTATATACCAAATATAACGTGCAATAAAAAATAAAAATATACAATAATAACCGGACAAATGCGTGTCAGAGTCCCGCTGGGGATCCCGAACAAAAGGTGAATTATGTGTTAGTACGGAACCTTCTTGCTAGTCGAACTCACACTAAGCCGTTTTTGTATTCATTCCGTAAAGACGCACAAAACAGGCACCAAAAATATTTTAACGCAAAATAAAATCGAACATTGTCAAAAATTCTTTTGATACGCATATTCACGTACAAAACCTTTGCAGCTAAAAGCGGAAGCATTTTCCGCTGTATAGGTGAAACGTGTTCAATACAATTACGGTCATGAAAAGAGGCGAACGGCTATCGTCAACGGTAAAGGGAGGGAAATGTTTGAATAGCGTTGCATTTCACGTGCAGCCATTTTTTATAATTTTGTAGGAAGCCTTTACGCATCATCTCATTTGTTGGTTATAATGATAAGATTGAAGATGTAACATGTAAGATATATTTCTAGGACTTTAACTGGCTAATATATTTATAATTATTAAAGAATAGTTATTTGGTATGCAACGCCGCAAAGATGTTGTTAGCCTTTGACCACTATTGCATCTGATGGTCAGTGATCATGTGGTCTAAGGTATTGTTCAGGCTAACCTAGATTCAGCTGCCAAAACACACAGTTAGGTGCTTGGCGACAGATTTTCTACTTGATGGTGGTTGCTAGCCAGGCGGGCACTCGCAAAATGCCCTACCACCATGCTATAACTGCCATCCTAAGACAACAACTGGGACCGGCGGTTTAACGTACCCACCGAAACACGGAAGCCCTAAATAGTATAGTCACTAGCGGTCACCCATCCAACTCATGACCGCGGCGGACGTTGCTTATAAGCAGCTGTTCTTAACCGATCAGCAAAGTTATAACTTAACTGATCGGTTAAGAACACCTAAGCAAACTTCGCTACGAGTGTTTCAAACTTTTATTGAAACGTGAGGAAGCAAGGGATCCTAGGATTATTAAAATATAGAATCGTCATTGTACCGAACGTTGTAAAGGTACAAACGCAAAATAACTTTGTTGTCGAGCGCAACACGCAATGTTACACCTCATTACAGCGAGTGCAACAAACAGCTTAATTAATGTAGTGAATTTGCGTTAATTTTCATTAAAAAATAAAAGTAAAATTACTAAAATTGATACTATTGAAAGTAAATTCATTTTCTAGAACTTTTATTGAGGTGGAAATTCGTAAACCTTTTCCATGCTAGCAGATAAAAAGCGCTTTTCTACGTGAATGATAAACAACACTTTTCCGAGCTGGTGAATTGAAAAAGTAATTTATTAAGCTCATTTAAGCTTCACCTCTCCTTTATAGAAGACAAGTAATTTATTGGATGAAAATAATCCCATATAATACAGAAAATTCCAGTGTAAAAATTCCTTTGACACGTGCATTCACATAAAAAAGCATATAGAGATCTAATGCAATCAAGGCTATGAAAAGAGGCAAACGGTCAAAGTGAGGAAAAGACGATTAATTGGTATATTGCAAACGTGATGTTTATATTTAAACTATTCATCCCAGTTTTATGTCAGAATATATGAGGGTTTTGTTAGTTTAATTACATGTAAAAAATATATTTAGCTTTTAATGCCAACACCTGACCAATAAATTTAGTTGTATAACGACGTCATAGAGAACAATATAAGAAAAATGTACATAACAATATGCCAAAGCTGTTTCCTGGAGACCCCACCGGTATAGGACACCATAGACACCATGGATTTCCACTTACCATGACGTTGGCATTTTTCTCTTAAATTCCTCACTTTTGTGACCTTCATCATACACAATGAATAGTGAGATCTTACCTTGCTTTCGTCTCTAAATTACCTTCCTGATACACCCGGAATCTTCATGACCTGGGCATTCTTGCATTATCCGAAACAGGCAAAAATCACGAATTAAACACTAAAGTATAAAGAAAAGTGGCTTTCTCATACATAATTAAACTTTTTTTCATACCAGCTTTTTGAATTCAACTGTCATTATCTGCTTCTTAAGATATCTTACAAAAAAATCGTACAGTTGGGTTGTGGAGCTAAGGTGACGATATTCGAATCTTGGTAGCAAGTCTTATATATCAGTGTCTGGAAAAGTCCCGTTGGATACTGGCTGGGGTAAACTGTCATCTGATATGCATATTGGATCTTTCTGGTGTGTTATTGTGTGTATCTATGGTCCCCACGACACAGAGATCCTGTGCCATGTATGGTATGTAATTACTTATACGAATTCAGCACAAAGTAATTTTTTTGAAGCGTTCCTAGCGAAGTTTACTTAGCTGTTCTCAACCGATCAGCAAAGTTAAGCAACGTCGCGGGCGGTCATTAGTTGGATGGGTGACCGCTAGTGACATTACTACTGAGCGTTTCCGCGCTTCGGAGGGCACGTTGCGCCGTCGGTCCCAGTTGTTATCTTAGGATGGCAGTCGTTATTGCATGGTGGTAGGGCTTTTTGTGAATGCCCGCCTGGCTAGCTACCCTCAAGTAGAAAATCTGTCGCCAAGCACCTAACGGTGTGTTCCGCAGCTGTCCTTGAGAGCCAGTACTTCTAGATTAGCCTGAACAACATCTTTGACCACATCATCACTTACCATCAGGTGAGATAGTGGTCAAAGGCTAACCTAACAGGCATAAAAAAAATTAAAAATTCTTAATTACCTGACTTTTTCAACAACATTGTTCCATGTCATATGCACTAGACCACTCTTCTAAATTGCTAGAAACGGAATATATTCAAATAGGTATAGAGTTTGCTAATGAGCAACAGCAGAGTATGAAATCAAGCGCATCAAAGTATCTGAACTAATGAGATAGCGTCGTCTTTCTTGGGAAATTGAATATGAAGAGACATTACAAAAGCTATTCAGTGAACATCATTATATTAATATTATAGGTAAATGTTTTCCATTCCGCGTAAGGAAACATGCTTTCGGTGAATATACGAGTATAAAATGTCTAATAGACATTTAGCTTTGATGTATTGGCAACTATTTATTATATATAGCATTCATGCAGGGAAACGCGCTTCGGTAAATAATGGTATCAGACATTGAACTTAAAAAAATCGGGATAAACGGCACCCATACCTCGTAACTGTTTTTTTTATGCCTGATAGGCTAGCCTTTGACCACTATCTCATCTGATGGTAAGTGATGTGGTCGAAGATGTTGTTCAGGCTAGCCTAGAGTTACTGGCTCTCAAGGACTGCTGCTGGAATACACCGTTAGGTGCTTCGCGACAGATTTTCTACTTGAAGGTAGTAGCTAGTCAGGCAGGCATTCGCAAAATGCCCTACCAACATGCTGTAACGACTGCCATCGTAAGACAACAACCGGGACCGACGGCTTATTGTGCCCTCTGAAGCACGGAATGTCAAAACAGGTAACGTCTCCTGACTGATTTTCAGTAATCTGCGTATGTGCGTCTACTGCATGTCTTTTTATCCATTAAAATGTATCTAACAAAGCTACGAATAAATGCGTAAAAAAATATAAATCAAGCTCAAAACCAGCAGAACGCAAACCTTACCGACCTTATTTAGTAATTAATTCCAATTTCATAGTAATAGTGGCATCAAAACTTTGTTTCGCTCATGTCATTTATAAAAGACCTTTAACTACACATAATATGTAATGTAGGCATGAAGAAAATCTTAAGCTTTGTGAACATACACGCTATTCGAAACGGATAAAAGAAACCAAATCAATATTTCTATGTTCAGGTTTTATATTTTCCAATGTACGAAAGGTTTATAAAGTAGAGCACGGTAGAGCACGGCACGTGTCAATTCAAAGGCCGTCCTGGATGTAGAGCACAAGTGCCGATATTTTCCAATCAGGTAGAGTCTGAAAATCTGTGAATGAATATTCTTTGAAACGTCTATTTTACAATACTACTCTCCTTTGAAATATAAATTACATATGCTTCTTTTATATCCATGTTTCATGTCAAGATATTGATTTAATAAGCTTTATATCGTAGCAGTAGAACTTTCTGTTTGTGCGCGTAAGTACTGCCATCATACCTATTTCTACCGGTAAGCACTAATGTTCACATTGTTGTGTTCCAGTTGAAAAGATGCTGTTGAAATTACAGGCGCATAAGAGTTGACAACTTTATGGCTCAGGATGATGGATGCCGTGCAATTCGCCACTTGTGACGATATGCATCGGTTATAGGCAGAGGTTAGCGAGTAACACCAGATGGGCCTCGTGCTTCACTTTACATTCTAATCTATTTCTATTTCATCTATTTCTCTTTCACGTGCATTTGTTACCATTATATTTGTAATGAATTAAAGTTCTTTTCATTATAGAATTGAAGTTTTATAGGGATTCTAATAGTTTGAAAACATTTTCCATGTTTTCAAACTATTAGAATCTCTATGAAACTTCAAGAAAAATACATTATTAATCTAATTATGAACTTTGCACCCTTGCAAAACAACTAACCATACTGGTATCCGATGCTAAAATCACTTTTTTCCAACCAAATAAGACCAAGCGAAAACGATATCAAAAGAAAATTTCAATCGCCAAAGGTTGTTGAATAGACAAAGCAAACAAATTATATATAGAAAAGATATACAGAATATCTTTGAACACATAATTTAGACTCTATTCGCCGACAACAGATGTTATCGCGTATTCGCCTGATGAAGAAATCTCGGCCAAGTCCCAAAACTTTTTATATTGCTTTCCACAGACTGTGTTCCATAATACCTACAATGCACTTTATATACAGTAAAATAACTTAGTACAAATATTTTCATTTCTATTGGTATGATAATTCTGTAAATTTTAATATAACAGTAAAATATCCCACTGTTAAATTAGTGCCATCCAGATGGTGCTAAGTGTTTGTTTCAAAAAGGTATATTGCACAGAAATAGTTGATATTGTATTAAAATTCTCAGATATTTGTTAGCAAGAATGTGGTGAAAAGTTTTATTATTTTTTAAAGAAAGCTAGCCAAATACGAAAAATAATCTAAATCAGTTTCTATACAAGACTTTAGCTCGGTAACAGATATACAGCGCCCTCTCTCAGTTCACAGCACATTTTTAGTTGTGTTACTGCACTTTTACTGTATTACCAACGACAAATGTCCGACCTCCGTCAGGTCAGGAGTTATCGCAAATTATCTGAGCGTCGCGTCGTCTGTCCACATACACGGAATCTCAGAAAGAACAATCAAAGTTCGCAGGATTAACTGGCGATAGTTCCGATCCTGATATGGAGCAAAAACTACGTGTAATATAACCATCTTCTATAGTTTTATTAATGTCTAAGAATGTGACAAAACGAACAGATTTATTTGATCATTACTTTATAACTTATAATGCTCTAGTCCGTTTGGATAATGCGATTGGTACATTTTCTGTGCACGATCTTATTCAATAAAAAATATTAAAGCATTTAACTGGCTTTATACACCTATAGGTTTTGATATTAATTTCATCGTGTCGCCATCACTTTAGAGAGCAAAATATTAGATTACAGCTATATGATTTCAAGATTTTTCACCACACAGAACTGATCATCGTTGACAAGAGTTGTGATAACTTACGATAAGTTATTATTAAGTTATCTAGGTATGATTAGGCATATTATAATACACTTTTTTAGAACTAATTTAGATGTATAATCTACTCAACAAAAACATAATCATTATTACTATATAACGAAGAAAAAAAATTTAAAGACGGCTTAACAAACAGAAATCGCAAACACGGAAAATGTATATGTAAAGCGTGCGTAAAAAAATATTCCATAGCTATTTAAAGTATGCAATTTTTCCCTCGTCTTAAAAAATAAAATTTTATAAACCACGAAATAAAAATACTTTTTAAGTCGATCTCGACGATGCTAATTTGTGAATACAAAAAAGCATTACCCACCAGATTATATTCTGTTGGCCAATAAAGCCGGTTATGACTAACAAGCGCTTTTAAAGGGAAGTTAAGTAATGAGTTTACAAACTGGAGAAAATTATCATTTGACCTGCCTCTAATTACTACTATTTCAATCCTCAGTAAACGTCCCAAGTATCACGAAATGGATGAATATAATAATGGTTTGGACAAAGTTTTTATATAGTACATAGCTATCATAAGTTACTGTATAACGGCACAGAAAACGTCGCTGTAATTCTGCAGAAAGATATAATAATATTTTGTTGTTTGAACCGAATCTTGCGCAATAAATATATTATTTTAACTATCATAGGGGACGGAGCCGAATTTTGTACTCTAATAATTTGTAACTGAAATACTATTTTTCTCAATATCTATCTCAGATAAGCTGTGATGTCCGTTGAGTCCGTTCACAACTTCACACTGCAATTGTATTTTTATATTATAGACAAACTTCGTTTACAATTTAGATTCTGATACAGTAGTGTTGCGTTTTGTTGCACAGTTGGATTTTGAGCTTAGATGGGTTGCGTTCGGAATCTGTATTAGTTTATATTTCTTTTTCTGTTATGTTTTATTATATGAATTCAGATTGTTGTATTGCAAGGTTTTTGCACATCGCTTATTAAATTTAAAGTGTCTCGAACGCGTAAATACTACTTAAACGTAAATACTACTAACGTACTTTGAAATAAATACGTAATATTTATATAATATTTACATAAACACAGCCGGCGGGTTGAGAGAATGTTAAGAGAGTACATTTTGGTACTTTTATTGTTTTTTTTTTGTTTTTATACATATATTTTATAACATAGTATATAGGTATATATTTTATTTATTGTATATATATTTATAATGATAAACATATTTAACAGTAGCAGCACAAATGACAGTTTTGAGTATTTTTCCTGTTCTTCTAGCAGTAGTAGTACAGATAGCTTTACTAGTAACCTTTCGCTTTCTGAAACGCTTGAAAATGAATTTTCTGATGTACCTAAAAATTTCAATGTTATTCATATCAATGCCCAGAGTATTCCGGCTCACTTTCCTGATATGCTGGCATCTTTAGATAATAAAAACATTCATGCTATATTAGTCTCCGAGACGTGGCTTAAGCCCAGTCTTCCTTCCATATTATGTTATCCTCTTCCAGGTTTTCGAATCATACGTAATGATCGGACCGGCAATGCGGGCGGTGGTGTAGCTATCTACATTCGTGCACATATTCCTTTCTCGATTATTAGTATGTCAGCTCAGCCACCCTTGTCAAATGCTGGTGAACATCTATTTATTGAAGTAACTCTTTCCCATAACAAAATACTTCTCGGAGTCTATTATAGCCCTTCCCTAAAAATTAACTTCTTCTCCTCTTTTGAACAGATCTTAGAAAATCTTATTCCATCTTACAGTCACGCTATAATTATGGGTGACTTCAATACCTGCCTTCTCAAAAAAGATTCACGTTCGTCATCTCTAGAATCTTTAATTGCTTCTTGCAACACGCAAATACTCCCCTTAGCTGCAACTCATCATTTCCCAAACACAACACCTTCTCTTCTTGATCTTATGTTTGTATCCTCGCCCCAGCATGTTGCTAAGCATGGCCAGTTTTCTGCTGATGCTTTCTCATATCATGATTTGATTTTTCTTTCCTATAAAATTCGTCCTCCTAAAGCCAAGCCTCAAGTTATTCTTCAGCGAAACTTTAGTGGTATCAATCAGGAAGAATTTCTTGAAGATGCACGGAATATTGACTGGACTCCTGTTGTAAATGCTGATTTGGTAGATGAACAAATTGAGATCTTTAACTCGCTTATCACTCAGCTATATGACGTGCATGCTCCTCTACGGGCTATTAAAATCAAACATCTTCCTGCTCCGTGGCTCTCAGATGATATTAAAACACTGATGCACAAAAAAACTGTAACAAAAAGTAAATATAAAAGTTGTCCTAGTGATATTAATAACACGAAATATACTCGTGCTCGAAATCGTTGTAATACAGTGCTTAGGGATGCTCAACGCCGCCATATCCATAAATCAGTTCAAAATGGTGATCCAGTCAAAATCTGGAAATTTTTACGGTCAATTGGAGTTGGTAAATCTCGTCAAGAGTATATTCCCAAGGATTTAAATATCGATTCTCTCAATCAACACTTCATTTCTTCATCTCACATTGATGAGACGAACAAAGTTAAAACATTGCAATTTCTTTCCACTATTCCAACTCCAGACTGCAGTTCTTTCAATTTTAATCAATTCTCTGCTTGTGACGTTAAAAAGAGTGTTTTGTCAATCACATCTAACGCTGTTGGAGTCGATGGTATTAGTCGCAACATGCATGTTCCTCTCCTAGATACCATTCTTCCCATACTCTGCCACATTTTAAATACTTCTATATCTGAAAGTGTGTTTCCTTCCACGTGGATAGAAGCCCAGGTTATCCCATTTCCTAAAATATCCAAGTCCTTCTCTGAATATCGTCCAATCTCCATACTTCTATTCTTGTCCAAAGTTCTTGAGCGTCTTGTGCATGATCAGCTTTCAAAATTCCTCTCTACGCAAAACTTGCTTAATCCATACCAATCTGGTTTCCGGCCAGGCCATAGTACGACTACTGCACTTTTAAAAATCACAGATGATATACGTTATGGCATGGAAGGAGGCCAACTTACTGTGCTGACATTATTAGATTTCAGCAATGTTTTCAACACCATCAACTTTGACATTCTACTTGCCATACTACGCTCTTTAAACGTATCTCCAACAGTAATTGATTGGTTTTTTAGTTATTTACATGGCCGTCGGCAGCGGGTGCGTTTCGAAGATTCGTTTTCTTCGTGGTGCAACTTGTTAGCCGGCGTACCACAAGGTGGTGTCTTATCTCCTCTCTTATTTGCAATTTTTATTAATTCATTATCAACACACATAACTTCTCCCTATCACTTGTATGCTGACGATCTCCAGATTTACTCTCAAGCTTCACTGAATGAGCTTGCTAGTGCTATAGAAACTACAAATTTTAATCTACGTCGAATAGCAGAATGGAGTGATGCCTATGGCTTGAAAGTTAACCCATTGAAAACCCAAGTCATGATCATTGGCAGCAAACGCATGGTTGATAAAGTTGATTGGTCTACTGTTCCGAATGTCGAGCTTGGTGGAGTCATTATCCCATACAGCAAATCGGTCAAAAATCTTGGCATAACACTAGATCAATGTCTTACTTGGAACCTTCAGCTAGAAGCTATTAGCCGCAAGTTATTTGCGTCTGCTGGCTCCATGAGAAGACTTCGAAACTTTTTACCAACTGCCACTAAAGTAGAGCTTGCGCAGTCTCTTCTGCTCCCAGTTCTTGATTACGCTGATGCCTGCTATCTAGATCTAACGGAGGACCAGCTGAATAAGCTTGAGCGTCTGCAAAACTTCTGTAGGTATTCGATTCATATTTGGTTTGCGTAAATATGATCATGTGTCTGAATTTCGTAATAAGCTCAAGTGGCTCCCTATACGACTTCGTCGGAATACTCACATACTTTCTCTTCTCTACACTATTCTGTTTAGTCCCTCTGCCCCGTGCTATCTACGGGAACGTTTTGAATTCCTACATAGCTGTAACAGCCTTTCACTTAGGTCATCAGAAAATCTCATCCTGCAGATCCCTGTGCATAGAAGCACTTTCTATGACCGTTCGTTCTCTGTACAGGCTGTTCGCTTATGGAATGCTTTGCCAGTCTCAGTGCGACGAGCACCGTCACTGAAGGTCTTCAAGGATCAAATAAAAAAGTATTATCTGTCTCGGTCATCAAATTAATAATGCTTGTTTGAATTATTTATTACAAATGAGAATGTAAGGTTTTGTTTACATCAGTCTGTTATGTTATTGTATATATATATATATATATATATATATATGTATGTATATAGTATATATATTTGTAATTATATATTATATGTAGTGTGTGTGTTTATTTTATTATATGTAATATATTTATATACTTTATGAGTTTGTGAGTAGGAATATTTTTACTTACTTATATTATTTAATCGCACCACCGTTAATAAAAGTATGTTAACTCCTCTCCATCCAAAGGTTGTCTGGAAGAGATCGCTTCTAAGCGATAATACCGCCCATTGTACAACATTATATTTAAGCTGATATTAAGCCCACGTTTTTCTTACTTTTGGTGTACAATAAAGTGTTATCTATCTATCTATCTATCTACTATTTAATTTTGTTTCATATTATTCATTTAATTCATTGTTACAGCAAAAAGTTTTGTTAAATGACTGTGGTGTACATCTTCTTTATGTTTGCCTTAAAAAATATTGTAATTAACGTTACAATGATTTAAAAAACCTTAAATTTTATCTATAGCCTTTTTCTCACTCTTAAACTATTAATAAGTCTTTTGCTATACAAGGTACTAAGCTGTGATGTAGTATGACACTGTATTAGCTACCACTATAAAATTACAGGTATTATAGCGGCACGGGTGCTTTAATTAGCAACTTATGCGTTTTACCGTGATTTAAAATGCTTGACGTTTCACTGCTTATAAGTGTATAGAGATTAATTTTGGTATCAATTATTAAAATATTGAATACTTTATTATGACCATTGAAAATTCACAGTTTTAGTCAATGTTATTTATGTAAACACGAATACGTGTTTATACTGCAACTATCTAAAGATGAATATAAACGTGAAGTAGAAAAAGATGCTGTTTTGTAGGTAGAATAATAATGGATACATAAAAATCTTCACGTCTAATACTTGCTATTCGTTTTTCTCTATATAAGAAATGAAGTTAAATTAAATAAAAGTGTTTAATATCACCGCCTTTTCACATTAGGTTTATTGAGAAGCCATTTCAAAAGCTTTTAAGTGCAATAAAACTGCTACCTTATGAGCATTTATACTCCTGCTGCATAATTAATGATTATGCAACATATTTACTATAGTGTTTAGCTATAAAAGCTAAATGCATTTAGAATTTACTTTTATATAAATTAACTCTCATTAAATGATGACAACATAACAATTAGATGACCTAAGTCTTTAAACAATAAACATTATGATGGCATATGTGCCATTTGAGGTGACTTCTTGGTGGTTGCATATATTGAAATATATATACATATATATATATATATATATATATATATATATATATATATATATATATATATATCAGTTCAATCACCATTAACACCGTACGAAAGCAAAAGTATGTGAAGTAAACTAAACGTAGCTAATCGTTTCTCCCTCACGCATAACGTTCCGACTCTACAATTGCTCTTTAACTTGGCGATTATCGGAACTAGGTCAGAGCTCAAAAAATAAAGCTCGTTTACATTGTAACAGTAGCTTGTGAAGTTCCTTTTAAAAATGATCTTTTTTAACTTAACATAAATCAAATAGATTAGGTTTTTAAACCTAACTTATATAACATTGTTAGTAAAGCCTGATTCATTACGTTTTTTGTGAGAATCTCTGGGTGAATTTTGGTGACCTTATTTTATTATATATATGAGGTTCTACAAAAACATAAAAGTACAAGAGACAATATACAATTAATGATCAAACGAACTTACCCTTACGTGAAGTTCGATCACAATTATGTGAACAGCTTCATTCGACGCGATTTTTAAAGTTTACATTGTGTAGTAGCATCCCGACGCGTTAGCCTTGCACGGTTTTGTCTATAGTTTTTTTTTTTTTTTTTTTTTTTTTTTTATATGGCAACTTTACTTTATCTTGTCTATGGTCGCCTCACTCTACCCTACCCTATGGTTTGGCTGTGGAATATTCTTCATTATGTTTAGAGTAATATATATGTATATCACATTTTATACATTGGGTTGGGTGATATTGTCATTAAGAGGGAGGGTGTGAGTAAATCGCGTCGAATGAAGCTGTTCACATAATTGTGATCGAACTTCACGTAAGGGTAAGTTCGTTTGATCATTAATTATGTTTCACAGCTTCATTCTTTGCGATTTTTAAAGTTTACATTGTGTAGGATGTTCAGAGCATCTACATAAAATGTGATATTATATTATATAGGTTTTTATTTCTATGGTAGGTAGAAAAAGTTAAAAACACTGAGCTACATCTAGTAGTATATTTATTGACGGTTAAGAATCGACATTGCAAAATCTTTCTCATTATTACATATGACATCCTTATTATAATACTTTGCAAACACGTATGAATTTTGAGACCAACCGGCAGTTTTTCTTATTAAATCGAGACTGACACCCATTCGATTAGCTTTAGAGGTAGATGCATGTCTAGTGCTATGTGCACTAAACAAGCTGGTGTCGACTCCGCTGTCGTTAAGCGTGTCTTTTATCCAGTGGCTGAGGCGTTGAGAGGAAACCTTTGAATGCGGTTTACGGTAACTAATGAACAAGTGATCGTTACTGGGCAAACGTAGAGAACTAGTTCTATTAATATAAGATACAAGGCAGCTTGCTGGACAAATTTCTAGGCGTTCGTTAAAAAACGGGAGTTTCAAGATAGGTTGAAATGAATTAGGTCTAGACGTTTTTATCAAATCCGTAATTTTTATAACAATTTCAACGCCATGGCACACTGAGATATTAATAAGTTTTATTAATGAAAATGTTTGTACTCGATGAGCTGTAACTAAAGCCAAGAGAGTGAGTGTCTTTTTTGACAAAATTTCCAAAGTAAGATTGTCATTAGGCCATTTTAGCGCTAAAAACTCTAAAACTGTCGATGGGTCCCATGTAAGATTATATTTCGGTACACAGGGCCTTAATCTAAAAACGCCCTTCATAAATCGCTTAATTTTATCATCATTAACAATATTACTACCAATCAAAATCGATAAAGCTGATTTGTAAGTGTTAATAGTGCCATACTTGGCACCATTATCAAATACGGTAGACAAAAAATCTAACACAATCGGTACGGTTGAACATAAATGATTATAACCATGACGTCTGCAGTATAACACCCAAGCTTTTATACACACATCATACTGCTTGTATGTGTTTTCGGATAATGATGATAACATTATTTCAACTGTTCGGGGGGACAGGTAATGAAGAGCTTCCCGGACAGCTCCGCGGCAACTAATGTCAGCGATTGATGAAGTTTGTGGGTTGCTCTGAAAGGTGATTTCAATAAATTAACATCTGGATCAAAATAAATAGGTTTAGAACAAACTAGTTTTTTGAACATTGGGAACCATGGCTGTGATGGCCAGTTTGGTACAATTACAATGCCTTGTGCTTTATCAGTTACAATCTTTTGTAACATTTTTAATATTAGGGAGAATGGTGGAAACGCGTAAAATTTCATATTTGCCCAGGAAATTGTGAATGCGTCAACAGCCCATGCTTCTGGATCATTCTTCCAGGTAACGTATGTGGAACATTTAGCATTCGAGCGACTAGCAAATAAATCTATGTTTGGTATGCCAAATTTGAGTTTTATTTTATCAAAAGCATAATCGCCCAATTCCCACTCTGTATCTTGGAATTGTTTTCGCGACAAGGTGTCGGCTTCAAAGTTATCTTTAGTATTTATGTACGAGGCAAATACGACTATCTTGCGCGCTTCACACCACTGCCAAATATCTCGAGTAATTTTATTTAAGTGCGGATACTGTACACTGCCCATTCTGTTGATGCTTGCAATAGCGGTGATATTATCTACCCTCAGTAGAATTTCACAGTTATTATAATTGCTAGCAAATAACTTTAACGCAAAAAAGGCTGCTTTCAGCTCCAATTCGTTAATGTGTAAACATTGCTCATCATCTCTCCAATGACCATACGACTTCTGGTTGTTGCAGTAAGCGCCCCAACCAGATTTAGAGGCATCAGAAAATACTTCTATTTTGTATTGATTGAATCTGAATGGACAAGAACCTGAGTGTATACGCTGAGTCCACCACATCATATCATTTTTAACATCATCAGAGATATAAATCGTTTGATCATAAGATTGATTAGTGAGCAATGACAAGTATTTGAGTCTTTCTAGCAATTTTGTGTACATCCAAGAATATTGTATAGCTGGACAAGCCGATACAAGAAGGCCAATCAAACGAGCAAATTCTCTTAATTTGCATTTTTTAATTTTCAAAAAGTTATCTATTGTGTCTTTGATTTTAATTTTCTTAGATTCAGAGAGTGTCAATATCATTTTGTTAGAGTCAAATATAAAACCTAAGAATCGGGTTCGTTTTGAAGGTATCAAACAAGATTTTTCATAGTTTAATATGAAACCCAAACTTTCCAGAAAGTTTTTTGTGTAAGTAATATTACTCAAACACGATTCGTAGGAATTTGCTATGAGAAATATATCATCAAGGTACTGTACTGAAATTATACCATTTAAACGTAAATGTTTCATTACAGGTTTCAAAATTTTTGTAAACACATATGGCGCAGTACATAAACCAAAAGGAAGACAATTAAACTCGAAAAGATCACCATACGTAAAACGCAAATATTTTCGTTGTGCTTTGTGTATGGGCACTAAAAAGTATGCGTCTTTCAAATCTATGGTAGCCATGAAACAATTTTTGGTAATTAGTTTTGACGCTGTACGGTAGTCTTCCATTTTGAAATGGTCAGTCTTTATGAATTTATTTAGACATTTTAGATTTAATATAAACCGTTTTTCACCATTAGGTTTCGGAACAAGAAAAATACTTGATAAGAATTCGCCCTCGACGTGATCGCATTTAGATATCGCACCAATTTTCAAAAGCTTATCGATCGATTTTTGAAAATCGGCATGATCGTCGGAATAGGCACGAGCGACAGGATTGTCGGTTCGAAATGGAGTTGAAATAAAGGGTATCACATATCCTTCAGTCCAAGAATGAATTAGAGGGTC
Source organism: Plagodis pulveraria (assembly GCA_963890685.1). Taxonomy (NCBI): domain Eukaryota; kingdom Metazoa; phylum Arthropoda; class Insecta; order Lepidoptera; family Geometridae; genus Plagodis; species Plagodis pulveraria. The sequence continues at coordinate 35,409,303 of OY982955.1, forward strand.
CTGGGTGATCTCATACCACTGTTGAGAGAAGAGCCGGAGGCGGCCGGCGTACTGTACCTCGTGTCCTGTGTCTACTTCCTGCAGCTGCGGCGCGGCGGTGAGCGCTCCCGGGCACGGTGCTGACTCTGCTGCGGGCGGCTCCTCGTCGGACGCGGAGCTAGCTGCGGCCGGTCTACGTCGACTCGACCCGGCGGCCCCGTCTTGCGATACGAACTTTTGAAGTTTAAATTGTTCTTCTGTTGGTTCTTGTTGTTTTTAATAAATCTATTTTTATCAAAAAGCGTTCGTTTTAGTGTCACTTTTAAACCTTCTCCAGTCTTCTGGATGATTTTTGCTGACTTTATCTGTTCGTTAAGATTTTCACCGAATAATAGTTCATTCCTTGTCGTATTGACAAGTGTATCTTTTAGTTCCGGGTTTACCGCCGATATAACGAAATTTCTTCTAGTCTTAGTGTCCACGTAATGGGAATCACATAACAGACGACACGCGTCGCTGAGAGGCTTTAGTACCTTTTCTGGAGCTTCTTTTGAAATCAACAGTTCGGTTGCTTGAGCTAACGCCGCTAATGCGGTACCGATCTGTTCTTGCTTTTGTTGTAAGCTTGTATCCCGCTTGACTATAAAATCAGTCAAAGCGGCCTTTGTCTCTAGGTTGAGAACGGGAGCGACGAGAAGGTCACAGTTGGCAGGAACTGGGTATTCTTGACAAATTTTATCTTTGGCATCTTTCGGTAATCCGTTTCGTAAAAGTTCTTGCCATCTAGAGGCGATCTCTTTGTGTATATTTTTGCCTAACGAAGTCTTCGTTCTTGGAGCTTCACCGAGCAGGTTGAGGATTTCATCGTCCAATTCCATATCGTCACTTGCTTCGACTGGCGCTGACTGTGGTCGCGCCTGAAGCACAGGTTCAGTGGATGGCGGCGCGGACGGCGAATCCAGTCGCGGAGTAATTGCCCGATCCTCCCGTTTAGAAGCGCACGACACGTGCGAACCTGCAATTGACCGCCTCGATTAGAATTTCTGGTAAACAGAAACCTTCGTGACAGAGACAACTCCGAGTTTATTAGTTGCTCGCATCACTTAATCGATTGTGTGTTCTTTAAATAACGACAGAGACGACCCGTTATGGAAGCTCGCATCGCATGAACACGTTTATTGCCGGTAAATATACACGTGACAGCAACAACTCAATTTTTGCAGTGCACATCACATCTACCCGCAAATGTATTTAAAAAAAGTTATAACAGCAAGGTACTTACTGGTTGAATCGTCTTCAGATGATGACGAGTAAATTATCACTCGACGACGACTACCCTTTTTGTTTAATTTTTCTTCCAATTTTCTTATTTTTCTTCTTATTTTGTCATCTTGATCTTCCATCTTCCTTTTGTTGCCCATGTTGAATTTCACTTCGAGGTTTTTTGGGACGTGCGAAGGCTTGGAGCACGGAACACAGAATGAAGAATATTCCACAGCCAAACCATAGGGTAGGGTAGAGTGAGGCGACCATAGACAAGATAAAGTAAAGTTGCCATATAAAAAAAAAAAAAAAAAAAAAAAAAAAAACTATAGACAAAACCGTGCAAGGCTAACGCGTCGGGATGCTACTACACAATGTAAACTTTAAAAATCGCAAAGAATGAAGCTGTGAAACATAATTATATTTATATTGACTTGACCCTTGTTTCATACACACACTCAAACATCCACGTTCATACATACCTACACATCCCATCACGCCCACACCCTTTCACAACCTCACTCACACATGGGTATTGCCGAGTACCCTACTTACGAGACTGGTGAGGCGCGGCAATGCCCCGCGTAAAACATACTCACACACCCATGCACCATCACACACACACACACACACACACACACACACACACAAACACACACACACACCACAAATACCCTTCAAAACGGAATACAGAAATCTGATCATTACTGCTTGGCAGTGGAAATATGTATGGTGGCAGTACTTTCCCGGATGAATTCACACAAAGAGTTCTATTAGTTATGATGGGCCGCTGTGACGCTTGAGAGTTCAGGTCAATAACAAAACTGTGGTAGCCATCCACAATTTTGTAACCCACTCAAAAATTTAAAGCCTCGTCAGCTCACGTACTGTTATAGGATCCCGAAGAGTTTGGGTTTTAAAAAAAGGATATTAGATTTTACACTTTTATTAAATATGGAAATTAGGATAATAGTCTAAGGGACCCTTTGGCAACCGAACTCGACCGTGGTTTAAAACGAACTGGCTCAAGAACTAATATTCCTAAACACTAAGATATCCCTGAGTTAGCAGTAAAAGGGATGATGCTGCACTAAGGGTAGCGTCAGCGGGGTATAACACCTCCCCCCATGGAATATAAACTTCGAGTTTGTAGGTCGAAGTTTATTTAAGTTACATGATCAAATGTTACGCCTTATAGATGGTGAAGGGATTTCGATTACTGTATCGTCTTCTATTGTTACTGAAGGTGGGTTTTTGGAGAATCTAATTAAATTTAGCGGGTTGCGGTTGCTGCCAGGTTTGTAGTAAATATAGATCTTAGATACTAGATACAATATTATAATTATAATTATAACTACAGTAAGTATAGAATAATGTGTCCCGTACTTAACTATATGGGGTTCATTTATAATTTTATCGGTACTATGTAACAGAGAATTTAAGATTTTTTCATTATTTTTTATATTGAGGTCATCTAAATCAATATTTTTTATTATAGTCGAGGCAGGAGACACACTATCTATTAAAGTGTGCAATTTAGGTAAATTACAACATGAATCATTTAATATATTAAATTCTAAATTATAAGTAGGAGAACTAACATTTACGCTTACGTGTCTAGTTATAAACTTCATATTTTTAGTAAAGGCCGTACACTTACTAGGGATACTGAGTACACCTGTACCTAACACCTTAATATCATACAGTTCGTGGCCGGGACAATCGACAGATACTTTAGTAGGGTCTGATTGTACATAGATCCATTTATTATTTGATAGCGGTTTCCATAGACTTACACTTCCAAAAACAAACTTTGTTTCACACTGCACTGGGATAACACTTATCACTCTGGTCATGAGTTCTATTTCGCAAGTAGGGTTAATACTGCTTGAATAGGTGTTTGGAATGTAACAGATGAAAGTTTCTGGAGTTAATATTTTGCAATCGTTCAAACTATCCAAACCACAGTAGTATGAATTGTCTCTGGTCATTGCAATATATTTATTTCTAGGTATTATCAAACTATAACTGTTAGGATCATGGTCTTTATGCGGAGTCGGTAAAGGTAATACATGAAATAAGTTATATTCTACTGGAGTAACTAATGGAATTGTTACCACAAAAACAATCCTCTTATTATTATAATAACTAGTTATAGTTGAGACGTTCAGAATTACATGCATTGTATTAATATCTAAGTGAATTGGTAGTTCTTCATTAAAGTTCAAATGTCTTATGTTGTCACCAAGTTCTTGGTACAATTGGTAGGGTGTTATTATAGCTGGATGTAATATATTCTGACTGCTGAATAAAATCGAGGTTACAATATCCTCGAGTTGGAATGATAGAGTTAATATGCTAGTTTCTAGAAAGTTTAAAATTTGATTCATATAAAATCTAGTTTCAAGTTCATTAGACATATTCCTTATAGATGTTGTTAGGCTGTCGATAGCTATATTTAAATTAGCTTCATTAATTTTGATTTTATTTAATGTATTATTAAATGACGAAACAATTGAAGTCGTAACCATTATATTTTCCTTCATTAATGTAGCTAATTCCTTTTGTTTATTCTGAATTGATTCTATAGCCTCGTCGTATCTTATGCCGTCGTCCTCGTCCAGATTTCCGAATATGTGTTTAATTCCGGTCCCGATACCTCCAATCCAGGCGCTACGCTTTAATTTATTATCTAGAAGTTCGGATATGGATGTAAACTCCCTAAGGATATCATGATAGCGTGTTGTTAACGGTTGCAGTATACTGTGACATTCTAAAGATTCTATTATTCTAGTTTCTGTACATAAATTTAGGCCCGTGTTAAGGGCGTGTTCGATGTTTTCTACGTGTTGTTTTAAATGAGAAACGTCTAGCGGGATCAAGACATTCAACCTACCATTGTTTATTCTAATTTTCCCTAGGTAATCAAAATATAACCCTGGACTTGCGTTAATACGTTGTATGTATGCTTCTTGTCCTTTCACTTCGGTTGTTAAACTGAAACCAATAATTGAAGATGTGAGATCTACAATTTTAATTAATACCTACTTATTTATTCTATCTAAAACTAGTAACTTACGAAACCGTTTCAGTTTCAGATAACCTGGATCTTACGCGTGTTATGTCTACACTTCAGGTAAACTATATTATAACGACTAAATGTCTTAATTTAAAATAATAATAAAATTTATTTTCTTTTACAGGTTCTCTGGGACTTCAGCGGGTTTGACTTCATCGTAATGATGTCGGACATGACGGCGATTGATAAGAAGAGAGAGTGTGTTATTGCCGTGAACCTTAACTACCTTGTACGGACCTTTCCAAATGGGTGACAGTGCTTTTCTTAGTCTCAAATGGTTTTTTAGATATACCAAATCGCCTGTTTTATATTGTGTGGTACGAGTTCGGGAATCATAATAGGTTTTGGATGTTGTTTTCGATTTTCTAATATGATCTATCGCCTTCTCGCGGGAATATCTCAATCGGTTCTGTAGCATTCGAACATATTCGGGATATGTTGCTCCCGGGGATTCATCGAAAACCGTGTTTGGGATATGTGGCTTTTTACCAAACATTAGTTCGTATGGGGAAAAGTTAGTGGTCGAGTGTACTGTAGTATTGTATGTTAACATAGCCGTGTAAACGTAACGTGGCCAATTAGTCTGTTCGTCATTTATGTAAGATTTCAGGTATTCTTTTAGAGTCGAATGACTCCTTTCTAAGGCTCCCTGAGTTTGCGGATGGTAAGGTGAGGACCATAGGTCTTTAATTTTAAGGAACTCACAGGTCTTTTTGAAGAGGTCTGATGTGAAGTTAGTGCCCTGGTCCGTAAGGATAGTTTTTGGAATGCCGAATATGGATATATAATGTATGAGACATTCACTCGTTTCTTCAGCAGTAGTGCTACGTATTGGATAAGCTGAGGAAAATTTGGTTAAGTCATCTTGAATTGTTAGAATAAATTTTAATTTCGCAGGTCCGGCTTCGGGAAGTGGACCGACTATATCGATAGAAATTCGCTGCCCTGGTTCAGTAGAGGTACTAGTTATTTGCATTGGTGCACGGTTTATTTTCCTGAGTGCTTTATTTTCTTGGCACGATTTACATTGCTTTACGTAAGATTCTATGTCTCCACGCATTCCTTTCCAATAATATGACTGTTTAATTCGGTTATACATTCTTACGGATCCTAAGTGACCTGCTATAGGGATGTCATGATTATCATACAGTACTTTCTTAATATCATTTGGAGCCGGGTATGTTATGTTGTTGTGATATATTTTTATTTTTATTTGCGTGTTGTGAAACAAGTATGTCAACATGTTGTATATCTTGACAAATGAGTGTTTTTCGAAGGGATTTTTCAGATCGGATATGCCAATTTCGTCTATATCTCCGAATATGATCAACTCATTTCGGACCCTCTTCAGGGTTTCGAATATTTCAGGGTAGGATGCTTCGTCGAAATAGTGGACCTTGAAAAATAATAGGTAATAAGTTTTGTGGTTAAGATAGAACTTTTGGAACGAGAAAAGTTCTTTTTCAGAGTTTGATATTATGTTGTTTACGTCTGAGTTGCCCAGTATCTCTTGAATATATGGGTTAGACTCGTCTAAGTCGATAGATGTTGGGATGAGTATGACATTAGTGGGACATTTTAACAAGCTTTCGTTGTGCTCTTCAATTTCAGTATTAAATGATTTGTCTTTGTTAGACATAATTTTCAGGAAAGTTGAATAGTCGTCAACTGGTACATCTGGATTTGTGCTAGTGGATGGTGCAGGTTCGGAGTAAGGTTGCATGTCAGGTCGTGTCAGCTGTTCGGACGTCCGTTCAGGTGAGAGATTTTGTGTTACAGCGTTTTCTTCCAGGGAAGGAGCGGACGGTTCGGCGGATACAGGTAAGTTTGGCAATTCATTGTTTATTTCATCTGTAGGTATATCAGGGACATTGGAAGGTATGTCCGGTAGGGACAACAAGTCATCATTCGACGCAAGGTGTGGCGATTGTAGGATGTCTTCGTCGAAATTGAACGAAGGTGGAGATACAAGTAAGTCCATTAAGTCTCTGTCTAGTTCTCGGTTGGTTTCGTCATGGGTAGGATCTGATGTTGCTGGATCTGTGGGTTGGATCGGGTTAACAGGAAATCGAGAAAGAGCGTCTGCGTTTACATTAATTTTTCCCTTTTTGTATTGTATTTCATATTCGAACTCCTCTAATTTTAAGCGCCAACGAATTAGTCTGGATCCCGGGTCCTTACAGTTGAATAACCATTGCAATGGTTTGTGATCTGTGAGGATTTTGAATCGATGGCCGTAAAGGTAAGGCCTGAATACTTTTGTGCCAAAGACGATGGCCAGACACTCCTTTTCCGTGACACTGTAGTTGCATTCGGCCTTATTTAGAGTCCGAGATGCATAGGCTATAGGGCGATCTTGGCCAATAGGCCCCTGGGACAATATTGCAGATATAGCATAGTTAGAAGCGTCGCAAGTTAAAAGGAATGGCTGTGTGAAGTCTGGGTAAGCTAATATAGGTGAAGATATCAATCTGTCTTTAAGAGATTCAAAGGCAAGTTGTTGTTCGTTATTCCAGTTAAAAACGGTATCTTTCTTTAATAGGGACGTCAATGGTTTAGCTAATTTTGCGAAATCAGGCATGAACCTTCTGTAGTAGGATACTAGTCCTAGAAAAGATTTTATATCTTTCGCAGATTTAGGCACAGGGAACTTTGCGACGGCCCTTGTCTTGTCAGGGTTTGGTTTAACTCCTTCTTCACTGATGATATGCCCTAAATATGCTACTTCTTTACGGAGAAATTCGCACTTTTCTGGTTGTAATTTTAAGTTGAAGCTTCTGAGTCTGTCGAAAACAGCTGTGAGGTTTTGAATGTGCGAATTAAGGTCATATGAGTAGATGACTATGTCATCTAGGTAGACATAACATCTCGTACCCTGAAGACCGGAAAGGCAATTATTCATCAACTTTTGAAAAGTTGATGGGGCATTTTTTAAGCCAAAAGGCATTCTGGTAAATTGGAAATGACCTTGAGGTACGGAAAAAGCCGTTTTGGATGCGTCTTCAGGTGAGATTAAAATCTGGTGGAAACCGGAAGTAAGGTCAAGGGTTGAGAAATATTTACTTTTCCCTAATTGGTCTAAAATTTCTGAAATTAGCGGGATAGGATACGTTTCCCCAATCGTTATATCATTCAGCTTTCGGTAGTCAATCACTATTCTCCATTTGCGTACACCTTGAGAGTCTGCTTTTTTAGGTACCACCCAAATAGGTGAGCTCCAAGGTGATGATGATTGCTCTATAATGTTTTGATCGAGCATTTTGCCTATTTGGGTTTCGACTTCTTTCTTATGGCATTCTGGGAAACGGTAAGATTTTGTATGAATAGGGACGTCACTGTTGGTTTTGATTTGATGGTAGAGAGCGCTTGTGTGAGTCAGTTGATCATCGGGCAGATGGAAAATGTCAGAATATTGACTACACAGCTCAACGAGGGCTTCCGATTCTTCTTGATTTAGATGGTCAGTTCTTAGAGAACCTATGACTTCAGTGGTTCTATTTGATGTTTGGTGGATACTTGTAATGGTTTTGAATGCCGCAGGGTGCAGAGGTTCGATTTCAAGGTTCATGTTAGGGTTGACATTAACAAAGAATTCTGAGGTGTTAGCTACCGTAAGGTTGACGCGTTTGTTTTCCTTGACTCTTACAATACAATTGGATATGTACACACTCTCGGATAAATGTTGGTTTGTAATGATACCTTCTCTCAGATCAGTATTTCGGACAGAGCACTCGATGACCGTTTCCGTTCGGGGTGGAATTATGTAGGAAGGCTCAAAAAATTTCAGAGATGTTTTTACATTTCCTACTGTTAACGTATCGGTATTGTAATCAATATTGCAGCTAAATGCTGTTAGAAAGTCGATGCCTATGATTCCATCGTAGGGAAGGTTGATGTTAGCTATAACGTGAAATTTATGAGAAATATTTTTTTTTTCAGATAACTGCAATTTCATTTGGAAGTGACCAAGTGTGGGAGTTGGGTCGTCTCCAGGATCGATACCTTTAATGTTAATTGGTTCCTTTATAAGTGCTGGTTTTTTTGGATACAAGATTGTTTAATCAAACATATTGCAGAGCCGGAGTCGACTAGCAGTGTAAGGGGTGTATTGGAGATCGGAGTTTTAAGTAGGACGTGTGGTAATAACCTCTTGGTCGTATCAATATTGACTTCGAAAACTTCTAGTTTCGGAACGTTATCACGAGAGGTTGGAATTTCGATAGCACTGTCAATCTGGGGCTGGTTACCCTGTCGGTTAGTGCGTGAGTTTGTAGGTTTTGGAATTCTGAAGGCACCGTCAGTTTGGGGCTGGGTACCCTGTTGGTTAGTGCGTGAGTTTGTGGATATTGGAATTCCAGCAGCACTGTCAGTTCGGGGCTGGTTACCCTGTTGGTTAGTGCATGGATTTGTGAGGACATTAACTTGGGGCTGGTTACCCTCGTGGAGATCATTAGGTTTGTTACTAGTATTAATTGTGTCGGCTTTATAACGTTGTCTCGGGCGACACGGAGACGAGACCTTTATTCGTTTAAAGTGTCCGTGTCTGGATTACAGGGCGAGAAGTCCGGCTCATCGTGGCCGGTATCTTCCGCGGGTTCATCGGTCACGAAGTTGACGTGAGGTAATGCTCTGTATGAGCTTTGATTGGGCCCCGATGGCCTACCCTGTTGTTGTGGATTACGATAGCGACTATTATAATACTCCCGTTTTCTGCAATCTTTTATATCATGACCCGTGGTCTTACAATATCGGCAAAATAGACCGGAGATTTGTGGCATAACCCTTGTCTGCTGTGACTGTTGGGGGTTCCTAGACTGCTGGGGATGTTGAGTATTAGAAGGCCCCGGCTTCGACTGAAAACGTCGGTTGATGTTAGTATTAAAGTTATTTGACCTTGAGTCAGATTGTGAGATATTTCTCTTATAGAGTGACTGTTGTATCCTTTCCTCGGAAATTGCAAGGTTTGTGGCTTCGTTGAGGTTCTTGGGGTTACGGCACCTTATGATGTTGGAAAGACGGGGATGAAGACCCATTAAAAAGTGATGAAGAGCTAGATCTTCCATGGCGGCAGTGCGCCCGGCAATTTCGCTCTTCTTTGTATTACCGAGAGAAATCTCAGTGAGTAGTTGGGAAAGACAAGTCTCAATCCGTAAAGAGTACTGGTTAACGTTCTCTTGCGGGCCCTGTCTGCTCTCTTGTAAGTCTGTGAGAAGATGTGCGTAATGTTTCCTTTCGGAAAATTGAGTTTTTAAAAACTCTTTAAGTTGTTCCCACGAACCGAACTCTTTAATTGAGCAGGCAAGCTCCGCTTTACCTTGCAGCTGGCTGAGGATATATTTAAATAATATGGGTTTCTGTATTTCTGTGGCCAGTTCATAGGCATTATTACAATTTATGATAAAAGAGTTTACCGTTTCTCTACTGCCATCATACGATTTTATAAACTTAAAAAGAGTGTTTAGGTCCATATCTATATGTAGGGAAATTGTCGCCGATCTGGTTTGTCTAGGGGATAACGTGTAAGATTTTTCCGACTCCAGAGGTGACGGCGGCAATTCGGGGATTTCGAGTGTCAATTTACTGTCTTCTGGTTTGACTCCCTTAGGCATAACGATATAAATGCTAGCACTAATATACTAATGTACGGCTTTTTATAGAATCAACACAGAATATTATGCTCATTACAAAAGAAAACCGCAAAAAGACCACAACTTTACGCCAATATAAATATAAAACAATTTAAATCAAATCTAAAAATATCTTAAGTAACTGATGCCTAATCTGTAAGCAGCTTAAACAATGACCAAAGACTCACAGGTACACTGCGTAGGCGGCGATAACGATGAGCGGGAGACGTCGATGCATGCCGGAGAGATAAGGTGATGTCTCGGATGCGAATATCAGCCCGACGATATGACGGTGATGCGTTATCACTTGAGTTGGTAGACAGGAACTAAGAGTTTGATGATGGACGGGTGATGAGTTGCTGTCCGCAACCTTAATGTTGATGGTTTCTTTCAGGATTTTCTTATATTCCGCTTGATTTCAGTTCGACGAATTTCACGAGATACTGGATTCACGTACAGGTAAGTAGAATGCACAGGATAAATATAACACAGGACACTCAGGACGCAGTAGGCGTTGGATACACCATTAGTTAAGTACGGTATGTAAGGTTTCAGGATGTCTTCACTTCACAATTCACGGATGATGCACAGTTCGGATTATAATAAGTACTTTTCACTTTTTATATTCAACAATTTTACGTGAACAGGATACAATTTATAATTAGAGTCCGTTTTATTTGTATTTTTACGCACTGGGGATTTTCGTATCCCACCGCTGCCACCAAATGTTATAGGATCCCGAAGAGTTTGGGTTTTAAAAAAAGGATATTAGATTTTACACTTTTATTAAATATGGAAATTAGGATAATAGTCTAAGGGACCCTTTGGCAACCGAACTCGACCGTGGTTTAAAACGAACTGGCTCAAGAACTAATATTCCTAAACACTAAGATATCCCTGAGTTAGCAGTAAAAGGGATGATGCTGCACTAAGGGTAGCGTCAGCGGGGTATAACAGTACGAACAACTGAAAACGAGGGATCAATCGTTACTCGGTGTGTATTTTTTACAGGTGGCTTTGACTGATGATACGCGATCCAGTTGACACCGAAATGAGCTGACTTATTTAGAAAATAATCGTGCGGTGCACGATACAAGTGCCGTCCAAAAAACCATGTCTCTATCATATTATCCCTTTTAACTGTATGGCAATCCTGAGGAGCGTACACGGGACATTATGAGATAGGCACGTTTTTTTGGTTGCACTTGCATCCTGCGCAGATCTCCATTTGAACTTTTTGTATGTAATATATATATAGAGAGTATAGTGTATGGAGAGTAGAGTGTATAGAGAGACAAACACTTTTCCAAATACTCTACCAATGTAAACTTGCCCTGTACAAAGGGCTGTTACATAAAAATCCACATAAAATGGATCGTTCCAATGCCAGTTTACTGTTAGCAGTAAATTCAATGTTTTATTACTGGTTACCATATTTTCCAAATGGAAGTAGTCTTTTAATAAGGATTCATTATTTCTAATTCTCTATTATAACAAGTATTAAAGGAGAGATCACGAGCAATTTTTTTTGACTTTTCAATATAAAAACACTGGCCATGTGTGAGTCAGGCTTCACTATTTCAGATTTCCACTCAGCAACAGCCCGTGAAAGAAAACCTGTTCGTTGGTATTGATTACAGCTTTTCGGTCAAATTCTGAATGTGGTGCATATTGTATTCCAAATTTCTAACTAGTTTAGTCAAGCCAAAGTCAAAGTCGAAATCATGTAATGAATTTTGGCGTCTACGACGCTCTTATGAAAATCAATTACACACTTTTGTATTGTAATATTCTACATGGTACTGCCACGTTCAGAAAACAAACATTGTATACAGCCGAGCAGCGAGAAGAACGTGCAAGAAACTCGGGGCCTTTCTTTTAGACTTCTTTTATTAATGTGTTACATACAATTTAATAAAATTCTAACAATATTTGTTTACATTACGCATGTGACTGGCGATAGCTTGGCAGAGGCGGACTGGTCGTAGCATTTTTGTCGTTTAAGTATTTACAAACTGTATAGTATTGTTTTTCAAGATTCTTTTCAGGTGCTACTTAAATTTTCCTTCTATGAGCTTTGTAGTATGTTTTGGGAACTATTTATAAAATCGCACACAATAACCTAATAAGGACCTTTTATTTGTCTTTGCATTACTATTTACGAGTATATGCAATAGACCCCGAAACAAATATGATCTAAAATTTATGGTAGGTACCCAATTTATTATTTTGTATTGATTCAAATGGGTATATTATTTTTATATACCGAATGATCTCTAGACGATGATAGCTCACCTATGTGGCAGTTTTAAAGTTCCTATTTGGCCAACATCACAATACTACTCTAAAATTTATCGGGAAAAGATCAATAATACACCAATTATTAGATATTCATCCCATTTATTTTATCACCTTCAAAGTGTGCTCTTTCACAAACGATATACTTACGCCAATGAATAATACAATTATCAAAACATTTCTTCTACCGAATCAAGACGGGTGATACTCAAAGTGGTAATTTGAGTTTAAGAAATAAAAAAGTCGGCTGGAGCCACATCTGCCATATAAAAGGTGGTTGCTCGATGGTATTCATTGAGTTTTTGGCCAAAAAACTCGTTCACAATGATGGCTTGTGCGAAGGCGCATTGTCGTGGTGCAAAATCCAAAAAGTTTCTTCTCACAAATTTGCTCTTTTAAACTCAGCATAACGCTCAAATAATATTTTATGTACTGCTTGAACTTCCGTCAAGAATTCCGATTGCAAACACTGCGATTGTAATTTTTTTATTTTATTTTATTTTAGAAAACAGTAAAAAAGAAAACAGTTAACATAACTTTGACGTTTGATGGTGTATGGCGTGTTTTTTTTCGGTTTCGGTTCAGTTTGAAAGCACCACTCCGAAGCTTGTCAAACTCGTAAACCCACGTTTCGTCGCCAGTAACAATACGTTCCATGAAAGTTGGTCTGAATTGACTCGTTCTAGCATGTCCTAAGCGATTTTCGGAGAAAATTCGGGTCTTATGGGTCTAGCCGAGCTGCAACATGTTTCATACCAAACTGATTATTTAGAATGGTACGGATCAACTCGTGAAACACAGAAAATTCAGTAGCTATCTCTTTCAAACTTGAATGAGGATTTTTAGCCAGTATTTCCTTCACTTTTGCGATGTTAACTTTACTTGCAGACGTTGAAGTCCTACCAAAAAGAGGAAAGTTTTCCTTCACATCTCAACCGCTTTTGTACCACTCATAAGCACGTGTTTTTGATAAAGTCGATTCACCGTAATCTTTCTGTAACATTTTCAGTAACTGCGAACATGGAATTCCATTGGCGATGCAAAATTTAAGAGAAACATATTGTTCGATGTTTTTGTCCATTTTGAAATTTGCAATACAAACTAAATATGATTTTACTAAAACAGCACTGTATTTAATCTAAATAATGATGAGATGGGATTCAAACCCCGTGCTAAAACGGAAACCAGTTGTGCCAATCTAACAACAAACAAAATTAATTTGGAACCATAAACAAATCATCCATTCCTGATACTTTTTTGACTGAATCACCGAGAATTGAACAATCCAGAAAACAATTTAAGATAAAGTGGCCTTGGAAAAATATCAGACTGAGGGCATAGGACGGAGAAACCTCGTTACGCAGGCGAAAGAACGAAACAGAACTACGCAATATATAAATAGTTTCAGCGAATATTATAAAGTAAATTCATATACAAGCGAGCTTATTATTAATAGAAAAATATTTCAAGTGCTCAACAACACCACGTAATACGGTGGCTACATAATAATTAGAAATAAAATGTGTTCTGATACGTTTTACAATATACACAAAAATAGACTAAGCGAAACTTTAAAGTTGTATTCATGTTTTTTTCTATATATATCAATAACGTCTTTTCGGATCAAGTAAAAGTATCTATATAAATTTATCATTTTGTCTGTCTCCCATTTCTTAATTTACTTTTGACAAATAAAACCCCACATAATGTGTGAGATTTTTAAGTCATTTTCTCATGAGTTGCCTCCTTGAAAATCATTTCACTGAATTTCTATTCGAATAGTCGTCTTTAGGTTAACGGTCTGCACAAAATATGAAAATGTCAGGATTGTAACTTATTCCGTTTTAGAGCTAAATATCCAAGGGACGGACGGAGAGACAAAAAGACAGTGGAGTCTCTTTAATAGGGCTCCGTTTGGTACTTTTGGTACGGAACCCTAAAAAAGGAAACAAAATATTTATACACACTACAGAATTTCTATTTTGGTCAACAATATTGATTTTTTTTGTGCTATCCTTATGTTTTTCATTTAAACTCTAACTCCTTATTTCCGCATTCCAGAGGCAACGTTTAAAAAATTGCAATGTTGTCGTTTCCCACGGGAATGTTTGTAAAGGTTACAGCAAAAAGATACGGTAAAAAGATGCGGCAGAAATACAAAATTACGGTTAAAAAAATACGCTGATCACGCTCCCCGAGCGCGAATGTAATTTCACGTGAAGGGTTTTTTATAAACGAGTAAGCAGTTATGAAATTAACCGTGACGTCATACGTGCCTTATGTGGCTGATTTTATGTTTCCGCTGTTTAGTTATATTATTTTACATTTGATTTCTAACATTGGTAGGTTAAAATTTGACATAATGTTCAATAATGTAAATCAACATTATTAGTCATTACTGACCCAGGGCTCTTCAGGCCCTGTATGAACGACACCATTTGTCTGTGTTTATATAGTCTTATCTACACTTTGTCATAAAATGTTGACTCCTAGGTCACGGATTTCTCTAGTCAAAACCATTAATCATAAAATGTAGTTTTTGTTTGAAAATCGTAATTTCCCCGATTACTAGAGGACTCCCTGTGGCGTTTATCATGCTGCAAAACTTTAGCAGCATCTAGATAGTACTGCCGAAACAAGTTTTATCAAAATCGGTCAACCGGCTTTTTTAATAAATCATCCAAACAGTCAATTTTTCTTTAATTCTATGCCTGATAGGTTAGCCTTTAACCACTATATCACCTAATGGTAAGTGATGATGTGGTCGAAGATGTTGTTCAGGCTAACCTAAAATTAAGCTCCCAAGGACAGCTGCCGGAACACACTGTTAGGTGCTTGGCAACGGATAAAATTCTTATTAAAAGAATAAATTATATTTACACAATATTGATTGGAGTACCTTTGATATTTTGCTTTACTTTTCATTCTTAAGACTTTTTCTGATTTCTCAGTTATCCGTATATAATTCCCCTGAACACAATAATTACAGTTTGAATTAGTTTTGTAGTTGCATTATATTTAAGTGTACTTCTGCCATATTTGTGTTTCTTAGTGCAAGTACTTTTATGAGATTTTTTATATACTAGACAAATGTGACAGAACATTTAAGCCAAAAAAAACACACTTAAACTGCGATATCAGAGAACCACACATTTAGAAAACACCACCGCGTTAATTTAAAAATAATAAATGATCATGAAAAAAAATCAGCCTCGTTTCATGGGAACATGTCGACGAAACTAAGTTGTGTAAGCTTAGATTTATACACCTATTTCGTTTACATACCTCTTCGGGAGTACCGACGAGAGAGAGGCGCAACGATTTGTTTGTTTTTGATTTCAGTGGGAAGCTTGACCACAGAACCCAAAACTTTAACGGATGTTCAACAAACAAAGTTGAAAATTTCTAATTATAAGTAGATTTAAAAGTCCAGAGCTTAAAATATGGAGGAGCAAATACAGTGAGTGAGTGTATAAAAAGTACTGTAAAATTATTAAATACTGTATTGTTTTACCTACACGTGGGGTGCCGTGCTAGACAGTGGCTTATTTCTTGCCGTTGGTGTCGGAAGAGGCGTCTAAAGAAAAAGGCCGGAAAGAAGACTGTATCAGCCGTATTGCCCCCTACTGAACACAACCTCCTCCAGTTCCCTCCTTCCAGGGGGGGTTTGCATTAATTGCCACCCTTGGCAGGCGTCTTGGGGATCGCAGTGTTAGATAGCAGTTCCTAAGTAGCATCTGCTACCCACCTTTTGGTATTTTACCCTTAGTCACCTTCTACGACACCCATAAGGGCAGAGATGGGGGAGTGACATTTTAGCCCGGCACCCCACTTGCATGTTGTCAATTCATAAAAATGTTCTATCTACACCTACCCTTATATTATAAAGAAGAAAGATTTGTATGTTTGTATGCGACGAATAAACTTAAAAACTACTGGACCGATTTGAATGAAATTTGGTATGGAAATAGTTTGAGACTCGGGAAAGGACATAGCATACATTTTATCTAACTGTGCAAAAAGAAGTTAATGGTTTTGCGTGATAACCGACATACGCACGGACGGAGCTGCGGCCGGAAAGCTAGTGTATTATAAAACAACACAACTGACAACATAAGAACATATTTAAAACATTATGGTATCTTTAACAACACACCGGACAATAGAAGGACAAAATCAGGACTTCAGCATAATTGCACATGTTTTTTTGGTCGTATACCCGGTATCTATCGATAACTAAAGGCGTTAACATGGTGAAAAGCTATGTTGTACACTCAATGAACAGCAAAATTACATCGACTAGATTGGTGTTATGCTCATTCAGCGCATTTTCTATTAGATCGATGTGCCTTTTAAGCCAGAAACTATACGGTAAAGAATAAATAATAATTATAATAATAATAGAATAAGCATTGCAATTCAACGGGGCTATGCTGCCAGCATGCTGGGCACGCTGCCAACTGGTAGTGGGCTAGAGCATTTGGACTGCCTGTGAGTCTGCAATGACTTATAGGGATCTAAATGCTTTTATTGTAGTAGCTGTAGTGTTGAATATAATTCGTAGTATTTTGTTAATAAAGGATACCATACGGTAAAATTATACATGTACACAAATTTTGCTCGTTAGTATAATATAAAGAAGTAAAGACAAAATCTTTGATAATTGCCAACAATGTATTTAGTTAGTAACATTTTCTGTCATTAAATAAATAAGATGAGTATGTCGTTTTTAAATTATCAATTGATGAAACTAATGAGTGATGTTGTAGTCGAAGATGTTGTTAAGGCTAACCTAGAATACTGGTTCTCAAGGCCCGCAGTCGGAACATACCGATAGGTGCTTGGCGACAGATTTTCTTTTGAGGGTGGTAGTTAGGCAAGCGGTTTTTTGCCGATGCTCTACCACCATGCTGTAGCGACTGTCATCCTAAGACGACAACACTGACTGACGGCGTATCATGCCCTCTGAACTGTGGAGAAGTGCTCAGTTGTAGCATATGCCACTAGCGGTCACCCATATATGCCATGACCGCAGCGGACGTTGTTTAACCTAGTTTATTGGTTAAGAACGACTAAGCTATACTATGAGGTATTCAAGAGACGGATAATAAAACAGTCTTTAAATATCTTAGCCGGAAACTGATATTGTTGGTATTATAATAATCCTTATTGTACCTATTGTAAACACAATAAATCTACTGTTGTTCAGGGAAAACATTATAATAATAACAAATATTTTAAAAGTATTTTAAGAAAACATTTAATTAATTATTTAATAATAGGCGGAATTGTCACTAGATATATATCATTTTTATTAAGATTTTTTAAGTGTTTTATTTAATAATTAATTAAATGTTTTCTTAAAATACTTTTAAAATATTTGTTATTATTAAAAATGGATTTCCGCAAAGTAACGCCTGAATCTATTCATTGAAAACGTTATAGTTATTGTATAATATAAACCCTACACAAAGTTGGGGAATTGACGACAATGTGTTTTTTTACCTTAGTTATAAAGGTAGCGAATCAGTATAGGCCCAGTGGCGATAGCTATACACTTCTACGTAAGTAGTTAATGATTCGAATACTGTTGTGGGCTTTAGCTTCACTTCATGGTAGCAGACGTTTTGCGACTGGCTAGCTACCACCCTCAAGTAGAAAATCTGTCCCCAAGCACCTAAAGGTGTGTTCCGGCAGCTGTCCTTGAGAGCCAGTAATTCTAGGTTAGCCTAAACACCATTTTCTACCACATCATCACTTACCATCAGGTGAGATAGTGGTCAAGTCGATCAACTATAAAAAAAAATGCCATTACTACTGTCTTAAGGTGCACTACATCTGTAATGGTAGGCGCGCAGTCATCAGGTGACGTGTCGCCAAATATTCAAATAATAAAAATATATCCACCTGGCAATCTCAAGTACTGCTTACCCCCATATTTTTTCCACGCATCACAAAAAGGGCCAGGTACAAAATTAATAATCGAGGCCTTCATTAAAACTTTCTGATGAGTTTGAATTTTAATGACACATAGTGAATGTCTGACGAGGATTGAACCGTTTGGATCCGGGAGTAAATAATGTGTTCAAAACATCCACCTTCTGTTGCTCGAAGGTTGAAACTTTAATAATGGTAAAAACAGAAAAGTTGTTTGCTAAACGCCGTAGGAGATTTAATTTTTTTGAGATTGTGGCGGAACTAGTTTGAGACCCACTGGATGTTAAGCGGTATAACCTCAGCCTATAACAGATGCCTTTCGTCAAGAATCACAAATTGCATTGCGCCCGTCACACTGAGATATACATTTGTTAAGGTTTGTTACATTTAGAAACATGAACTTAATTCACGAAAGTTTAAAGAAAGGTATACATTTGTTAAGTCTCATGTGCCTGTTATTTTACTGGCTCTCAAAGACTGCTGCTTGAAATCACTGTTAGGTGCTTGGTGACAAATTTTGTACTTGGAGGTGGTAGCTATCCAGGTTACCATTTGCAAAATGCCCTTCCATCATGCGGTGAAGCTCAAGCCGGCGGTGGTGATCGAATGGATTAGCGGCACGGCAGTCCATAGCTATTAGCCTGTGCAAGCTCACTATAGGCGCTAAAGATATCTGAATTTTATGTTATATTCTATACAATACTCAACTAGCTATCAAATACAGTTCAAAATATACGGATAAACGGAAAGCCAAGGCTTGGTAATAGGGTTAAGTTTTCTAGAATGGAATGCTACAAATATTCACAAAAAACCTGTCGCCAAGCAACAGACCATGTTCTGGCAGCTGTGTACTTATTGTAGGTTAAACCTTTATACCGTCTCAAATTCAAGTTTATATTTATTTATTTCCTTATTACAAAAATGTTTGCTTAAATTATCTTAAAACTATTCTATAACTAGACAATGTTTGCAATTTTAAACTTTCAGAAAGATGTAATAATAAATAACTCTAACTATATAATATAATAACTCTAGTTATTATATAGATATTATCGGATAGTCAAAAGCTAGTCTATAATGAACTAAAATATAACAAAGCTGATACCACGCACCATTAGTATAATGATACTAATATTGTACATTACTAAAATAGTACTTTAAAAGCGAGTTACAAAAGCACAAACGCCAAGTTAAAATTCATACAACCAACAATGGTTCTGTATCGCGCCATTTTAGATATTTCATCCGTGGCCTTAATTTCAAGCAAACGACAATGAGATTATGCTTCTCATTATAATTTCTACCAGAAAGAGCTTTTGTGTAGAGCAAAATAAATGGTTTATTTGTTTTTATTCGTGAGTTCTTAGAGATACTGCTCACACTCAAAGGCGCTCCCCTCCACACATTGGTACGCGTAGGCCTCGTTTATACAATACGCGTTAGGTAGCTTGGTTAGGGTTTAGTGGCGCTGTTTAGTGATTAGTGTTTAGTACCGTTGTATAGTGATAAGTATGTGGATGTGTTTAGTTAGCTTACTAAGCACCTGCTTAGTGTGAATAGTGTTCAATGGTATTTAGCTGTTGTTTTAGGTAGATCAATCTCGATCTATGTCTGTGGTCGGACAAGCTTTTTATTTAAAATGAATGAACAATCGCGTTTGCATTATTATAAGTTTTATAAGTTAGTTTGCATATAAGTGTACACTTTATCATATTGCGTTTTATTGCCATGATTCTTAATTATATTAGTCTTTATTAAAAACTTGAAGGAAACTCATAAATAAAACCACAGTGTTCATTTATTGTAAATAGAATGCTGCAAATCCTCCTGTTTGTGAATTAACCATATTTATCATAAGCACTATCCCAAGCGGTAAGGCGCGCCGCACGCTACGGAACAAAAAGTTGCGGAACTGTAGCGAAAAGCGGTGCATGTAAATTACACAGCGGAACCAGATCTGCCACGAGTCATTATCATGTAATCTAAATATTATGCTAATTTACAATATTTCAAGATCCTGATTAGGGTAGGTAAGCAACAGCAAAGGTATATATAGCGAAGCCCTCGTAGCAAAGTTTACTTAGCTGTTCTCAACCGATCAGCAAAGTTAAGCAACGTCGCGCGCGGTCATGAGTTGGATGGGTGACCGCTGTTGACATTACTACTGAGCGTTTCCGTGCTTGCAGAGGGCACGTTAAGCCGTCGGTCCCGGTAGGTTCCACCTGGCTAGCTACCACCCTCAAGTAGAAAATCAGTCGCCAAGCACCTAACGGTGTGTTCCGGCAGCTGTCCTTGAGAGCCAGTTCTTCTAGGTTAGCCTGAACAACATCTTCGACCACATCATCACTTACCATCAGATGAGATAGTGGTCAAAGGCTAACCTATCAGGAATAAATAAAAAAATATATAGGTATTCCTATTTTACGTATTGTAGCGTCATCTCATACCAGGTAACATGCTCTTCAGCAAGTCCGTCTAGATGGGTATCACCGCATTGTTAGATTTTCTGAATGAAACAGAGTTCTGTGTTTAAGCTTAAAGGGCACTGTAGCATGTGAAGTGGCTGACAAAATTAAAGATAAGAACCAACGTCTCAGAGTGACGAGTGCAGTGCAGTGTAGTGTTCAAATCAGTTCACAACTTGTTGAACGAACAACCTCCTCATTTTTAGATAGAAAAAACAACTTCAGAGTAGGTATGTCTTATTTAGCTTTTGAACGGAAGTGAAAAAAATCACAAGAAATAGACACTGCTTTAATATGTTGAAAATGCATTTTGTAATAATTGACAATTAAACTATACTTTGACCAAATGAGCACGTACCAATAAATAAAGTTTTTTTTTTAATATTGTTATGTTTGCAATAACGCCTGCTTGGCGATTTACATTACAAAATTACAAATTTACGAGATAAAAATATAGTCATGTGCGGGATTCGAACCCGCGTCCATCCACCCCTTTGGCCGGGGTATGTTCTAACCAATTGAGCTAACATGACACAATGACTCACAACTCTAAGCGCGTGTTGGGCCTAGCTCTTTTAGGGTTCCGCAGGAACAGTCCGTAAACCAAATATTCATATAATTATATGTTTTAAGAGCTATAAAACTATATTATAAATCATCGTTTTCAGTATTTGGTAATTAAAAACAGGACAAGGTAATATAATGTACCTACCAAAATTTGAAATTTCTTCCTAGTTTAGTTTTGAGAGAGATCCCGTACCAAAAATGGTATTAAATTGGCAACTGTGACGAACAAAAAAATAAAGGCAGGTCTACTTTACCCAATGAGATCAAGTAAATGACACCCCTGACATCTTAGGGTGCAAACAAGTTATTTTTCTTTATTATAATTATTTAATTGAATTTCTAGTCTAACGAATCTAGCCTTAAGGTCAATGTTTTCACAAAAAAGTATATGACTCATTCCGTGTACAAGATATAGAGAGACTTACGGATGGACAGACAGACAGAAGTCAAAGTCTTATTATTAGACTTCCGTTTTTTGCCTGTTTGGTACGAAACCTTTAAAAGACAACTTCAATATTCACAAATTTTAACATAAAGCTAAAAGTGTTGCCATTATCCAGGAAAACTAGCAAACGATTCTAAAATGAATACAAAAAACAACTTCTAAACATACAATACCCTTGATTCACTATAAAACATGGCAAATGTATTCCGCTCCATATTACATTAAAATATGTAACACTATGGTAAAACCATTTCCTTTATGCATTTGATAAATTACCCTCTCATGTATAATGGAGTTAAATATAGTACGGAACGGAAATTCTTTGAAGCGAATAGCTATTTGAAAATTGACAACACCAGTTTATGCCTGGTTATTTACAACTTGGCTTTTAAGTTTTCTGTGCAGTAAAAACAGTTTGCAAATGCGAATTCATATACCACCTACAGTTATTACTGGTCATTCAATTTGTACTTTTTTTAAGTTAATAGGCCTTGAAATGGTAAGTGATAATAAGATCAAAATGTTGTTCAGGCTCACATATAAGTACTGTGTCACAAAGACAGAAGCTTTCGAAGCGCTCCTAGTGAAGTTTGCTTAGCTGTTTTAATCCGATCAGCAAAGTTAAACAACGTCTGCGGCGGTCATGACTTGGATGGGTGACCGCTAGTGACATTACTACTGAGCGTTTCCGTGCTTCGGAGGGCACGTTAAGCCGTCGGTCCCGGTTGTTGTCTTAGGATGGCAGTCATTATAGCATGGTGGTAGGGCATATTGCGAATGCCCGCCTGGCTAGCTACCACCCTCAAGTAGAAAATCTGTCGCCAAGCACCTAACGGTGTGTTCCGGCAGCTGTCCTTGAGAGCCAGTACTTCTAGGTTAGCCTGAACAACATCTTCGACCACATCATCACTTACCATCAGGTGGAGATAGTGGTCAAAGGCTAATCTATAAAGCATAAAAAAAATAAAAAAAAAACATAAGATACATGCTTTTAGTTTGCCAGTTTTGCGAATAAGAAAGTATTTACAAATATATTTAGATAAATCGTTATGTTTGAAGATTTTTATATTCACATCTAGGGATAAAATAAAAGTTGCATCAAAAACTGGCAAAACAGAAGCATAGATATTTGATCAAAAATATGCATGCAAAATTTTGCACAGTTTTAACACTTTTTATTTAAAATATAACTAAACCACGTTCACATGGAGAACGCTGCGTGCGCTCTAGCCTTAATTGCTTTTATTCATATTTAAATTAGAATTGGCGAAAAATAAATCAAATCTACATCGATCGACGTGCTTGAACATGATAAGCACGACTGATCTCAAACATATCTATGATCTAAATTGAAACAGTTGATATAAGTGTGGCTAATAACTATATTCAATATGTTTTTGAAATCGATTCAATAAGCCTTTGGTGTCTGTCGCTTCCATCATTAGAATCATCATGAGACTGAAGACGTCCACTGTTAAAAAAAATCTAGAGCCCTCTCCCATAGCACGCCACAATGAACAGCTATTAGCCACTTGTAACCTTTGATAACCGCGATTTTAACGATGTCTTTAGTCCATCTATCTGATCTCAAACATATTTATGATCTAAATTGAAACAGTTGATATAAGTGTGGCTCATTTGGGAAATTTTCGCAACATGCGATACAAATCTTTTAGTGTCTAGCATGTACTGTCACTTCTGAATAGGACAGTATTCTTTATCAGACCTAACACAATATTACTAGTAGAAACGGTAGAAGGCAACTGTGGACTTTTCTTCAATTCATGCTTTACTCGGTAAGGTCGAGCAGAGGCTCTAGTTCCCGGAACTCCAGTATTTAAGAGAGGTCAACCAACCAACGCGGTTCTAGAATGGACGACAGTGAGCTCCTTTAAGGTTGGTTTGCAATCGCCATATTCTATAATAGCTCCACTAATCTCTTGTGACAGTTGTCTTGCGAAGAGAGCTCGTGTTAGAGGATTTTTGGTCTGTCAGATCAACTGCTGATTTTGATTATTGTAATCTACACCAATCCTCAGTTTATTTTTGCCATTTTTTAGTTATTCTTCTTAAACCTACGGAGTGCTTAAACAGCAGCGGCACATTCCGCGTGTCTGTTATCATCATCAAAAATGATTGCATCAATTTTTATTGTGTCACAACTATGCGTGATTGCCAAGTTTCATGATTGATTCATTGTTTCATGAAATATGAAATGGATGCAATTCACCTCTACACATCATCTTATACCATACATTCGACGTAATAAAATCTTGAAAGAACTTCGTTGCTCGAAATATACTTGAGTTGATGTTGGTGCTAGTCAAGAGAAATCTCGCAACCACTCCCGATTGCGTCATATAAATCCTTTTATTTCGCGAACCCACATCGTCAAGAGTCGGCCACATAAACATTGTACCATGAATACAGCCGTTATCTATCTAGCAGTGTGGCCACGAAAATAAATCTTTTTATTTACAAGACGTTATATATTTTTCATCTCACAAGCTTGGAAAGTTGGTATTAGACTTTCGAAATCTGCGTGAGTAAGCGCTTTTTATCTGCTAAAAAATGGTTTTAATATTCAAAACTCCATAACAGTTAATAGAGAAATATAAAATAACTTTCAGTTTTAGTTATTATGCTTGTTTTTAACCCTTTTTAAATTTCTTAACTATATTATAGTGAGGAGTAATATTATGAGTTTCGCTTAGCAGCAAAGTTATTTTGAGTCTCGTACTTTTGAAACCTTCGCAACGTTCAGGATTCTCTGTTTGAACCAATCGCTTCGCTCGTGGTTCAATCCTAAAAGCCCTTTGCTTTCTCAGGTTTCAATACAGCACCATATGAAATATTTTCAGAGAATGATATTGTAAAGGCTTTTTCAACACGATCTTTGTTTTCTAAAACAAAATAAGATAAAGAATTTCGATGAAGATGATTAAATTTTTTATTATATTACGAAGAGTCAATTATGAATGAAAAATGATATCTGGCAAATGTCCACCACGAGCACGGTCTTATTTTCATAGATACAAATATGTAAGTAATTACCACATCTTAATAACTATATTCAATATGTTTTTGAAATCGATTCAATAAGCCTTTGGTGTCTGTCGCTTCCATCATTAGAGCCCTCTCCCATAGCACGCCACAATGAACAGCTATTAGCCACTTGTAACCTTTGATAACCGCGACTTTAACGATGTCTTTAGTCCATCTACCAATTTTTTCAACTACGTCGCTATCACATTGGCATAAATATTAAGTTACGATCCAAACGTGTACGTCTTCCATTTCGCAGTCATGAGAAGAGGCCACAATCAAGGTGAAACTCATGGGCCTAATACTTATCAATATCAACTAATAAGCTCAAGGCTGAAACTAACGCAATTTTAAACGAATTAATTTTGGAATTAATTTTATAGAAGTATTATATTTGGAGCAGTGAAATCCAAAAGGTTATATGCTAGCTATAGGCTACCGTGCCGCAGGACCATGGCTTGATGCACACCGTCGTCGGCTTAAGCTTCACCGCATAGTGGAAGGGCATTTTGCGAAGGCACGCTGACTAGCTACCACCCTCAAGTAGAAAACCTATCGCCAAATACCGCCAAATAACAGTGTGTTCCGAAGGCAGTCCTTGAGAGACAGAAAGTAAGTAATTATAAATTACAGACACATGAAACTTAACAACTGTATGTCTCAGGGCGATGGGATCAATTCACCTGCGGAGAAATGCTTATGGTATAGGTAGGAGTTACCGCTTAACATCAGGCGGGCCTCGGTGCTTGCTCCGTCAAAAGAGTACTAAAAATGACATTAAACGGCACAAGGGCATTTTGCAAATGCCCGCCTGGCTAGCTGCTACCCTCAAGTAGTAAATCTGTCACCAGGCCTACAACATTGTATTCCAGGAGCTGTCTATGAGCACTGTTCCAATTTACCACCGATGACTACATCATTACTTAGCAACAGGTAGAATATAGTCATAAGGTTTCAGTATATAAACTCGCGTACCGCAAAATCGCTCACAGCGTTTTTTTCGAAGCTCCAGTTGCTGGGCTATAAACCCCAGCGCACACCGCGTGCTATCAATCCACGCGATGGCGTTTTTATGCTCTTTCACTCGCTCTCGATCACATCCGAATTATTATTATGGCTGTGATCTCGATCGGGTTTAAGGGTTTACTAGTTGAGGAGAGGCCATTTTAGATTTGAGAAATTGTGGAGACGACAGATTGACAGTGACATTTTTTTACTTCACTCAGGTGTTCTGGATAAATTATGTCATATAAATATATGTTTACTAATTTATATAATTATACTGTCGTTCTCTCTATGGATAGACAACGTACACATTATCTGGATGAATAGTATATTGTTCGATGGCTGTAGTATGTAGATAATGAGTTTCTCCACTGTTTTCGTAGCAGTAAAACTCTTTTTGCGAGTTTCTATTTCTAGGGCCAAGCAGTAATGTTCACATCATCCAGTTTAAAGGTGCCGGTAAAATTACAGACAACTAAGACTTGACAATTTTATGTACCAGTGATCACCCTGGGACATATATAACAGTTCGCCATTTGTAATGAGTTGCTTTTATTGTAAGCAGTTTACCGCGGGTGGTCCTTGAGCTTGTTCCATCACAATAGCATAAAAAAAGAATCAAGGGCGGAAATCAGTGAAACAAAGGGTATTCTAATCAGCCTCAAGAACTGGTTTGTTACCCAAGACTAAATTTGTCTTATTTTTTTTTATTGCAGATAGGTAAGCCAATTAAATGTAATACCAATACCACAATCTCACTTGATGGTAAGGGGCGATGTGGTCGGAGGTGTTAACAGGCTTAATCTAGAATTACTGGCTCTCAAGGACAGTTTTTGGAATACACTGTTAGGTGCTTGTCGACAGATTTTCTACTTGAGGGTGCTCGCTACCTAGGCGGGCAATTGCAAAAATGTCCTTCAACGAATGAAATATGAAAAAACTATTTTGAAAGGAAATATTTTGTTTTTCTATATAATTCTTTAACATTATGTAACAAGAGCGCAAAAAATTAAAGGAAATCACCGCTTTTGCTACATTGGTAAACGTAGAAACTGAAAAGGTTATGTGAAGTACCGAATTATAAGTGATTCGTTATCTATTACGCCGAAGGTAAGAAACTCCTGGGTTTGTTTTTATAAAGTAAATTTATAAGACTCAACAATATCTTTGGTGTTAATCTGCTGGCATCCTATTAAGTTTAGTAACAGGAAAGTTAAATGAACGTGTGCGACAAAAAGCAATTGTTATTATTGGTTCAGCTGTTACTTTGAAGAGATTCATATTATTAACAAATATTTTAAGAAACATTTAATTCGTATTTTTGAGAGAAAAACTTAAAAATTATAAAAGTATACCTAGCGACAAATTTGTCAAATTTCATGTTAAGCTTAAAGTTAATTAATTATTCTGTTCTGGCAACGTGGCGTTTATGACGTCACGTTGGTTAAGTACACTAAATACGTTTTTGATTTATTTTTTTAAATACACAGTACACTCCTTTTTTGAACAGTAGATTGTTTAACAAGGGAGCAAACAAAAATTTTAAAGGCGGGAGTGTTTCCTTTATTCACGAGCGTAGCGAGGGATTCTAGAGTAGCATCACGAGCATAGTGTGGAATTCTAAAGTAGAATCCTGAGTGCAGCGAGGGATTCAAAATTAATCGAGCTTAAAATAGTTGTAGACTCCCGAGGTGGATACTCTTCTTTTTATCACCCTCTATCAGAAAATAAGTAAGTGCAATATATGAATAAGAATAGTACGTTTATTATTTAGATTTAGATAGGCTGCATACGATAGGCACAGTGATGGCTCAGTGGCATTGGCTATGGACTGCCGCCCAGCAGGTCCATGGTTGAATCCCGCCGCGGGCTTGAGCTTCACCGCATGGTGGAAGGGCATTTTGCGAATGCCCGCCTGGCTAGCGACCACCCTCAAGTAGAAAATCTGTCGCCAAGCACTTAACGGTGTGTTCCGGCAGCAGTCCTTGAGAGCCAGTGAAATTACAGGCACATGAGACTTAAGAACTATGTCTCAAGGTGACGGGCGCAGTGCAATTCGTGACTTGTTACGAAATGCATCTGTTATAGGCAGAGGTTAGTCCGCTTAACATCAGGTGGGCCTCGAGCTTGTTCCGTCACAATAACAAATCATAAAAAAAAAGAATAAACGTACTATTCTTATTATTGGGGAAAATAGTAGAAAAATAGTTAGAGGCTAATGTTTATATTTGAACAATTATGGAAGTTTAGTAACAGTTTTACCACTACCATCCGTGACATATGTCGATTTATTTACAGCTTGACAATAAGAAATAGTCTCAGGAAACATAGACTCAGAAGAAAGAGAAGATGTAGTTTTTGAGATACCACATATATTTTTTTAGGTTGATTGATCGTTGGTGATTGGCCAGAACGTTTTGTAAAATATTCACATTCTAAACACAAATCACTTTTTGTCCCTCAGGGATTAAAAAGCTATTTTAGTCCCCGTTTCCGAGAAATAAACTTGCTCTTTTCGAATAGATGCAACAAAAATATTTTTTTGAATATTTGTTAATATTAGAAGCACATGTCCATACAAGTTACAGTTACGAAATAGAGCTTTTTCGAGCAAACGTATTAAAAATGATTTTTAACAACTGTATAACAGCAGCTGGTATGAAAAGTATAACAAGAACAACAACAACAATAGAAATCGTACATATCTGACCGTAGATAAGTTAGTTTAACTATTTCTTAATAATAAACAAAAACCATAAACATAACATTAACTACACAAAACATCGTAACTCAACCACAGCTCATGCAACGATCACATTTTGATAGCTTTACAACACGCCACGTGACGTCATAACGTATAAGCTGTTCGGTGCGATCCACACACAGTGTGTGCGCTGCTTTATTTATCTCTTGTTTTATGTGTTGTGCAATATAAAAGCCATCTACTAATATTTGTTGTATAACTTTACATAATGTACATTAGTATTATACTGTACATAACCATTGTGTGCAGTACAATGTTGCATAAAAACAACAATTTTAGAATAAGCTTGACTTTGGCTTTTGTGGTTACCTTGATTAATAACCAAATGGTATTTGAAAAATTTCAGAATAAGGACGTAGGGTGGAGAGACTTCGCATACGTGTGAGTGAAACAGAGCCACGCAACGTTTAAATAGCGTGAGCATGGTGTTAGGGCATTTTGCGAATGGCCGCCTGGCTAGCTACCACCCTCAAATAGCTGCCGGTGACTGTGCTTGGCGACAGATTTTCTCCTTGAGGGCGGTAGCTAGCCAGGCGGGCATTCGCAAAATGCCCTTCCACCATGTGGTGAAGCTCAAGGCCGGGGCGGGATTCGAACCATGGACCTGCTGCGCGGCAATCCATAGCCAATGCCCCTGAGCCATCACTGCTTCACTGCTTTGTATGGACTTTTTGTGTCTGAATGACGCAAAAAGTTTCTAAATATTTCTCAAAATGGCACATTTGGATGTTATGTAATATGATGATATATATTACAAAACCCAAAAAATAATAATATTTCCGTCGCGAAGGCTGCAACTCACATAGCACTAGTGTATAGGTATATACTTACTTATATATACCTATATTCTATTATATAGTATGTAATATCACTTGATATTACATACTCGCTACATATTGTACAATAGTTACACAAGAACTTGCGTGATTCAAAACTAAATCTTGTCGGTAAAACTTTATAATGAACCTTATGTTATACTCTTCATAACTTGAACAATAACTAAATAATATTTGAAACTGTACAGCTACTGTTGTATATATACAAGTAAATAGATAGTTGTAGTAGGTTTGGTGTATGTGAATAGCTGAGGGTTAATGACCATTCATCTCTGTAGACAATTCGAGCTTGTTTGACAAATTTAGTAATACAATAAAAGCCTTTGAGATTGATTAACAATGTTCTGTTTTGTAGATGTAGTGTTCGATTAAGTTATAGAATTTGTAGAACTTTTAGGTTTTGTTGTAAAACATTAAAAAAGAGATGAATATTGGACTAAACATTTAATTGAATTACTTTTTAGGGGCTCTATTAACTGAGAAGGTAGTTTTCACTTATCATGCACGTAAAGTTCGTGTTTATAAAACGGTTTTTGAAGGTCATGTGCAAAAAAATGTGTCTGTTACCTGAAATAAAGATTTATTATTATTATTATTAAAGCATGTTTTTACATACCACATCCTCTATTTTACTATCAGCGATTTTTATTTTACTATTGGCGTAAACGCCAATTTATAACGTATTTTTGAAGCCGTGACCGAAATTTAACGATTTTTTTTCTTTTAACAGCAGCGGTTGCAACGCGGCTATCAATTGGCCTTTTATAACTTTTATTTTCAATGCGTAAATTGTGGTTGGTTGTTTAAAAAAAATATTTATATTTAAACATATCTTTACGCAAATAATCGAGATCAATTTCTGGTCATGTCAGCAAGTTGTAGTCGTAGTCAAGTCATGTTCCAGTAAGGTGGCGGATACATAGCTAAATCTACATTGAAAAAACGAGTAATAACACGAAAAATAAAAATGTTAAAAATATTTGCGTACACTCATGAACGAACACTTACTGTATCAGCCGGATGGTTCACTGCTGAACACAGCCTCCCCAATTTAGGAGGGTTGGCTATAATCCCCACGCTTGAGGCATGTTGGGAATCGCAATGTAAGATGACAGTTCTTAATAAGGTGCTGCTGCCCAACCCTTCGTCAACTCTTATGACTCCCACGAGAGGGATATAAAGATATAAAGAAGTTTTATTAGCCCTTCAGTATTTTTTTTACAGGCAAGTCCAAATTACATTTAACACATATAACTACTTAAATAATTCTAATTACGTCTTTGTACATAATTGATTAAAACTTTATAATCGTAATATTTTTACACTTAATATAGAGGGTCGGGAGGGATGATGATAATCTTAACCGATAATTCCGATGGCTCCTCCCACCTATTATAAAACTAAACGGTTAATAATTTATTATTATTTATTATCATAAACAAGACATGCCTCACTGTTTCGTCCGCGTAGAAAGTGATAACAAGTGATTATGATTATGAAAAATATGTGTTAATCTAGGACCCAAACTCCGACTAGTTTCATCTAAATCGGTTTAGCAATTACAGCGTGAAGAAGTAACAAATATACACACTTTCATCCTCACTGACTTAGTTATAATACTTCGCTATTATAATATACGAGTAAGTGTGATAGTGTGAACAACACATAAAGAAACAAACACATTGGCCAACACAAAGTACCTACCCGACATGCTGGCAGTATTGTCCCATTGGATAGTAATGCTTAGGTATTCGTTAGGCTTAATAGGTCAGCATTTTGATTACGCGTCGCATCGATCAAACGTGCTGTAACGAATCGAATTTGGAGTAACGAGTCCGTGTTGGTAATTTAAAAAACGGCCAATCTCATCCAAGTATTATTGTAATGTATTATTTTCATTAATTTCGGATTTCAGGTAAACGAAAATTCGAAGCGGGCACGTGCAGCGCGCATTGAGATTGGACATTGTTTTATTTTTCGTTCCAAGCTCCTTACTTGTTTTTATGCTATCGTGATGGAACAAGCACATGGCCCAACTTGTGTTAAGCTGTGACTTCTGCCTTTAACAGAAGCAGTTCGTCACAAGTGACAGACACGAATTACCGTGAGGCAAAAAGTTATTAAATAAAGTCTCATATGCCTGTTATTTCACAAAAACATAGTGGAACAACTGGAACACAGTAATGTGAACATTACTGCTTGACAGCAGACATAAGTGTGGCGGCAGTACTTCCCCGGACGAACTCGCACGAATAGTTCTACAGCCAATAAAGTTGCTCCGTTGAAGTAGCCATCATTT
Organism: Plagodis pulveraria; assembly: GCA_963890685.1. Taxonomy (NCBI): domain Eukaryota; kingdom Metazoa; phylum Arthropoda; class Insecta; order Lepidoptera; family Geometridae; genus Plagodis; species Plagodis pulveraria. The sequence continues at coordinate 35,440,912 of OY982955.1, forward strand.
ATGTTTATTTCTAAAATATGTGGCGACGTGCTACGGAACAATAAAGAAACTCTCTGAAAAATAATTAATATTATTTAGTCATAAATCCGTTTATGATTCAACATTCTTAACAAATATTTTAATTTCAGGTTTGTCGACCAGACAGACAAACTGTTAGGCAGCTGAGTCTCACAGGGGTCGGTTTGCTCAAGATATGTATATATATAACATTGGAAGGCTTTTTTATCAAGAAGTGAAACTGAGGTCCACGATGTAATTAAACTCCAGGCAAACGAAATCACGAGCAACGACCAGCGCATAGCACATAAACGTCAATAATAATAATATCACGTAACGAAAGGTATTTCACAATATTGTATAGTGCACTCAGAAAATGTGTCATATGTAATTTCTCAGCGCTTCACGCTCGCGCTGATTCCAAGAAACTAGAAAGAATATGAAATTTTCACATATTTTAGCGCGAACATACTTTACTACCGTGAACATTTTACTCGACTAGAAACTTTTAAGTTAAAATATATTTCAGAAATTTCCTTGAATTTTACCGAGGAATATACATACATCAGACCTTTTTCATGGTTCCGTTTCAGGAAACAGAACCCACTACAAATACAATACTGAAAATCCACTATCCGTCCAACTAGCCGTAAGAACTTCAAAGGCTGGTCTCTTGAAACCTGATGCTGGTCGATATTTCAATAGAATATGATATGTGTAAATTGTGTAAGTAATATTAAACACAACATGATTGTATTTAGAAAAAAATATGCAACCAAGTAGTATTTTTGCTTTGTTGACTGAATGCAGTTTGTAATAATAAAGAAAACAGTGAAAACACTTGCGTGTTGGCGATGTCAGGATCGACAATTGTTCCGGCTTCATGAGGAAGCCATCTTCAGAATCTGGAGTGCGGTTCGATCGCTGTCGCGGCCCGTTTCACACTACGTGAAGTACTTATAAAGCCGAAACAATTGTCGATCCTTACATCGACAACAGTAAGTAAACTTTTTAATAATGTTTATGTGTTATTGTATTGTACTTATAATATTATTATTATATGACAATATTAATTAAGAATATTGAACAAGATTTCTATTCTTTCAATGCGACTTGTAGCTATGGAGCTATCAATAAATTATTTGTATTTGTGTTAAACAATATCACGTGAATAACCTGTCCTAAAAACAGTGAAACTTACAAAGAAATCTTGGATAAAATAACGAATAAAGTTATTAAAGAGAGAACATAGAAGGATGGTTGTACTTCCATTGTTCATAGGAGTTACTGTTCACAAGATTTACGCATAATGTTATCTTAGGCGTTTATTACCCAACCCATAGACATAGGATTTTTTCGCGATGACCCAACCAATGCCCCTAACATATCGCTAGATGGCACCAATGGGTGATGGATGTCTAGATCGCGCTGATGGGATTCCCCTGCTCTAAATGACATCATCCCCTCTCAGACGACAGAGTATATATAAATAAATAAATATAATAAAGTTTATGAATGTACAATTAAGTATTGAACCAAAGAATCTTTATCAATAATTAGCATTTTATTTTTATGCCCTTATTAAGAGGCCTTTTGCATTATGCAGCCCTCTCACTCGCACTTTTAAAGATTATTTCAAATAGCAACAATATGGTTTATATTTTTTTAAATGTCGTCAATCATTATTTCGCTGCATGCAACTATAGATGTTCTCAACATATTTTTACTTTGTTACATGTTGAGTCCAATTAGAATTAGAAGCTCAAAATTTAAAATAACTAAATTAAGCGTTTTGGATCCCTTTGGTTGATTTGGATAAATGTTTATCATTGCATTAAAAATTTAATAGCTACATTCTTATTAATTTCAAGTTTACGTAGGTAAGGACCGTATTGAGTTGCGGGCACCTAGATATCACAAGACTAAATTAAATAAATACACATATATGTTCATAGGTATATATGATTGTTACATGCATTATTTTATCTGATGGCTTGGGTATTGGGTATGCTAATGCAAACTACAATCAAAGATGTAAAGGGGTGCGCCTTCGTAAGGGAAACTGTCTGAACACACTTTAAAGTTTAAATGATCTGGAAAACCATTAAGTTATACAAATTTATAAATCAAATAGTGTGCAAAACAAACTAAAGAACAACGAAAAATTAAAAAAAAACACTATGACTACGGACTATGCGTCATTGCAAAAATAAAATAAAATAAACTGTTTCTAGTGCCAAAGGAAAATGCCAAAATTTTAATTTCAATTTTAATTTATGTTATGTTATGTTATAACAAATATTTTTAATAAGTACCAAGATGCTTCGGAAAGCAACAAGCGAAACCTAACAGTTTATTTAATGTTTTCATTATTATTCGATTCCATCAAACATTGAACCTATAATATCGCTTCAATAGCACCGATATTTTTTTGGTCTACAAAATACAGAAAGCTAGCAAAGTGAGGAAATCTGCTTACTCTGAATTCTAGGTCAACGACTACTGAAAAACAATCTTGAAAAATAATCTTATACTTGGGTAGTATTTTTCAAACTTGATGATTGCTTGCCTTAAATGATTTTAAAAATCACGCGCGACCCCATTACTTCGTCATCAGGTGTTCTCAAAAGATCATTTGTTGTTGCAAAATGTAAAATGTTAACATCCATTGGGTCACTTGAATCATCTTGATATTTGACGAATGTCGTTTATTAAAGAATCAATTGTTCTGATGGTTTCTTTAATTTTAAATTTTACAATAATTAAGACGTTCTTGTTTTGTCATTTTTAACGGAAGATATGTTGTACCTTCCCCACACACAATTGATAAAAGTAGAAAGATAATAAGTCGACAATAAAAAGTAAATAGCCATATTTTGTTAGAAAGGTGACAGGCCAGGGTAATTGAATTCAATCCACGCAGGCGGAAAACTAAATTTCTTTTCAATCTCGCTTGACTGTGTCAATACGTGCTTTCGGAAGCGCCACAGTGGAGTTTACGATTTACTATCAAAAAAGGTCAAATTGATTCTTTATTAATCTTTTTTGATTCAAATCAATGAATGTTGTAAAAAAATGTTTTATAATTGTAACGAACATAAAGCCAAACCACTTCAATTTAGAATATTTATAGGAGATTAATTTTATATTGGGAGAGCTATTTATGCTATATATATGTTTTAAAGACTGTAATAACCCTTAAATGGGTGAAATAGGACTTAAAATCTACGCCGAAACTTTGCAATTTGTGGACCACTTTAGAGTAATGCTAACATTTGAGTTTAAATTAAAATCATTTCAATTGTAGATCATATATATATATATATATATATATATATATATAATATTTATCATTATATTAAAACTTAACATTGAGAATCTCTGTTTTAAAATGAGAAACGCGCCATAAGGACATTCTGTAAAAATGTACTGTGGCACAAAGGGTGACATTAGCATTAACCGTATTCATACGCTCCAATTTTCTTGATATTCTGCGATATTTGCATAAGGAAACAATGTAAATAAACGTAGCTATGTGTTCATTTACCTTCCTTACATTTTACAAGATGTAGACAGTGTACGTAGGAGAAACCAGTGTAATTTTCGGCTGCTATTCTGCCTGAGCGAAGAAAAGTGGGGTGATTTGGGAGTAATCTATCTAATGGGTCAGCTGAAATTGTAAGATATTTATTAACTGAAATAATAAGATTACCTAATACTAGCATGAGGTTTAACGCTACTGCTATAGTGTTAAGTAGTTTTTAATCTGTACATTTCGTGATTTAAATCGGTATTTGTAGGCCAAAATTACGTTTTATTAACGATAATAATGCTACAAGATTATTATCGTTATGTTTATTACATAAGCTTTTGTACTTTTAAGTCAAATTCTTATAAAACCAACCAAAACCTTTTTTTATTCCTGATAGATTAGCCTTTGACCACTATCTCACCTGATGGTAAGTGATGATGTGGTCGAAGATGTTGTTCAGGCTAACCTAGAAGTACTGGCTCTCAAGGACAGCTGCCGGAACACACCGTTAGGTGCTTGGCGACAGATTTTCTACTTGAGGGTGGTAGATAGCCAGGTGGACATTCGCAAAATGCCCTACCACCATGCTATAACGACTGCCATCCTAGGACAACAACCGGGACCTACGGCTTAACGTGCCCTCCGAAGCACGGAAACGCTCAGTAGTGATGTCACTAGCGGTCACCCATCCAACTCATGACCGCGCGCGACGTTGCTTAACTTTGCTTATCGGTTGAGAACAGCTAAGTAAGTAAACTTCGCTACGAGTGCTTCAAAACAGATCTAAAGATCTAAAGATTATCTAAAGATACATTTTAAAACAAGCTTTTAATATGATCTTGTTACTAAAAAGAATTAAAAAAAAATATAAAGATATAAAGAGTACTGAATCCTTATAGGTGTGGCTGCAAATACCCGACCATATTTCTGTTATATGGTTTAACAGCGCGGCAAGCTAGTTTGCAGTCGGACGGCAAAAACTACTACCGACCGCCACGATATACCACTGAGCACTCCACCATCCTTTTTAGCCAGTGCACAAAGCGAGGACCTGTATAGGTATGGATACACTAAAGGCTTCAGTTGGTCATTGAGTTATTTTTATATCAGAACTTCTTTAATAACGTCATTTAGGCAATATATGTTAAGTTCAGGCAAAGTTAAATGGTTAATTTAATAAGGTGTTAAGGCCCGAACTAAGCGCGAACTTTCCCAGATACTTTATATGTAAATTTTCAATTTGAGAACATAACCGAACCCAACAATAGGCAATACACGCGTACATTATGTTGTAGACTGTATAATGAAGTTACAACTACGCTCAAGTTAAATGCGAATTCGCTAACTTCGGAACGGGCCTGTAGTCGGCTTCGTCAAACACCGTGATTGCGGCTTCGAGAACTTTGAGTGTGTTCGGGAAACGATTGTAGTTACCATCTTTGCTTTGCTAAGTATAATTTGTATATTATTAAAAGAAGTTTAATTGAAGACGGAAACTCACGTCTCTAGCGGTAAACTTTAAATGTGTTTGAATTAATACTGGGCCACCTGGTGTACATGTATTGCTTATATATCCTTGTGACTGTTTCATGTTCGAATATTCTTCTTTATTTGAATTTTACATATGTATATTTTTGTCGTTTTATTTACCTATCTCTTTTACATCCAGATTTTGATGAATTTTCTTATTATTCTCAAACTCCTCTTTTTACACAACTGCTTAAAAAAGGAGGGTTTTTATTTCAGGGTTCATATATGCATGTTTGTGAGTTTCTTTATTCTACCATAACTTCTAAACCGCTTAATATTTTTTGATTTATGTTATGTCATTAGATTCTTCTTCATACCGCAAGTTACTTTAGTACATAAAAAAGTAAAAAATAAACGAACCAGCGGATTTTAGACGCCATATTGTAAGAAAAATATTTTTTGTCCCCTACCCATCGAGTAGGGTATCAAAATGAAGGATTCTAAGAAATTTCAATGGAACGATAAAACACTTAACGAAAATAAATAATTTGCAGTCTGGGTTGTACATTTAATACAAGTATATCTTATACTTGTATTAAATGCATTTGAAGTAAGGAACATAAAATTTGGCTGGTAATTAGTAGTAGCCATCCTATGGGATGGAGATAATAATTTATAATTTTATTCAGCAAGCAAATTGTTTTACAATCTTAAAACTATTTTTCTACATACAAGTGTTAGTTTAATTTTGTTTTAGATGTTTGGACTCTGTTCTCCAAACTAGGATTCCCTGTGTCGTGGATAGAACGAATGTCAGCATAGAACGAATTTTGCAACAGAGAGCGTGCGGTTATGACAAATCCCCCCCCATAATGGAGACTGCTGTGTGCAACAGTGGACAATCCGGCTTATAAGTTATCATTATTATAAGTTATCTATTATCTATGAACTATAAGACATTTCATTCTACTTCACTCTCTAGTCAATCCTTCTTGACTTACAATTGTGGAGACTAGTGGTATTTTTAGCATAGTTATTATTATGTACATTCGATGTACATTCTTCTTTTTCTAATGAATCTATGTTGTTGTATCATTTTGAAAGTAAAGGAAACCAATATGCATATTATCGCCACTACAAGTTAACTCGTAAGATTGTATTACCAACTTCAGAAGCCTCTGGGCGTTTACTAAAGTGACATTTACGTGAGTGGAGTGTCGCGGCGAGTGTTCATTATGCCGGAAGTAAAGTTAAGGCTCTCAAGGGACTCAAGGCTAACCGGGATCTGGGACAGATCGTGTGGATATGAATTTATAGCAATTTTTATAGGACAAGGAACTGGGTACATGAGACGCTCAAGGCTGTGAAAAGTTATACATTTTCTGCATTATTTCTTACTGTGCCTTAGTTAAAATTCTATACTATTCTGTTGGATTGTGTTAAAGGTGATGATAGGAAAAAAGGTCAAAAGCGAGTCGAGCCTCTTTTTTTATTTTATTGTTATTTCATTGTATTTAGAAGAAAAATAGTTAATAGTTCATTAATTTGAACACATCTTCAAAACCACAGTTTGAATTAACGTTTTTTGTATTTATGTTGTTGTATAAAAAAGGATATGGTGTTTAATTTACCAAAATGACAGACTTTTATTAGTTTTTGAGATACACTACGTAACAGAAACGATCTAAAATAGACAACTTTGACGATACCATAAATATTTATATCTGTGGAAAAATATATGTATTTTTATTCTACTCAATAAGTTCTACAAAATGACATTAATTTTAATAATTCAATTAAATATTTAAATAATTCATTTAACATCATTTTATTATATTTCTATGTACATAAAGCTTCTTGAAAATTTACGTTTGATTTCGAAGTAGATGCACAATTAAAAAGAAAAACGCAAAATGGTAGAGGAAAAGCATGAGGGCAGTAAAATTATATTCAAAGTTATGTACTCTCTTTGAAGTAAGCTTTTCGTGCAAACGTATTGAAAAACCAATTTATCTACAATTTTATACTAAAAAATACATCTTTAGCGAGTATTACTTTATCTGTGGCACAGCGTCGTCTTCGGGCTAGTTCCATTACGTTTAAATAAAAGCGGGACTCCCGGGGCAGACGGAAGGTCGTGTAAACAAGCCTTTGGATGACACGCCTCGGCTGCCTGCTTTATTTAGTAGAAAATTATTTATATGCAGAATATGAAAGAAAAATACAGATGTAGGAATAAATAATATAGAAAATAGTCCTACTGATATTATGACTGCGAACGTTGGTGAGGATTTATCGATGCTTGTATGTCTTGTAACCCAATTACGCCAAAACCAAACCAACGGAATAAGGTTATTTTTTTGACCGAATCAAAATAAGGAAGAGGTACTCAATTCGACTGTTTTTTTTATGTTTGTTCCCTCAGAACTTTTTATTGGGTAAACCGATTTGATGATTCTTTTCTTATTTAAAAGCTGATCCTTTCGTGTAGTCCCATTTAAATATCAACAAAATTGGTCTAGCCGTTTTTCAGTCACACTCCAATAACTGAAAAGTGTTTTCCTACCTTGATGATATAGTCATTGACATTGAACGAAAATCGGTCCCGTAAGAAGCAAGGGTCACCAAAACTTGTGAAAAAAAATGTACCTCAAAATGGAATCGACTTCAACACTCAAAAGTGTGAAATAACTTATCGAAGTCGGTACCATGCGGACAGTATTGTGAGACTAGGTACTTTTGAACTATCATAGTACCGACTTCAACAAGGTATTTAACACTTTTAAGTGTTGAAGTCGGTTCTATTTTTGGGTATTTTTTTTGTTGTAGATAAGCTTTGACCACAACCACACCTGAAGATATATTATGATGTAGTTGAAAATGACTTAGCAGGCTTTACTTAGTACAGAGACTATATATACGAAGCGTTTGGTGTTTGGCTACACATTTTCTACTTGGCTGTGATAGCTAGCTAGACATGAATTCGTATAATGCCCTCAGTGTCGGAGATTCCAATCCATCTTGTGATCTCTGACATAGCCTAGTAACTACCGCCATCCTAACACTTATTACAATAGCGACAGCAGCTCATATTATCCTCCAAAGCACGGAAGCGTTCGATAGTAAATTCATCTAGCGGTCACCCATCCAAATCATGTTCTCAGCACACGTAGCCTAGTTGATAGGTTAAGAACTTCTAGGCAACCGGATATGTAAACCGTGTTTATAGATTTTGGAGCCCACTTATGGTATATTGTTTTGATTTTCAATACGCGTACCCAGCGTAGGGATTATGGAAAATCGTGTCTAATGGAAGATGCAGTTAATCAACGGTAGCCTGTTGGTGTGATATAAGGAATATTATTGTTAGAATTGTTTTATTAGGACCCTTAATGCTTCAACATATTATTAAATTATACGCGGAGAAAGCCACGGGCGGCGGGGTGACTGTATATGTATTTTTTGCTTGATAGGTTAGTCTTTGACCACTATCTCACCTGATGGTAAGTGATGATGTGGTCGAAGATGTTGTTCAGGCTAACCTAGAAGTACTGGCTCTCAAGGACAGCTGCCGGAACACACCGTTAGGTGCTTGGCGACAGATTTTCTACTTGAGGGGGGTAGCTAGCCAGGCGGGCATTCGCAAAATGCACCATGCTATAACGACTGCCATCCTAAGACAACAACCGGGACTGACGGCTTAACGTGCCCTCCGAAGCATGGAAACGCTCAGTAGTAATGTCACTAGCGGTCACCCATCCAACACATGACCGCGTGCGACGTTGCTTAACTTTGCTGATCGGTTGAGAACAGCTAAGTAAACATTGCTACTAGCGTAGCTTTACCTTATACAAAGATAAAGTTTGTTTAAGGTAAAGCTAATAATTGTTTTATTTAACAATACGTTATACTTCTGTAAGATAAAATTATTAGTCATCTTCGTATCAATACATTGTAACGTTGAATTTTATGTACAATTCAACTATCTACCACTTGTAAATGTAATATACTAGAACAAGGCAAAAATATGTAGTTAAACAGATTTAATGTATATATTATACACAGCAAATTGGACTGTCAGAAACTACAAAGTCTATTATTATAAGTAAAGATATTGTTATACATAAATTTGCAATATTTTAATTCTTAGAACTTCCAATTTGTGCTACGTCGTTTACATAACTTTATTTTAATTTCGAGCTTTTGGCAACAGTATTAATACGTATGGGATGATGGGAATTGGAAAATTTATTTCATTTAGTTCTCTGATGCCCATATCACCTGGATTGGTGTGGGGGAAAAGGGGTCAGAGCCTCTATAGCCATATGCCCGTTGGCGTCAAATGGCTGCCCGTTATAACGTGCAGGTCTTGTGCACTTAAGCACAACGAAGATGATGGCGTGGTGCTTAGTGGTATAGGTGATGCAGCAGGGCGACCTAGACCCGTCCACTCACGACTTAGTTAGCAATAATAGTCAGTCCAGCATATCTCCCACCTAAGGGGAAGAAGCCCCGTGGACCAATCAGCAACAAAAGCCACGGTGGCTGGCGTCCCTACCTTTGTTGCTGTTAAATCTGCTTAAAAACGTCGTTAGGCACTAGTTGTCGCGACAGATTGTCTACTTGAAATTGTTAGCTATATAGCCAACCAAACGTTTGCCAAGCACCACACCACCGTGAAAGTTTTTATATAGGAGTTATTATTTAGGTCTTAAAGGGATAGTATACTTAAAGAGAGAAGCAGTCAGTAGAAGTATTTTAACATCTACATCAATTAAACGGAAGTATGTAAGTGACCTATCACCCTTATGGTAACATTACTATTATCGTGATAACTCACGTTTAAGGATACGTATCCAATAGAGATGTATTTTTTTGGGATTGTGACGGAATGTTAAGCGTTAACCTCTTCCTATAACTGATGCATTTCAATACAAGTGACGAAACACACTGTGTCCATATACAGTTGTTAAGTCTCATTTGTCCGAAACAGACTGTTAGGTGCTTGGCGACAGATTTTCTACTTTGGGGGTGGTAACTAGGCGAGATTCGCAAAATGCCCTTTCACCATGGTGCAGCTAAAAAGCCGTCGGCGGTGGGGATCGACCCATGGACCATAGCTAATACCGCTCGGCTATTTCTGCTTCAAAGGAGGAAAAATCCACCAAAAAGATCACTCATTTTCCGAGCTTCGCTGAGTGCTTTGATCTTATTGGTGGATTTTTTCTGCTCATCTTCCTCCCAAATCTGCATAACCTAAAACTGGCAAATCTGCGTCATTCAAAACGTTAAAAGTTAGGTTCTATAGAGAGACAAACAGATATTAATCAAGTGAGTTACATACGATTTACAATTACACTAAAACAGAAATATGCATGAGGCGCCACAGCTACTCGACGCGCATTATTCAAGAACATTAGTCAACACGCGCCTGAACCGAGCCAACTGACTCACAAAACGTGTTCCTTCACTACTCAAGACGCAATTTGACTTGCAAATCGAAACATCACTATGCATAATTGGCTCGAGCTGTTTCAAGATGTCAGTCTAGACGAGCAATTTTTTAAATCCATTTGGCATTGATGTCCATCTGACATCAATACCAAATATAATATTTACGCGTTATGTATTTCTTGAAGAGATAGACAGACGTGTCTATTTTTTTTTGCAGATAGTTATGCCTTTGACCCCAATCTCACCTGATGGTAGTTCTCAAGCTCAAGCCCGCGTCGGGATTCGAACCATGGACCTGCTGCGCGGCAGTCCATAGACAATGCCACTGAGCCATTACTGCTTCATCGTTAATATGGTCACGTTTTGCCACACATGGTTTGGTACCATGTTATATGGGGCGAATCTTGTGCCTTCATCATCAGCCGAAAGAGATCCAGTATAAGAAAAAGGCCTCCCCCATAGAACAACTCAATTAACGGCTTTGAATCACTTGTAACTATTGGCTACCTGTATCTTTTACTTTTGGAATTGGATACTACCAACTGTACACCTACTGGTGAAAAGTAACAACTCAAGAACCTGTCTTCCCCATCGGCTATCAGCTCATCAGGAATTATGGAAAACCCTTGGACTGGGAGAAGCATTTGTTCTACGGTGGAAGTTATGACTGTTGATCAGTAGCAATCCAATATAGATTTTGTAACCTTACTTAATCGTGTTAAAACAAGATAAAAAAATAAAGTTATGTGTGGGATTAGATCCCGCGCCATCTACCTCTATAGCCGGGGTATGCTCTAACCGCTAAGCCAACATGACATATGACGCATGAGTCCAATTTCTCCTTTCGTCCATAACTATTCCTATATTGATTGAATAAATTTGTAGCGTAATGCGCGTCATTGCAAAAATAAAATTATTAATCGTGTTTTTGTTTTTTGGACACCATAATGTATATGACAACTAAATATTTTATGGGACAATATTATTTGATTTTCAACATTTTCTTAAATTGGATTTGATATTTGGACATAAGCACTATTGATTATTGAGTCTATATTAGTTGAGGAATGGATAAATTTTAAATTATGTGCATTAATAATAATGTTGAAACATACTATTTTAATATTTGGTATAAAATTGCATTTGATTCTCTTTTTTTAGATTTTAATTGGTCTTTTGATAAGATTTGATTACATAGTTGTAGCGCAATGTAATATTTAGGACGACGAGCGGAGCGAGGAGGAGCGTTAAGCTTTGGTCTGGTGATCATGACGCACAACGCTGCGGTATGCAGTATGCGATGCCGGACACTCAATCATATGAAAACCGTCGAGAATGTTCTCTTGTTCCGTCGCAGTATGCGTCAGCGGCGAAGGGCAAGCGCGGCGAAGTGGGGAGGTATACTCCTGCACAACGCGGCGTCGTTCTCGTTCATCGCTGCGGTGTGCGGTTGTGCGTCACGGTTGGACAATATGGATTTTTTCGAAGACAATTTCATAGAACTAGTTCGCAATTATCCTTGTTTATATAAAAATAAAGACAAAAAACTTTTTTGCCTTTTTATTAAGGTTTCGTAACAACCTTCACTCCTCCGTTGTAAAACATGTTCCTCGGAGAGTTTCTCTGTCTATTCAGAAGCAGTAAAAATTATTCTTCTTCCTCCTCTTCAAGCAAAGCACAAATTACAGAAACATTGTTCATGTTCGTCTACCTTCGTAGCTGCGGCAAAATCAACTGACCACCTCTCCGCAGGGACGGTAAATGCTGCGTCGTGACGCTGCGTTGGGGCGCATTCCGCAGCGTAGTGCGTCATGATCACCAGACCAAAGCTTTAGGTTGCATGTGACCACAACAACGCGCGAACCAAGCGAACGAAGCGAGCGTGCTGCGGTAGCGGACGGTGGCGATGCCGTTTTGAACTGCTTCATCGTTAATATGGTCACGTTTTGCCACACATGGTTTGGTACCATGTTATATGGGGCGAATCTTGTGCCTTCATCATCAGCCGAAAGAGATCCAGTATAAGAAAAAGGCCTCCCCCATAGAACAACTCAATTAACGGCTTTGAATCACTTGTAACTATTGGCTACCTGTATCTTTTACTTTTGGAATTGGATACTACCAACTGTACACCTACTGGTGAAAAGTAACAACTCAAGAACCTGTCTTCCCCATCGGCTATCAGCTCATCAGGAATTATGGAAAACCCTTGGACTGGGAGAAGCATTTGTTCTACGGTGGAAGTTATGACTGTTGATCAGTAGCAATCCAATATAGATTTTGTAACCTTACTTAATCGTGTTAAAACAAGATAAAAAAATAAAGTTATGTGTGGGATTAGATCCCGCGCCATCTACCTCTATAGCCGGGGTATGCTCTAACCGCTAAGCCAACATGACATATGACGCATGAGTCCAATTTCTCCTTTCGTCCATAACTATTCCTATATTGATTGAATAAATTTGTAGCGTAATGCGCGTCATTGCAAAAATAAAATTATTAATCGTGTTTTTGTTTTTTGGACACCATAATGTATATGACAACTAAATATTTTATGGGACAATATTATTTGATTTTCAACATTTTCTTAAATTGGATTTGATATTTGGACATAAGCACTATTGATTATTGAGTCTATATTAGTTGAGGAATGGATAAATTTTAAATTATGTGCATTAATAATAATGTTGAAACATACTATTTTAATATTTGGTATAAAATTGCATTTGATTCTCTTTTTTTAGATTTTAATTGGTCTTTTGATAAGATTTGATTACATAGTTGTAGCGCAATGTAATATTTAGGACGACGAGCGGAGCGAGGAGGAGCGTTAAGCTTTGGTCTGGTGATCATGACGCACAACGCTGCGGTATGCAGTATGCGATGCCGGACACTCAATCATATGAAAACCGTCGAGAATGTTCTCTTGTTCCGTCGCAGTATGCGTCAGCGGCGAAGGGCAAGCGCGGCGAAGTGGGGAGGTATACTCCTGCACAACGCGGCGTCGTTCTCGTTCATCGCTGCGGTGTGCGGTTGTGCGTCACGGTTGGACAATATGGATTTTTTCGAAGACAATTTCATAGAACTAGTTCGCAATTATCCTTGTTTATATAAAAATAAAGACAAAAAACTTTTTTGCCTTTTTATTAAGGTTTCGTAACAACCTTCACTCCTCCGTTGTAAAACATGTTCCTCGGAGAGTTTCTCTGTCTATTCAGAAGCAGTAAAAATTATTCTTCTTCCTCCTCTTCAAGCAAAGCACAAATTACAGAAACATTGTTCATGTTCGTCTACCTTCGTAGCTGCGGCAAAATCAACTGACCACCTCTCCGCAGGGACGGTAAATGCTGCGTCGTGACGCTGCGTTGGGGCGCATTCCGCAGCGTAGTGCGTCATGATCACCAGACCAAAGCTTTAGGTTGCATGTGACCACAACAACGCGCGAACCAAGCGAACGAAGCGAGCGTGCTGCGGTAGCGGACGGTGGCGATGCCGTTTTGAATTTTCGATTAAAATCGATTAGCGTTAATCGCAGGTCCTAATTCAAAAAGAGTATAAAAGTGTGCAGTTATAATTTAGATAAATCAAAGTGTATAAAATTAAAAGGATAAGATGTAGATAAGAAAAAAGGGTCATTTAAGTACATTCCTTTCATATATATATCTACATTATCATTATTTACTCGTATATGGTAGGAATGAACCTGTAGTATAATATAAATTTAACTAATTTCAACTCCGAATAAATATCCATGAGGCGCTATACCAGTTATTTCTCGCGCATTATTCAAGAACATTCGCAGGACGCGCTTTGACTATTCAAAGTGGCCAGTGCGTTAAACTTAGTTACTTACAAAGTAGTTTTGATACAGTTGTAATGTATAACTATAACCTACCGCGCTGAAGGTCTATGGTACTAATCTCGCTGTCTAAGCAATGTCCGCTGCGGTCATGACTGTGATAGGTGACCGCTAGTATCATTACTGCTGAGAGCGGTCCCAGTTGTTGTCTTAGACTAATCTAATTCTTAGCTATAAAATATACTCGCCCTACAAAGACTAAGTAAAGTAAAATTACAAAAAAACTTACAGCACCCCGTGGTAAAGAGATCGAATCACGATCGTGTTAATAAGGGAATATCGAGCCCGCTTACGGGTTGAATAGATCTATTAATTATCTTCCAAAAATGTTGTCTCCCAATTATAACGCCCCAATTTTGAATTTTGTGAAAATCTACATTATATCTCCCGATCAAGGTAAAAGAAAAGGCACTAAAAATGTTTTATATTTTTGCTTAGCATGTGATTTCTTGTAATCATGATTATTCCGAAATATAGAAGTGTAACGACATCATTACGATAGTTATGTGTTAGAAAAAGCACTTCTTTCGATCAGATGAAGTCTAGTAGTCTGTTTTATAGCTAATTGAATTACTTATAAGGGACTATGTCCTTATAAGGGACTATGTGCTTATAAGGGACTATGTCCTTATAAGGGACTATGTGCTTATAAGGGACTATGTCCTTATAAGGGACTATGTCCTTATAAGGGACTATGTCCTTATAAGGGACTATGTCCTTATAAGGGACTATGTCCTTATAAGGGACTATGTCCTTATAAGGGACTATGTCCTTATAAGGGACTATGTCCTTATAAGGGACTATGTCCTTATAAGTAATTCAATTATAGCACAAAGTTCAACTCATCAAGCTATCTTCGATGCGTACAACCGACACGAGTTCGATTCCAGCGCAAAGTGAAAAGTTTTAATCATATGTATTATATATATTTTTCCACATACACCAGCAATGTAAATGTCAACGAGTTTGTAAAACTTTCCAACACATTACAAACACACTGGTGTTCATTGTTCAGCACTCTAAGCCTTGTGGTGAGTACTCCGGAAACTCAAAATCAATATTTGTTTGTAAGGGAACACCCACCTCGGCAACTCCCTAACAAAGTCTTTATTAAAACTTCTAACCATAATCCCGATCGATCCAATCCCGTTTCCCGGGAATATAACTAAAGGATATCTTTTATGATAATAATCCCAGGATTTGCCGGGATTACACGCTTATCTATTGTTTCGGCTCAAAACTTTCCCGGTTTGGGATTTTTGGGTTCCAATGTAGAGAGAAGCAAACGAAAAATTGCTTTATTAATTACGTCACCGATCAACACACTGTATTAAATAAATGAGTAATTAGATTAAGTAATTTGTTTTTCGGTAGATTACTTTCTTTCAAAGCATGATTTAGACTCAGTAGACATCCTGCACATGACTATAATGTCATTTCCTTTCGTTGTAATTTTGTAATACCTATAGGTAGTTCCATCTCTGTCACAAGTATTATAAAGAAAAATATCAAATTAGCATATTTAATTTATATTTTGAGAACGAAACCTTTATAGTCGTCGGGTGTTTAATAAATAAATTAAATTCTATTGTTATCATTATCCGCACTCATCATTGTGTATGTAATAATTAAATCTAGTTTAGTGATATCCTAGCTCCATGCCATCGCGGCAAATTTTGTCCTTCTTGCCGCTTGATTGGTGCAGACTATGTTTTTCTTCCACTGCACCTAGTTTCCTGCAGTAGTAGGCCTGAACGGCAACATTACTCATAAAATAAAAAAAATAAGAAATTCTGTGAACTTCCATGAAGTCTTGCAGCAATCGTAACGGAGCTTGCTTAGTTCTTTTTAACCGATCAACGATGTTAAGCAACGTCCACTGCAATTCCTTGTAAAGCTAGCTTCTACAGAGCTTACCGTGCCTAGAACGGCACGTTAATGAAAGAATGCCAGCTGTTATGTAAAGATGACAGTCTTTGGGTTGTGTTGCTATTTATGCGCCTGAAAACTTCGACACTGCATAGTAGTAGGGCATTAAGCTTAGCTACCACCCTGTCACACCTGGATAAGGCAAGAAGAAGACAATGATAGTTAAACAATTTAATCAGTAAAATTAATTTTAATTATTATAAAACAATTTTAGATAATTAAACGAATAAAATTTATACAATATGAACTAAGAACAAGCCGGGTTATTTTGAATCAACGATTACCCGAGTGGCACTAGCTATGTCCAGGGGGTCCAGGGTTCGATCCCCACCGCCTGCTTGAGCTTCTTCACCGCATGGTCGAAGAGCAATTAGCGAATACTCGCATTGAACCTGCGGCACGGCAATCATTAGCTATTACTGCTTGGTCATCATTATGAGTGTTCACTAGTGTATTTCTCATCAGGGTGACGGACGCAGTGAAGTTCGTCACTTGTGACGAAATGCATGTTGCAAGCAATTAAATTAAAAAAAATACCATTATGCTTCCCGGCTCCGGAACCCATACTAGAAAGGTACAAATCACCCTTGACCATCTACCCAGCAGGTGATTAGGCCCTATTTTAGTTAAAACTCTTTTGCCATCGAAGATTCTCTTCGCTGATTTTTGAGCAAAAAATTGCGGAGATTTTACGCCTAAAGAGGTTAATGGCTAATGATTTATTTAAAAAGCTTTCTTGTTTAACGTGAAAAATAAGACGATTAATGTGCGTTTGTTTTTACTTAAATCTAAAGCCTGGATCACTTGTGGCAGATTTAAATTTAATTATTACACAGATTTATCCACTTTATTCATAGAGGTTGGCATAAAAGTCTTAAAACTAAACTGTTGATTAGAAATGTTGCCTTCTTTAATTTTTCAGTTAATTACTTAAATTATGTTTAGAAGTAATTATATTAGAAGCCATCCTTAAAGTTAAGGTTTTTATTTTTTATAGTATTTTATTGTAAGTGATATAACGTATTATCGTATTGTATTAACTTTTTATCGTTCTTACGTTCAAATGTGTTTGGTTTCATTTCAATTATGATCACTCACGTGCTGACATGTATTGATGTTAAGCTACCCTCTGTAAGTAGGCAAGATCTTGTATTCTACAATATATAATTAATTAAAATCTTTATATTTTTCACAAACTCTTTCTTACTCAGCTCAAACATTCATTTTTTGACATACATCAAAATATAAAATAATAACAAAGTGACCAATACATCAATATCTTTTGCTAAGTAGTCGTGACGTCAGAAACACCAGGTAGCCCAACCATAGTAGTATTCGACGCATTTCGATTCTACATAAAAACTCTCTTCTCAATCGTGCGTCGAACAGTAAAGAGGAGAGCACCTTAGAGGTGCTTCACTTGATATATTTCTTCTGTAGTATTTTTATAATATAAAAAAATATTGCCTGCCCCAAAAAGTTAATAGATGAATCTATTAATAGATTGTAAAGTATTGTATTGTAGTTAAAAACTTTGGATTTTCCTTCTTCCCAAAAATGTTCATTCTAACCTCTACTCTTAACTATTGTGTTACGATTATAATTGTAAGTATTCCCTTTTAAAATTGATGAGATGTGATGTAAGATCACACCATATTTATTTTATAAACTGACATCGTTTTTAATATGAAAGTGCTTGTAAACCTTGGAGCCCTAAGCTGTAATTGTTGTTTGATTGAAACAATCATTATAGTAAGTGAAATGGACCATTTTGAAAACGTTCTTGATTTTCAGAATAGTTCAATATAATATTTACCTAACACAAAATTGTTTACTTGAATACGTCAAATAGATTATTATTATATTGTATTTAGTTTATAACATTTATATATGAGAGCTGGACTTATGCTTGCATGTCTAAATTTTAGACGGATCCATTCGACTTATTCACGTGAGTTATTCCAAATTGTTTACCAAAATAAAATTGGTAGATTCACTGAGTTGCGTTCAATCTGACTACATTTGAACGGTTGCTACAAAATCCTAAAATAACTCCAAAAACAATAACCCTGTCCCGAATTCCCTTCTACGTTTTTACGAAGCTTCAATCGCGTCAGCTTTTCCCCGCATGCAGGGTTACGCAAGACGTAATCACCGCTTCACGCTATACGAGACTAACAAATAATTCAGCGCCCCTCGCCGGCTTTGCACAGAGCAAGCTCTGTTTTATGCATACTCGACGAGCAAGGGGCTTCATCCGACGCGTAAGGCCGAGCGGGAAACGTCGTCGGCTATAAAATTTAAGATTGTAAGAAAATCGCTGGATTTAGGGTGCTTGAGTGAAAAAAAGATGACGCGTGATGGAAATGGGGAATTAAGGGCTGTGAATGGTAATCTTTATGGAAGTTTGCTTTGCTTTCAATTTCAAGGTAAAATATTAATTAAAATTCAATTCCACGCGGGTCAAGTCTCAGGAAGAGGGTCTAAAACGGAATATATTCATTTTAGAGCACCTTTGATTAATATCTTACCTTGTGGAAGGCTATGTGTTGCTAATAGTGTTAACAAGGCAAGTGACGGAACTCACACTTAGAAGCTTGGCGACAGATTTTCTATTTGAGGGCGTACATCGCTAAACTTTTTTGAAATGTTCGACTAAAATGTAATACATTTCTAGAATATATTACAATATATTACACCGGCTGCATTTTAGATGACAGAATTATTTTTTCAATGAATTTTACTATTTTTAGTGACACCATAAAATTACAAAATCACGATACGAAAAATTATAGTCATGTTCAGGATTCGAACCCGCGCCATCCATCTATAGCTGGGGCATAAAGAACGACAGGAAAAATTAGAGTTAGTCATATGTGAAATTAGCCGATAAGGTCAAATCCCGTTTCAGCTAATATGACATAATGACTAGCTCTGATTTTTCCTATCGTTATTTAACCATTGTATCAGGATACAGCGACACCAAATAGTTCAACTTACATTGTACTACAAACAAGACTTATTTTGCAATTAGATTTAAACTTGTTAATGATGACGCAACCATATAATTTCAATATTTTTATTATTGCAATAACGCATGCTCTGCAGATCAAATTATAAAATGATACCCATAAAAACAATCAAATACGGTTAATTTGATATTTTTTCTATCTGCAAGCTTCTATAGCACCAACGTATGTTAACAATAATAATATTTTAAAGGCTGAATATTACGCTCATGTTTTTGTCACCATAATGAAATGTTGATGGGTGTTAGTATTCCTGATAGTGCTGGTAGGAGTCTTAGGTTAAGGTAAATGTCCGAATTCGATGAGTTATATACATAGTTTTGTTAATCTTCCAACTCCCTACATCATCAGACCAGCACGAGGGCACCACATTGTGTTTTTGTCATCAAACCTACATACAATTGCAACTTTTCATAATAATACAACAATTGTGAAATGGATGATGTTTAGTTCGTACAATATAAAGGGTTTAGCACATACCCCCTTATTCATAATCCCTTCATTACTTTATCATAGGTATATAAAATGTCATTAGTACTGCTGAAAAGAGTTTTCCTTTGCGCAGTACTAATATTATATAATATATATTAGTACTGCGCAAAGGAATGATGGTAGGTATAATTTTGTCTGAAATAAAAGAATATTGAATATATTGAATAATGTTTGATAATAAACTCTTTATAAAATTATTAAGGGATTTTGAAAAAGGGAGTATAATATAGAGATGTTTTTACAATTTCACTCAAATTGTAAAAAAATACTATTGCTATACAGCATTGAAGCAGTGATAGCCGAGCGGTAATAGCTATGGACTGCCGTGCCGCAGGTCCATGGTTCAATCTCCACCACCAGTGGTTTGAGCTTTACCCAATGGTAGAGGGCATTTTGCAAACGCTCGCCTGGCTAGCTACCACCCTAACTAGAAAATCTTTCACCAAGTATCTAACGGTATATTCCGGCAGCCGTCTTTGGGAGCCAGAAATTATAGGTGAGCCTGAAGAACATCTTCGACCACATTATCAGTTATCACCAGATGAAATAGTAATCAAAGTTTAACCTATTACCATAATCACCCCACAACGCCTTCCTTAACCCCTCGGGACTCCATTATATAGCACCGCGTTATCGTGTTTCTTGACCCTTGTTGAATAATCAAGTGTAAGAACAGATCGCTTCGTTAGTGCGTGTGTAAAAGCGTTGCTTTGGAATAGAGAGGTTCTGGGTTCGATCGCAGTTTTGTGGAGTTATTTGTTTTTTATCCGACTTTCCATAAAAGAAGCGTCTTATACAATTGGTGATTATTTAGAAGACATATATGCTTTGGTTATTCCACCTCTGCCAAACCACTGCCAATCACATATGTAATAAACGCGCAGATTTTAAAAATCTCAGCTGGATACAACATTTTCTTTTACAACTCAAAATACTAAAAAGGAACGTAGTCGTTTTCAGGACAGTCACGTACACAAAACGTTTCAAACGTAGGGACAAAAATGATGACTTTGAAGCAGTGATGGCTCAAGTGGCATTGGCTATGGACTGCCGCGCAGCAGGTACATGGTGCACGGGCTTGAATTTCACCGCATGGTGAAAGGGCATTTTGTGAATAAACCCGCCTGGCTAGCGAGCACCCTCAATTAAGTCTGGCGCCAAGCAACTAACGGTGTGTTTCAGTACAGCTGTCCTAGAGCGCCAGTAATTCTAGATTAAGCCTGTTAACACCTTCGACCACATCATCACTTACAATGAGGTGCGATTGTGGTTAAAGGCTTACCTATCAGCAATGTGCATAACGTAATAAACTAATTTAATAATACACCTAACCACCGAATATAAGGCAATTTAAATTTACTGTATTATTTTTTCCATCATACGTCAATTCTGATAAATTTTCTGAAATTCGATTTACAAACGGAGCCTGTTCATTGTCACCCAAAAACAATTTATTAAAACACATCTTCAAATAGCGAATAAATCAAACATCTAACCATAAATGAAGCAATGATGGCAGAGTGGTAATAGCTATGGACTGTCGTGCAGGTCCCTGGTTCGACCCCTACCGCCGGCTTGAGCTTCACCGCGCGGTGGAAGGGCATTTTGCGATTGCCCACCTGGCTAGCTACCACCGTTAAGTAATAAATCTGTAGCCAAGCACCTATCGGTGTGTTCCGGCAGCAGTCCATGAGTGCCAGTGAAATTACAGGCACATGAGACTTAACAACTATGCTTCAAAGTGACGGGCGCAGTGCGATTCGTGACTTGTGATGAAATGCATCTGTTATAGGCAGAGGTTAGTCCGCTTAACACCAGGTGGGTCTCGAGCTTGTTCCGTCATAATAACATAAAAAAATTTAAACTACTTCTTGTCTTTATCGTATTTGCATTTTGTACAAGAAAAACATTCCAGCTGCAGTATTTAACACAAAGTTTTAAAAATCGGCTAACTTCTCATTAAAACTTCGGGACTAATTAAAATTTAGCTCGAATTTTTTTTGTGTATGCCTAGCTCACCGTTAACCCAATTTTACTGACATAGTGCTATAGTTCACGGAAAAAGACTCAGGATTAAATATCTTTCCGATATGAAGTTTGAGGGAAGAAGGGAGTAAGTCTAAGGGGAGTAATGCTGTGAATGAGCAGCATGTCGCATTTGACGCCATAGTGATAGTAGTGTATTTTCACATCAGAATTCATTAACGTCTGCTCATGATCATCAGGAAGATAGCAGGTATACTAATAACGAAAATTTCAAGGTTGGTTAGAAACAGGATGAAGCCTAAACTTTCTAATTATATCTAAAACAGAAAATATATTGCTTAACTTAAAACATAGAAAGTAACCGCGGCGATTCTACTTTTAGTAAAGGCTTAATTAAAACGAATGTAAATGACCATAATCCCCTCCTCCCTCCTCTCTTAGCTACCTCACCTTTAGCAGGAACTACATTACGAAAACATTGGCGGACCTTGAAGGTACCATATTTCTTGACCCATATTGAATTTAGTGTAACAGCTCTAGGGATTCCTACAAAGTATCGATACTAATAATAGTAGATCATTGTTCGAACGCAGTGCCTGTCTCGTAGGCATACTTAATTAAATAAAGAGGTTAAGTTATCAATCGCACCCAAGCCAGCGATAAACGCACTGGCAAGACACAGATATCCAAGGATTACGACGTTGACAAGCTTATTAACCCTATCTAAGTGAACAGAGAATAAATGTGTTCTGGTACTTTTAAGGTGACGTACGCAAAATAAGATTCTTTTAAAAAAGAATTGCGTACGTATGTGTGTATTTTGAAGCGGATTACCTACCAAATAGTAGGTATCACTATACATACTATAAAAAAATGTTTAATACTAGGATTTGTACAAGATTATTTTTTCAATGTTACTTTGTTTATGGTCTTAACTTAAAAATGATAACAAGTACATAAAATCGACAAATGAGATATAAACAGTAATAGTAGATTATGATATAAGTTGTGTTGCAACCCAAGCCGTAGGCGAGGGCGTAAATCAGCCAAATGTATTATGAGCAAGTTGTTCACGAGTTTCATATGCACTTTTTCAACACCATTGCGAGGAAAAAAAAATATATTGCACAAATGCGATACAAACAACATACGAAAATTATGGAAAATAGCGCGCAAGTTTTTTTTACACCCAACGGGTCACGGATTTTTATTATTGTATACCTAATAACAATTAAATGTGTATAGAATTTTTTTTAAAAGCACATAACATTCTGGCATCTCACTAATTGTTTATACAGTGCGAAAGAAGAATTAAGACTACTGTATCAGCCAGATTGTCCACTGCTGAACACAGCCTCGCCCATTAAGTGGGTGTTTGCCATAATCCCCACGCTTGGCAGGCGTCTTGGGGATTGCAGTGTAAGGTGGCTGCTCTTTAGAAGGCGCTGCTGCCCACCTTCCAGTATTTTTCCGCTCTGTCTGTGTGTAGCACGGGGAATGTGGAACTTAGAACTCGGAATTGTAAACATCGTGCTGTGAGCCCGGTGCCTTACTGACACTTATATTGTAAATAAGTAAGTAGGTATAGGCCCTGTGGGGTGCCGGGCTAGAGTGCCACCGCCCCCCCCGCCTCCAATGGTATGGCAAACCCCCCTTAACGGGGAGGCTGTGTTCAGCAGTGGACAATCCAGCTGATACTAGCTAAGTAGGTATGTGTATTTGTTACCACTCACTCTCAACGCGGTGGGCTGGATTTTGATATCACTTTATACATACAATTCCTTAGGTCCCGTAATGAAAGATACCTTTAATGCCAATTTATTCAGTAGTTTTCTAAAGATTTGCCATATAACCAATAACAACGCGGGTGCAACCGCTGGTGGAAGAAAATAACAAATAAAAATGCCTTGTCATTTCAGTGATACTTTTGCTCAACAAAACTGAAATTATATTCATAGGAGATAAAAAAGACTCATAAATTTGTTGTAACATTTTAAAACGTAGCTTAAATAAATCCTCAAATATCGCTGACCGGATCACATCCATAAATATCAAAGGCTTACGCATTCATATTTCCTCCGAAAAGTATCGATAAAAAATATCGACAAAGGCCACAGCCGGCATTATCTTATTGGATTTACGGGCACTTCCCTAGCAACAATACGGCCCGAGCATTAGGTAGTAGGCATTAAAACCCCCCGTGTATACTTCCATTCGACCTCCGGTGTACTTATGGGATCAAAGGATATATTTGTCTAGCATTTTTTCCGTTTTCGATGTGTATTACGTGTCTAATAATTTATGGGTACATACGCATAAACAAGGGCGCATGCATATATTAATTTCATAATTGTTAAAAATACGTCATACATTTGTTTTCGTAAAACTGTGCCACATAATAAATATACTGAGTTTTGGTGTACATATATATGATATAATACTCTGTGAATATTTTAACAGTGTGACGATGGCATTCTCTTTCACATACATTCTCCATACTTGATGGGTTTTGCCTAAATCCCCAAGCTTGGCAGGCGTCTTGGGGATCGCAGTGTAAAGTGGAAGTACTTCAGAAAGTGATCTTGCTCACCTAATGGCATTTCCTTCCATTCGTCACCTTTTACGACTCCCACAGGAATGGGTATATATGGGGGGTAAAATTAAATCCCGTCACCCCACGGGGGGTGGGTGCCATATTCCATACGAAATTCTAATTTTATAACAAACTCCGCAATTTCGACGATATTTATGTCATATATAAACAATTTATAGTACCTACCGAGATACTAAAATGTTTATTCTCTATATTTTTTTAATTCATTGTGCTTTTTTATTCTGATTATTAACACTATTCCTGCTACTGTCGTCATCTCCAACATTCCATTTCCATCATCATCACGCCAATTCCTTTTCATTTGTGACACCGAGTGTTCCCCTGAGCCAGCTGGTGTCTCCTTGGGGAACCTCCCGCATAGTATTGTTCGAGTACTCATATTGGTGTACTCGAACAATACTACACTACTGTTACATCCTCTAAGCGGGTCTTTTTCAATGAGCGCTCGGGATGTTTGCATGTTCACTCTTGCACTACAGTGTTTGAGACCGCTTACTACGTTCACGTTAATTTTATACAAAATTGAATGTGACATAGTTTCGAAAATGATGAAATGTCAAGAACATCTTTGTGTAAGTTGACAGTTGGCAGTTTGACTACAGCAAGTAGGTAACAATGTAGGTAGTAGGTACCAACGTAGCATGCAACTTCGCTCACGTGAGCTTTGGCTATATCGTATTTCTTCGAAATTTGAATAATAGGTCTGCCTTTTAGCGTTGCAGCTTTTATCAATTGTGTCAAATTTCATTATGATGGTACAATTTAAAAAAAATGGTAAACTGATATGTTTTCATACATAACTCGTATGTCCAATTTACTATACAGGAAGCTGGCAGAAAACGTTGTTCAGATTTTCTTGTAGTAAATATTTACGAGAAAAACAAAAATGTTGTCGAAAATCCCTTTAGCGTCAAGGATTTGCTACGTATAAACTAAATATTAGGCAGATTTTAGCAGCAACTTATATTTGTGGTCGCAATTAAAATTAAAAACAACACAATACTATTTGTAGATGTTTCTGGATCATGCAAAACTCTCAATTGCCTCTCAGAATAGACAAAGAACTCGTACATTAATTGATATATCACACAGATATTGATAAGCTTACTCCACATTAATTCTAGCCATTCTATTTGGACTAGCGCAAACTTGTATTATATTATACAACACACTTTTATTATAGTAGATTATGATACAAGTGAGCTAAGTTGCTCTTCATACACGAGGCCGTGTGTTGGAGCCCGAGCCGTAGGCGAGGGCGTAAATCAACCGAGTGTATAATAAGCAAGTTGCTCACGAGTTTCATATGCACTTTTACAACACCCTTGCGAGGAAAAAAATATATATTGCACAAATGCGATACAAACAATATACGAAAATTATAGAAAATTGCGCGTCAGTTTTTTTGGTGCGCGCGGCAACTGTATTATGGTTGATTACATATAAACCTCTTTGATGTTACAAATCTGTATTACCCGGTTAAATTGAAAATGCTCTGTTTACTCGCATATAATTTGCAGTTAGGTTAACTTTTTATACATATAATTTGCAGTTAGGTTTACTTAGTTAACTTAACTTTGTAGGGATAATTCTATTACGCACTAGTGTATAATATTATTATGCACGAGGATGTTATAGTTCGGTTTAAGGCCCTAAGAACGATATAATGAAGCTTACTTTACGAGCAAGGGTGTTGAAAATATATATATTTCTAATGCTACAAACCACCATTAAAACGCAAATCGTCAAAGTGTGATTTAAAGCTAATGCAATACGTTTTTATTCAAAATAGAATATTCATTTAAATGGTATCAGTAAATCCAAAACAACTGCACATAATTATATATATGTATATGATTTGCCCATTGACCACTGGTTGGGGAAATTTCTCCTGAAATCATAACCGTAAACAGATGTTGATGCTGTTTCATGTCAATCAGGTTACTAAATTAAAAGAGAAAAATATATCCTAAATCGGAACTAGAACCTGCGTCTTTTGACTCATTGTTTCAAGTTTCACTCTTATTCGTGATAAACTTTGAATTTTCTCTCCCTCCTAAACAAATCAACTCCTAATTCACACAATTTAAACAATAAAACTTTATAATTTCTAAAAGCAACTTCAATTTTAATTAAAAATTATGATACTCTTCTCGACCGTAAAAGTAACTCCTAATTATATTTTATCATTAAAAACAATTAACAATGATACGCACTCGTAACTTTGGTAATTTTCATGAAAATATAACATGAAAAGTCAGAACGTCTGTCCAGGGTGCACTTCATCGTGATCCAATTTGTGGCAATTACAAACTTTCAGCAACGCCATTAGCAGGGCTGCCTGTATTAGAAAACGGTGTACCATAGGTACAAGGAAAACAATACCAGTGGGACTTCTTTCCTCTTAACTTTTGGACTTTGTTTTTATTTGATTTGGTAAAAAAAGTAGGGAAACAAAACTAAGTTATAACAACATGAATTTTCTTATATGTGTTTATATTATATATGATATGTTCCCAAGCCTAAGGCGGGTTATACACCATAATATATTTATGGGATCATAGTTTAAAACTGTGTCTCCACCAACATACGTTACGACAAAGTTTCTGTGAAACTAGAAACTGTACAGACGTGTTGGAAACACAAAAACTGCCTATAATTGTTTTATCAGGACTTGTTGGTGACAAAAGTTGCAAAGTTTTAGTTTGATGAGATTTGAACTACTTTTATTTGTTACTTTACCTATGATCTATCAGTATTATCAGGCCTTAGGAAAGGGAGTAAAGAAAATATTGATTAAAATATTTTTAACCAAAAATGGAGCTGACTTCTATTAATAAAAAGTATGAAATAACTTGTTAAAGCCGGCCCCATGCTGGTTCACAATACTTTGAGATCTCATTTTCATTGTCCGCCTTCAACAAGATATTTCATACTTTTCATTAATAAAAGTAGTTATTTTTTAAGTTATTGTGACGGAACAAGCTCGATGCCCACCTGATGTTCAGCGGACTAACCTCTGCCTATAACAGATGCTTTTCGTCACAAAGCATGAATTGCACTGCGCCCGTCACCTTGAGACATAGTTATAAAATCTCATGTGCCTGTAATTTCACTGGCTCTCAAGGACTGCTGCCGGAACACACTGTTAGGTGCTTGGCGATAGATTTTCTACTTAAGGGTGGTCGCTAGCCAGGCAGGCATTCGCAAAATGCCCTTCAACCATGCGGTAAAGTCCAAGCCCGCAGCGGGATTCGAACCATGGACCTGCTGCGCGGCAGTCCATAGCCAAAGTCACTGTGTCGTCACTGGTTCCATTTTTTGTAAAGAAAATTTTCACCCTTTTTAGTGATAACTACCAGTAATTATCGATCGATTTTTACTCATCTACAAAACTGGTCGCATCTACACAGCTTGCAAATAACAAGTCATATGTCAAAACATTCTTTAGTTCATTATCATCATCAACCGGAAGACGTCCACTGTTAAACAAATGCCTCCCGCTTGCAAATTCTGAAAGCTATGTCGGTGACTTTGGTTCTTTGATTAGTATCAACGTTCCGGATTTTATCGCGCAAAGTAACTTTGAGCATAGCTCTCTTCATAGCTCGTTGAGCGACTCTGAGCTTGTCCATAATAGCCACAGTTAAGGACCACGTCTCAGTACCGTAAGTCACTGAACACACACTCTGGTTCAAGTCTTTGTTCTGCAGGCTCTGCGGGATCAGAGACGAGAAGATGTCACGTCCTTTTCAGTTGAGTGTAACTCAAAAACTTCTTGACCAATTTTAATGAAATTTATATGGGACCAACTCTGTTAAAAGTTATGCTTGTCAAACAAAAGAAATATATTTTCGTGTCGAATTGAAGACCTTCCCCATTTTTGGAAGTCCGTCAAAAGTATTACGGTTCTTAAAACCAACCAGTTTCTAAACTTTTTTTTTAATTTATTTAGTGACTACATGGACAATTAGCTCGCAATTTTTTATTTATTCTAGCTCTACGTTTGGCCACCAACTTGCGTAATGGTTAACGACAATGTGGCCAAGGCTAAAGCACGTAGACCTAGACGATATCTATTTACTGTGACCTGGAAGACACCCACATTTTACGCCTGGCCATTGCGCACATCCTTCCAAGACGTTAATTTTTGCCTCGTTCGTCCAGTAATTACATTTGCTGCAGTGACTAGTTGCGTAAATACAATCGTGTTTGAGGCAGAAAATCTGACTCTAGCTAAAGAGACTTACCACCCACCCGGACATTCTTAATTATTATATATGGCACGACATAAAATTAAATAAAAATGGTTTTTTTTTATAAATTAATGTAACAATATTATTATTACTTACCCATGACACTTACGGGATAACTTTATAAGACCAACATATGGCCTTTCGGTAGTTGAAAGTACTGTGCATGTGGCTAAGATGCAAACGTTGAGATGGATTTGTGGTGGGGAATGGACAAATAAAATGTAACTATATCACAAAAAACTTGAAAGGAGCTGCGAAAAAGGAGACATATAATAGACCGTCGTGGTGTGAGCGTGGCATGAGAAGGAATGATAAACTTGGTATGAAATAGGTGCGTAATATGAACTTGGATGTATATAAGTAACAGAGAAGACTACAGAGGTATGAACGGCTTGCAACAAAGGATACGCGAAAGTTCTTATTTGTGAAATGAGGAGCAACAGAACAAATTAGAAGACAAATACACAAACTCCTCTTATTGTGGGATAAGAGCAGAAATAATAATAAAAAGATAAAATAATCTGGCATTTGTAAATTTAAAAGTAGATATCCGGATTCCCGACGGCTATTCAAATCAAAAATTAAGTAATCGTGTGTCAAATCTCTCGTTAAGTCGAAAATGGGGCGCGCGAACATTAATGAAGTACTCTGATTTGAATCTTTGATCATTTTAAGCAACATTCGAATTAGTAAAGTAATCTCTTGTTAATTTATAATCTGTGTTTCTGAATAAGCGGTTAAGTTTAAATGATATGTGAAGGCACTATTAACTTGAATGTTACCTGATCTAATACTAAAAGAGTGAGGGATATCAATTAATTCTCAAAATGCAATAAAACAATGCAATACTCAGAATATTCCATACTTTTTATAGTTGATATTTATATCTGGCTAGCCTTTGACTACTATCTCACCTGATAGTAAGTGTTGATGTGGTCGAAGATGTTGTTCAGGCTAACCTAGAATTACTAGCTCTCAAGGACAGCTGCCGGAACACACCGTTAACTGCTTGGCTACCAATTTTCTACTTGAGGGTGGTAGCTAGCCAGGCCGGCATTCGCAAAATGCCCTAACACTGTGCTTGCACGACTGCTATCCTAAGAAAACAATCGTGACCGACGGCCTAACGAGCCCTCCGAAGCACGGAAGCGCCAAGTAGAAATGTCACTAACGGTCACCCATCCAACTCCTGACCGCGGCGGACAATGTTAAACTTAGCTGATCGGTTAAGAACGGCTAAGCAAACTTTGCCGCGAATGCTTCTGAAAGGTAGTTGCCGCAATATTGCGCTATTTTTTCTGAGATTGTGAGGGAACAAGCACGAGGCCCACCTGATGTTATGCGGTAATTTCTGCCTACAACAGATGCATTTTCTAACAAGTGACGAACTGCACTGGGCTGTGACCCTAAGACATACAATTGTCTTGGGCCTGTAATTTTTCACACTGTTAAGTGCTTGGCGACAAATTTTCTACTTTGAGACCTTTGGCTAGCCAGGCGAGCATGCACCACATGCATAAGCTCAAGCCGACGGTGGGGATCGAACCAAGGAGCTGCGGCACGGCGGCAGTAGCCAACAAACAGCATCATTTTTTTTTCTGTCGTTATGGAACTATGATTAATTGAGACACAGACAAAGGTTTCAAATGTCTTACTGCCTTTTTGAAATTAGTAGCCAAAATGAGTACATTAAATCATCTTTACAAAATCAACGACTCAAGCTCCAAATAAAATTATATTTAAAAGAAAAGAATACTTTACTAGTGAAGATTACGTTTTATTCACGTGTTTCGGTAGAAACGAAGTATCGGAAAACGGCCAATCGAATATAAAATATTTTTTTTAGTCTCACTATCCGTATTCATATGTACAAATGTATGAAATAATTATATTGCTGTGTGCCTGGTACATTTAGCCAAATCGTGGCATGAAAACATTGGTAATTATAAATAACAATTTGAATTTTCAAGCATAACACTCTATTTTTATTGTTATTGTGTATATAATTACGAGTCGTTCATTTTATTAAATCATTTATTAAAGTAAAACATATTTGTGTGAAATTATTTCAACACTGATTTATTAAACAATTATTTGGAGAATATGGATTTGTGAATTAAAAAAAAATAGTTTAAAGGTTCTTTAAACTATTTCACCACGTAAGTTCAAATTTTTCACCGACTTTCAAAAAGTTTACAAGTTGACGAGTGGGTTCAAAATCCTACTTCAAAGTTTCGTCCTTCCTGTAGTGGCTCTATAACACTTTTTTGTTGAACGTGAGTAAAATGTAGAGTATTGTGATACTAAAATTTGTAATTGACCTTCATAAAAGCGTTATAGACACCTAAATTTAATAAATGATTTTGACTTTGAAAGTTCAGAGTATAATATTTCTTGTGAAAATTGGACTTTATATAATATTGTACCGACTCCTACTAGTAATTTCATACTTTCAGTATTAGAAATCAGTTTCGTACTTTTAGGGTTCCGTACCCAGAGGGTAAAAACGGGACCCTATTACTGAGACTTCGCCGTCCGGCCATCCGTCCATCCGTCCGTCTGAAACCAGGCTGTATCTCAAGAACGGTGATAACTAGACAGTTGAAATTTTCACAGATGATGTATTCTATTGCCGCTATAACAAAAAATACTAAATTAAAATAAAATAAATATTTAAGGGGGGCTCCCAGACAACAAACTTGATTTTTTTTACCGTTTCTTGCTCGATAGTAATAACGAAGACAGGTAGACGCTTTAACCATTCTGTTTTATGTTCTTTTTAAATATAATTAATTTCAATAAAATAAATAATTAAGGTGCTCCCATACAATAAAATAGGCTTTCGTCGTTTATTTGCTAAAAATAATAATAATGAAAAGGAGATAATGGTGCGGAACCGTTCGTGCGCGAGTCCCACTCGCACTTGCCCGGTTTTTAAAGAAAAGTTGTTGTATTCTATGTTCAGTGGAATATATTAAATTAAGAAAAATAATTTCTCGTGCTTCATTTATTTTTACCTTATTATATTTACCTTATTACAGTTTAATAGGCCTTTACCAATTGAAATTGTACGTAGATTTTTAATGACGTAATTATTAAAATGATTAGGTTAATAATTTTAAACAAATAATAATGGCACTATTTGGATATAACCGAATGGTCACATATGTATAATTTTAATCATTTTTATATTCACTTATGTGGTCCCATAGATAAATTAACATAGAAATATCATCTGTAAATACAGTACTTTTTTCCCAGTTAGTCAAAAACATAATTTATGGGTAGGTCCTTAATAAAATATATGAAAAAAATTATATGAATATATATTTAATAATCCCATCACTACCCGTGGGTATCGTAAGAGGCGACTAAAGGTAAAATACCAGAAGGTGGGCAGGAGTGCCTTCTGAGGAACTGCTATCTTACACTGCGACCCAAGACGCCTGCCAAGCGTGGGTATTATGACAAACCCCCCCATAAAAGAGGAGGCTGTGTTCAGCAGTGGACAATCCGGCTGATACAGTACAGTATATTTAATAAGAAGCCATGACCGTCACCGAAGTTGACCATCTGTTTTCGTTATACTGTGTATAGTCACACCGTGCACGTCTCGGCAGGGCTATAACTTCGACGCGAGTTTTAATGCTACGGAATGAACAGGAAATAAATATCGATATCGAGAAAATTTTACAGATGTCGCAATACGATTACTTTGTTCTTGAAAGATTTTATTCAGAACATTAAGATAACGTTTTATATTCCTGATGGAAGTGCCAGAGGTGTTTTGTTGTAAAACGTAGGTTCACTAGAAATGTTATTGGTTGTATGTAACAGGTATCAATCCTATCGTCATGTACCTGGCACAGAGCTAAGCTCTTACTGCTACTGAAAAAATATCTGTCAGAGAAACCCATTAAATTTCCGAACTGGTTCCGGAAGACCTGATCTCAATGATTCCAGGTCTTCGTGATTCCAAAACAACTTTTTTTTGGTCTTTTTGTGTATCTCGCAAACTCATTAACCTCTTTTAGCGCAGTTGGATAAAAACTATCATATGTCCTTTCCCGTGTCTCAAACTATGTAGATCGGTTATCGCGCAAAACCATTAACCTCTTTTTGCGCAGTTAGATAAAAACTATCCTGTGTCCTTTCCGGTGTCTTAAACTATTTCCATAGCAAATTTCATCCTAATCGGTCCAGTAGTTTCAGAGCCTATTCAATGCAAACAAACAATCAAATTTCCTCTTTATTATATTAGTTTAGATAACAAATTTTTAGACTACAAAATTTTCACATCAGGTGGTAATCAAATCCATGTCTTCCAGTTTTACGCACAGCGTGCCTTAACCCATTGGTCACTGAGAATTTGTAATGAAATGCAATGTTTAAACAACATTGGTCTTCTACCCATAACATCTGTCATAAAATGTTTCGAAATCAAGTTGTTTCTTATTGATGACATTACCCTGTTAATTATATACTCGTAAATATGATTCCAAGCCCAAATTGCATGCCCCGCAAACATCACATTCACAAAATTTTGGAGAACAAAAAGTAAATGTGATATTCGCCGAGCATGCGATTTTGCTTCAAATCATGTTATGGGAACGGGCTTGTAAGGACAGCTGCCGAAACATTCCGTTGGGTGTTGTCGACAGAATTTCTACTTGAGGGTGGTCGCTAGCCAGGCGGGCATTCGCAAAATGCCCTTCCACCATGCGGAGAAGCTCAAGCCCGCGGCGGGATTCGAACCATGGACCCGCTGCGCGGCAGTCCATAGCCAAAGCCACTGAGCCATCACTGCTTCAAAATCAATATAGTAAGTGAAATAAGTTTATTACTATTATATTGATAAATTATTTATGGGTATACTTATCGAAAAAGAGATGTCAAGGTGATGATGATCAATGATTACTTAAAAAACGGAATGGTGAAAATTTAAATATAAAAGGACACATAATGTTTACAAACTGAATGGGTTATACAATAATTATTTATAGAAACCAAAAAAGTTTACAATGTTTTTGGCTTATGCGTTGTTCGGCTTCAGATGTTTTTCACGTCCTGGCATGGTAGTAACTTTGACACAAATTCTATATATTCTTTTAAAAAAATCTCAAACATGCCAAAAAGAAACATTGACTTTCGCATAAAGTGCACGCTAAGTACCATATTTACGTACAGAAAAAAAAATATAATTTCCGGTGCGTTTTTTGAATCTGGAACATAAAACGCGGACTAAGGGTAACACACCAAAGGTGCGCAGCAACTCTTTCTGGGGAACTGATATCTCACACTGCGATCCCCAAGCCGCCTGCCAAGCGTGGGGGCTGTGTACAGCAGTGGATTATCTGACTAATACAATACAGTACATCGATCTTAGTACAAATAGCCCAGCAGTGTTTTTCGACACAGGCGGTAAAATAATAATAATATGACGGTAAAGCGTAAAGTTCGTCTCGATTCTGTTATTTCGACAAACATAAATGAAAATGATTGCCAACGGTTCCGCAAGTGAAATGGATATTGATTGCACTTCACCAGATTTGAGATCGGAAGCCATATGCTTCCAGCGAAGTAAAAAAAAAACATAAAAATTTAGGATTTTTTTGACAATTCAAAACATTTAGTAGTTTTTACTTGAAGCCCTAAATGATATATATTTAGCAACAAAGGTACGTGTAATTATATTTTTTTTTACCTTGTATTTTTTGAGAGAAAAAATATTTTATGCCTGCTTGGTAATAGCAAAAGCTTGTCTCGCGTACCCATACCTGACCTGCAATTGGCTTTCCGACACATTATAATCGAATTTTCGGTATGTTGGTAAACTATTGGACAAAGTTGTAGGATTCTCGGTGTGGGAGATGTCTGAATTAAATTAGATCAAGAGAAAGTATAAATATTTTCACCATTGCAACGAAATGTATAAAATTACAAAAGTAGTGAATTCAATATTATTATTTTCTACATTATGCTATCATTTTTTTATGCCTGATATGCGTCATTTGAATGACATTTTTTTTGAACTAATATGGTTTTATACATTTTTATGAGATAAATATTCTGCATGTTTTGTAAATGTACACTCTGATTTATACGCAGTGACAGTTAAATTTACTATAGGTTTATAGTCTGTCAATAACTTATCTCATAATATTTATAACCATTTCCACCACAATTGAGGTCGGTATTATGTTACATATTTTTTTATAACAAAATAGTTTCTGACGGTAAGTGATAATGTGGTCGAAGGTACTATTAGCTTAACCTACAATAGGGACTGGATCTCAAGGACAGTTGCTATAACACAACGTTATTTTACGTTTTTCTACTTAGTGTGGTAGTTAGCCAGATAAGCGTTTGCAAAATTCCCATCCATTATGCAAATCAGTATATTAAATATTACATTCGGATTTTCTTTAATTCGCTACCCACATCTTTCATGAATTAATTTTCTTATAATTATCCTACTTTTTCTGTATTATAAGTATATTATTATTCTATTTTTTTAATACGGTATGCCTTTTTTATTATTAGGCCAGCATCGTAAATAATTTTTCATCCCATCTATTCGAAAAACAAGGATTGGCTTATCCACAAGTGCGAGTAAAGTAGGTTTTTTCTGTTATAAAACTATCTATAGAGGGCGGAAAAGATTTTGAATTTTGAACATGAATAGGGTTCCTTGCAAAGCATGTAGTTCACTACGGATCGTGACGAATTAGATCATAGACTTATTATTATGTATTTTTTTTAGGCTTTTGTTCGCTTAGCTTCTAGTCAGCCCCGTTAAGAGTTACAGTAATATTGAACACTAAAATTAACTAAGTACTTCAAGCAACATTTTGCTGCGTACCCTAGCCATTTCACCTAATGGATCAGCTAATATACCCTGCACTACTTCAAATACTTATCCTTTATTATGAAAAAAATGCAGCTGGGCGGTTATAAAAACTCACGAATTATTACTACTTAAAGCAAAGTATTTCAAAGAAAATTAGATCATCAAGTTTTTTGGTTATTACTTTAATTTTATCCAAGAATAATTGTATTGTAATATGTATTATTTTTATTGACTACATTTATGATTTGTACTCTTTTAAAGTTTCTTATTTATGTTTCTCATAGTGGAATGTAAAAAAGAATGTATATTCACACAGTTGCAAAATAATTTTTCTTCTCTCGAACTATAATATTGAATCCCTCTTGGCGATTAGAATTATACTATCCTTGGTCCCGCTCTGGATTCAAAATAGCGCCCTTACCGTAAAAGTATTATTTTGCTCCCTTGTGGTCTACTATTCTCATTTAACATTCTTAAATTTACATCGTCTAGGAGATTTAAATGGTAGGAGAGAGGATGATAGAAGGAGATGGAGGAACATATAAAGTTAATGCAAATGTAGGCGTGTCTTATGATTTATATAACTGAATTATTATATAACAAAGTCTCTGGAATGTTGAGTTCAAATTCAGGTCTTGGTTATTTTTTTATTCCTTTTGTGACTTTTGAATTGTAAGACTGGGTAGCGCCGTCGCTGGTTAACTTCTAATCTTGTGTTCATTTATTTTTCTCACAAATTTGGCAAATATGGTACTTTTATTTGCAGATATAACCCTATCTGATGCAATCCAGTCTTAATATTTTTATGGTCTAGAAACAGTATAGGATCATGTAATGTTATAGGCCCATGCATGAGGTATAAGAACTTATAGTCCAGGTCACATTTAGAAATATTAACATAATATGTTGAGCTTAGGTAAATGGTTTTTACTTGCAGCCAGGCCCAGCTATTATATAATAAGGCGAGCCACTTGACTTTAAATATTCTCAAAATGCACCTACAAACACTTGTCGTAGAGTGCCTTTACATGCACTTAGGTTATATCCTAAAGGAATATTAACTTAAATTTGAACCAGAATTTGAATAAGCTTGTTACTACTGTGAAACTTTACAAACTTTTGGTCAAATATGATTTGTTTAACTCCCGCGTTGAAGTTGAATTGACTTTAGCTACGTTTACGTAACGACACGTGAGACGCAAGCGCAAATATCGCGAACTTTCCTCGAAAAAGACCGTCAGAACTTACCGCAAAACTAAGTTTGAACGATTTCACTTCAATACAAGATAAATTAGAAGAGGTTTTCGTGTAATTTATATTGTGTTTTATTATAAATTATCTCTTAAATGTTTTCTAAACATGTGCTAAATAGGGGTCACATAATTGAGCCGTGTAAAGACGTTTGGTCCGTGGGGACCGGGAGCTGATCTTATTTTCCTAAACTTATCAGAGCGCTTGCTCGATGCGACACGTGATCATAATGCTGACACATATTTGGTTCAACGAATAAGCATTGCAATCCAACGCGTAAATGCTGCCAGCATGCTGCATGCTGGGCACGCTGCCCACTAGTAGTGCCTGGACCGACTGCCAATAAGTTTTCAATGACCTTATGGTTGCGTAAAAGCTTTCGTTGTAGTAGCTGTAGAGCTGTATGTACATAGTTTGTAGTGTTTGATTTAGAAAGTAATCAATTCGTCAAAGGTGTTCATATATGGCAGTTAGCATTGTAGAAAGACATAAACTATAAAAGTCTTCTACGGAAACACACCATTATCAGCTTGGTGGCCGAATTTTTATACTACGTATACAAATACAAATACAAATATCGTTTATTTGACATATCAATGTGATACAAGTAAATTGTGAATCCATTGGCTCCAAACTAGTGTTTACTGTATTTCAGAGCCAATGGCTTCTCCCATAGAAATTATACATGTCATTATTATGCCAAAACCTAGAATATAAATGTCGGTAAATTTTAAAATA
Organism: Plagodis pulveraria; assembly: GCA_963890685.1. Classification (NCBI taxonomy): domain Eukaryota; kingdom Metazoa; phylum Arthropoda; class Insecta; order Lepidoptera; family Geometridae; genus Plagodis; species Plagodis pulveraria. The sequence goes on from OY982955.1 coordinate 35,478,369, forward strand.
TGTAAAAAAAATTACAATTTAATTTAAATAAAAAGTTCAGTAAAAACATATAAAAATCAAAAGTATATAAAACAAAAATATTAAAACAATTTTAGGTCAATTTATATTTGAATCCCGGATATGTACATTCAAATATCACCGTTGTGAATATAAACTTTGCTTTTTGAACGCACAACAAGCAAAGACAACAGTACTTTTAGTACAGCCCGTTAAGCCCGCTCAGCTGATATAATACTGGTCTTTGCTGCAGAGCCCCATGCACAAATGCAGTACCTAATCATACATTCACATAGAGCTTTATATGTTTGTATGATTAATTAAGTATCAGCTACTGTTCTCAGTGTTTTAAAAATGTATATAAGTTTTCTTATCCTGGATATTAGATCTTTATGTGAGTGGCCCAATTAAGATGACTGTCTATGTGAACCCCTAAATACTTAATGGCATCTACTCTAGTCAGTTCTGAACATGTGCAGTGAGCTGGTTGCTGGATGCCGCGGTTGCAGGGAAAGGTATGCATTTTAACACTTATATTAAATTTAGGGGCTCCTGATTTATTAATGCTGTAGCAAATATATTGCGTTTTGCTCGCATTTAAAGACAACGCAGTACAACGTATAAGCAAATCAGGAGAATTTCCACGAACTGCTTTACCATTGACAAGATTCGGACCATGAACCTCTGAGTAATAATCCAAAGTCCACTAATATAGAAATATAAAAATTGTATGAAGTAATATCGTAAAATTGATTCATTGCTCATCGCTTAAAATAAAGTAATTGCCTTCTGTCAATTATCTGCCTATTGCCACCAACGAAAAAATCATTTATTATTTTGTTAATAATCTTATTAAGAAAATAATAATTTGTCAAGTTCTATAAAACCATTGTAAGTTCACTTAAGTACCTCTTGTTTGCAAACAGTTAAAGTATCGGCGGCAACCTGCTCCCCACGTTTTACGGAAAGGAGTGACAACTCTAGGGTTAAAATCACCACAAGAACTTTCAATCGCTTTAGAAACCTCCTTGGTGTACCCGTGGCTGTGATTGGCGAACGCGGTTACAAAGGCAAAGATGAACATAGATTTGCTCAGTACAAGCGTTCGGCAAATTTGATTTGTGGCTGCGCTGCCCGCCCGAGAAGTAACTGTAAATTTTATTATGAAAGTCTGGCTCCAAGGGTAGAAGGGGGTGGAAGGCGGAAAGTCACCCCTTCACACCCGACTGTGCAAACGGGTAATGTTTTATAGCTTATTTTCGCGCTACAGTTGATTTGACTGCGTGTGAAGTAGGTTTACGACTGTGTAAGAAATAGATTTTTATTTATATTTTAGTGCACACAGACGCACTGCCCGAGTGATATTGAACTATTGTAAGCCGTTATTTCTTTCCAGTCGTATCACTCAAATGCGGTACAATATTCCTTTTCTAACAAAACAAAGAACATCACTAGAATATACACTCAATACACAACTCAAGGAATTATTTACTTTTGGTCCTGGTTTTATGGCGAGCCACCTGCTTGACGCGAATGTTTCTTAGAAATAGTCTCATTACTAGAGTCATGCTATCTTATGAGTAATTGCTCAGCAGTTTTGAAGCCCTCGTAGCGAAGTTTACTTAGCTGTTCTTAACCAATCAGCAAAGTTAAGCAATGTCGCACGCGGTCATGAGTTGGATGGGTGACCGCTAGTGACATTACTACTGAACGCTTCCGTGCTTCGGAGGGCACGTTAAGCCGTCGGTCCCGGTTGTTGTCTAAGGATGGCAATCGTTATAGCATTGTGGTAGGGCATTTTGCAAATCCCCGCCTGGCTAGCTACCACCCTCAAGTAGAAAACCTGTCGCCAAGCACAACAGTCTCTTAATATATATCATACCTTGAAGCGAATTACATCCTCAGGGACCATCAATACGGATCCTGCCGAAAACGGTCTACTGGGGATCTTCTTGCGTATGTCATTCACATCTGGAGCTGGCTCATAAATTGAGTCCAAGGCTAAATTAGCTGCGAAAAAGTTGGGAGCCCTAGGGAAGGTTAGGCGGTATTTCACATCAAGGCAGCTTCTTACCTGTACCAAGCACAAGTCCGGTCATGTGTGAAGTACTGCGGCCATCTCTGGGACGACTCAACCAAACACCGGCTCGAAACCTTGGACTCCATTGAAAGACGTGCAAAAAACCTCATTGACTGCGATGATTTGGTGAAGAGACTGACCAGACTCCAAAGCCTTAAACCTCGTTGCAAAGTTGCCAGTCTTTCAATGTTCTACAGGATACATTTCGGAGAGTGTGCGATGGAGTTGCATAACTTAATTCCTGCATCTCCTTTCCACTACCGGACTACAAGACGTACGGAAACACGGCATCCGTATATGGTTGATATTATAATAAGAACAGCGAAGGAATGGAATACCCTCCCAGCGTCTTTTCTCCCCGATAGGTACAATCTGGAGTCTCCAAGTATAGAGTGAATAAGTATCTTCTAGGCAAGCATGCTCTACCGTATTTTTTTTCTTTTAATCAATAACGACCCGATGTTTATCTCAATAGGGATATATACAATTCTAGTAGATAAACTACAAACACCAAAGTCATAATTTAATCCTTTAGTGTTTGTAGTTTATCACATTTTGAGAAATTATGTGCCGAACTCCATATCAACTGTCAAGTTGCCGTTAATGGAAAAACGAAACGCAGCTCGTCTGTTGTGATTTTTATAAGGTTGTTGATAGTCGCCGCAAAAATTAATCTTCCTACGTTGTACTAAGGTTTTTTATAGATCAAATCACTGCACGGTAGTTGTACAACACACACAATTCGATTACATAAGAACAGTTTACGATTAGACTAGAGATTAATGGGTTTTCGTCCTGGATATGTCATTTTATTAGTAAAGTAGTAGAATAAGAACAGATAAGAAACGTCTAGTCTATGGCCATCTAGCTACTATCAGCACTATTGCAGTCGCTGTGCTTGTATTATGAAGAACAAGGTAGCACGATTAATAAGAGATTCGGTAACATCAAATCATACGAAAAATATAAAGATAGTGAATAGATTCAGGCTTACATTGAGGAAATCCATATTAAATATTAACAAATAATTTATGAATACATTAAAATAATGTTTTAGTCAATCAATTTCTCGATCGTGCGCTCAAACCTGAGAATACTTCGTGTAGAAAAGAAACGCGACGAAAATTCGTCCGGTTTGGATGCGTGGCGTTTGTGACGTCACCTCGGCTAAACAGGAAAGATAGGCTAAATTGTAACTATATTTTTTTTAAGTGCTTTACTAAAACATGTATTTATTTTTTTCTTTAAATATTTTTAAATATTTGTAATTAATGAAAAATATTTATTTAAAAACCAAAACAAGAGAGGAGCATTATTTCAAACATTAAATAACTCAAGATAATTCATCAATTCTGGCGTTAGTTTACAGCAATACTAAACTAAAAATAACAAAAAATAGGGAAAATATTGCATTATTATGCATTTTTTTTTATATGAACAACTTAGGTGTGTAGTGACGTTTCTGCTTTTTTAGATGTGATTAAAAAACGATGGGAAATCCTTACCATGCTGATTTTATAACTTTCTTATCTTCTATTTTAAGCATATACAGAACAGAGTAATGTATACAGCAATGTTACTGGCTTCACATAATAATACCGTATTTTTTCTTCACGACCGTCTTCGTTAAACCGGGTTATTAAACCCTTGTTTTTGCAGAGAAAAATAACGCAAAGGCGTAAAACAAGATTTTCTTAAGCTTTACTTATAAAAGCCTCGAATATACAAGAAAATGTACAAAATGAGGCTTTCGCGCGAATATTCTCGAAATACTGCTTGCTTTTATGAAAGCTAAGTGCTTCAGCTTAGAGCATTATTACCTGACACGATATCGCTGACTCGGAAAAAACAATTTTTCGAAATAATCGGAGGCGAGCTTGTCAAAAAAGATACCCACCTAGAATAGTGTTAAATTCTCGACCACAGACTATATTATTAACAAGAAAATAGCAAAACAAGACCACGCGTAACTGAAATGTGGTCTTATTGACTTCAATGTGTAATTCAAAACTGAAGCATGACATACAATAAAAAGTCAGTGGAATTGAGCACTTTATGTGAGTTCGTCGGGAGAAGTGCACTGCCACCATACCTATATCTGCCTGCAAGCAACATGTTCACATCCCTGTGTTCTGGTTTGAAGGGTATGGGTGCCGGTGAAATCACAGGCACGTGTAACATCACAACTTTATGTCTCAGGGTGATGGGCGCAGTGTAGTTCGCCACTTGTTGTAGTAACTGCATCTGTTAGAGCAAAGGCTTCCGCTTAACACCATGTAGAAATCGTGCTTTTTAGGGTTCCGTACCCAAAGGGTAAAAAGGGGACCCTATTACTGAGACTTCGCTGTCCGTCCGTCTGTCACCAAGCTGTATCTCAAGAACGGTGATAGCTAGACAGTTGAAATTTTCACAGATGATGTATTTCTATTGCTTCTATAACAACAAATACTATAAATAAAATAAAACAAATATTTAAGGGGGCTCCCATACAACAAACTTGCTTTTTTTTACCGTTTCTTGCTCGATACTAATAACGGTGACTGGTAGACTTACCTATTGACCGAATATTTAGTTTTATATCTTTAACTATTCACAGAATATTTAGTTTTATTTTCTCATTAAATATAATTAATTAAAATAATATAAAATAAATTATTATGAGGTCTCCCACAATAAAAGAGATTTTTGCCGTTTATTTGCTTAAAATTATATAATGGTACGGAACCCTTCGTGCGCGAGTCCCGCTCGAATTCGGCATGTTTTTATCATCACGTTAGAATAAAAAAAAATTTTTTGGAAGATGCCAACTGATCTCAGGGAATGTGTTTCGGGATATTAGTTCCTGATAGCTTGAGACTTGTTTGGATTTTCATTCACCTTATTTGCCACAATTTTACCTGATAACAACATTAATATTCAACCGGGGATCAAACGTGAATCTCAAGATTCCGAAGCAAAATTTCACGCCACTTGGCCGACGACGGGACAATCTACATCATATTGCTCTAATATAAATATAAAAAATATAGAATACAGTTAAAGTACGAACCATTAGATATAACTTTAGCACTCACTCACTTAGTGCTCGGTGATCTAATCGACTTTCACGGACCCTACCCTACACCCGGCAAGTTTTCTTACTCGGAACCCCGCCACAGATTAACAGTAGTACCTCCCTATGGAAATATTAGGTCCTTACATATGAAATTGGCGTTTTGTATGGGAGGAACAAAAAGTCGAATATTTTTTAATATAATATATTTAATTAATCAAAGTATGAACCATTATTTTCTATGCACTTTTGCCATCTCATAGGTAGTTCATTGATCCCTTTACTAAAAAAACCAGTCGGACGGGAATCAATAAAATCTTTGAAGGCGATTTGGACTGCCCCATCGGAGTTGAATTTTTTCCCTTGCAAGAAGTTATCCAAATTTCGAAAAAAATGGTAATCTGTTGGAGCAAGGTCCGAGGAGTACGGAGGATGTCTTAGACTTTCCAATTGAAGCTCTTCTAATTTAGTAGCCGTCTGTAGCGCAGTGTGTGGTCTAGCGTTGTCGTGAAGCAGCAGTGGCGTGGAGCGATTGACCAGCCTAGGTTGTTTAGCCGCTAGCTTTTCCATCATGGTTTGCAATTCCTGACAATAGACATCAGCCGTAATAGTCTGGCCAGATTTGAAAAAACTGTAATGAACAATACCGGCACTAGTCCACCAAACGCTTACAAGTAACTTTTTTGGGGTTAATTTTCGCTTGGGGCAGGATTTGGCTGGCTGGCCAGGATCTAACCATTGCGCTGAGCGCTTCCGATTATCGTAAAGAACCCATTTTTCATCACAGGTAATGATTCCGTTTAAAATACCTTCATTATTGTGCCGGTTTAGTAATGTAACGCAGCAGTCGACGCGCGTTTGCCGGTTTGTTTCAGTCAATTCGTGAGGTACCCACCTTTCAAGCTTTTTAATCTTCCCAATTTGCTTCAAGTGAATTAAAACAGTTTTATCACTAACATCGCAGCCTGCAGCTAACTCGGACGTGGTTTGCGATGGATCCGCTTCCACAATAGCCTTCAACTCTTCATTATCAACTTGAGTCTCAGGCCGTCCACGGGGCTTGTTCTGCAGGTCGAAATTTCCAGAACGAAAACGTTGGAACCAAAAACGAACTGTGTTTTCTTTTGCAACACGACCGCCATACACATCATTAACCCTTCGAGTTGTTTCCGCAGCACTAGTGCCACGGCGGAACTCGTATTCGTAAATAATGCGATATTTAAGGTTTTCCATTTTGTAAAATGAGTGACGCAAACAGAAAAAAACAGAAGAAATAAAACAAATGAATGACGATCATCGAAGCACAAATACATGAGTCTATAGCTGTACAAATTTGAATTTGGAATTCCTTACCAAAGAGGAGAAATTCGTGATTAAAGTGGCCAGTACGAAAAACGCCAATTTCATATGTAAGGACCTAATATTTACCACAATTTCTTTAATGTTTTTGTGCAGAAACATGCACGAGGGCCACCTGATGTTAAGCGATATCCTCTGCCTATAACAGATGCATTTCATCACAAGTGACGAACTGCACTGCGCCCATCACCTTGAGACATACTTGTTAAGTCTCATTTTGCCTGTAATTTCACTGGCTCTCAAAGACTGCTGCCGCAACACACCGTTAGGTGCTTGGCGAGAGATTTTCTACTTGAGGGTGGTCGCTAGCCAGACGGACATTAGCAAAATGCCCTTCCACCATGCGGTGAAGCTCAAGCCCGTGGCGAGATTCGAACCATGGACCTGCTGCGCGGGAATCCATAGCCAATGCTACTGAGCCATCGCTGCTTTAAAACATCATCTTCCTACTCTCGCCTCAGTAACGTAAGGTATGTATATTAACTCAAAATACAGAAGAAATCAAGGAAATCTTTTTGACATACTTTTTATCTCAATAGCTGCCCGCCCCGGCTTCGCTAGGGTATTTAACAAAAAATATAAATTTAAACACTTAAAAAAAAGTCCCCACCGCCAATTTGAGCTCCACCGCATGGTAGCAGGCAATTTCGCAAATGCTCGTCTGCCACTATCAAGTAGACAATCTGTCACCAAGCACCTAACACTCTGTTTCGGCAGCAGTCCTTGAGGGACATAAAATAAAAATACTGGCATATGAGACTTAACAACTTTATGTCTCAGAGTGATAGACGCAGTGCAGCTCGCCACATATGACTAAATGCATCTGTGACATGCAGAGGTTACACAAAACACGGTCGGTTTGTTCGATGTCCGTATTAAAGTCAGGTCTGATTCTAATGTGAGGACTTATAAGGATCTTAATGACGGAGGCGTTTGTTCAACGGTGTACGTCAACCGGCTGTTGATTATCGTATGAAGTCTTTGTAATACTGCAAACGGAGAGTATTATGGCAATAATTCCAACATAAAGGGTTCCCTTATATAGGTATACCCTTACTGCTCGTAACTACTCGCATCTTGTATCTTCCAAAGTAAAGTTTACCCAAGTTTCTTGTACCCAACTTCACCCTCACTTTTGTTTACCCTCGAGTTAAACGGAAATGAACCGATATGCGTTATAACGGAAAACATGTGTACTCGTTATAAGTAACGGTTATTGGGATACTCGAAATGTTTAGGATTAAGTTGGGGTGTGTTGTTTAATTAAATTAGATAAAGGAGTAAACTTTGGCACGTTTTATGACTTGTTTTGTTTTCTATGAGGACTGCATCTCCAGGTTTTCTTTAAAAACTAGCCTCTGCCCTCTGTCGCACCTGTTTGTAGCAATTTGATTGCTTCGTGGATTAGGGTTCTTCGTTGCCTGGGTTGAACAGTTATTAGGTTTTTCGAACACAAACATTTTCATGAGTAATCTGACCCTGACGTACACGGTAAATGGCAATAAACTGGCTCTTTTTGTGTCAAAAAACGCAAAAGGAGGTTGGAGGATTATGGTAGCAGGGTGGAACTAGGTATTGGAATTCGCTACTACCTGCCAGAATATAATTTTCGGTTCTTGGTGACAGATTATCTGCTCGAAGGTGGTGACCAATCAGGCAAGTAAGCAAAACATTTAAGAAAGCTGTGAAGACCCAGCCCGCCAATGGCGGCGTGGACATCATGAGTACTAAAGTTTTTAAAAATATTGTAGTGATAGGCTAGCCTTTGACCATTATTTAACCTGATAGTAAGTGATAATTCAGTCTAAGGTAATGATCAGACTGACCTAGAATTGCTGGCCGTGTTTGAAGACAGATTTTGTGTTTAAGGGTGGTAGATAGCCAGGCGGCCATTCTCTAAATTCACCGCCCCCCTGCTGTAATTACTGACATGACGACAACTGGGACTAACCGCTTAACGTGGTCTCCAAAACATAGAAGTACTCAGTAGTAAATGCCACTAGCGGTCACCCATCGAAATAATGACCGCAGCAGACGTGCTTAACCTAGTTAATCCGATAAAATTTACCAGCAAGATCCGCGCTACCACCACTCATAGCGTTTCAAGCGCTTTATCTCTAAAATTCTGTTTTAGCCACCACGATATAAACACGCCACGCCTAACGGTGATCCAGCTTTCAGTTGTCCCCAGAGAGCTTGCCTCCTTTTATTTCTGATGTTTCCTATTTAAGCCGTCATAAATTCGTAATTAGTCAATCAGGGCTCGGATCAATTTAGCGGACAAATTACTTACTAACAAAATGAAATTTGAATTTCATCGTCACCCCTAAGCCTCGTTTAGAGTAAAAGCGCGACACATTAAGCGGATGCGGATATAGTGTGAATTGGGGTAGCGAGAGCGATTAAAGAAAGAAGATTTCGAAGCAGTGATGGCTCAGTGGCATTGGCTATGGACTGCCACGCTGCAGGTCCATGGTTCGAATCCCGCCCAGAGCTTGAGCTTCACCGCATGGTGGAAGGGCATTTTGCGAATGCCCGCCTGGCTTGCGACCACCCTCAAGTAGAAAATCTCTCGCCAAGCACCTAACGGTGTGTTCCGGCAGCAGTCCTTAAGAGCCAGTGAAATAACAGGCAAAATGAGACTTAACAGGTATGTCTCAAGGTGATGGGCGCAGTGCAGTTCGTCACTTGTGATGAAATGCATCTGTTATAGGCAGAGGATACCACTTAACATCAGGTGGGCCTCGCGCTTGTTCCTTCACAATAACATAAAAAAAAAAAAAAAAAAAATATCATTGCTGTTGTAAAAATTTGGAGCTATGGGAAAAAAATACTTTTTCAATGGAGTCATAACATCTTCACCAATATTTTCCCCTTCCTACTGTTTCATTCACACTTGCCAAGACACTCACGCTTACTTTGTCCTTATCCTTTGTCCATTCTTTCTACCATCCAAACCATCTCAGGATAAATTGTCGACTAATGTCACTAAATCCTCAGTTACTCAGAATAGCAACTCTAGCAGGCTGTTCTTTACTATGATTTTTAAGTCACACCACGAACCTTCTCAAAAGTCTATTTTAAAATGCTTGTATTTGAGTTTAATCGTTCATCCGGGGAACTCTGGAGGGTGCGATTCTAACTGCACTTTTTTCACACGGTTTCAATTGAAATGGGTTTCATCCAGTGTAAATCATGGAGTGGGGGGAGGGCGAAAAAGGAAATTTACCAGAAAGTAGGCAGCTATGCCTTTTGAAGATCTGCCATCTTACACTGTGATATCCAATACAAGCGTATTACCAAGCTTTTGTGGCAAGCCCCACTCCTCACTATACCACTATACGTTTTGCCTCAATAGGAAACATTTTTTTTTATATTATAACTGCATCACGATGGGGGATCAGGTTATATTGTGTTCCTACGGAAATTTCCTGTGCAGTAAGTAATTTTTGTAGGCCTTACTTAAATTGTAACATGCAGTAAAATTATTGCCTACATAGTAAGCCTGTAACTCATACCATAAATGTTGTCCCTTTAACTTTCAAGACAAGAAAGACAACATACTTCCGGTCACAAAATACGCAAATTAGGGAAATTATTAATGAAATTTAATTGTTATCATTATCTATGATGCCTGTCTATTACAGTCGCAGTGTCACCTTCCTCAATCAGCTTGACAGTGCACTGTGCTTATCACTGCGCGACGTTAGTTCTTGTCTCGTTTGCCCAATTGCTACAGGTTCCCTTCAGGTCATAACACACTACCGATTTGGGACAGATTATCTGACACTAAGGTGGTAAGAGAACTACCACATGGTAATTGCGCAACTCAAACAGCGGTGTATCGCCGACGCCACACGACCCGCAGCCCGCGGTATCCGTCGCTCCTTCACCGAGAACACACACAAATCGGATTAGCCGTCGCGGTTCGCTACATATTGCACGTTTAACATTTAGCTCAGTTTTCAGTTGACCCTGACCCGCCCACGGCATGAAGCGGTAAAAATTCCACACCCACAACTCACGGCGGCATTTGAAACCGGTTCAAGGTTTTACTGCGGTCTATTTATTCAAAAGTTTTCTACAATTTGAAATATATATTTTGATATCTTCAAAGTGAAGTACACGCCGCGTATAGCCCAATAGGAAGAATTTTCGACGCGTTTTGATTCTGCACGAATACATCGAGAATTCTGGATTGTGTGCTCGAAGAGTCACAACCTCCTGATATTGCTTCAGGAGAAGCGCTTTTAGAAGTAATGATGGCCGAGCGGTTATGGCTATGGATTGCGATGCCGCAAGTTCATGGTTTGATGCCCACCGTAGGCTTGAGCTGCACCGCATGGTGGAAGGGCATTTTGCGAATGCTCATCTGGCTAACTGAAGTAGTAAATCTGTCGCCAAGCACCCAACAGTGTGTTTCGGCAGCAGTCCTTGAGAGCCAGTAAAATTACAGGCACATGAGACTCAACAACTGTATGTCTCAGGATGACGGGCGTAGTGCAATTCGTCATTTGTGACGAAATGCATCCGTTATAGGTTTATTTTTATCGACTATATATTGATTAGTCACGCCGTGACCACGATTACCGCAAAGTGTTTGATACGTAGGGACAAAAATAATGATAATTATACGGGATTTAAACAGTTTGAACTTGTTTAATTACTATCGGATACAGCACTTAAAATAGCTTTTCCTGTTTAGGTCTTTGTATAGACGACTATATCGATTATGTGTTCTATGCTATCAGTCTTTGACTACAATCTCACCTGATGGTTAGTGATGATGTGGTCGAAGATTGTTCAGGATTACCTTGAATTACTGGCTTTCAAGGACAGCTGCCGGAACACATTGTTAAGAGCTTGGTTAAAAAATTTCCGCTTGAAGGTCGAGCTAGTCATACGAGCACTAGTAAAATATCCCCTACCACCATTCTTATTCTATTTGGGAGCGATGTGTGCACCGACGTCCCGCTTGGGATGTTGTGTTCATTTCCCCCGCCAGCTTCTACCCAAGCCATCCCAACTCTACTTCACAACAGCCATGCCACAATGTACCATATATTAAATCTACTTGACTACCACCCGAAGACAACAAGGACGTCGGCTTAACTAGCTCTTCGAAGCACGGAAGCGCTCAGTAGTTAAAGACACTAACAGAAACCTATCAATATAAGCAATCCGTTACCGTACCGTAACCGTAGTTGTTCGGTTAAGCACAACTGGGCAAGCTCCACTACAAGCATTCAAAATTGCTGTTCTTATTTAGATCTTGAAATTGACAACTATTTGAATGATGTGCAGTTTTAAAAATATTGGCTATGCTAGACCTAGAATAAGTAAGTCTAGCGTAGTAGGCTTTAAGCATACGCCTTTCACTCGTCCCTTTCAATCGTTTTTTAGGGTTCAGTACCCAAAGGGTAAAAATGGGACCCTATTACTGAGACTTCGCTGTCCGTCCGTCCGTCCGTCTGTCACCAGGCTGTATCTCAAAAATGGTGATAGCTATACAGTTGAAATTTTCACAGATGAGTATTTCTATTGCCGCATTAACAACAAATACTAAAAATAAAATAAATATTTAAGTGGGGCTCCCATACAACAAACTTGCTTTTTTAACATTTCTTGCTCGATACTCATAACGGTGACAGGTAGACGCTTTTACTATTCACAGAATATTTAGGGTTATGTTCTCTTTAAATATAATAAATTAAAATAAAATAAATGATTAAGGGGCTCCCATACAATAAAAGAGGTTTTCGCCGTACCTACCCAGCTCAATCGGACACTGAAAAGTGTCTGTAACTTGCAAGATTTGGTTACAGATAATGGTACGGGACCCTTCGTGCGCGAGTCCCACCGTTTTTTATTTTATTTTTAGCATAGCTACTGGTATTTTCCCATCTGAAAAACAACAAAGTTATCCAGCTAGACATACAAGCAAATTATATTGACTTTTAATACTACAAATTCTATAATAAAATCACAATGAAAACTCCACTTTCATTCGCACTCGCTTCGCTCGGGTTTCAACGCAAGTAGGTACTCGCACCAAATTACAACTATGGAGCCTTGCATGACAAATAAATATTTCACTTTACTGTACTTGTCACCTTTTGTGCGCTAGATGCAGATGAATAATATACTTCTTTGTGATACCGACATCGCAGCCATGTGATTATATTGTGGAAGGACATTTTGCGGATGCCCGCCTGGCTAGCGACCACCCTCACGTAGAAAATCTGCCGCCAAGCACCTAACGGTGTGTTCCGGCAGCTGTCCTTGATAGCCAGTAATTCTAGGTAAAACCTGTTGACACCTTCGACCACATCATAAATTACCATCAGGTGAGATTCTGGTCACAGGCTTACCTATCAGCAATAAAACAATAAAATAAAATACTCCAATTTGGGGCTTAAATGAAAATACAGATTTTTTTTGTCATTCTCGCATACGTCACATCTTAATTCACCAATATCGTGCTGTTTCGATCTTTGATCGCCATTTTGAGGTTATAATCATGGATGGCTTTTGGTGTCGCACCCATCGCCTTCCTAACGAACCGTCCTATGTCGCAGATGACGAAGACTTCTTCGTCATCTGCGTCAAAGGACGGTAGTATGTGAAGGTTCCAGTATGCCGTGACACTGCAACGACTGCGTGCGGGACGCTCTCGTGCAGTTTCATGCTGCTCTTGGTCTTGATGGCGATGACCGACTCGTATGTAAGTCCTTGCGCTTCGTGTATGGTAAGGGTGCGTGATCCCTTTCCCTCTCCGTAGCCCTGACTTGTCAGGGTCTCCTTTTCTTCCTGGGTGTGATCCAGGAATAAGGTGTTGGGGAGGGATTTGGGGATTTTCACACCCTTGAGTTGTACCTTTCAAGCTTAAGGGACTTAATACAGGGAGCTATCAATATATATTCATACCGGTTCCGTGAACTGTATTCATTATATGCATCAGCATAATAATGACCAATGCTGCTTTCAGCATTTAGTGCTAAAGTATATTTCATTTGTTTTTTTTCACAAACCTTGTTCATTAAGTTCACATTATAAGATAAAACCACGCCATCTAGTTTTAAACGCCTCTGCAAGTTCAGTTTAACTTAGCAAGCACTCACTACTTAATTGTATGATTAGGAATAGTGATGTAGAATTATAATTTGCGGTTATTCTGTTATACACTGAAAGATATTTTGAAGCCGTGATGGCTCAGTGGCATTGGCTATGGACTGCCGCGCAGCAGGTTCATTGTTCGATTCCCGCCGCGGGTTTGAGCTGGAAGGGCATTTTGAATGCCCGCCTGGCTAGCCACCACCCTCAAGTAGAAAATCTGTCGCCAATCACCTAACAGTGTGTTCCGGCAGCAGTCCTAGAGAGCCAGTAAAATTACAGGCACATGAGACCTAAAAACTCACACACACACACACAGGTCTCAGTGTGACGGGCACAGTTTAATTCGTCATTGACGAAATGCGTCTGTTATAGGCAGAGGTTAGTCCACTTAACATCATGTGGGCTTCGGGCTTGTTCAGTCATAATAAAGTAAAAAATAAAATTGTATGCTACTTCCAGATTTTTCACAGAATCTATATTTCTATTTTTTCAATATCAATCAGAAAGAGTTCTATTAACAAGGCTTGCTTCCATAATTTTAGTGTGTTTTGGGAGGTAGATATAACTCTTTTTCAGCAGACATATCATAGAAATAATAAATTGTTATTTGTAAAGAAATATAGGTTTGAAAAACATTTCTTTTTTTTTTTACTTTTTATTAACTTTTTTTTCTAACGAATACTAAAATTGTTCTCATTTACACAGGCTATTTAATATTTTTTCAAATTTTCGTGCATTTCAGACGAAGCTATCATCGTACCCGACACGTGACAACGTATATGAACTTTAATTTTGTTTTGTTTTGCTTTCATACCAGTAACAAACTCCTAATTTAGCTTTGGGGCTGCTTAACACACACATACGTCTTTAACACACACACACGTCATAACAGCAGTACCAGTAACTATGTGGCAAACACAGCTAATTTATTCATACAGTCTGTGAGCTGAATCTGTATTCAATAGGGAGGGGAGTATAATCACTACGCTCCGATAATTCAGTGCCACATTCAACTTGCTCTCGGTTATTAATTATTATGATAATATCAGACTACGGCGTCTCAAGGGTTGATTACGTAATTTCCTAATAGAATCATGATAGTTAAAATGATAAGGAATGTAGCATTGTGACAAATTGTCTGACATTTAATCTGATTAAACCTATAGCAATGCTACATAATACTCTACGGCCTGCCTTAATTTTAGGCCTTAGGGCCAAACCCTAGGCGTTCATTAGACGGTAGGTTTGCTGTTCGTTTTGCCAAAGTCAAGGTGACTGACGTATATCTTATTGTCTAATGCATGATTGTTGGTTGCATGAAATTGTTTATCGAAAATCTGGTTATTTAGATTTTTACATCATGTAACGATCAGTATGTTTTGTGAACGTGTGATGGCATGTCTTCAATCTCTTGTCAGCCAATCGAAGTCGGACATGAATCTCACTGAAAAGAACGTCGGTTACTAGCACAACCAAACATCGTCGATCCCATTTAATGAGTTAGAGGCAGTGAAAGGTTTAATTTAAAAATATGTGGCACTCCTGATTAAAGATCCATGGTTCACAACACACAAATCAAATCAAACTAAAATTCTGAATACAAAAATAACTAAAATAAAATATAGTATAATCAGTGAATCTAAATCTAAGCAAGAGCTTGTATCTTGAAATACAGAGTGCGATTTGAAAAGGTTAACAAAACACACATCATTCACATATACATGCGTCCCATAGTCTTTACTTCTTTGGGACTTCTTATATCAGTCAATAAGTATATAATATTATGTACAAAGTTCATCATTAAAATCATCATAAGTTTAATGACAAATCTTTCACTCAACTACTCCTACTCGATTTTTTGCCAAACATCTAAATTACACCATACATCCAAAGCTGTTCAGGCATTTAAAACTTATACTGGATTAATGAAACTCACATAAATACCATTACCTAATAGGCCCATTACCCTCCTATTTCATAGTCGTGTAAAAATTATTACCATCTTATCGTTTATCTGTCCTTTCTACTAACCTGAGAATAAAGGCACAGTCAAATAAACAAACTATATACTAATATTACGATAATAAGAACATCATAAAGATTGACTTAATAGAATTCTACTCATATTTTTTTTTTAATAAAAGTGAGTGTTAAAATATCAGGAAAATTAAAAAAATGTACAAATAAATTACTAGAAAATTAAAATATAATAGAAGTATTTAAATTATAAAAAAAATAGACAAACTAGCCTCCAGAGCCAAGTGTGCTCTGAATCGAAAAAAAAAACATGTCTTTGAATTGATTAGGAATTATTTACACTATTATTTGAACTGAGTGTTAATCTTGTGGCAACAAGGTCATGTTCACATCTACAATCAGGTGAGGCATAAAAAAGGTCTATATAATGTGTTTCTGTTTCGGGAGCCTAAAGAATTGAGCTGCTAAGAGCACTGTATTGCTGAAAAGGGATTCATTTTTAAATATAAATAGGCTTGATTCTAAAAAATAAAGTGAGGTAAGAGTAAATATTTTATTATTTCTAAAAAGCGGTCTACAGGAATCCATTGCTTGTATGCCGTAAATAGCTCTTAGACAGCGTTTTTCAATCACAAAATGTTGCTCAATGTCTGTTCACTTCCCACAAATTACAATACCGTAGCAAAATTGAGTTGACATACCCGTAGTAAGCTGTGGCCGAAACTTTTTTAGACACAGTCTCTGCAATCCGTCTTAATGGATAAACGAAGCTATTTAGTTTTGAGCATAGTTTCGCAACATGTTGTTTCCAAGTAGCTGCAGTAAATAGTCAATTTGTTTGTAACTCTTGAAGCGCTCGTAGCGAAGTTTGCTTAACCGTACTTAACCGTCAGCAAAGTTAAACAACGTCCGCTGCAGTCATGAGTTGGATGGGTGACCGCTAATGACATTACTGCTGAGCACTGCCGTTCTTCGGAGGGCACGTTCAGCCGTCGGTCCCGTTGTTGTCTTAGGACCTGTTTCAGAATGTTCGAGTAAGTTACGGTTATAATACCCAGAACATAAAATAACTGCATGATAAAAATTACAGTTAACATGCAGCGCGTTTCAAGCTTTAACCGATGGATAGGCTAAATCGATGACTGTGAAACTCAAAGATAGTGTTTTATTTATAAAATATGTTCTGGGTAGTATAACTGGAACTTACTCGAACATTCTGAAGCAGGCCCTTAGAATGGCAATCAATATAGCATGGTGGTAGGGCATTTTCAAGTACTTGTTAATTAAAAATCCTGGCACTGGGTTCTCTGCGTGTTCATACACGACTGTTGGTGCGCGCAACCGCCAACGACGTCCGTAACCGTCGTCAACGTAGGCAGAAAGCAAGCCTTAGAGTCGCAAGAAGCCGATGGATATAAATGGATAATTGCAGTGCGTTGTGGTGTTCTATGGGGAAGGCTTTTATTGAACTTTGGACGTCTTTTGGCAGATGATGATGAATCGATTATAAAGGTTTAAAGCAGAGACCATGACATTCTAAAACGCTGTTAGCCTCTTGATCAATGATTTTATTTAATTTTTTTTAAAATGACTTATTATTCTAATTCAGCTTGGACACTATGTTTTTGACACAGACATTTTCAATAACGTTCCCGAGTCTGGAACTCTCTTCAAGAGATGTCAATAAGTCCTTATTACACGTTATTAAAATTATGTTCATTGTATCCTTTGAGGATTAATGGGCGTGATGATATATTAAATAGTTGATTGATTCAAGGATTTTGTGATAATTACGCAAACAATTCCAGCTCGGGCTTAAGGCAGACACTAGCCTAACGATGTGACATCAAAAGCACCTTATAATCAAGGGGGACAATAATCAAGAAGTTTCCTTGTACGCAAGGAATCATCAGGAGGAAAAACGCGTCGTAACCGACGCGTTTTTCCTCCTGATGATTTTACGACCACTGCAATAGATAGTACCTACCACAATTGTCACGTCGTTGTTCACTATACTGAGCACTGTTTAATTTTTTTCATGACGTTTTTTTAACGTTTGTCATAGATCATATATACGATAAGTCTTTTCTTATCTGTGTATGTGATATTCAACATTAAATGAAAAAATACTGGAAGGTGGGCAGCAGCACCTTCCGTCCGCTTCTACACGAAGCTTCCTCAGGAGGTCTTGACTCATCACGCGCACTATTCGTGCGGAATCAGGCGGAATTATCACTAGATATATATATAAAAATCTAAACGTTTTTATAAAATATTAATTTAATGTTTTCTTAAGACATTTTTAATATATTTGTCGTGTTGTTATTATTAAATATGGATTTCGGCAAAGTAAAAACCGAGTATATTATCCATTAACAAAAAAAACTGAACATGTTACAATAGTTGTATTAAAATGCACTAGAACATTAATTACCAAATGCCTCGTCAGAGGTTCTTCTATGGTGAAAACGTCACTTTAGAAACTTGAAGTCTTGAGTTCGATACTTACAAAACTCTAAAGTACTTGTGATTGTCCGTAAAATCATGATAGTGTAGTAATAGTAACATATATCTTGTCGAAGTAATTACGTTTAAGGGGCATCACTGTAGAGAAAGATGTTATATTTCGTCTCCACTTCTCGCGTTTTTAGTTCGCGCCATGTACCCCATGGCGCCATGTTCGCAAGTCAATGGCAATATTTTATTTTATTAGAAATTTAGAGCGCTCTCTAGTAGAACTAGTAGAAACTATCTTGTCACACACGAATGATATATGAATGAATGAATAAAGCGCCATCTAGCACGCATATATGATACCAACACATTAGTAGGCTCATGAATTGTTTTAAAGTTGTCAATGTAAGGTGGCACAGTTAATAAATATACCATACCGTAGAACAAGTTTAATCTTGATGAATACCAGCTTTTTCTTGCATGTTTTTGTGTATGCAAATTTTCAACTGCCCGATTTTTTTGAACTAATTGCTTTGATGTAAGGCGTAACCCATTACAAAAAAGATTGTTTATTTATTACAAAAACAAGTATATAGTGTAAAATTTGCGCTGAAAATAATGAATAAGCTTTTGTACCCCATGATCAAAAGACAGATAGCGGGTATACTATTAGGTATTATTATCAAGTAGCTTGGTTTTTAAACAAGATTTTATTTTGTTTAAAAACTAAGTATAAGTCATACGACTTGCTCGTGTCATTACTACAAGTCCTATTAAGGTCACATAAACAAAAAATCACATGGAGAAGGTAGTAAGTACAGTTATTGTTTCAATTTGTTAATAATAATTCATACATTTCGTGAATGCTGTTGCGTAGATGGGTGGCACAACAAAACTTTTAAGAAAATAATATCTTTATTCAGATTACCCACTTAGGAAGATAGGTATTTTGTTTATAAATTTTACCATTAAATATTATTTGTACCCGTACGTAAATATTACTATTTGTACTACTATTCGTACGTATTACCACAATATTATATATCGATAGTAAAACTGTGGTATAACTTAATGTTGTCTTAGGTATTCGCGATTGTTACACATAGTAATTAAACCACTTTAAACGGTTTAAATCGCGTATATTTATCATTATTTTGTCCCGACGTTTTAAACACTTTGCAGTAATCGTGGTCTCGGGTAACTAAAAAAAATTGATAAATATACGCGATTGAAACCGTTTAAAGTTGTTTAATTACTATGTGGTATAACTGTATTGGTAGTACTAAGATACTATCTTATTCATATATCATCATATACGAGTACGTAGAAAGAAGTAAATATACTTATACTATATATACTTATTACTTAAAGCCAAGTAAAAAAAGGCAGTGCAATGCATACCTTTTATTTTAGCTGATTTTTACGTGCGCTCCGTAACCACCGGGCAAAACGGAGCACTTATCTGTCATCTGTCTATCCGTCCGTTTTAATGTCAAACAAATCTTGCGCTCGTAAACGGGATATAGGTGACAAAGCGCTCGTAGCGTGGCTGGCTTAGACATTCTTTACAGATCAACTAAGTAATTTAACGTCAGCTGCGTCATGACTTGGATGGGTGACCGCTAGTGGCATTACAACTAAGCGCTTCCGTACATCAAATGGCACATAAAACCATTGATCTCGGTTGTTGTCTTAGGATTGCAGTCGTTATAGAAAGGTGGTAGGGCAATGCCTGCACGGCTAGCTTCCACCTTCTGTCACCAAGAGCCAAGCAGTGTGTTCCGGCAGCACTCCTTAACCCTAGTGATACTATATCCTAACATACCCTAGATATAATCCTAGTGTTCATATGATGGGTTGCTTTTCTGGGCTATAATTACTATGAAATTATGAATACTTATTTAAATAACTTTTTATGTTTGATAGTTTGTGTGTGTTCCATTATTTGTGGAAAGAAGAGTCTGTGTTTACTGCATGACAGCTTTGTATGGTACCGTAAGACCTACTGTTACTGTTACGCTGTGGCCTCAAAATATTTTTTATTCCATCAGCATGTTCATATTTATGAAAAGTCTTTCGTTTGTTCTAGTGCCCATCCAGGGTAAGAAATATAATTTTCCTAGATCTACGAAAAAATATGGTAGGTAGATACTTAAGATTTACATACATTACGTATTACTTACTATATTCAGCATACTAAACTTTTTGAGTGAATAATAGGAAAAAAAATGGAATCTAGGTAATAAAATTACAAGCAGAATGCATAAAGCATATTGTAAATAAACTTAGAAGTAAATACGTATCCATTTATACCAATAAATAAAAAAAATATAAAAATAAATTTTGCTTAGGATATGAACCTTGATCCTACAGTTTTCTGGTCCGACCTTAGAAGAAATGAGCTACTCAAACAATGTTTAATCGATGAAAATGACAGACCTATGTAACATTTGTGATTGTGTTTCCTGGATCAAAATGTGGCAACGTAAAAACTAAAGAGTTGTCAACGTAGGTTAACTACGAAATCAAGGTAAAAATGTACAAGATTTACATTAAAGAATTGAAAAGTCGTTAGATAACTAAATTATATGTAAATACTTATAAAATTTTCATTAAAAAAAATAGTAGACAAAAAGTGAATGCGTCAGATTCGAACTCCGCTCTTCCAGATTCTGGTCTGACCTCTCTAAGATTGCGCCACTTAGACATAGCGGTTGGAGTCGAAAATAAGAGATATTTACAGACTTTTGTGCCATACTGTCAGAAGAATTTGTAAATTTATGTAAAAGTTCATATTATGAAAAATTCAGAATAACGCTCATAATGACTTTAGGTAGCTCAAGTACTTCCTACGTCTTATAAAATCTTACATGTTTATTTTATTGTGATAGTGTCTCAGTAATATGATGAATTAATTAAAATTAGAAAATTACATTCATGACAGTAAACATAAATGGAGGAAAAAGTATAGATGCCTGCCTTATTATGTCCACGATGCGTTTTTGGCGATTTGTATAAACCTTTTTTGTACCTACAAAGCGTTTATTTGTATGTTTAACCATATTTTTATATAATCGAGATCGCTGAGAAAAGCGACATAGGTCCAACGCTCAACGCGGCTGGCCGCGGTTTGAACGATAATGATAGCGCTATACGTGGATCGCTGGAGAAAATAGTGCGGCATGATATTAACGCTTCTCGGAATGAAACGGCGTATGCGACATTTTAGAAACAGACTTATTACACATTAACCATGCTTTTTTTGTAAAAAATTAAATAACAAACTTTATTGCACTTAAAAATTCAATATTTTAGAACATAAATCATATCTTAATACAATAAAATCTAGCGGAAAAAGTAGAAAACCTTTATTTTCAGAGGGGTTTTTGTCAATTTTTTGTATCGAGCCAATTATTAGGAAACATGTTTTAAGATCTATGAGCACATTACCTATATCCTTGAGTATTGTGTATATAAATTGCAGTACCATGCGGTATCTGGTTTATGAGATTTTCGACATATTGTTAGCATTATTTCTTATATACTGGGCCTTAATACGTAAAAGAACCTCATAAACATACCTGGCAATTGTATTCCAATAAACATTGTGCGTAATTCTTTGACATATTTTCGGTACACGTTAACCTTATTAATATTTGCTCTTTTTGTGATCAATGAATTAAATTATGTAGTTGCTAAAACACATATCACATAAGATATAAAATTTTTTGTTTTGACATAATTTATTCAGATGGCAAGCAGAGGTGTAATTTTTTTTTAATAATTGTTGTTTTATCCATATATTTTGTTTAAATTTCTTAACACTTTAGAAACAATTGACAAAAGCCAGTGACTCAAAGATCTATTAAATTAGTTACCACCCAATATTTCTAGTCGTAAGTTAAACAGTTATAAATTGATAAACACATATTGTTTATATGTTTTTTCATTAGGTCCTTTCTGGCACGAGGTTCATATAATAGGTTGAAAAAAACTTTCCTCTTTTTAGACGTGAAAAAAAATCACACCGGTTTTTGAAAAAAACTGGGTATTATTTAGTGGAAATACTAATGTATTCTATGTAGATAGATAGTAAAGGAAGTATGTTGCATGCCATAAGTAGAGGTTGACTGCTGTCTAAAAATCAAGCTCTATTTATTACCCTAACACATAGTTTTTGAATCATAAATGCTCTATCTATGTCAACTGAGTTGTCCTACAATATCAAAGGATCGAAAGTATTGAGTTATTAAAGTATAATTATAGTTTATTAAGGTAATAACCTGTACGATTAAGACATAGTAGTCGCTCCATTAATATTAATAGTAATACAACAGCTTATAACGACTAAACGAAAGCAACTTACCGACTAACATCCCTAAAAGTAGCACCAGCATTGTTATGTCACTTCACTATCACATCATTCATCAACTCCAGCACGATTCATTCACATTTTCAACATCACACGCGTGCTTACGTGACGAAAGGTCCAAGAGGATCGCGTCGTGCGTCTGCCCCGGTGGCTGGCTCGCGACTGAAGGCAAATGTCACGAGATAAGATACGTCCCGGGCCTGCGTTCGTATTTCAAACGGCGTTTATTTTAATTTCTTTTTTTAATTAAGCAGCGACGGACACGTAGATATGAAAGGATTTGGCCCCACGTTGGGCGCCAGTTTTATGAAAGATTGATCAAAAGATTTGATTTGAAATAGTGTTAGATTAGAAAGCGTTTTATTAATATTCAGTAAAGATATTTCATTTTAGAGTGTTACCAAAGTCAGAAATATATTTTACTACATTTTATTTCTGGATGGTTAAATTGCTTTTTCTCGAAGTTTCGAAACGCTTTATCCTCAAAACACTAATTGCTTCACAGGGTCTTTAAGTTAGCTTTCTCATGTTTATTTATCACGCTCCTTTGGGAACTATTCAATAAACCCGGATAGGTAAATACTTTGGTAAGAGGAAATTACATGTTACTAGCTCCCACCTGCGGCTTTGCTCGTGCATATAATGGTTATATTACACTTTTTAGGTATGTACTCAGAAAAGGGGGTAAAATTTTAATATTTTGAACAATTTAAATTCCAAACATCATCAAAATCAGCCCATTTAAGGGTTAATCTTTATAAACACACTTAGATAAGTTACAATTACATATACATACAATAACAGCTATAGCGTGTTTGGTGTTAATACAATTAGTTCTATTTTAATTTTGATATAATCATTAGAGTTATTAATTTTTTACTTTAACTTGGTTGTTTAAATATATTTGCTTACCCAGGGCATATTCAGGGCTCTCGGAGATCTATGTTCGGACTTGATTATGAAGATGATGATGTTTTCCAAATACAATTTATACTAACTGAATAATTTCAAAACCGTCTTGTTTGAAGTGTAGGTGTAGGTACTTGGTTACATGCTGGGCACTATTATTGCAGAAGCAATATACACTCACAAAAGAAAAATTCAAGTAGCACGTAAAAACATTTTGATTAAGAAATCCTACTACACAGTTTGTGATTACTTAAACGACAAAATTGCTTGGACAACTCCGCCTATGCCATCGCCTACGTAATTTTATCAAATATTGTAAAATTTTTGTTATTAAGTATGTAACACATTGTTAAAAGAAGTTTAAAAGAATGGCCCCAAGTTTCTTGACCTGTCTTCTTGCAGTGGCTCTATACATTTTTTTTATGAACGTGGCAGTATAATGTTGAATCTTTCCATACTAAAATTTGTAAATGACCTTCATAAAAGCGTTGTAGACGCCTAAATTGAATAAATGATTTTGATTTCGATATTAGTTTGCAGATTGCAACCGTCTGAATCGTTCAGAGCTTAGTTTAGTCTTTAATATAGACCGCGCAACTAATCTAGCAGCGCTATCAAGCTCAGTGGCGTTGACTATGGACTGCCGCGCAGCAGGTCCATGGTTTGAATCTCGCCGCGGGCCTGATTTCATAGTGAAAGGGCATTTTGCGAATGCCTGCCTGGCTAGCGACCACACTCAGGTAGAAAATCTGTCGCCAAGCACCTAACGGTGTGTTCCGGCAGTT
Organism: Plagodis pulveraria; assembly: GCA_963890685.1. Lineage (NCBI taxonomy): Eukaryota > Metazoa > Arthropoda > Insecta > Lepidoptera > Geometridae > Plagodis > Plagodis pulveraria. Next base: position 35,502,470 of record OY982955.1, read on the forward strand.
GTCCTTGAGAGCCAGTAATTCTAGGTTAAGCCAGTTAAAACCTTTGACCACATCATCACATACCATCAGGTGGAATTGTGGTGTGTGGCTTACTTATCAGCTATAAAAGAAACCGTACAAATAGTATGAATCAAAAGAAAAAAAAAACACTTGTAGCTGTGACCGAATCTGAACGTCACTTGCATTTACCTACTTTATCAGGTTCGCGGTCTATGATAGAGATAAAACTAGCCAAGTGCGGGTCAGAGACCAACTAGGGGTTTTGAAATATGAAAAAAAAACACTTGGAGTGTTTTGTGTTATTTTGTGCATGGCAAGCATGAATCGACTTGTACATTATATATATAAATACTTTAAATAACTCTTTGAATCACAATAAATGTTCATTGATCTCAATTTAAAATTGTCATAGATCACAGTATACATTCGCTGAATCGTTGATATTGAGTTTGTCTCTTTTACCAAAAAGTATATTTGCTGATGTGTTCTTTTTCAACGTTTAACAACGTTTTCTGATGTAATATTGTAATAGCGTTGATTAAATTGTACAAATAAAAAGAACGCACGTTTGAAAGAACGTTCTTATATTATTTAGGTTAACATTTCCCATAGAAACAAAGAAAACAATCGCCAAAGTGCTCGAGTTACGTGTTTGCAGGGTTTTCGTGTTCCGTTTTCAAATGAAAGCATTCTAATTGCTTTCAGAATTAACTTTTCCAATGTCGTTTAGTTTTCTTTGCCGCTTTTTTATTATTTTTGTCCTGTTCTGTTTCAAATTACGTTTATCTTGTAAGAATAGTTATTTTACCTTTTAACTATTGAGACCTAGCACAATAGATGTCGTCTATGTGTCCGTTATTGTGATGCTAGGTTGAGACGCACATCCATCATCTCGTCTGTTGATAGTCTGAGGTGACCAGTTAAAAAAAAGCGCCAAAGTCATAGATTATTTTTAAATATTTTATTTTATCTTTGACGTATGCTCCATAGATAACATTACACAATTACAACGAACGGCTATAGGGGTGGATGGTGCGTGTTCAAATCACATGCATATAATTTTTCCTCTCCAAATTTTATCATATCAAAGTTATTTATTCAATTCTGGCCTTTTTTCTTTCTTATGAAGGTTAATTAAAATATTACTATTAAATCATTCTACTTTCGCGTAACGATGATTTGGTCGAAGATTTTGTTCAGGCTAACCAAGAATTACTAGCTCTCAAGGACATCTGCCGGAACACACCATTAGGAGCTTGGCGACAGATTTTGTACTTGAGGGTGGTAGCTAGCCAGGCGGATATTCGCAAAATGCCCTACCACCATGCTGTAACGACTGCCATCCTATGACAACAACTGGGACCAACGGCTTAAAGTGCCCTCCGAAGCACGGAAACGCTCAGTAGTAATGTCACTAGTGGTCACCCATCCAAGTCATGACCGCGGCGGGCATTATTTCACTTAGCATATCGATTAAGAACGGCTCCGCAAACTACGCTACGAGCGCTTCAAAAGACGTTTCAACATCAGAGCAGCACGCCACTACCCACGTCAATATAATAAGCAAATGTATCGCAGAATACTGCCACCATATTTAAGCACTAAGTACTGATATATAGCTATTATATAAGTAACCAACAAGACCATGCCAAAGTATGATCAGGGTTAGGTGTCCAGCCATATAACGCATATAAGCAAAACTTTTTTAACGTCGCTTTTTAACTTTATTAACGCGTTTAGTTAGGCCATGAGCCCGTTAGAACGTCATTTTCGATCTTAAATACATTTAAAATATCCGAGAAAAGGCTTAGTTACGACTTAAATAATTTAATAATTAAGTTAATTTAATAAACCTTGGTGGGGGAGCTAGCTTCAGAGTAAAACTTATAACTCATTGCTAGAAGACCTAGGTCAACGGTACCCGTACACCTTGTAATCAAGATTAAACCATCGAACTCGTGCCGTCTACCCTTCTCACCTAGCGCAAGTTTCCTGCCATTCTTTATCCCCGACAGCTAATACTTACCTGTGGAAAGCTACCTCCATACAAAGTAAGCACATGATTGACTATGATATATTACTTCGTAAGGATGTGCTGCGTGAAACATATTGTTCATCCCATTATGAAGTGACGAGACGAGCGAAACGGTGCCTGATGGTAACCATCACTGCTCATAAACAGTTGCAGTGTCATTGATCTGCACACTGCACTGCACTCGTTACTCCAAGACATCCGTTCTAAAGTCTCGTTTGCCCAGTAATTCACTCTCAACAGTGCCCTTCATACCTAAACACAGTGCAATACTGCTTTAAATAAGAATACATGACACTGCAGTGGTACCCGCCGAGACAGCCTCTTGCTTAAGATACCTACTACCTAGTTGCTGTTGCTATATATATATATGAGATAGCCCAGCGGCAATGGTTGTGGATTACAGGCAGGTTTTTCAAATCCTACCGCAAACTAAAGCTGCTTCCCTACATGGTGCTCATTTTGCGTTTTCACGTAGAAAATCTGTTGCCATGCAAATAGCGTTTTGTTATTTTTTTTTATATTTTAGTATCGTAATATGCGTGTTAGATGAGTATAGATGTTTTAAGCGCTCAACGCCTAATACGCCAATGTTTTCATTATATATATAAATATATTGTGCTATGAATTTATTGATTCAAACAAATAATCACCATTTGTAGTAAATTACATTTGTCATATTTTATATAGGTCATGAAGTATATCACAAACACTTCATATAACGTTAATTATGTTCTACTGAAACATGCATTTAGAACTTCGGTTTTACCTTAACTACATAGTTAAATGCATCATGAAAATTGTACCAAAAAACTATTTTATTCTAAAATTTTTTTTGATACTCGACATTATAAATAATATATAACTAACCCGCATATAGCAGTCCTTGAAGGCTATTTATTTTTTTAGGTCTAGCTTGCTTCGCTCTAAGGGCAAGGAACTAGCAAAGGCAAAAAATCACTAGCACATTGACAGTCTGCAATCACTTATAGGTTGTCTAAATGCTTTTATTGTAGTAGCTGTTGTATTGTATATATTTCGTAGTATTTTGATAATAAAAACATAGCGCCGTATAAACATATATTGACAGTTACCATATCGTTATAATAATGCAAGGTGGCCAAAGGTATCAATTTAAAAAAGTAAAGCTCTTTGTCGTTATCGATACCAAATGAACGAACATAGATGGTGCCATGATAATTATTGTGATTATTTTCCATATCCTTGATGTAATGTTATTGAGGTACCTTTATTTATTAGGTACGCAATACACAAGGGTGATTCTCATATCCCTGGCAACGAATTCCGTTAATTTGGCGTGAGCTGGCCGCCTCGCCGCCGCGCCGCCGCCGCGCATGCGTACCTATCGAATTGTTGCAGTCAATTCATACGTTGATATATATCGTGATATATGGAAGGTAAAACATGGTACGTGGTGGTAGGGCATTTTGCGAATGGTTGCCTGGCTAGCTACCACCATCAAGTAGAAAATCTGTCGCCAAGCACCTAACGGTGTGTTCCGGCAGCTGTCCTTGAGAGTCAGTAATTCTAGGTTAGCCTGAACAACATCGTCGACCACATCATCACTTACCATTAGGTGAATCTCAACTAGCATCGGAGTGCTTGGCGTCGACATATCGAATGCCGTCCAATTTCGCTGTCACTTGTAAGATAAGGCTAAATTACACTCTAAAAAGCTTGTTGTGCTTGGAAAAGCGAGACGGTACTTTACGTTGGCCCATCGCCTGCAACTTTATAAGGCTCAGGTTTGGTCTCACATGGAGAACTGCTCTCAACTCTGGGTGGGAGCTCCCCAGTTCCAGCTTCTTCCATTTGACCGCATCCAATGCAGAGCGACTCGAATCGTCGACGATCAAGTTTTCTCCAGTTGGTCCGACCCTTTGGCAGTGCGTAGAGATGTTGGATACTGCATATTTTACCGTATCTATCACGGGTAGTTTCTGAGGAATTGTTCAATTTTCTATTTGCAGCTCAATTTCCAGTTATTACCCACCGTCCACCTCCTAAGACCACCTAGGGGTCGCCATCGGACGTCCCGACAAAGCATGTTGTTTCATCAATTTCATGTCTGTCGATGAACATTTACAGTTGTCTGGTGGTCCACAACTTTGAGATTTTTACGGCATTTCTTATCTCGAACTGCCACAATTTGGAACCAGCTGCCTGGTCAAGTATTTCCAAACAGATACGTTTTAAGGACCTTGAAAAAGGGAGCATATTCTCTTCTCAAAGGATGGCAACGCATCCTTGAGGCCTCTGGAGTTGCGGATGTTCGTGGGCGACGGTGATCACTTACCACAAAGTGAGCAGACTGCTCGTTTGCCCTCCTATCCAATAAAGAAAACACAAAGTTCCACGGTGATTAGGTAAAGCGATACTTATTTACGTTTTTGTAATGCCATAGAGAATAAGGTCCCTGTTAAATAACGGTAACCTCTGTCTAGAAGAGATGCATTTCGACCCCAGTGAAGAACTACACTGCGCCAAATCACTTTAAGAAATAAGTGTTTAATCTCACGTGCTTTTAATTTTACTGGCACCCATACCTTTCAAACCGGAACACAGTAGTGCGACATTACTGCTTGGCGGTACAAATATGTATGGTGGCACTACTTCCCCGGACAAACTCGCACAAGTATTTTATTGCTACTATATATTGTATCAGTAGTGAGTTATCTAATAATACTACCGAAAATTTTAATAATATATCCTTTATATTGTTTGTTTAACTATTACTTACTAATAAATATTTATTTTTCCTCTGGTGGATAATAAAGTATTCGCATATCTTAGATATTACAATAATAGATCGTGTAAAGCCTTCGTCCCACAGATTTTCCGGCGCGATACACAGATATAATCGCTTCGGCTGCTTCGTATCCCATTTGCTAGATAGCACTAACAATAGAGCGGTTGTCGCTTTGTCCACTGGAGGCGCACCTTTGTTGCTTGCACAATAAGCTGAAATTATATGAAAACTATGAGCGGTCCTCAAAACACTTTAGTTAAAATTTATAAAATAATATTTTTGCTTGCTTACATTTAAGTACAATACAGTTTTATTTATAAATTACTTTGTGTTTAGATGTAAGCTAGCAGAGAATATTGTTAAGTGTTACACAATTTATGATATATGAAAGTATATTGCAGTAAGCGAGGAAGACTCGCACTTTGTTTATTCTTTATCAAAATATACAGAAGCAAGATATACAGACCAGAACATATATCTCATAATTACGTTACAATATAGAAGAGCAAGAACAAACAGATTATACGCAACAAATATTGACGCACACGTGACTAATGTTAAACTAACATAATTTCTATATAAATCATCGCATTACGAAAACAATTAAATTGTCTGTTAAAAAAATTGTTTCGTTGTAAATTCGTTACCTTATTCACTTTGCAGGCATTAATGCAAAAATAAAAATGTAAGAGTTATGTAGCCCCATCATCGTTAACAAGTTTAGAGCTAATGGTTAGATTCTAACCCCTTTTGGTTGTTATTAAACAAGAGAAAATTAAAAGATAAATTTGAACTCTGACTCACCTTGTCCACAATAGCTCAAGTCATAAGTTAAGCAGTGGTTCACATTTTTCCTTTCGTAGTAATTTTGTAAGGGATATTACCTCGTCACTGTGCATATTTAAACTCCATGTGACATTCATATACAGTCCCACCAACTTATCTGTTCAGGCGGCAGAAAAAAGAACTACAACATTCCTTCAAATTGTGACAGTTTGTAGTTGATTTCCTTGACCAGCAGCGCCCTCGCGAACTGCACAGTTAAGTTGGTGGTACTATACTAGCCCTGTTCGGTCCTTGTAAGTGATTAGGAGGGTAGACGGAAAAAAGCTCCATCAATTCTTTACAATCTACTACCGTCGAACGGTAGTGGACACTCTGTCATTGCGACCCGCGCCGAGTATACGTTGTGCTCAAACCTGCCGGGCTTCCTGTGATTATAACTCTTACTGTGCTGTGCCCGCGGGAATCGCTTTCCATTCTAGTGTTAAGTGCTGCAAGAAGAAGAGACTGTTTGGATTCGGTGATACCGACTGCGCGGAAAAGCTGTGCCTAATCTGCGATGGATGCTGCTGCCCTCCGCGGGCGTGGATAAAAGGTTGGTGGAGTCTCCATATTGTTCTCTTTAGCTTACAGGGATCGAAGATCAATTCCTCACCTAGACACAGTATTCACCTCAATCATTCAGTCCATTATAATTACCTCCCGAAGAGTTGTGTGAAGATCGCACAAGCCCCATAGAAGCAAGATATCGAATACATTTTTCAAGTTTAATGCAACAAACCATCAAAACTTCTCAGCTAATATAAGCTTTCAAGAAATTACGTTCAGAAAGCTGCAAGATAATAGTAGGAACGTGAAAGAAAAACAAAGTTTTCGTTCAAAAGTCAGTCGAGTGAGCGCTAGATGCTAAACTGGGCTACTTAAAACTTGTTCAACTTTAATGCAACGACTTATTGTAAAAGCGTAAGTGAATTAATAAAGGGTGTTCTACTTTAGATAAAAATAACTTAGAACTTTAAACTCTGTCTCTCATGATTAACATAAATAATGTTGTAGCTAGCTCATGGGGCTTGAAAGTTTTCGAACATAAACGTCAATTTTATCACTGTCCTGTCCTCCCCCAATCTATGTAATAAGTTTTATACAATATTATCTTTGGCTATTGGATGGCTGGAAGAAAACCTGCTAACCTTAAATTCTAGTAAAACCAAATACCTATCCTTTAGCAAGACAGAAGCAGGAAGACCACCGGAAAATTTACAAATAAAAGCCCATTCTTATCCATGTAATCGTGTGCCATCTCCTACTACCTGCAACTGTAGCACTTTATCTCGTGCAGTTGCAATTAGGTATCTAGGTGTAATTATTGACCAAAACTTACGTTGGGACGCGCATGTAGATACAGTATCAAAGCGTATCAGACGATTAATTCATGTCTTTAAATCACTTAGAACTGTAGCAGATGAAAAATTGCTCATTCAAATATACAAAGCTTTAGCAGAATGCACGATAAGTTACTGCATTAGTTCCTGGGGCGGCGCGGGTAAATCTCTCATGATATGCGCTGAGAGAGCGCAAAGAATCCTTCTAAAAGTAATGTTAGGTATCCCTTTTAGATTTGCTACCAGCGATTTATACCATAAAACGAATGTTTTAACAGTTAGAAAACTCTTTATTTATAATTGTATACAGAGATACCATAGAGAAACTGTCCCTTATCTACCTATAACCAATAAAAGAATTGATAAATGTCCTGTTCCCAGTCACAATTGCTTAGCCTCATGGAGATATTATAATCACCTAGCTCCGGTTTTCTACAACATACTACACTTGAAGAAGAAAATTAAAACACTTACTTTGTATAAATTAAAATTAAAAGTTCTTGAATGGCTTAAAAGCTTAAACTACGAAGAAATTGAAAAATGTTTAGATAAATACTAGTAATTAAAAAATCTTAGATTAGTTTTTGTTGAATTTAACGTTTATTGTTGTTGTACTAATTACTAACTATCCAAGTGTAACATACAATACACGTATTCATAAACACTCACTTTCCCATACATACCCAAGACAAGCTGATACACCCTCAAACACTCACATGTACCCTCACACACACACCTACCCTGTCACCCACTCTCACTCTCTCATACACACCCCACACACGCATAACACACACACATAATAATAAAATATAAGGAATTGCTAGATTAAGAAAGATAATACCTACAATAAAATCTCATAAATTAAAACTATGCAAAAAAAAAAAACATAACATGGTTATCTCATTAGGGTAAAAGTTTTTGTAAATGTATATACACTACATATTTTCTATGCTACCCAGAGTAAGCGATTTTTTACTATATTTTTTTATTTCTCGGTTTTGGTTAAACTATTTACTACTCTTTAGAATATATGTTCGTGTAATTTGGAATCTATAGTAATAGGGTATTAGTGTCTTTATAATAAACATTTGTACCTTATGGAAGAGACTGCCTTTTGTAACACAGTTTTTACTAAAACAAAAGGCAGTGCAACAACATTTATTTGTACCCTATATGTTTTTCAATAAAGATATTATTATTATAATATGTCTTCTAAAAGTTAGAAGAACACAAAGTTGCGCATTAAAATTTAACATATATGCAATTAAAAATAATAAAAAAACTAAATTTATATAACAGGATATACCACAAGGTTATAATTGATTTATGTCCGACATCCGGTTGTGTAACCAGATATGAAAACAATAAATAGAATCATCCTTATAATTTAAGCCGGGCACTATATCAAGTAGAGTAGAAGCATTCGTAGCGAAGTTTGCTTAGCTGTTCTTAACCGATCAGCAAAGTTAAGCAACGTCCGCCGCGGTAATGAGTTGGATGGGTGACCGCTAGTGAAATTACTACTGAGCGCTTCCGTGCTTCGGAGGCCACGTTAAGCCGTCGGTCCCGGTAGTCGTCTTAGGATGGCAGTCCTTATAGCCTGGTGGTCGGGTATTTTAAGAAAAAAAATTAAAAAAAAGTAGTTTTTAAATCTTAAGTTGCTTTTATGATTGTCAATTCTATCTCCTCCTCGTACAGAGCTATATCATTCATCATCATCAACAACCATGAGGTCTACTGTTGAACAAAGCCTTCCCATTAGGGGTGTCAGCGTTAATTTGCTGCCGACCTTCTGGTATCTTTCTTTTGTCGCCTCTTATATCTCCCACAGGAAGAAATAAAAATAATATTATATTATAAGCCTTTTATTTGCAAAAACCTGTTTTTATCTTTTTTTTTTTATATACATAACTGGGTAGCTCTTGACCACTATCTCACCTGATGGTAAGTGATGATGCGATCGATGATGGAGCGCGCTTACCCAGAAGGTATCTATTCACTCGCTTCTTGAAGACCCCCATATTGTACTTAACCGGAAACACAGACTCAGGCAGGGTGTTCCATTCCCTGGCGGTTCGTATGATGAACGAGGACGCAAATCGTTTCGTTCGGGAAAATGGAACATCAACCATATAGCGGTGGCGCTTCTGAGTGTCCCTGGATGTCCGGTTATAGAATGGGGATGGCGGAATCAAGTCATGCAGTTCCGTGGCACACTCCCCGAAATGCATCCGATAGAAAACCAATAAACAGGCGAATTTGCGGCGATGCTCGAGACTTTGGAGTCTCGTGCTTACAAGTTGGTCGTCGTTAATTAGTCTCTTGGCTCTCTTCTCAATAGCTTCCAGTGTCTCCAGCTGGTATTTACCATCCCAAAGGTGAGAACAGTACTCCACACACGTCCGGACTTGAGCTTGATAAAGATTAAGCATCTGTCCCGGTGTGAAGTAATGTCTCACCTTGGCCAAAACACCAAGCTTTTTTGAGGCTAGCTGGGCTTTAGACTCAATATAGGAGCCGAAATTGAGAGTCGGTGTTAATGAGATGCCAAGAAGCTCAAGGTTGTTACTTATCGGCACGGATACATCCCTGAAAGTAGGAGCCAGGTGAAAAGGGCTCCGTTTGGCGGAGAAAAGACACGCCTGGGTTTTAGCAGCATTGAACTTGACCAGATTGGCATCGCCCCAATTGGAGACTGCCTTCAAAGAAAAGTTCAAGTGCTCAACCATAGCTTCCCTATGTGACTGGATTTGTAATGCACTGGTTCGTGCGTTAGATGTATAACTCTCCACAACGGTGCTGTCGTCTGCGTACCCAAAAATACCGGGTTTAAGCAGATCATTAATATGCAGCAGAAAAAGCGTTGCAGAGAGTACTGATCCTTGAGGGACTCCGGCGTTTATGGCCAATTGGTCGGAAGAACAGCCATCGATGACCACTCGAATCGACCGATCCCTCAAGAAATCTGAAATCCAAACACACAAACCAGTGGGAAGGCCGTATGAAGGAAGCTTGCTAATAAGGCTATCGTGCCAAACCCTGTCGAAAGCCTTCGAGATGTCGAGAGAGACAGCAAGCGCCTCTCCGTAGTTCTCGATGGCCTCGCTCCAGATGTGAGTGGCATACACTAGAAGATCCCCAGTAGACCGGTTTCGGCGAAACCCATATTGTCGGTCACTGAGGAGATCATTGACTTCTAGGTATGCTAGGAGTCTGTGGTTCAGTACACGTTCCATCGTCTTACTGAGTATGGACGTGACTGAAATAGGCCTGTAATTGGCAGGGTCTGCGCGACTACCCTTTTTGGGCACGGGCTGCACGTTTGCAAGCTTCCAGGGCTTAGGCACTTGACCAGTCGTCATAGACAAGCGAAAGAGGCGAGTCAATATTGGAGTCAACTCAGGCGCACACATCCTCAAGACTACAGCCGGTATACCGTCTGGACCACTAGCTTTGTTCACGTCCAGATTGCACAACGCTTTGCGTACTTCAGACTGTCGAATACGGATTTCTGACATTAAAGTCCCGCAATTTGGCAGACTGGAAGGTACAGCATTGCCAGCATCTAAACGTGAAGACTCTGCAAACAGAGAGGCAAACAATTTTGCTTTCTCTTCAGCAGTGTGAGCTAGTGAACCGTCAGGTTTCAGCAGTGGAGGTAGTGAGGGACGGCAGAAGTTCTCTTCGATCGACTTTGCCAGGGACCAGAACGCTTTGCTACCTGAGACTGATACAGACTTCACCAGACAGTGGTCGGAGCTACCCAAGGGTGATGAAACCGACACCGAGTATCGGTCTGGATCTGTTGTCAGCAGAAGGTCCAAGCATTTGGCCGTGTGGCCATCAACATCCGGTATCCTTGTAGCTCCTTGGACCAGCTGAGTGAGGCTGAGCGTCAAAGCAAGCTTGCGCATCTCTCGACCAGCGTGGTCTGTGTTCTGGTATGGGTATAGCCAGTCTTGATGGTGGGCGTTGAAATCCCCCAGAAGCACTAATTGAGCAGAAGGATACCTCTGTTGGGCCACATCGGCCGCCTCACTAAGGTAGTTTGTGAGCCTGGTTGTCTCCTCATCTCCGCTATGCGACCGGTAGACACTAGCATAAAGAATTTTCTTCATGCCATTGTCCACCAGAACCCACATGATGGAAAATTTGGGGTCTTCAAGATTGCGGAGACGCCGATAACAAATGTCATCGCGGGCATACATACAAACTCCCGCCTTGGCTTTGAAACTATGTTCTAGAACATAGCCAGGGTAGGCAAGGTATGTAGCGTCAGCTGGACATTTGATCTGCGTCTCCGTGAGGAACAGAATATGAGGTTTTGCGGTCTCTAGATGGTGGTGGACGGAGTTGATATTAGAGTGCATGCCTCGAATGTTTGAGAGGTGCACTTGGAGTGAGAGGACGTGCTTCCGCTGTTGAACCTTCATTCTGTTTTTACCTCTTTTTTTCATTTTGATTGGTGGAGTGAAGATAGATAAAGGGAAACGGAAGTGGAAACGAGGCGCATACTACCAACCCGTGACATAAAAAGGGCCCTTCCACCCTGTGGGAACCAATCCTGGAGACCGCGGGGACGCCCGAGCCCCCCCAGAGGTGTCCATCGGGACCTCTCATCTGGTCGCCAACCAGCACGATGGCGCACCTCCGGGATTTTTCGCGAGATGGCGGGGCAGCCTTTCATGAGTGGCTGGCTCACTACTTGGGCCCTCAACTATCTGCGGTCGGCCAGCGGAGAACCGTGCCTCAGATCCCGCTGCTCTCCAAGATTGGCTGCCAGGTAAATTGACCTTAGATGTGTCACGACTAGCTATAGTAATAAGCGCAACTGTTTCCGACCCGTTCCCCATAGTGGCTTCACCAAACATCATGCCGTAACGCGACCGCTTGGCGGCATGGCTTTGTCTGGTGGGTGGTAACACGCCGCGGCCTAAGCCTACCACATGAAAAGTACTGCTCTTTTGGCGCCACCCAGGGGACACGTGTAAGACATCGAGGGCTAAATCCTACGGACGCGAGCAGTATAGTCCCCCAAAAACACTATCTATATTTCAATGTAATGGTTTAATTCCGAATTATAACTAAATAGTATATACGAAAGAAAAATAAACAGACGTGTTACAGATTCACTAAAGCCAGGAAGGACCTGGCTCTTGAGGTACAGGCCACCAGCCTAGTTTAAGAGTCAGAGACTCATAAATGTATCACTTGAGGTACAGGCCACCAGCCTAGTTTAAGAGTCAGACTCATAAATGTGTTATTGTGACGGAACAATCTCGAGGCCCACCTGATGTTAAGTGGACTAACCTCTGCCTATAATATATGCATTTCATGACAAATCATGAATTACACTGAGCCCGTTACTTTGAGACGCAGTTGGTAAGTCTCATGTGCCTGTAATTTCACACACCGTTAGGTGCTTGGCGACAGATTTTCTACTTGAAGGTGGTAGCTAGCCAGGTGGGCAATCGCAAAATGCCCTTCCACCACGCAGAAAAATGCTGTTCATTTGAATTAATTCTCTCGAAATAGTTTAGTTTTATATTTTGAAAACCTAAGATGTAATCCCAGTATGTTGTTAAACCTCTAATGTTGCCAAAACTCCCTTGCAAACATTTCCATAAAAAGGACATTTATTTTTTCCCGTGGTCGACAAGTACACTTACATTATTTAAAACACGACAGTTCAATTGCAATTTCTGGCACCAGTAGTGACTTTCGAACGGATAAAATGTGAATATAACATAGCTTATAAGCTTTAAGGGTTGAGCCAAACCTAACTTTTGAACCCAGCCCAAGTGGCTCACCAAAACAATGTATTTAAAGTTAAATTATTACACCGTTAAAATTTCCTTGGGTAGTGTTCTATAAATACATATTATTGCACAGTAAAATAAATATTATTATTTTATAATATCATTTATATAATCTCATTCGGTAATATTCTAATTATGAAATTAATACAGACTTTTATTGGCATATTTTAATTACATACTTCTTTAAGAAAATTAAAAAGTTAAATTAAAGCATTCTCCAAACAAAACAATGCTTTAAATTTGTTTTTAATTATTAACGTACAATGTGTCCCGACCAAGGAGGTTTCAATTCTATTTAAGTACACATTATCTGTGGTGAGCGCTGGTTCCGAGCCATAGATCAATAACAGACTTTTTTCCATTTTGGCGCTATTTCGTACATACTAATTTGAGTAATATTTTGTTGATAAAAATGTTTATTTAATGTAGCTACTATAGCCATGAGATTAAATAAAGTAGTTTATGCAACTGCATATAATTAGGAATTAAACCCTCGTGTAATCTTATTTTGAAAACTACACGCATGTTTTAATACCCTCTATTATATGACAGTTGCATAAACTACTATTATTTATTAAATGCTAAATTGTCAATGTAAATAAAATGGCAGAGCCACAATCAGTACTTGATTATTATTCGCAGTAGTTAAGAAAATGATATCAGTTTGAAAATCGAAGATTGCAGTCATATTTTCTGTAATATGTATATTGACTTCATAGTTTATTTAATGTAGATAAGAAATTGCTTTCTTTATTGGTCAATGACATTATTATAAGTAAAACATCAAAGAATTCACATAAAAATTTCCTTTTTTACCTTATAATTGTATTGTTGCGGTACACCAAGTATCGTGGCATATCGCAATAAGGGGTCTCTTTCTTACAGTTGCAGTAAGTATCACCGTTCTGGGGCGCTGCATTGCTTTCGTCACTTTGTTCATATATCTAGTTTTTTTTTATGATTGATAGGTTGGCCTTTGATCACTATCTCACCTGATGGTAAGTGATGATGTGGTCGAAGATGTTGTTCAGGCTAACCTAGAATTACTGGCTTGCAAGGACAGCTGCAGGAACACACCGTTAGGTGCTTGGCAACATATTTTCTACTGGAGGGTGGTAGCTGGCCAGGCAGGCATTCGCAAAATGCACTACCACCATCCTATAACGACTGTCATTCTAAAACAACAACCGCGACCGGCGGTTTAACGTGCCCTCCCAAGCACGGAAGTAACACGCTAAGCTCAGTAGTAACACATGAATAAATTACGGTTATTTATTCATGTGTTAGTAATGTCATTAGCGGTCACCCATCCAAATCATGACCGCGGCGGACGTTGCTTAACTTTGCTGGTCGGTTAAGAACGGCTAAGTAAACTTCGCTATGAGCACTTCAAAAGTAAGCTAAAGTTAATAATAACAAATACTTTTAAAATATTTTAAGAAAACATCAAATTAATATTTTAATAAAACACTTAAAAAATATAAAAATATATCTAGTGACAATTCCGCTTAATTTTCCTGCTAAGCCGACGTGACGTCACAAACGCCACGCAGCCAAACCGGAAGAATTTTCGACGCGTGTCGCTTCTACACGAAGCATCCTCAGGAGGTCTTGACTCTTCGAGCGCACGATCGAGAAAAAACCGGAAGAATTCTCGATCGTGCGCTCGAAGAGTCAAGACCTTTTTTGTTTGTTATTATTAAAAATGGATTTCCGCAAAGTAACGCCTGAATCTATTCATTATCTTAAGCTAAAGTTAGTTAGCCCAGTTATCATGTCATCACTCGCTAAACACAGAAATGTTTGCACGGTGATTTGATATGTGACACTGCGGTAGTAATTTGATATGTGACACTGTGCCGACCAAAGGATTTTTTCTGAGAGACTACTGTCACGTGTTTACCTTTATTTGTATATGTGTTACCGGCAATCTATTTAATCCGGTATTCTATACAAAACCTGGGTAATGTATAGAATACCTAAAACGTATTGGTAATGTATGAATTATTATTTATTTAATACTTTGCCGAGGTATTCTATACACTACCGTATGTGCAGCCGGTAATCTATGTAAAAGACGAGAGCATGGAAGGAGGGGACGTGCGGGCGGCGAACTTTTAATTCTTCGTAAATAAAAACTGAATTTAGCTCATACCAATTCCCAATAGTCCTCAAATTGTCTCATAGATAATCCGCGGGTATTCTTCAATTAGCCGCTTAACAGTAGCCACATTATTTTCGTTGACGGCAGTTGAAGGCCGCCCTTCACGAAATTCGTCATGTAAAGAAACCCGAACTGTCAAATTCAGCCAACAATTGCCTCACGGAGCTCAAATAAGGTGCTTCTCTCCAAAAGTATTCAAAATACTTTTGGGAGAGAAGCACCTTATATAAGACGAGCGGCACAGTCTTGCGGAGAAGAGAACTTTTAAAATCATATAAAATCATCGCTCTAAAATCTTTCCGACTTAATTCCATTTTCGTTGCACACGTAGAACTGTTGTGTGAAAAAAACAATTGACAAATGATTTCTTTTATTACTGAAAAGGTTGCAAGTCTTTTCAAAAAATATAGCATTCGAAATGCAAATACTCGAGAGCAATGAATCCGGGTCACTTAAAGAATCCTAAAAATCTCGGAAACTAAAAATGCTAGGTTAATGCAATAAATTGTATTTAATAGACAATGTAATACTCCTTAAATGAAGGTATTAAAACTTCTTAGTTATTGTAAAGTTATATCATAAAAAAATCAAATTTGAAAAAGGGCCACTTTCGAAGATGGAACTACGAAATTACAGCATTTGGTTTTGCTTTTGTTTGTAATCTGTCATTTATGTGGGTACATAAACCATGTTGATAGTGCTCTATATTCATTATTCAAGCTGAAATTATGTCGCTTACGCCTGAAGAATGCACCAGAATACTTACAATGCTGGAAACCGGCCGGAGTCAGCGCGATACAGCCAGGACTGTCGGTGTGTCGCTGTCAACAGTACAAAGAGTTCTCCGACGTTACGAAGAAACTGGTTCTAACCTACGCAGACCAGGAACGGGCAGAACCAGGTGTACCACAGCACGAGAAGACCGATACTTGGTGAACACCATGCTTCGAAATCGCTTTCTCACAGGAACTGAACTCACCAATCAGTTTCGACGCCTCGGAGGAAGTAACCCAAGTGCATGGACAGTAAGACGTCGGCTTGCTGAATCTAACTTAAAACCCCTTAGACCTGCAAACGGCCCTAAACTGGAGCGTGGGCATCGTATTTCGAGACTAAGATATGCCCAGAGCCACGTAAATTGGAGTATTGAAGATTGGTCAAAAGTTATGTTCTCCGACGAATCAAAATTTATGCTCTACAAGCACGATGGAAGACACAGAGTGTATCGAAGACCAGGGGAAAGATTCAAGCAAGCATGCATCGAAGAAAAAGTAGCCTACGGTGGTGGGTCTGTACTTGTGTGGGCCGGAATTTCTTCTGAAAGTCGCACAGAGCTGGTGATCATAGAAAACGGCTCTTTAACTAGCGTAAGATATGTGGAAGAAATCCTCAATGATCACGTTGGTCCATTTATGGTCAATTTAGGTGAGGATGCTATATTTATGCATGACAATGCCCGACCTCATACAGGTAGGATTGTGAATGACTACCTTCAAGAGATGAACATTACTCGTATGGAGTGGCCAGCGCGCAGCCCGGATATCAACCCGATCGAGCATGCTTGGGACGAGCTAGGCAGATGCGTAAAACAACGAAACCCTCCCCCAATCACGCTTCGTGAGCTCAAAATTGCTCTCACAGAGGAATGGGAGAATATTCCCCAAAATCGTATAAGGAACTTGGTGTACAGCATGCCAAACCGCGTAAACGCAGTAATGGAAGCACGAGGAGGCAATACGAAGTATTAAAATTCAAGAAAATCGTAATAAAGTTCAAAAATTTCATGTTTCCTATTTTTGTTTTAAGGAGAGATCAGCAGTTTTTTTCTTTATGTAATTTTGTGTTAATAAAATGTATGGTGACTCATATTTTTTTTACTTTCATTTAAGGAGTATTACATTGTCTATTAAATACAATTTATTGCATTAACCTATCATTTTTAGTTTCCGAGATTTTTAACATTCTTTAAGTGACCCGGATTCATTGCTCTCGAGTGTAGTTCCGATTAGCTAGAAGTGAAAAACTTTTAGTGTGGCCCATGTAGTCATGTGTTTTCAATTCCTTTTGATACGATAAGGTTGCATATCATGTAAGTTAAACTTAAACTGAAACATAAACTAAACTAAATAATAACCGAATGAACTTGTCTTCAAAGAAAATATTTTCTAGATACAATTTATTTCTACGACGCAAAGAAATTGCAAAACCACAATAACGATGTTTCGTAACATAGACTTCAGTTTTTAAGAAAATATTTGCTTAATAAAACTGGAAAATTATCTAGTACAGACGAGTTTTTCGTTGCTCAAGGTGACATTCGCATAGATGTTGGTGAAAACATTATTTATTCGTAGGTGAAAACGTAGGTAATAAGGTGACTTTTCGTAAATACACAAATGCAAACATTAAGGCTTGCGCTTGGAGAAATTGAATTCAAGATAAGCTTACGATTTTTTCTACCTTTTCTGGCTTCTTTTGTTTTGTAAAGTAGTCTTTTAGAAGAGGGCCCTCCAGAACAATATTTTGGTTGAATAACTGCTAAGTCTTTGGTTTGCTGCCAATCGATTTTAGGGGCGGTAGGAGGGAGAGGTGGGTATCCCGAAGGAAGGGACTTTGAGTGGGGACTATGGGAAACCCGCGGAGATAAGACTTTTTTTTACTAATCGATTTTAATTGATGATTCTTCTGGCTAGTCATCTCCTTCCAAATCCAACACTCGCAGTACACTCGTCTCTTTGGTCTATGGCATGGCAGAACGCATACTGGAATACGAGAAGTATAGTACCACTAACTTAACTGTGCAGTTGTGTGCAGTCAAGGAAATCAACTACAAACTGTCAAAATTTGAAGGAATGTTGTAGTTCTTTTTTCTGCCGCCTGAACAGATAAGTTGGTGGGACTGTACCTCGCTCTCTTCTTCTTTTATTGGCCAATAGCTCTCAAATAGTGACTTGAGTGACTTGACCTGACAGTGATAGTTGGAAGTAAAATGGCGTCATTTACGTTTCGTTTCAACAATTAACTTTTGTGTCAGTTCATTCACATAATTTAGCACAATTAATAACACAACTTAACATCTAGTTGATTTAAATAATAGGCTTGTTAGGTGCAAACAGTCTCAATAAATAAAAATAGTACTGTGTTGCTTTCACGACATTCAAATAATCACGAGATTTTGGCATATTTTGATAGGCAAGAACGAACGTTCCAGTGATCAAAACCTGTGAAAATAAAGGGTAATTTTGAATTTTCAAAAATTGATTTCTCCAAAAGTATTTATGTAGGTACGCTGCTTGTTACTTTTAATGATGCCGTCTTTTATTAAGACTTTTCTGAGAAAAATTTTCTGTACACTGAAATAGATGGGCGGCAAATTAAAGTTAAGCCAAATTACTATTTCAATATTAGATGGTTAATAATAACAAATACTTTTAAAATAAAGGTGACCTAAAGGTGACTTAAAGGTGACCCCATAGCTAATCCTTCCTTTTGAAAATAATACTCATCATTAAACCTGAAGTAATTTTGTTTCATACAAATAGTAGTTAAATCAATAAGGTCATTTACTTCCCCGGGATGTAATCGTTGTTTCTCAAAGTGATTCTCCAAGACGCGTAAGCAATTTTCGTAAGGAACGTTGGTGAATAGACTGTCTACATCAAGGGATAATAATTTGGCACCGGGAGGTACGTTAATATCTTTGACTTTGTGTATCAGATCTAGACTATTCTTTAAACTATATTTGGGTTTGAAAGATGATTTGCTACACAACAAAATATTAAGATGTTTTGCTAGGTTGTACGCGGGAGCGCCAACATAAGAGACAACGGGACGAATAGAAATGTTCTCTTTGTGTGTTTTTGGTAAACCGTAGAGACAGGGGGACCTAGGGTTCATTGGTACTATATTGTTGAGCGGGATAAATGAAGTAGCCTTGATTGCATTTTTAATATCTAGAGTAAATTTCTTAGTTGGGTCGGAATTCAACCGCTCAAACTCCTCACCTTGGATTATATCATTAACTTTCTGGTTGTAATTATTTTTGTCTAATATAACCACACTATTGCCTTTATCTGATTTGGAAACAACTAGATTTTTTTGGCTTAATTTATCTTGTAAAGAATGAAACTGCCTTATCTCAGAGCTATGGTGATTACTAGAGGAGTAAGCTTTTTTAATTTGAACAGCTATTTGGTGTTTTACAGCAATATCAACTTTACCTTTAACACAAGATATTTCAGAATCTACTAACAAAGTTTCGAGAGTTTTCTGTGACAAATTAGGGGTAAGATTATATTTTAAACCTTTTTCTAAAAGAGAAAGTTCTGACGTTTGAAATTGGGTATTACTTAAGTTTTCAACCCGTGGGTGAAACGTGTGAGCCTGGCTTTGATCAATTGAACTAACATCATTATTATTATTAAATTGTAAATTACGTGATAATCTTTCCAACTTCCTAGATTGTGATAAGTATTTTTCATGTGTCACTTTAGAAGCTAAATCCCTAGCTTTACTATCTAAAATATCGAACTCAACATTATGTAAACTGAAACTAAGCTCTGAATATAGGACCTTCAGGTGAAGTTTGAGGGTGTCCCTAACTGAAAACCAATGTCTACATTCTTCGTTTAACCAAATCTGTTTAGCTTTATTTAACGCGATATTACTAGCCCGAGTGTGGGTATTGGTACGTAAATTAATGTAATTTGGAATGACACCTAACTGTTTGCATTGCTGATTGAACCAGACATTTTGGGCAGCTAACCGATGGAGTTTAGTCAATTTTATGTACAATTTCGCCTGCTCAGCTATACTTGCTGTCTTAAGATAATGAATAGATTCAGGCATTACTTTGCGGAAATCCATTTTTATATCTAGTGACAATTCCGCTTAATTTTCCTGCTAAGCCGACGTGACGTCACAAACGCCACGCAGCCAAACCGGAAGAATTTTCGACGCGTTTCGCTTCTTCACGAAGCATCCTCAGGAGGTCTTGACTCTTCGAGCGCACGATCGAGAATGAGCGGCCGGCGGCTCGGCACGCCTTTATATAGACGGGCTGAGTTAGCACGCCTTTGTCTAGACTCGAGCGTGAGTCACCGCTCTTTGTTGTAGCTAACAATTGGTGAGTAATACGTATTTAAAGTGACAATGACATCATAATAATCATAAATTGATAACAAAAAATAATTTTATTTTAAGTTAAAAATGGATTTCCGCAAAGTAACGCCTGAATCTATTCATTAGATGGTTATTTAGTCAGCAACTAACATAAATTATTTCAGGTTTTTTTTAAGAAATACAGACAGATAGCAGCGTGATATGAGAAGGGCTACATTTGAGAACTTAATAAACGTAATATTCTGAACTCCAAACTAAGTAGTTAGCCTAGCCAGATGCGTAAAATATTTGCAGTTAGTCAATTAAATTTGAAAACGGACTGAGTACTATAGAATACCTGTATCTTAAAAAGTCTTGAACCTTGAAATAAACGCTTTCTTGATTTGCTAATTCATAAAAACTTTACATAAATACGCATAAGCATAAGCATGTTTACACTTGATTGATTACACAGACTTCTGATAAATCACTTGAGAAAGGCAGCAGATTAGTCTCGGCCATTGTCCGTGTCACTCCAATAAAGCAAAAACGTTTTAAAGAATGTTGCAGTCCTGAAACTCGATTACGAAAGGATTGATGAAGCTCAACATAATTCTGGTCTTTGTTTAAGCATAATATAAAACAATTAACATGGTTGAACATACATAGATGTTAAGAAAATAATTTAAACAAGTAAATATATTACAAATATAAAATGCTTCCTTGCAAATTACATTACAGCCAGTGTCGCTCAGTATTATGTGAGGATCCAGACGATTTCCCAATAATAACAAATATTTTAAGAAAACATCAAATGAATAATTTAATAAAACACTTAAAATAAATAAAAATATATTTAGTGACAATTCCGCCTAATTTTCCTGTTAAGCCGACGTGACGTCACAAAGCCACGCAGCCAAACCGGAAGAATTTTCGACGCGTTTTGCTTCTACACGAAGCATCCTCAGGAGGTCTTGACTCTACGAGCGCACGATCGAAATCCTCGAAAAATATATGTTATTATTAAATATGGATTTCCGCAGAGTAACGTCTGAATCTATTCATTATCGATATCCCATAGACTTAAATATGTAAAGGAATTAAAATATAATGCACATAATTATATTGCTGCCGCGCCGCAGGTCCATGGTTCGATCCCCGGTGGTACCCATTGAGAGAAACTTTTGCTGTGAAAAGCCTATTTATAGCCTTTTTTTTGAAGCGCTCGTAGCGAAGTTTACTTAGCTGTTCTCAACCGATCAGCAAAGTTAAGCAACGTCGCGCGCGGTCAGGAGTTGGATGGGTGACCGCTAGTGACATTACTACTGAGCGTTTCCGTGCTTCGGAGGGCACGTTAAGCCGTCGGTCCCGGTTGTTGTCTTAGGATGGCAGTCGTTATAGCATGGTGGTAGGGCATTTTGCGAATGCCCGCCTGGCTAGCTACCACCCTCAAGTAGAAAATCTGTCGCCAAGCACCTAATGGTGTGTTCCGGCAGCTGTCCTTGAGAGCCAGTACTTCTAGGTTAGCCTGAACAACATCTTCGACCACATCATCACTTACCATCAGGTGAGATAGTGGTCAAAGGTTAACCTATCAG
Organism: Plagodis pulveraria; assembly: GCA_963890685.1. Taxonomy (NCBI): domain Eukaryota; kingdom Metazoa; phylum Arthropoda; class Insecta; order Lepidoptera; family Geometridae; genus Plagodis; species Plagodis pulveraria. Next base: position 35,524,118 of record OY982955.1, read on the forward strand.
GCGTAAAAAAAAAAAAAAAAAAAGCCTGGTTAATAAATTTTTAATCCCGAATAGCTGAGTAGTTCCCTCAGAAGCGCTTTGTAACTGATTTACAAGCGCGATGCATAAGATGTTTCAGCTAGAATTATGTAAATGGCATTTGATGAGACTTCTTAAGTCCACTGGGCCCTGTCGTGACAGTTTAACGATATGTCGAATAAGGTAAAAATAATGTTTTTACCTCTGGAGAGATCCCGTTTCAAAGTATGCATTTTTCATACAGTGAGTAGAATGGACTGCCTCTTGGGCATTGTTGAACAAGTAAGCCGAGAGCTCTCCTTCACCGCAACATGTCAGATATATATTATTGTGAATAATGTTTCTGTTTGTGGTTGTTAAAAGTATGAGAACAATAAAAGATACGATACCTTTTTCATCTTACATTTTTTTTATCACAAAATGGAACCGATTTCAACACTCAAATGTATGAAATAACTTGTTGAAGTCGGTACCAGGATGGTTTAAAAGTACCTATTATTACAATATTGTGCGCATGGTACCGACTTCGACAGGTTGAAATGATGAAGTCGGTTCCATTTGATAAAAAAAAAAATTTGCCCTTTTTGGAGTGACCTTTGGTACTTATGGGACCGATTGTCATTCACTTTCAATGAGATTATCATGAAGATAGGAAAATACTCTTCAGTTATTGGAGTGTAACTCAAAAACGGCTCGTCCAAATTAGTTGAAATTTAAATGGGACTACACGGCAAGCATAAGCTATCAAATACATAGTACATATTTTTTATTGTATACTATCTTAACCGAGTCTTTATATTTTCTACTAACACCACAAGCCACCTGCACGTACGTAATGCTAATAAATATCGCAATAATACTATAAACATACATTAAAATGTAATTTAAAAGAATAGGCCGAGTACTTTGCAAAGGTTGCGCCCAGTGTAACATTATGTCATATTTTATCTATTAGCAAAATTACATAGGTATATAATTGTAAAAAGTTATTGAATAGGTTTCGTGGCCGGTTTACTGAATAAAAGTACGACGATACCTGCCTGAGCAACATAATAATATAATTTATACTAAAATCTGCCTCAATTGATCGTGTTCAATCCTTGGGGCATAAAATGCTGTTGGTTTCTTTTAGTAACGTTGTCTCCATTCTCACAAGCAAGTTTGTTACCTCTTTTTAACGGTACTTACCTAAAAACTCATGCTGCAAAATGTTTGTAGCATTATATTAATTTGACTACAACAGATTTTCAACAAATCGTACTTTAAGCACAAGAACCACTACAAAATAGCAATAAACATTCTTACCATTCATTCCAAATGCAAGAAGCAGGAAAATTTATCTTGTGTTGTACATAAATTTCAATATAAAGGAACGTTTCTTCCCTGCACGAGTCGCTATGGTTCGAGGAAGGTGCACTCGAGACAATAAATGGCCTGCATTATTTTCAATGGTTTATCCCGAGTTATGAAAGGTATATAAATTGCTGAGCGTGTCTTTAGAGTAGGTAAGTCAATTGAATATAATGATAATGATAATTTATTTGCAAGAAATATGTTACAATAAAGGTCAATATATATATATAAATATAGTGTTACGATATAAAGTGGGTATAATGAAGGTATGGTAATATACTTAAGTATTGTAAGTGTTTAAACAATTATGAAACCGATTTCACTTACGTTAGAACAGCCGAGTAGTTCGATCTCGACCGGTTTCGCGACCTTCAGAGTCGCTTCATCATGGAGTACGTACGCTCCCGACCGCGTCCGGGCAAGCACTGTTGTTGGTTTGCGCGGCGGCGGTGGCGGTTGCTGCCCGCCTCGCACGCTCCGTCGGTACCGCCGGCGGCGCCGGCACAGGTGCATTATTTTCGTTATCTTCATCGTCGTCACTGCTGTCGCTTATAATCAAACTTCCAGTACACGCCGTACTAATTGTGTCTTGCGACAAGGTGTTTAATTGACTATACTGTGTGGTACTGTTCAGAACTGGTTTCCATGCTGGTGCCAACATCCATCTACGGTCGCGGTTGAATTTGGGATGACGGCCAATTTCTATAGCTTCCCGTACTTTCCGGGGTATTAGGAACTTCTCCCTCGCTAAGACGGTAGCTTTGTCGAACCTTAAAAAATGGCTCGCCTCTTGAGCGTGTTCTGCGACCGCGGATCTACTGATGTCCAAGTTCCTAACACGTTTTATGTGTGTGAGTTTCACCTATGTAACTTTTGCAAAAATGCCCTACCACCATGCTATAACGACTGCCATCCTAAGACAACAACCGGGACCGACGGCTTAACGTGCCCTCCGAAGCACAGAAGCGCTCAGTAGTAATTTCACATAGCGGTCACCTATCACACTCATGACCGCGGTGGACGTTGCTTAACTTTGCTGATCGGTTAAGAACAGCTAAGTAAACTTCACTACGAGCGCTTCAAAAGTATTGTAAGTTTACTTAAGTATTGTAAGTATTAAATATAGCTATTACTAAGTTACTATAGCTATTAGAAAGTTTTGTGTTCCCTTCGCCACGTGACTTAAGATGTATATGTGGTGTAAACACAATGTATGAGATAAGAAATGACTATATTGAACATGTCAGTGTAAGCTTACAAGTAGCGCCATTGACAGAAAAGTTGAAGAGTAATACATTGGCAAGTTAAATGAGGGATGAAAATAATAAGGCAAAAAAGTGACAAGTATTAGTGACGGATGTTGGGCTAAACGTTTGACCGCATTTCTACTTTATGGAAAGCGTTGATGCGGTCGGCGATAAAACATACTTGCGTTATTTGATGAAGAGGAAGAAGGAGAGGTTAAGGATACACTGCGTGAGAATGAGTAAGAATAGTATTGAGATTAGAACCTATAAAGCAGCGGGAAAAATAATAGTTAAACCCAAAACAAAGGCACTTGTACAAGCATTGTCTTTTTTCTAAAAATTAGTTAATGTAACAAAAAGTGCCCAATTAGTTTGTTAACAAATTGTATACTATATATGAGAAATAAACATTATTATTATTATTAATTATTGTAGGAAAAGCGCGGAAATATTTACCCTACACCAATATATGCCATCATTTTTTACTGCAAGACACAGTTATTCAATCGAATATTTCACAAAAATATCGCGTCTACCAAGAATATAGCATTTCATGGCACTTTCTCTTTAACCACACTTCTTTACGATCAGTAAAGAATCCAAATTGTTTGTCCTCAATAAACTTTGAAAAACTGACATCAAATTTAAATGTCATAAAACGTTCGTTCGATCATTGCCATCAGTCAAAATTGCTTCGGTGGTCGCAACGTTGTAAAAGGCATTATTAATTTCCCCATTTTGCCCTTAAATAGGCTAATAGATCATCATTCATAACTCATCATTTTATTAAAAACAAGTATAGTTAGAAAGACATCAAAGAAGCTTGACAAAAAAATCGTTACGCATGAATTTCCTGAAGGTATAGGCATAGGTGTCTAAGCACCTACGTTTTGCCACACACGTTATAGTGCCTTGTTAGCCTTGTTATTAAAATTGTGTTCATGATCTTGAAAAGGATAATGAAAGATACCAATAAACTTGATGCTATAAATTACCCTAAAACCAGTTAAATAATAAAAGTTTAGGTTTTACTTTAATAACATGTAATAATTTGAATATGTATTATATATTATAAATATTGTTACAAACATGATAACAATACTGCGAAGTAAATAATGAAGTAGACCTATTAACGAAACCATAAAATGTTTTAATTTGCATTTCTCGCCACACACAAACTTTCAGACCTGTTTTCTTTTATGTTATTGTGACGGTACAAGCTCGAGGCCCACCTGATGTTAAGCGGACTAACCTCTGCCTATAACACGAAATGTATCTCGTTACAAGTCACAAAATTGCACTGCGCCCGTCACCTTGACACATAGTTCTTAAGCCTAATGTGCCTGTAATTTCACTGGCTCTCAAGTAGTGCTGTCGGAACACGCCGTTAGGTGCTTGGCGACAGATTTTCTACTTGAGGGTGGTCGCTAGACAGGCGGGCATTCGCAAAACGCCCTTCCACCATGCCAAACCTCAGCGTTCAACTAGGTTCAGCGCTCACTTCGAGCAAGTTACCAAATATCTCAATGAGCTCAGTTGCTAATAGTATTTACTACTGAGGCTTCCGTGTTTTGAAGAGCTATTTACTGCTTTAAAAGTCAAGGTCGCTTGTGAATGAAATTTAACTAAATGCTTGTTTAACTTCCTCAGTTGGAGGTATTTAAAGAGAGTAAAGATCCCGAAAGGAAAAACGGCTCAGGAGTATTTTAATCGGATTACATTTCTATTGAAACTCTAGCAAATAAATTCAAGGCGGAAAATATAGTACAGAAATGTCAGAGGTAAATCTATTATTATTTTCATAGTATTTTACTTTTCGTCTGTCACTAGCGGTCACCCATCCAACTCATGACCGCGGCGGACGTTGCTTAACTTTGCTGATCGGTTAAGAACAGCTAAGTAAACTTCGCTACGAGCGCTTCAAATTAGAGGATATTTGTGTTTAAACGTTACCAATTTTCTTGTTTATTACGTAACGTACCTTATTTCAAATAAAAAAGAACTCTCTGAACCTAAATAACATTTGCTGTTAGAACTAAATAACCAACAGAGCTCTGGGAACAATAAATTCAGTAATTTATAATGTATGTATGTATGTGTACGAGTTATTGTTATAACTGGCTGGGGTCACCGGCGATGAATCGGTAAATTGAGGTTAATATAATTGATAGGTATACATTTTTTAATTTTTTAACGGTTTTTGGTGACAAGTTTGTCTCATTTGATGGTAACAGATGATGTAGTCGCAGGTGGTAAACAAGTGTAACCTAGAGTAAAAACTGACTCCCAAGGATAGCTGTTCTGCCAGAATGTATCATTTGAAGCCTATGCTCTAATGAGAACAATACAATTTAATTCATTAGATGTTAAAAGTTGAGATAACTGCTTTTAATCTTACGAGTCTCAGTGATGACAGGAACGTGGACCTTCGTGAGATCTATGGATGTAGGATATCTACGCAGAAATCTGCTTTATCAGACACGCTACCAATAAGTGAAACAGTTTTATTTTTCAAACTAAGGTCCAATATTAATATTCCATTAATGGCTGCAGTACCATTACGATAACCAAGGTTCTCTATTGCATATCTTTATAAATGTTTCCATATTACAGGTGGTAGGTCACCGCAGCTCCGTCTTGGTAGACACCACCACAGGTATTAATCCTCAACGCATAAGTTTGCAAACATTACCGTGCTAAGGCTTAAAGAGCATTGTAGCAAGTGAAACTACTAGGCTAACGAGAACTAACGATTATTCGTAGAACTAATGTCTCGAAGAAACGAGCGCAGTGCATTGCTATAACGGGGATAGTGATTCAATTTATATCAAGCTGTACCCCGTGGTTTCACCCACCTTGACAATGACGATAAGTCATGATGACGATGATTAGAAGTATCTTATGTGTTAATCCAAGACTTGTTGTAGTTATGTTTTTAAAAAAAGTGAAGGAGTAACAAACATAGACAGTCACTCAAAAACTTTCGCATTTTTTTGAGACATTGTTGTTAAGTCTCATTGTGCCTGTAATTTCACTGGCTCTCAAGGACTATTGCCGGAACACACCTTTCGGTGCTTGGCGACAGACTTTCTACTTGAGGGTGGTAGCTAGCCAGGCGGGCAATCGCAAAATGTCCTTCCACCATGATAATACGTTATAATACGACCATTAGTGTGATAATACGACCATTTTAAAATCACTTCGAAATTAATTTTGTTGTTCCCCTTAAAAGAGATGATTACATTTTCAGTTGTAATAATACGTAAGACACATTTATCTGCGGTGATACAACCGTAGCATGAAAAAGCGTTAGTAAAACTGTACAGTGTCGTAGGAGAGTGCAGGCGCCGACCGCGGCGACGACTCCATCGTTAATGTTTGTAATTTGTGTAAAAGCAACTTTAATAGCTCATAGCGGTCGGTAATTTAATAACAGCCATCGCGGGCACCCTCGCTGTATTGCACGGTGGGGACGGGTGAGAGCGGTCTGCAAATAAATTAAAATAATTGTACGGTTATTATGTACACTTTTATACCTCTAGCGCAGGGTAAGAAGAGGTGTCTAAACGCCCACGTTTCACTAGGTTGGTTATTCCGTGTAACAAGGAGCTAGCATTTCACCGGGTACAGTGCCCGGCTTGGAATTGCACCAAAAATGTATTTGTTAGAAAAACCCGATAAATGTCCGTTTCGGGCACCAAACCAAGTACCTCAGCATTATAAAATGAGTCATTAGGTCACGTAACCAGCGAGATATAAATTAAATACTTTACGTGGAATAAAATGAACCGGATAATTTATTTATTCAAATAATAACGTTTACCTTATGTGACCTTGAGTAGTGGAAAATATTCATAGGAAAACATTTGTCATTTTTGGGAATCTTAATCCAATTAAACCCACGATTCTAATAAAAGTTTTTTTATATATACATTTATTACTGGCAGACAACATTTTTTTGTAGACACTTGATACTCAAAAGGGCTACGCCGTGGTTCACCGTTTCTCATCTACAACAAACATCCTGTAGTTTTGAATGGTCCAACAAAAACATTTTACCCTTTAGAATGTGCTAATTTTTACCTAACTCTCTAACCCTCTCTTCATATTTATATTATTCGTTTTAACTAGAATGAACATCAAATATAGTATATATTAAGATGGCCGCGGGCCGGGCCTACGCAGGCTCGTAAATATCGCAACAGAATATTTTATTCCCAATGAAATTCCAAATACAACGTGACAACATTAAAGTGCTCGCCCGTTATTGGGTAAATGTTTGGGAATCGGACAAGCGACAGCCCTAGTTACAGAATCCACTGACCTAATATTACGTTAGGACATGTTCAACGTTCCTTAGAAACGGATATCGTTTATTTTTTGTTTAGGGCGCTGAATGCTTAGTGTTTCAAAGTCAAAGTCAAAATCATTTATTCAATTTAGGCGTCCACGATGCTCTTATTAAAGATCAATTACCAACTTTAGTATTGAAATATTCTAAGTTGTACTGCCATATTCAGCAAAAAAACATGTATAAAAAAAATGTATAGAGCCACTGCGAAAAGAAAGGGCAAGAAACTCGGAGCCATTCTTTTAAACGTCTTGTAACACTATTTTACAATATAACAATTTTATTTAATTACGTAGGTGACAGGTGATAGCTTGGCAGAGGCGGCATTGTTCAGGCAATTTTGTCGTTTAAGTAGCATTTCTTAATCAATATGTTTTTCACATTCAACTTGAATTTTCCCTCTGTGAGTGTTGTAATATGTTTGGGAAGTTTATTATAAAACCGTACGCAATTACCTAACAGGACTACGGAATCCTAAAAGGGATCTTTTATTTGTCTTTGCTAATCTAAAACCTGGCACCGCTATTTCATCTTTATTCCTAGTGTTGTAATCGTGATTGTCACTGTTTAATTTAAATATACTCTTTTTTTAGAAGGCCCACCTGATATTAAGCGGTATCCTCTGCCTATAACAGATGCATTTCATCACAAGTGACGAACTGCACTGCGCCCATCACCTTGAGACAGTTGTTAAGTCTCATTTTGCCTGTTATTTCACTGGCTCTCAAGGACTACTGCCGGAACACACTGTTAGGTGCTTGGCGACAGATTTTCTACTTGAGGGTGGTCGCTAGCCAGGCGGGCATTCGCAAAATGCCCTTCCACCATGCGGTGAAGCTCAAGCTCTGGGCGGGATTCGAACCATGGACCTGCTGCGCGGCAGTCCATAGCCAATGCCACTGAGCCATCACTGCTTCAAAACAACTAATATACTCAATTTTATAGTTTAGATAGTAAAATTTAGTTGTAATATTTACGAACTACACAGTCATTATTTAGTATAATAATGGATGTATAGTATTTATTATCAAATATTGATGAGTAGGTAGGTAAATCTGATGATAATTGTTAGGAATTGGGCATGTGCGTCATTAATTTGTAAGTTTTTACTTTGTACGCGAGTTTTATTGCTACTTTGATCAGTTTTTGGAATCATCATTCCCTATAATATTCCAAAAACAAAATCGTATAGGTTTATTATTTAAAAAAATTCTCTTAAGTTTCTCTGATGAAATCATTGAATATAAGGTACGTGAACAACTTGAAGTGATATATATTTACTTAAGAAACGGAAGACTTTATAAATATCGCTCTTTTGACTTATGTTCGTTAGCATTTGGTAACATAGTTGTTTATTTATAAATTAATATGAGTTTACTAATGGTCATTAATTATTTGTTTTTAAATATTACGTTCTATATAACAGCAACATATTTTTTGTTTATTGACCATTCGTTTGCTTAACGACAGTAAATTGCTGCATGAACGTATTTGTGAAACTTTTTTTCAAAGCTTTCCCACCTAAACTAAACTACTGTCCTGATTTTAAGTGATGTCGTGGTTAAAGATGTAGTTAATGCTAACCTTTAAGTAAGTGGCTCTTAAAGACAGCTGTCAGAATGCACCGTAAGGTGCTTGGCGACCGATTTATAGATGGTAGTTAGTCTAGCGAGAAATTTGTGAAATGTACTATCTCCATGATGCAAGGACTACCATTCTAAGACAAAATCATCAATCATGTCATCAGCCCTAGATTTTGATATTGATAAAAAAAATATAGTTTAAAATGCTATGGATTACATTTAGCAATAAAAATACTATAACTTTTACTTATATAACAAGCGTTTCAGACTATCTGACAAAACTGTGACCGTTTTTTCTGAAAAATTGTAAAACAATTTGTAAGTCATCGAAAAATAATACCTAGTTGACATAAGAGTAGAAACAACGCACGAATTTTAATCTGAGTTCTATTCTCATCATAGCAGCTTCTGATACCCATTTGAATGCATCTGCGGTACTAAATCAGTATTCTTAGAAAAAAAAAGGTTCACGCTTACAAATGAACAATTGTATGTGTACAGCGAAAGACCTAGAATACGTTCAAGTATGAGCTAACTTACAGCCGAAAGTAAATAATACCCATAGAGCTAGATCACACGTGCCCGTATGAGACAGAAATATTGCATTGTAAACCAGTTCTATATAAATAGTAGTAGTAAATGATTTAACAACTTACACTTCATAATGAGTGTTTGACAATAGTCCACAACAGTAAATGTGAATTGAGCCATAGCATCGTCCATGCAGCTCGTTCGCGAATGTAGCGCCCGTATAACGAGATGCGGGCATTCATACACATTCGGTATTTCCGGTTCCAGATTTTCCGTTAATCGAATAATTAGAACGTGAGGTTTGATCTATTTTAGAAAAGTTTGCGTAGCTGCTTCAGTGCTACAGCTACTCGAACTAATAATATTAATTTTATTGTAATAGTCCTTTGTGAGATCGAGATGGCACAAGACAACGCATACTCCTACTAAGCATCTTTCAACAGTTATCCCAGAACGCGGTTGGTACAATATGCCATCTCTTACAACAAACACACACAAGACCGCACAAGAACGGCAAAGAACGTTAAAAGCCAATTGTAGAAAGTTATAGCTTCGGTTTTATCGCCAGCCACCTATTGGATGCCAACCTCTCAGCTGTCTCTTTTTTTTATATTATTGTGGCGGAACAAGCTCAAGGCCCACCTGATGTTAAGCGGACTAACCTCTGCCTATAACAGATACATTTCGTCACAGTCAGGAATTGCACTACGCCCGTCGCCTTGAGACATAGTTATTAAGTCTCATGTGCCTGTAATTTCACTGGCTCTCAAGGACTGCTGCCGGAACACACCGTTAGGTGCTTGGCTCTAACCCAAGTTTTATGTTATACATTCAAAAAAGAAAGCAATTAAAGAGAAAAACTACTGTTCCTTCTTGTGCACATCTCCATATTTCTACAATGTATAATGTGTCTATCTCCATATTTCAAGAATGTATCCACCCCATAGCAAAATATGGAATTAGCTTTTCAAGTATAATGCAAGTGCCATCAAAACTTCCCAGCTAATATTAGCTTTCAAGAAACTACGTTCAGAAAGTTTCAAGATAATAGGAACGTGAAAAAAAGACTGAGTTTGCGTTTAAAAAACAGTTGATTCAGCGCTAGACGCTATGCTGGGCTACTTAAAGCTTGTTTAACTTTAATCACTTACGCTTAATATAACAAAAGGCTTATTGTAAAATCGTAAGTGAATTTATAAAGAGGGTTAAATTTTTGATAAGAATAAAGTCTTAGTCTCACAGAATTATTTATATTTTATTGCAAGCTTATGAGACTTAAAAGTTATCAAACACAAACGAAGGTGGTATAGGATTGGCACGATGTCTTCTAAAAGTTAACACATAATATAAGCAATTTTAATTGATAATTATAAGGATCAGGATTCGTTTTGTTTTCCTGATGTGGAGCATTACCCTACTCGCTTAGTTGTGTGCTGTTCATTAGGAGCACCTTTTCCTTAATTTCAGTTCTTTAGAAGGGCGCGCTCCCGAAGTTCTGGTATTTTCTTTGAATTTGAATTTCGTTGCCTCTTACTTAATTGTACGTAAGGGTTGGTGTGGTGCGATTCCAGCACAGGGCCTACATAATTAAGTACTCGCAATTATCAGTAATCGTACATACAGCAAGCTGATACATGCTGAAATGAAAGGGAAAACCGTACTGACATCTAATATCTACTCAAAATTAAGAACTAATTTGTGAAAATCAGGACCGCAAAAATACGAGCTCAAAGTGTTTGGTTCATCGTGCTACCATAAATTATTGTTTATGACGTTACCTAGGTGTCTTCAGTGATGTAAGTATTATTTTAAAGAATAAATAATTTAGGTTCTGATGAATAACCCCATTCCCTATTTCTATAGTTAAGGGTTTTATAAAGCGGCTAATTTCAAAACAATTTACTGGATTCAATTTTGTTTTACATTTTATTAACATATAAATTATCATATGTATGTTGTTAAAGCTCTAGGGTTGCCAAAACTCCCTTGCTAAATTTTACATAAAAAGATCATTATTTTTTTCCCGTGGTCGACAAGTACACTTACATTATTTAAAACACGACAGTTCAATTGCATTTTTTGGCACCAGTAGTGACTTGCAAACGGATAAAATGTGAATATAACATAATTTACAAGCTTTAAGGGTTGAGCCAAACCTAACTTTTGAACCAAGCCCAAGTTGCTGAACAAAATATTTTTTAAAAGTCAAATTTAATTAACATTACAATTTCCTTGAGTAGTTTACAATATTTCTTTTAATAAATTTACTCTTAATAAATTGATCGTGACCAGCAACTTCCTTCGCACCTTGTCGTGACAGAGGAAGGAGAGCTCTTGTAACCCTGTTTGGGTCACCACAGTCAGTGTCAATATGGCGTTGGCCGCTCTGCAAATCCATTACGGCTGACGTAATCTCATATATCTCATAGTGCGTCGATTTGTCAAATCAGACTATACATGACCTTTAGTAATGAAGATGCCAATTAAGGAGTAGAATCTCAGGCAGCGAGGCTACCCTGACCCACCGCAGTGGGACCTAATGTGTGCAAGCATGGGTTTGTCTGGCGCCCTTTAATAGTCTTGTAGCGCGGGTGTGAATGCGGTTACAGTTGCAGTATCACCGTTCTGGGAGCACTGCATTGCTTTTGTCACTTTGTGTATATCTATTCAACTCAGTAATCATGTAATCACTCGCTGCAGTACCCTGCAAGCCTAAACACAGTAATGTTTGCACGGTGCTTTGATATGTGACACTGCAGTGGTGTGTGCCGACCAATTGAACCTTGTAAGAGACTTCTCCCTCGTGTTCAGCTTTATTTGAATGTGTTTCACTAATCATCTGTAATTAGTTTGTAATCTGACCTGACGATTACTTGTTCCCGCCTAAACGACTGAGCGTATCAAATTTGGATTTGATAAGGAAATATAAGAGGGGGATATAAATTATGTTTCATCCCGATGAAACACTATATCAAACCAAAACGTATTACGAAATTGTAAACGCACGGAGTCATGAGAAATAGCTTGTACATGTACAATTTCAATTCCCTTCAGCTGAGCTCGCGGTAGTGCTTTAACATCATATCAGAATAATAACAAATATTTTTAAAATATTTTAAGGAAACATCAAATTAATATTTTAATAAAACACTTAAAAAATATATCAAGTGACAATTCCGCCTAATTTACCTGTTAAGCCGACGTGACGTCACAAACGCGACGCAACCAAACCGGAAGAATTTTTGACGCGTTTCGCTTCTAAACGAAGCTTATTCAGGAGGTCTTGACTCTACGAGCGCACGATCTAGAAAATGAAATTTCTCGATCGTGCGCTCATCTCTCTAACTTAGAGGTAAATTAGGCGGAATTGTCACTAGATATATTTTTTTATATTTTAAGTGTTTTATTAAAATATAAACTTAATATTTTCTAAAAATATTTTAATAAAAATTGTTATTATTAAATATGGATTTCCGCAAAGTAACGCCTGAATCTATTCATTATCATATCAGAAGTTCAGACATAACTAGTTAACATGGTCACTGCGAGTTTGAGTTCCTCTAATTTGTATGTAGATTAGAAATTATTTTGCATATGCAGATTGATGTCAGACGGGTGATGCTACGCACATATACACTAGGATTTATAGCCATATTATACTTGCCACTCGAGGTGCGAAAGTTAGAAAATGATCCAATTTTATTGATTATAAGAATAAAATTCCCTTGGGAATAACAGCATAATTAATTTTTTTTACTTAAAAAGAAAAAAAAAATGGTTTTATATATAAAAAGGTTGCGACTGGCATTTGGTATTTGTTATTTTTATCAATTTCAAAAAAGAGGAAAAAGGTTCTCAAGGAGATGCTTATTTTGTATGATCGTCACGTATAACTAAATGAACCATCTAATCTGTATGATAGTATTATTGTTTGGTGAGAAATATACCGTCAGGTGATTCCCGTTTCTGTGATCTGTGTTCCCTTTAAAATTTCATTAACATCGATTTGGGTGTAATATATTATACATACGCCAATATATAATATCTTGATAAAATAAATTACTGTATTCATTTGTACATAACTTTATTTACAATTATTGTCAACAATACAATGCACTTCGTAAGCTGATCATAAAGAATATCCCAGAACTTTCCCGCGTTTTTCTCCACGTCACACAATTGCCATTCGTTGCCGCTAGAGGCGCCGTGGGCGCGTCACAGATAACTCATAAAATTTCTCACGACCACAGACTCACAACGCAATACTAATATAGATCGCTAGCAATCTGAACAAATTACATGATAATTGCATCTCTTGTCTATGGTAACCAGTATTATGGGCGAGTGGGAAGCGAAAATCGATCTTGTAAGCAGTGTCAGTAGTATAGATAGTATAGGTTGAAAATATTTACTCACAAAAAAAGGTACCGGGCTTTTTCATAAGTTTCAGTGTTTTAAATAAAAACCATAAGATGTTAATTCAAAACTGATGTAATTCCCTTGTCATTTTGCATGGTGGTAGGGCATTTTGTGAATGCCCGCCTGGCTAGCTACCACCCTCAAGTAGAAAATGTGTCGCCAAGCACCTAACGGTGTGTTCCGGCAGCTGTCCTTGAGAGCAAGTACTTCTAGGTTAGCCTGAACAACATCTTCGACCTCATCATCACTTACTATCAGGTGAGATAGTGGTCAAAGGTTAACCTATCAGGCATAAAAAAAAAAATTATTTTATATGACACAGGAAATTAGCGTGTTTTTTCATTCTTTTATAACCCGGCCCCTTTACGTTTATCGGTTGACCAAGATTTTCTGACATAAAATTTGCTTCTTGAGAAAGGTTTAATATCTGACAGGTTAGCCTTTGACCAAGACCTCACCTGATGGTAAGTGATGATGTGGTCAAAGATGTTTTTCAAACTTACTTCTGCTTGAGAGTGGTAGCTAGCCAGGCGGGCATCGCAAAATGCCCTTCCACCATGCAGTGAAGGTCAAATTGGCGGTGGGGATTGAACCAGGGACTTGCGGCACGGCAGTCCATAGCTACCGCTCGGCCATCATTGCCTTAAATACACAGTACCTAGAAAAGAAAATTATAGCTGTTGGAGCCGATACAATTACGGGTACATGAGATAAAAAAAGATAACCAAAATATTTAACCTCCCTCTTCCGCCTTTTCTGCATATAGTCCAATTGAATAATAATTAACATTATCACTTGCATATTTATAAATGTTCAGGCGTTTTAACTTTAGAAGATTTTATGTAATGTGATTCTAATTACTTTGGAAACGATATTGGGGGATGTTGTAAGTATTTAATGGGTGTTCTAAACAAACAATGAAAAAATATAATCTTATATCAACAATTGCTGAATGATCATATTTTCAAAGAATATATTGTCTAGACACAATTTATTTCAACGACGCAAAAGAATTGCAAAACCACAGTAACGATGTTTCGTAAAATAAGACTCAAGCTTTGTTTAGAAAATATTTGTTTGGTAAAAATAGAAAATAATATATTATCTATCTAGCACAGACGAGTTTTTTACTCGCCCATTGTAAAATTTGTAGGTTTTCATGTAAACTTATTAAACTAAGTAGGACATTTTGCAAATACAAGAGATTAAAACATCTTGGGAATTGGATTAGAGAAACAGAAGCAGTGTTTTAGAGTTTTGATATTTGTACCTACAAATGCAATTATAAAACCGACTAAGTACGATTCAAAAAATGTTTTGTAAGTTTCATCAAAGCAAAAACGCGTGGAAGAAACAGATATAAATTAATTTAAATAGTAAAAAACCCGACTGTAAATTATTACTGCCCTCCGAAGTACGGAAGCGCTCAGTAGTAATGTCAGTAGCGGTCACCCATCCAACTCATGACAGCGGCGGACGTTGCTTAGCTTTTCTGATCGCGTAATAACAGCTAAGCAAACTTCGCTACGAGCGCTTCAAAAGTCTTTGGCATTTCTCGCCACAGACCTCAGCGTTCAACTAGGTTCAGCGCTCACTTCGGGCAAGTAACCAAAAGCTCAATGAGATCAGTTGCTAATGGTATTTACTACTGGGCGCTTCCGCGCTTCAAAGATCTTGTTAAAGTTCAATGCATGTTTGTGCCAAGGTATATTAAACAAAAACACAAAACTTTTGTCTATGGTCAAACCAAAAAAAAAACATTTTTTTTGAATAATGTAAACTAATTATTGATTCTAAAATGTGAGTCTCATGCATTTTAGAATCAATAAGCAAGAAATGCGACGTAAACCAATGAAATACACAGAACGTGTTTCTGAAACAGAGATTAGTGTGTAGGACTTGCGCGGACGACGCAACACATTGTTTTGGGTAAGAATTTTAGTTCAATATTTCGAAAAACATCGGGTTTTTTCTTAGTAGGTGTGGCAGTTGCTCCTTGGGGTGCCGGGTTAGAATGTCACCCCCCAATGCTACCTGTGGGTGTCGTAAAAGGCAACTAAAGGTAAAATACCGGAAGATGTTCAGCAGCGCCTTCCGAGGAACTGATATCTTAATCGATCTTAACGATCCCCAAGACGCTTGCTAAGCGTGAGGATTATGACACACCCCCCTTCAATGGGGAAGACTGTGTTTAGCAGTGGACAATCCGACTGATACAATTTAATATATGCTAGATACAATGCTATGTCAAAGGCAAAAGTGTAGACAGAAAAATGTCATCATGTGTAGTAGGGCATTTCGCGAATGCCTGTCTGGCTACTATAGTTACAAAGGGTACTTAAGGGTAGTCAAAAAATCAGTCATCAAGTACGTAATAGTGTGTGCTAACTGTTGTCCTTTGGGAGTCACTTCACGATTTACGCTGTTACTGATTACCAATATGAAATGAAATGTAGTACCTAACTCGTGGACCTATGTATTTTTTTATAAAATATAGTCTCTCTAATGCCTCCTTTAAGGATACAAGTATTTACTATGCAAATACAGGTACGTACATTGAAATAGTAACAAACATGAAATTGACATATTTTATCATTTCTTAAGTAATTGATTGCGAAGTCACGTATTTTTTAAATTATTTATTTACATCATTAATAAAAAATAATTAAAATTATATCTATAAAATATGATACCTGCTGAAATAAAATGTGGACATTTGAATATATTTTCGGGTGTCTGAAATAACAGACTGAATCGATTACCATATCAATTGAAGAACTTTCTTCCTCACGATAAGAAGATAATTGGATGCTATCCAATGCTAACTCATTAGTACTCAAAGTAATTCTCATTCCCAATGGTTTCCTCAGTTGGCTTTCTCGGTACTCGAGGGAGTAGAAGGGCTGAAAGCATTATTATATTTGGATGAAATTCAAACGACCATTTACTGACTTAAAAGTCAAGGTAACTTGTACTTACTTGAGTGAAATTTATATAAATGGTTGTTTAACTCGATACCAGCGTTTAACCCTCCTGGGTTTAATGTGAAAGTATTAAACGAGAGTAAAGATCCCGAAAGGAATAACGGCTGAGGAGTCTTTTATTCGGATTACATTTCTATTTAAGTAAATTCTTGCAAATAAATTCAAGGCGGGGAGTGTGGTACAGATGTCAAAGGTTTATTTATTGTTGTTATCATTGTATTTTACTTTTGTCCATATTGATTTGCCTTAAATACGATATTTTAATGTACCGCCTATAAATAGAAACATGAAAACAGTGTTACTACGAATCACTCGAAAACATGATTTGTTAAATGAAACAAAGTAACAAAACTCATGATAAATGATAATGCTGTTCACTACTAATTATGGGTTTGGAAATAGAATCCAAATCACGATTAAACTACTTATATAAAACTATAAATGATAATTTTGTCTAGCAAAGTAAATAATATCTGAAGCAGTGATGGCTCAGTGGCATTGGCTATGGACTGCCATGCCGTAGGTCCATGGTTCGGATCCCGCCGCGGGCTTGAGCTTTACCGCTTGGTAGAAGGGCATTTTGCGTATGCCCGTCTGTCTGGCTAGCAACCACCATCAAGTAGAAAATCAATCGTTAAGCACCTAACGGTGTGTTCCGGCAGCAGTCCTTGAGAGCCAGTGAAATAACAGGCATATGAGACTTAACAACTATGTCTCAAGGTGACGGGCGCAGTGCAATTCGTGACTTGTGATGAAAAGCATCTGTTATAGGCAGAGATTAGTCCGCTTAACATTAGGTGGTTATTGTGCTTGATCCGTCACAATAACATATTTTTTTTATTTTTTGAAACCATTAAACAAAATTACTTAAAATTATGGGATATTGGGAAGATGTAGACGACACCATTAGGATATACCATCATTTTTTACTGCAAAATAAAAATACCTAAACAAAATTTTCACAAAAATATCGCGTCTACAGGGAACTTAGCAATTATGGGCACTTCCTCCTTAAGCGTCCTTCTATACGATCAGTAAAGAATCCAAACGTTTTGTCTTCAATAAACTTTCAAATTTTACATCAAATTTAAATGTCATAAAATGTTTATAGCCTCCTGCCAATTATTGTCATCAGTCAAAATTGCTTCCGTGGTCGCAAGGTTATAAAATTTATTATTATCGTCCAGGTTGCCCTAAAACAGGCTAATAAAATCATCTATCTTCTTTTCTTATAATAAAGCAGAAAGATTAGATTGTTTGTTTGTTTGAATTGAATAGGCTCTGAAACTACTGGACCGATTAGGATGAAATTCGGTATGGAAATAGTTTGAGACATGGGAAAGGACATAGGATAGTTTTTATCCAACTGCGCAAAAAGAGGTTAATGTTTTTGCGTGATAGCCGATATACGCGTGGGCGGAGCCATGGCCGGAAAGCTAGTCATTCATAACTCAGCATTTTACTGAATACAAATTATAGTTAGAAAGACATCAAAGAAGCTTGACAAAAAAACATTACGGCTGTGTTTCCTGAAGGTAAAGGTGTCTAAACACCCACGTTCTGCCAGTTCAGCTAACAATTATCTACATGAATATTATAAAGAGGAAAGTTTGCATTTTTAAAAATAACGAATAAACTTAAAAACAACTGGACCCATTTAAAAAATCTCTCACCATTAGAATCCTACACTATCCCTGATGAACAAAATGTACCATCCGGATTGTCCACTGCTGAACACAGCGACCCCCATTTAGGGAGGGTGTGCCATAATCCCCACGCTTGGCAGCCGTCTTGGGGATCGAAGTTTAAGGTAGCAGTTCCTCAGAAGGAGCTGCTGTCCCTGTCCACCTTCCAGTATACCTTAAGTCACCAGTAACGACACCCACGGGTAGAAATGGGGGGCGGGGGTTGTATTCTAACCTGATTATCGCTTCATCGATAAGATGTCGATGAACATAGACTATAGAATATTAGCGGCCCGCTGGTATCCCGCTAGTAGCTCGAAATTAACTTTGACAAATAATAATTATGCAATACATTCGTTCCTTTAATGGCAATGTTTACCATTAAATGAACTGCTACCTGTAAATTAGGAGTCAAAAATTATGCGTAGCCATGAGCACTAAACTCATCGGTTTGATGTAATTTGAGTTAGGTATACTCGGACATTTATAGATTATGTATCAAAAGGTTTTCCTTGTTAATGTAAAATAAGAGACATGAATAAATACACATATTAAACTAAAGTACAAAAATATCTAGTCTTACAGCATACATTCTGCTTCAATGGTGTGTGTGTGTAAAAGTGCTGCTTTAGTAGTTGGGGTTCCGGTTTCTTTTTTGTATACATATAAATAATAGACGCAGGAATGTATCACGTTTAATTCGGATCAGTAATAAAAACTATGTGTACATGTCTTTAGACTAGAGCATCACCAAAATAAAGTACACAAAGTAAATGGGAAGCTTTCGGCTTTTGGCACTATGTCCACATACTGTATTGGGCGGATCTTCCCTCCTGAACATAGCCTTACTCATTAAGGGGGGATTTTGCCATAATCTCCACGCTTGGCAGGTGGCACTCCACATAGTCAACCAAGAATCACGAAGGAATGGGGTCAAGGAGTTATTGTAGTCAGTTATCTGTTTTTTTTTTTGGCGCCTATACCTTATACACATGTATTGTATAGAATTACATACATATTCAAATAAACATTTAAAATTCCATCGAGGCATTTGACATATTTTCTTTAATCAATATCAGTTTAATAAAGAAATGCTATAAAATCGTAACAATCAATCTAAATAGTGACAAGAACAAACAAGCGGTCTATTTGATGTTTCGAAGTTGCCTATAAGACTGACCACGATCCAGTTGATTAGTTCCAAAATATTGTAATTACCTAATACATAGTTGCGTTAACAATTTACAAACTATCGAGAAATTAATCTTGGCCGAGAATATCCGAAACCTTCCACCAGGACGACGCACAAAGTCTTCGGGACTATATTAGAAACTTGACGTTTGAGCTTTGAAACGACGCCACTCGAAATAGTTGATGAAAGGTATGCAGCACCACAACTTTATACTTACAGTGAACAAGTGAAGTCCCTATTTAATACTAAGTTATTATTCGGTTTATGCATAAATAAACACACTATTTTAATACACTTTAAATTTTTTTTTTTTTTATCTCGTATGTAATTGAATCTAAGAAACTATAGAACGCACACCTCTTTGTTGTAGCATAATACAACATACTGATTGTGTACTTCTGAAAACAATACCAATAATGGTGTCATCTAATTATATAATATGCTAATGGAGTCGGAATGTAAGGAATAAAAATATATTCCAACCGTATTTCGATTCTTGCAGTTGTCTTGAATACTATGTATTTGGGCATAAAGCATATTATATTATATTCTTGCAGATAACATAGGGACGGCCATGAGATGAAACATTTTGAAATAACTTTTAACATTCGTGATTTCGTTGAGTTAGCATTAGTTAGTGTTAAATGACTGCTGTTATATAATCTAGCATCTTAAATTGCTATCTTGTCCTGTGTTTCTTCGCGTTAGCTAAGAAAAACCAGGAAGTACCACTGGTTGAACAACTTCGGGGTACAGAAAGTAATACGTGAGAGCAACGATTTCCGTAACCGTAACAAATTATTATTGTTTAAGTGACCACAGAGCCATGTCTATTTCTAGTAACAATGATGGTCTCTAACAACAATTACTTTTTTTTGTGTCTTTGTGGATAACATAATATTATACTACAAACTCTATACATCACTATAGTTACTATTAACGAATGCATTTAAGCAACCTGAAAGCCATAGCAGGCCCGTAGGCAGTCTGAATGATATAAGCCCACTACCAGTTTACAGCGTGATCTGCATGCTGACAGAATAGCCCTGTTAGATTGCAATGCTTTGTTGAGCCAAATAATCTTTTTTTTATCTTATATTTTACTTTTTATTGAAATAGGTGTCTACACTCTACATACATTGTAAGAACGTTTAATTTCTAGAAGCGCCCGTACCAGAGCTAGCTTAGTTGTTTTTAAATAGCTACGTGAAGTTTACGGTCACTGGGTGGCCGCTATTATCATTAACGATTGAGCGTCTTCGTGCTTCAGAGGGTACGTTGTACACGATAGGATGTATAGGGAGCGAGCTTATATATACCTATACTGTGCACTAGACATATCAGACTACAAACTGCCACTTAGTAATTCTGTGTCATAAAAAAACTCAATCGTACTGACTTGGCAGTCGAACCCAGGATCTCAACATTCCGAAGCGTCGCTCTGCGCCACTTGAACGATCTAAACTGTTTAATCTAAAATAACACCTGGTATACTGCAAAGGTTAAAGCTCCATGTAGAGGTCACTGCGGCCAGCCGACCTTTTGATACGTGTTCTATTATTGATAGGGGATGCATGAGAGTCTCCCTATAGCATCGCGGACTCTTTGAGTTATTTACCTTATAGGGAAAGTTATAAGCCTTTCATGGTAGATTTACTTTCATTATACCTCGAGAACGACATAGGTAAAAAATTAAATTAAATAATTATGTAAAGTAGTATATTTTAAGTAGAAGTATTCAGCTACATATAATGGGCTTTAAATAGATAAGCCAGTGTAATAAATTGACCTCGGCTAAGTGCGGGTAGGAGTGTTGCGCCGAGGGTTTCGTACTGACAAGCAATAACACAAATGTTAGTTATACACACGTTTCTATTATTAAATCGTTTGATTTTGACGCGCTCGTAGCGAAATTTACTTAGCTGTTCTTAACTGATCAGCAAAGTTAAGCTACGTCGCCCACGGTCATGAGTTGGATGACCGCTAGTGACATTACTACTGAGCGCTTCCTAGCTTCGGAGGGCACGTTAAGCCGTTGTTCCCGGTTGTTGTCTAAGGATGGCAGTCATTACAGCATGGTGGTAGGGCATTTTGCGAATGCCCGCCTGGCTAGCTACCACCCACAAATAGAAAATCTGTCGCATAGCACCTAACGGTGTGTTCCGTGTTCCGGCAACTGTGCTTGAGAGCCAGAACTTCTAGATTAGCCTAAACAACATCTTCGACCACATCATCATTTACCATCAGGTGAAATAGAGCTCAAAGACTTACCTATCAGGAATAAAAAAAAAAGTTTCTCATATGAGGATCCCTTACATATCCTAAATTATTTTCCTTCTAATTATTATATTATTATGTATACTGTGTTATAACTGTGAGAATCGTTATCAAGTTCCTATGATGGTTAATATAACAGAGCTGTTTAAAAGAATAATGGAAGGCCAGGCAGCGCAGCGTGGGTCTAGTAATAGGATTTAGTCTTTTTGTACCGAACTCCTAAGACTATGTTCCAGAATGAAGAATTTACTACACAATAATTATTGCCCAACCTTTTGTTGGTGCCTAGTAAAATTTTACATTATGCAAATAGGCATAGTATGAATAAAAGTTTATGTATCCACCACTACAATATAATTATGAAACAATGCATGGACAAGACTGTAACCTACGATCTACTAATATACATATTTATTCGTAGCCGAAGAATAAATATTTATTCGTAGACTGTGACTAACCGAAACGACTTCTACAAAACTGGTAGTTTACTCTGACGATATTTTGCAAAACTAATTAATACATTTATCTGGCGAATGCGAAATATACAAGTCGTGCGATTCCAAATTAAATTACAAAAAAAATATTTGTTATTGAATGGTAATATTGTATGATAAACAATAATACAGCAAGTCGGTATTATTTTGGATTGAAATGTTTGACAATAATATGAGATGCGCTAATGAGAAGTGGATTCAGAGTTTTGAAGCAGTGGAGGTGCTTTAGTGGCAGCGAGTGACCAATGACCTTCTATGGTTTACATGTTGCCACGAGCTTGAATTAGCTACCACACGGAGGTACGTCATCTATCTCTAAGCACCTAATTGTGTAATCCGGCAACTGTTCTTGAGAACCAATAATTCTAGGTAAGCCTAAATCACATTTTGAAACCTTATTATCACTTAACAAAAGGAGGTGGTAAAAAAAATATTCAAGGTCAAAGGTTAACTCCATTGAAATATAAATAAGGGACATGAGAGGATATTTCTTTATACACGATAAACAAATGTTCTTATTTATAATATAATAATTAACGTTATTTGGAATGCAACGTGTTTTTATTATTAAGATAATGTATTTTCTAAACCTAAAAAACATCGTTGTTAGAACTAAATAACCAACAGAGGTCTGGGAACAATAAATTCAGTAATTTATAATGAAGCAGTCCGAGTTGTTGCCGTAATCGAATTATGCGGGAACTTTGTGTACGAGTTATTGTTATAACTGGCTGTGGTCACCGGCGAACTCTTAAGGCGATCAGCTTTGCCTAAATGGAAAGTTTTATTCCATTTTGCTTCGGTATTTTTATTAATCAAAGAAGTAACTGCTTATTATAATTTTAACTTTTTATTATTTTTGTTGGTTTAGTTTTCGGTGACGGGTAAGTCTCTTGTGATACCGAAACTTAGAGCGTTATAAGTTGAGAAAAAAAAATTTTATATCACGCGAGTCTCAGCCGAACCCTCGATAATTATAGAGAAGCTGGTGCTTAGCAGAAACTGTGGATTTAGGTTATCTACACAGAAATCTTCTTTATCAGGTACGCTTCTAATAAATGAAACATTTTCATTTTCCAAACTAAGGTTGATTATTAAAATACCATAAATGTCAGCAGCTCTACTGATTTTCACTTGCTGCGTAGAGTACTTATTATACTACCAAGATTATATCTTGCTGCATAAAATAAGGTAAAGGCCATCTTATATGCGGTCATACAACCATTACATGAAAAAACGTTCATAAAACTGTACAGTGTCGTAGGAGCGTGCAGGCGCCGGCCGCGGCGACGACTCCATCGTTAATCTTTGTAATTTGTGTAAAAGCAACTTTAATAGCTCATAGCGGTCGGTAATTTAATAACAGCCATCGCGGACACCCTCGCTGTATTGGACGGTGGGGTACGGATGAGAGCGAGTTGCAGATGTTTTAAAGAATTGTATTGTTATTTTTAATATTGCGGTAAATATTTATATATTTTCATGCTTTGATAACTCCACCAGAGTAGGTAGAAGTGCCTAACATCCATGTTTCACTGGGTAGGTTTTGGTCAGATGTAATAGCTAGCCTTTCACCGGGTACTGTCCCCGGGGTCGAACTGCAACCGAAAATTTCTGTGTCAGAAAAATCCAATAACTATACGATCCATGGATTTTAGCAAGTACCTTGAGATCCCAAAACGACGCTTTACGCTACTGAGTCAATGATCATATTAAATAAAATCCTTAAGTGAGCAGTCAGTCTATCTAATATTATGTTGTACCAGGTCGCGATCATACATTTTGTATACAAGTACTTTGAAGCAGTCGTGTCACCTCTTGTAATCTCAAGGCAAGACACATATACTATTTTTAGCACGCCCTTTCTCCCTCTCTTGATCTTACGCCTTACGACAACTAGCCAAGGCAAGAAGACCATAATATAAGTAATCAAATTCATTGGCATTAAAATAGTTAGTTAAAATAGACAAGACAACTTACTATATTGCGAATTCCACTAAGGTATAGAGGAATTCGGAATATGGTAACAGACCATTTTCGTATTGTTGCGTATGTATTATTAGATAGATCAAAGTTTAATTGAAAACAAGTATCAGTACTCAAATTCGACTTAAAAATACATTTTCGTCCCCAGTATCTAACCTTAGCGCATACCATTTCTTCGTATCAATATTACTTGCGGGCTTTTAACTAGAATGAACATCAAATATAGTAATATTAAGATGGCCGCGGGCCGGGCCTCCGCAGGCTCGTACATATCGCAACAGAATATTTTATTCCCAATGAAAGTCCAAATAAAACGTAACAACATTAAAGTGCTCGCCCGTTATTGGGTAAATGTTTGGGAATCGGACAAGTGACAGCCCTAGTTACAGAATAAATACCACTGACTTAATTATTCGTAAGGATATGTTCAATGTTCCTTAGATACGGAAATCAACTGAATGCTTAAGTGTGTAATCTATATTATATATAAATATTTTAATACAATTTTGTTGTTGTATACGTACTACACAGTCATTATTTGAAATAATATGGAGTTTGTGTTTATTCTTCTATATTTATTGCTAGGTAGGTGACTCTCAAGGGAACTGTCAAGAATTGTGTGTGTGCGTCATTATTTTTATATATTTTTACTTTTTACGCGTGTTTCATTGCTACTTAGATTGGTTTTTGGAATCATCCCTATTACTATTCAATTAACAAAGAATAAGGTTCTCCTGTTAAGAAACTTCAAATTGTTCCTGTGACCTAATCCTTTAATATAAAGTACGTGTGCAGCTTGTAGTGACGATGTTAACTTAAGAAACGAAGGACTTTGTAGACATCGGCTTTTGAATATGTTGGTTAGTACTTGGTACCTTAGTTCTTTATTTCTAACTCTATGTAGTTTTACGGACTACATGCAACAACAAAATACATTGAAATCAATTGATATAGGTATTCTAAACCTCTCACTAACAGCATCCATAACGCAAGACCACACTTAATCGGATTAGACAGAACCATTGCATTGTAAACCAAAAGGTTTGTACAAAGAGTCTCTAGTGTTCTTTTGCAATTACTAATTAGTGTTTGACAATAGCCCACAACAGTAAATATGTGAATTGAGCCATAGCATCGTCCATGCAGCTCGTTTGTATATGTATAACGAGATACGGGCATTTAAACACATTCGGTATACCCGGTTTCGGATTTGCCGTTAATTGAATAGTTATGGCATTGTGTTTGTTCTACGTTCGAAGAGTTTGCGTAGCTTCCTCAGTGTTAAACCTACTATTACCAATAATATTATGTATTGTGCATAATATACATTTTGAGATCATTTCAATATACAAAAAATATTTCTATCAATGAGTAAAATATTAAGAGCAGATAGGTGTTTAATTATTTTACTCTCCATCCTAAAACGGTCCGTCATAAAAAGGTTACACTTCGGTCGATTTTAGTTCAAACTTTGCTGTTAAGTTAAATATTAGAGTTCTACATTTCTACAAATATAATAACTAAACTTGGTGTTGGTACGGAATCCTTGATCCACAACTGACAATGCTAAAATAGCTACCTAATACTTGACATACTAATTTATACCTTACAAATTTATAATGTTCTAACTTTAATTTGTCAACTATGGGCTGTCTATCGATATCAAATTTATAATAAAATTCCTTCAGTTTTTAACCTTGTTTTATTAAAAAATTAATGTAATAAGAAATGTAAAATCATTACCTATTATTTATTTATTTTTTAAATTAATAATAGGTAACTAATTCGTAGTAGAGACCATTCACATAGTGTCAGTTGAAGAGGAATCTACCCCTTGTATATCCAATTTGAACAACCGAGTCAATACAGAGGCTCCGGTAAGGACCCCGCCTGTTATCAGACTGGGTCACCCCCGACCGGAAGTTGCACCTAACCTGAATGACGTCATCCATGCCATGACGGAACAATATACCAAGGAAGTGGTGCCATGGACAGATACCGCTTTATACGAAGGTATGGCGATACCAGTAATGTTACCGCTATCTTGACATTCCGGTATACATGCCGTAAGCAGACTATAGCATTATCATATACGTTTTGAAACATAATCGGATGTTCCTGAGTGTGATGTTATTATGATACAATGTGCACGTATAATAAATGTCAATTAATTATTATAGGAGTCGTTAAGGGGAACGCTGCATATGTGATGATAAACATTTTTTTAGGGTTCTGTTGCCTAATTGAATGAATCGTGGTTCAGAAAATATTTAGAACAAACTAAATCAAACAAAACTAAAACACTTTTTAGGGTTCCGTAGTACCTACAAGGAACCCTTATAGTTTCGTCATGTCCGAGGTTTTGCTAAGAGACCGTTTGTACTAGAAAGTTGCAATTTTGTACAGGTATGTAAACTTACCACGCCAACAAAGTGGTAAAATAAAATATTGAAAAAAATTTTTTTTTAGGGTAGCTCCCATACAAGTGATGTGGTTATGAATTTTTTTTTCGTCGTCTATCCCATCGAATGGGGTATCATTGAATAGGTATTTTAAAATTATTTAGGGGTTGCTAATACCATTTTACGATTTAATGCTTCATTTACGAAATATTCAACTTTGAAGTGCAAATTTTTGTTCCAGTAGGGCGCCCCCCCCCCCTCTAAAACCTAAACTGCTGGCTTGAAAAATCTAAAAAAATTCATGATGATAGTGCAGTTCATGAACTTTCAAGGAAAATTATAGCGATCAAGATAACTTTATTACTTTAGCAGTAATAGTCGTTGAACTTGGGTGTTAGATAATTTTGTACCAAATACAAAATTCTTAGAATAAATCCTTTAAAATTACTAAGATGAAGTAGTGGAAGGACTTTAGAATCGATATACATACTTATGTACTATAGGAAGGGGTGGAGGGGGGAGAGAGGGGTTGTAGAATCCCCCCGGGGGGGTTGGGGATTACGGAAACTATTAATTTTTAATAATAATAATATTAAAAAAAAATGTGTATCGACGTACATTGGAAGGACTTTAGGTATGGTATATGTACATTTTTTGTGGAATGGGGAGGGGGAGTGAGGGCGGAATATTCCCCATTGATGGGAGGGGGGGTTACAGAAACTTATAGTTTTTTTAAATACTAACGAAATTTCCCAAAATAAGCTTCTTCTTCATGAAAATAATTAATCATCTCCCTCTCCGCGTCTCCGGCTTATAAAAAACACTGTAGGGGTAGGGCAGACAAGACTGCTACCAAGATGGGGGCTCCAAAAACAGCAAGTGACCCATTAGATATTAGTAACATTTTCTCGAATCACTTCCAATCAGTATTTGAACCCTTAACTGTTACCGACGGATATAATGCAGATAATATATTTTTTATTTCTGAAGATGATGCACTTGAACCACAAGCCAGATTTAACTATCAGTGATGTTTGTTTTACTATATTCAAATGTTTATCAAATCGGAACTACATAGGCTCGATCCAACTAAGGGCGCTGGAGTTAATAATGTTTCACCATAAGTTCTTAAATACACCGCTGACACCATTTGTTTTCCAGTCCAGCATATATTCAACCTAAGGATTATTTAATGTTGTAGCAAACTCTCGCCCAATCTCAATTTTGCCCGCCTTATCGTAGCTTTACTGAAATATTTAAAACGTAGACAATAACAAACAAACAAACATTGTGTTTACTAAAAAATATTTTAAGTTTTTTAAATTGCTGTTACTTGCCGATGACCTGAAAATGTATCATTCTATAAATACTTATCAAGACCACTTAAAATTCCAAAAGGATCTGGGCAGATTTTTAGTGTATTTTATTCAATATAATTTTACTCCTAAGACGAAAAACAAATAATTTAATACAAAAACAAATTAATTTTATTCTTCCTCACTGTGATACATTTATGATGAGTCTATGACTCTAAAACTAGGCTGGTGGCCTGTATCTCAAGAGACAGGTTCTTCCTGGCTTTAGAGAATCTGTAACACATCTATATATTTTCTTTTATACACCACTGCATTAAAATTACAAAAAATAAAATCAGCACTATCTGCTGCTGGTACTAAAAACATACAGGCAAAAAAAAAATATAATAATGTAAAAAAAAAATATCCAACGTTTACATTATTTTTTGGTCAAACCTCTTCATTGATTAACACACTAAGCATTTCATTCTCGCCGCTTCCTTCACTCATTAAGAAATACTAAATGCACGCGGTTTATGCATGAATACGTATACATACGTAACTATCCCTACATAGAAACGTGTCATTCATAAACATAACTCGTCAACTCGCGACCATGCTAATTCATACCGATTATTATATTTTTTGTGCGTTCGGGAATTATCGGATGTCGTCTCGCCTTGTCCCACGCACCGCACGCGCTGCCTTTGACCTTGATCCTTCCGAAAGAAAAAGCCGAAAGTTCAGATTTCAGTCATGCACCGCACGCGCCGATGATGGGTCGTTAATAAAATAATTTATTTCTCTTTATGGTACGCCGCGATTTGATAACCGCCATGATGATATTTCATCTAGAGAATACGACGATTTACCTACCGCGGAATATCAATTCGGATGGAATGTATACGGACTATGGAAAAAGCGTGCTTACGACCTATTTATGTCAGTAAGAACTGTGTCAAGTGGATGAAAGTGAAGTGAAAATGTTAAAGCAGTAATAATGTACTTAAATGTAACGATGCGTTTGATGAAGTGAAAAACCTCGACTTTTTAATGTCACTACGTAACAATCAATTCTAACGTGCAACGGGCAAAAAAGGTGAGACACTGATCAGATGATATAATAATAATGTAAGCAAACTGATACCTAGTTATTTAGCTCAGTGTAAACAAGCGGGTGAGATTATATCAACAGTCATCAATCGCCTAACCGCGGTCGTCATTGCTCAAACAAAACACAGACTTGTTTTGTTTCATACTCGTAGGTATGTTTTGGAACAGCTGTAATAGTTAAAAATAGTCGTAAATATCCATTCTAACTTTTAAATACGCGATGATAACCTTATTAATCATAAAGTAGATACCTAAGAGTCCGATTGTTATTTAAATTCACTAGGTACCTACAAATAATGTAAGCTAAGCCTGAAGCAATCAAAGTATGAAGAGAAAGTTAAAGTCGATCTTTCATTTAATGCTTCAAATCCTTACTAGTACATAACAGACGTTTGGATTACCTACCGAAACGTAGACGCGCGACGCCGGAAAAAAGAAAGAGAGAAGAATATGTTTCATTTCCGCGCATCATGTGCTTTCATTCATTAAAAGTGTACTTATGTGTGTGATAGTTTTGTTTACTTAGTGTCCATAATTTTAGAAGGAATTTTTGAAAACTTCAACTATGCATATTTTTTTTACTCTAAAGTAATAATAAAAAAATTACTATTTGTACGTTTAGTACCAGCAGCAGATATTGCTATTTGTTTTTTTTTGGTAATTATAAAGGCAGCTTGTATATACTATTTAGTAACAATTCAAAATTGAACCAATACATTGAAACATATATACATATAGGAAAAATATTTAATGAAATATTTTTTTTCGAAATTAACGTCATTTTGTATATTTTTAATAATTAATATTTACGTGTAGTCATTATTCTATGGTGTAGTATTGGTGTACGAGTTTAAGTGAATGTTTGTAAGGAATTTGAAAGGTGTATGTGTCGGTGCGTGTTTCTGTATGTTTGAGTATACGTGCACGTGAAGGGTATGTGATATTTAATGTGTAATTTTACATATATGTTAAGCTAACTTTGATGAAGTTCAAGTCATAACGGATTAAGTAATAATATTAGATAATAAATTAGTCGTTCTTGTAAATATTCAAAATATAATAATAACACGTGGTTTAAAAATATTTAATTTTGTCATAAGGTCATCTAGTAACTTCAATAACGAGTTAACGTATTTATTGCATAATATTAAAGCATTATGAAGAGCTGCTAAATAAATATAAGTTATTGCAATTAAACTCTAGAAGGCAACAATTAGATATAATGCTTCTTTATAACCTATATCATAAGTCATAACAGATATGACTGTACAGAGTTGATCGGTTAGCTTCGGTACGAGTATAAGGTACTTTTTAGACCTCATCCTCGCCGTCTCATAATTATTATTATAAATAAGAATAATTTTTCATTAGGAAAATATTGTGATTCTGTTTGTTGGTTCTTGAATATATAATATATGCTTAAATATATATATTTGCACAATCCTTCAGTGTCGTTATATAGTTTACACAGTCCCTTGAGTTTACACTGTATACACTACTATATACAGTGTAAACTCAAGGGACTGTGCATTTTATGGCGTTATAGAGAGGTGTCGTTAAATGGAGAGAAGAAAAAGTTTGTGAGGAACTAAGAAACGTATTTTCCAACTTAATAGTCACGGTCAACAACAGTCTACACGTGCAAGCAATCACAATTTATAAACAGAAGAACAAATTGCTTAGAAAGTTATAGGTAGAGAGATAAAAAGAAAAAGAACAACAGAACTATTCTATATTATTATAACGGGCTACTACGGAACCCTACATTACGCGTGGCCCGACACGCGCTTGACCGCTTTTATTTTTTTATTTACTTTTTGAATTGATTACATTTGGTACATGTTTTTTTTTTGACGATTTCAGGGTTAATTTATGGAATCATGTGCATTGTTGTTAAATAGTGTATGAATATTAAGGGCCTGTTTCAGAATGTTCGAGTAAGTTCCGGTTATACTACCCAGAACATAAAATAACTGAATGATAAAAATGACAGTTAACATGTAGTGCGTTTCAAGCTTTAACCGATGGATAGGCTAAATCGATGATAGTGAAACGCAAAGATATTATGTTCTGGGTAGTATAACCGGAACTTACTCGTACATTCTGAAACAGGCCTTTAATATGATACCATGTCAGTAACTCTTTTATTATAATTAAAGTTAGATACACACAAATTTAGACGAGAAAATATAAAATGTATGCATTATTTTCTAGAATTGACACCATTATCTAAATAAAAGTAAGACTATATTTAACGTGTCAAACATAATATGTCATTTTGAGAACAAAAGAGTCATTAGAATTACTTTTCCTACTCTTATGACATCGGTCTATAAAAATATATTATCTCTATTTAAATATAATATGTGTATAATTTGTGTATATATATGAATTAAACATTGTTTGAATATAATATTTTATTTTGTTATGTAATCCATGGACATATTAATTCTTAACCTTTTTTTTTAAACATTTTCCTAATCTATATATTTTTACTTTACCATTTATTCAGACAATTTTTTTCACGAAAATGTTTACCTTTTTAGTGCCCCTTGCTACTTACGGGACCGATTGTCATAATGTGACAGTGACAGAAGTGACAGTGATGTCACTGAACGTATCATCAAGATATGAAAACACTGTTTAGTTATTGGAGTGTAACTTAAAAACGGCTAAACCGATTTTGATGCAATTTAAATCGAATCACACGGAAAGCCCCAACTTTGAAATTAAAAAATAATCATCAAAATTGATTCACCCAACCAAAACTGAGGTAACAATAATAAAAAAAATTCAATCGAATTGAGTATCTTCACCTGTATTCAAAAAAACATTGTCACTCCTGTGTATAACTCCAAAGTGGTCGGCCAATGTGAATAAATATTTCTCCAAAAATCTGTGTTTTAGAAATATAAATTGTTTATAATAAATTACATAAAAATTGTGTTTAAAGTTTTTTTATTATATAAAATTTGCAACTGTAATTTCACGCTATGCTCGACACATCTATCGAATTTTAGATTGAGAAAAACTATTATGAAATCGATACCGATGTCGCGAATATAATATATTAATATTATTATGTTGAAATTCCACTTTCAAAAAAAAGGCGTAAAATGTTCAAGTTACAACGACACTTCGAAGAAGTAAAAGAGTACATACAAACACTTGAAAACCGCCAATGTCAACATTATTATGACACACAAAGCTAAGCTTCCAGCTAGCTCAAACAATGAGCTCCGTGAACCAAACACCAGCCCTACGTCTACCTACATACCTATGTACGTATAAACAGAACATTCAAACAACAATGCTCACAAATATAGAGATAGCACGCCGTTTAATTTTAATTACATCCAGTACGTACGCTTGCCACAGGAAAATTTAATGTGCAGTTATTAAAGTAGGCATATTTTTTATTGATTTGCGTACCTTTTCGGAAAATAATAGTTATCAATAATTGAAAATATATATATAAAATGCTGTATAGTGATAATTCCAACAGAATTTACAGCTTGAGTACACCAAAATGATATCAAAAATTTTACGTGACAACAATTTTCGATGCGCTTTACCTCTTCTCAGCGCTCAATCAAGTATCGAAAACGAATGGAAATAACGTTCGATAAACATAAATTGGAAGGCCTTGAAATATTTATAACATAGGTGTGGTAAATATTTAGCATGCGACAGTGATCGAAAATATTAAGTGATTATATTTCAAACGATAATTTGAAGTACTATCACATACTACATATTTATTATAATCATGACTCCATGGTCATAATATCTTATATTTAGAACAAAAAAATATTCTATACAAACTCATTCCTATAAAACATCCGAAAAAGGTTCTGATTTTCGATGCCAATAACCGACCAAATGGGATGCTATGTGTAGTTAGCAGCATATCTAAATTTAATTTTACTTATCTCATTGAGTCCAGGACTAAATATACTACTAAATATCAAGGAAACTTGTGAAAAGTTGGAAGTATTCAAGTCGCTGTTCTAATGTTCACTTCGGGATAGCTGCTTTATACTCGTACATTGGACAGCCCGTATAAAGCTGCCTGTTGCTGAAGTATGAAAGCATCTCTCTTTCTCAAAAGATATAGTAGGGATTTTTGAACAACTGTTCCAACCTCAAACGTCAGTCATATTCTACCAGGCGAGTCAAAGTCGAAGTCAAAATAATTTATTCAATTTAGGCGTCTACGACGCTCTTATGAAGGTCAATAATTATTGCCCATAAAATTATACCAAATAAAAACGTAAAATCTAATAACACATCTGGTGTAATGTAAGTATTCAGATCCTGCAGCATACCTTCAAGGGTGTACTCTCGAGGATAAGCAGGCGTGATGATAACATGTTATATCAATGGAATACACTGTTTATCACTTCATTAATAGCCCTGAATGTTTCAGTGCCTTTTACCCTCAGTGTTTTTTCATGAATCTGTCCTTCTGCCAGTTTGCACTGTGTACAAGGTATTGTATTCAGGAGGAGTCGTTAAGGTAGCGGCTACGGCTTTATCTCCAACTGGACTTTCAAATGTCGTTGTAATTATAATCGTACTGTTAACTCAAAGTCGTACAAATAAAGAGTTAAGCGAAAACTTACTTTTAATATCCATATGATAATTTATACTCATATATTTTTATATGGACACATGCATTTTAAAATTAAAATTAATGTGGCTTGCTAGCCAACACTCTATCACCTCTGTATTATATAAGATGGACGAGAATATACAAACGGTGCTACTGGCGGTTTAAAATTAATTACGGAATGTGTTTGACACACATAGAGAGAGTAGGTATTCCGCCGGTCATTCTCAAAGCCTAGATAAGTAATAGTCAGTGTTAATTTTGTGTAAGTGAAAATAAAACCTGCATGAGTCGAACACATTTATTTGCCGTTTCCAAACCACCTCCCGCAATATTGTGGATATATTTATCCATATTTGTATCTACCGTCAAGTAGCAAATCTGTCAGCAAGCACCTAACGATGCTCCAATAGTTGTATTGTATATATATATTTATCTGTACTTGGGAGATAGTTCCCATTCTAGACTGCTGGTAGGTATTTATTTAAATAATTACATAAACATTTTAACCAACATTTTATAATGATATATATCTCCATTTGTTTTGCAAGAGATGTGATCAATATTCTCATTACGTAAGATGCGATGGCGAGAAAAAAATCGTTTTTTATGAGCAGCATACCACTACTCACGTAGATGAGAGAAGTAAGTGGTTCATTCGGCGTAGAACAGGGCTCTAAAAGGTAGCAAGTAAAGTACGAGAACACTCCTTATAAAATTATGTCAGGTATGTGGCCGGTTGTAAAAACGACACTTATAAGTTAAAAATGTCCTTGTGCACAGACAATAATCACTTAAAAAATATCACATAAAGGTTTTCCTTTTTATGTATTTTTTTTAATAAATGGGGAGACACGATAATTACCAATTCCATACCATTTTTATTACAAGCTCTATCCCAATAAGTGAACTTTTTAAGAACATTCTTCTGGTTTTTTTTTAATATGCACCGCATGTGTTCAATAGGTGCCGACAGAATTTATAATTTAGTTTTAAAGCTGTGATCAAAACCAACAGGTTTTACTTTTACAGGCTGTTGCAAGGCAAAACCTTAAGAGAGGAAAGGCCGACTTGCATTTGGTTACCGATGCTTTAACCATTCAACTCTGGTACACTCTCACCAGATGGTAAGTGTATACCAGGAAAGTCGCAGATTATATACGGTAAATAGGCTTGAGTGCATCCACTTTATATCCGAAAGCAGCGAAGCTCAAGTCCGCGATATTATTCAAACCACGGACCTACTGCACGGTGGTAGGGCATTTCAATGTCCGCCTGACTAGCTATCACTCTAATTTAGAAAAAATTTCGCCAAGCATAATATATTCCAGCAGCTGTCCTAGTGACACAGTAATTGTCGTTAATCCTGAGCAACATCTTCGACCACATAATCACTCACCATTAGGTGATCTAGTAGCTTAGCCTCTCAGTTATAAATTAATAAACACTACTCGATCATTACCGTTTTAAAATTCTAATTATTACCGTACCAACTAATATTATACAAAACACAACACGATCACCAGTCTCCCTATAAAATACAGATGTAAAAAATAAATTCAAGACTTGAGTGCATTGCCATGTTCCATGTTTACCAACACATTTAATTGTACAATTTATAGCAGAGCCTCTAAATTCACTAGTGAATTGTAGTAGTATATTGTTGTGCAGTGGTTTTGGAACTAGGGTTTGCTGTTAGCTTAGTTGGCAATAGTGCTACCGGATGGGGCATAATTTTTACAAGCCAATGTCATAGCGTTTGGCTCTGCCGAATATTTTCATATTTGCACTTTTTAACGATCTCCTTCTGGGCGACATAGCACCTAAGTTGTACAATCCGAAAATAAACATATTCTGGTTTCACAAGTAATTGCCAGCAATTGTCAAAAAAGGCAGGGTACGAGGGTTTTTTTCTCGCTTCACAATCACTTGCGAATTTATTTTTTTTTTTTTATTCCTGATAGGTTAGCCTTTGACCACTATCTTATCTGATGGTAGGTGATGATGTAGTCGAAGATGTAGTTCAGGCTTACCTAGAAGTACTGGATAGGACAAATGCAATTATATACTAGATTTTTTAAACTATACTGCTATCAATCAAAGATTTAAACTTACGATTTACTCAAATCCATAGTTATTAAACGTATGTAGCAAGAAAGTTTCAAATCAGAAGTAGCAAACGTTACGTCTGCCACAAACTTTTGGACATAGTAGGAAGTATTATTATTTATGACCAGCATCTATGCTAAAATATGTTCATGCCAATATTCAAATTAGTTTATTATCTAGATAATAACCTAATTTGACTACGATGAATATTGGGTTCATTAAGTCATCCCTCGTTTGAACATAGTTAGTGTAACAAGTGACCACAAATTGACTTTAATTTATTAACATCTGCACACGATCTAGTTTGCGAAATAGGTCACGGTTAGAGGTGTATTTCAGATATCGATTATTCGAAAAAAAACATATTACATATTTTACACCAAATCCTAAAATGTTGATATTCTTATCTAAATTCAATAATCAATTTATTGGTAAACAAATATTTACCAGTAAAATAGGAAAACAAATAAAATAATCATTACCTAAATTTACATATCAAATAAAATAAAAATTTAAATAATAGAAGTAATAATTTGCAAGGTGTACAGTAGAAGTCAAGGCGACGCTTTTTAGAGCTTTTTGCCAATCGTTTTACACCTGCAGCCTATGGGTCAAGCATACAAAGAAGTCGTACATAGCCCTGCGCACCCAATACAACAACGCCTTTAGAGTGCTGATGGGGCTGCCACCATATTGTAGCGCTTCAGGGATGTTTGCGGATGCGCACATAGATAGCTTCCCAGCAATCGTTCGTAAACGAGTGGCATCCCTGATGCGCCGCGTGAAGGGCAGCTCCAACAGCTACCTGCAGTTGTTTGCGTGGAGGATGGACATAGGTTGCCCAATAATGCAGCACTGGACCAAACTTCATGTTGAGCACTCGGGAGTCAAGCCAAAATACAGGTTGAGATAATTGTAAAGATATATGACATTATATATAATTGTATAGATATTTAATTTATGACATTATTTTTTTAATATGAATTTTAATATAATTATGAATTGTTTTATGGATATTTTGACTTCAATTTCAAATTTAATTATATGCGTATCATTAGTTCATTATTTTATTGTGATCATTCATGTATAACTTAATTTTACGATTAACATAATTATTTTTACTATTTATATATTGTCTCAACCTTCAAAAGATAAATATGTTGACTATTTTGATTATATCTCTAGTGACATTATTAATATTTTTGTAATTTTAGTTTTCGGAATAACATGTAAGTGATATGGATTTTATCTGAATTAAAATGATTATTATATTATTATATTATTATTAATAACAAAAATATCGTTTGAAACACATATTTAAAAAAAGTTAATTGGAATGTAAATATAGGTAATTTTTTTTATTTTTTTTTTGTCTGATAGGTTATCCTTTGACCACTATCTCACCTGATGGTAAGTGATGATGTGACTGAAGATGTTGTTCAGACTAACCTAGAATTACTGGCTCTCAGGGACAGCTGCCGGAACACACCGTTAGGTGTTTGGCGACAGATTTTCTACCTGAGGGTGGTAGCTAGCCAGGCGGGCATTCGCAAATTGCCCTACCACCATGCTTTAACGACTGCCATCCTAAGACAACAACCGGGACCGACGGCTTAACGTGCCCTCCGAAGCACGGAAGCGCTCAGTAGTAATGTCACTAGCGGTCACCCATCCAACTTATGACCGCGGGCGACGTTGCTTAACTTTGCTGATCGGTTAAGAACAGCTAAGTAAACTTCGCTACGAGCGCTTCAAGAATTAAAAAAGATAAAATTAAAATAATTATTCAATACCTATCTTTACTTATGTACAAAGTCCTCTACATTATAGAACGCCTTCTCGATGAGCCAACCCTTTAATTTGAACTTGAAAGACGCCAGACTAGGTGCGTCCGTAATATGGTGAGGCAGGCGGTTGTAAACCCAGTACATGCGTGATCCTAACAACATATTTTTCATAAATGCGAATTTTTCGTGAATCCTGCATCGTTCTAACCCGTTGGTACCGCACTAGTATTTTCTTTCTATTTTTCTGTATCATAACTTTTAGAAAACTATCATTGTCACACTGGTAGGTTTGAGAAACTAGACGTGCGTTTATTGCACGACTGCGTTCACAACAATTTGATTTTCCCTCATTTTCTTACTCGTAGTTTAAAGTGCAGGCAGGTTGGACTGTGACGGAGGCAAATCTACATTCCAGAGTCTACATGGAAACGCATGACGTTGGAAGGCGAACTCTCACCTCTTATAGTAACAATAATTTAATCTTACTGCTAAATTTTATACCTCCACATCAATTAAGCAATCTTACAAACAGTAATAGAATCGCTAGTCGTTTTGATGACATCATAACAAATTGTTCACTCTTATCGCGAACTCTGATTGTATTACAATACGAACATTTAATACGAAGTATTACTGTTCCAGCGACAAATCCGTCATGTTTATCCATCTTAAAAAAGTTACTTTATAGCAGCGGATTTAAACTTGATTTTGGATATTTAATGATAAAATAGGTTGAATAAATGTTTAAATTACGTGCAATGTTTTATTTCTATTATTTTTTTTAATAAATGCATCAAATTATTTGATGAGGGAAATTAAAAAAGTTACAGATAGCTGTTATGCAGCACACAATAAAATGTCGTAAAACTATGGTGAATCCGTTCCATAACATCGTAGTTCGGAACAGTGCGAGCGGGATAAACGTATATGATAAACGTCTTGTATCTCGCTTGCACATCCATGATACATATTTCATTCGATCAGTAAGTAGGATCAAACCAATATTGCTTTATGTGGTTGTGGGGCGGTGATAGTTTGTGTCTCCGAATGATTATTTTAAGCATGAAACAAAATGCTGCTTTTTATGATGGTTTCATAAAAGGTGGGAGTTGGCCCCCTGGAAGGCGACGAGGCGCGGGGCGCGGTGCATCGTCCAGCGTGATGACGATACCTGGCGAAAAAGCTATTTTTTCTGACTCAAATTTCGATGACGGACTTACGCGTGGCTACCACTGTACATGTTGATGTTAGCATCCTCCGGTGACCTACTTACTAAAATCATGATACGCTATGTCACCACTTCAGCATGCAGTTCCATGGCGGTACCATCTGGGGGCTCTTACTTATATAAAACTTTGGATAACTTTTGCTCTTAAGATCTGTGATGTCCTTTGACATCCTGACGCAAAAGATTCATGACATCCAGTAGATTACTCTTCACATTCACCTCTTCGTCGTGTCTGATTCTGATTGGCCATCCCAAGCAACTTATTTAAAGAGTAGCGCTTTGCCGCTGTAA
This sequence comes from Plagodis pulveraria, assembly GCA_963890685.1. Classification (NCBI taxonomy): domain Eukaryota; kingdom Metazoa; phylum Arthropoda; class Insecta; order Lepidoptera; family Geometridae; genus Plagodis; species Plagodis pulveraria. Next base: position 35,563,075 of record OY982955.1, read on the forward strand.
ATGTCCTTCCTTGAAGATTGACTTGCAAATCTGCTAGAGCCTGATATAATATATATTATTTAATGGCGTAGAAAAATAAACATAGCTCCGGCGAATTCATAGCGAAAATAAAACTAGCAACGGCTGAAGCCGCGCGACTCTCAAATTACAATTGTAACTGCACAGCCAGTAACTGGCGTTCGGTGCATTCTATCGAACTTTAATGATTACTTAAGTTACCGCATAAAGCGCTATCCGCTTTTATAATACACTGTTAGAAAAGCGTATTAAATATTAGAAACTACGTTAAGCCGTTAAGGATATGATCAGTTTCGTTGTATGAATAAGTACGTAAGTACTAAAGGTTACCAGAAGTATAATAAAACATATTTAAATTTATACATCAATATCATCATCAATATATACACGTCAGCGAGTGCCTTAATTGTTTAGATTTGAGGACTATACAACTATAAGTATAAAAATATTTCGTCCGTTGTTCCAGTTATACTAGTTTTACTGCGTATTTGATTGCTATTAGTGTCTCATCTCTATGCGAGTAGGTAAATTACAGTTTAAAATGCAGCTAAACCGCTATCGACATGACTAGTTGGCCAGTTTTGGCTGCTCGCCGCGGAAAAACCGGAGCCGCGCCAAGACAAAACCATTTATGGACATCACACCGATATTTTACTTTGCATGCAAATATTTACCCGAGGTTTTGGTTTTTCTGATTTGTTATTACGTGTCGCTTATGTGTTTAAATTTCGTCAAATAAATTATGTTTTACCGTAAATAAGTTCAACTTAATTAACTTTGACGATTTTTATGCGATTCTTCGAAAATAGGACTGTTTCATTGGTAAGAAGGATGGATGGCAGTGCCAACTACATCATGAAAGTCATAGCTGAAAATTTTAATTCACCTATAAGCGGGTATTTTGTTCAAGTGTTCACTAAATAAGTTTAATACTAATCGGTCAGCGCTTGAAAATATAATGTATTTTTTATGCCTGATGGAATAGCCTTTGACCACTATCTCACCTGAATGTAAGCGATGACGTGGTCGAAGTTGTGGTTCAGACTAACCTAGAATGTATTCTGGTATACACCTTTTCCTATTTATTATAATATAACTAACATTACAATATAGTAAATTATATAAATACTAACGTGTTGAGCCATTGTATCCTGAATAAAGATATTTATTATTATTATTATTATTAATCCAGAAATGTTTTTAACTTTGGGATACATGTAGGTATTTGAAATATAATAAATATAAACAAATTTTTTTAAATATAAACTTAGTTTGATATGTTATTTCTACAGTATTGATATAATAAATATAATTTAAAGATTCATGCTTGGATGAAAGTATTGAATTTTGATTGGTATTGGTTTTAGAAAAAAGTGATGTCATAGATAGTTCAGGCAGGTATAAAAAAACATTGGCCCCCCGAAGGGTTCCCGCCTTGTCGTGGCGATGGGGCTTAGTAGCCGTGGCTTCGTCACCCACGGTGAAGCGAAGAGGAACCAGGGGCCGTGCTGGCTTGGGCAGTCGGCCGGCCCCAGAGGGGCCGCTCCACTGGGCTTTGCCTCTAAGTCCAGACTGGAGCGGCAACGGGTAGGCTGCGGTGCTGTATGGGCAGCACCGCATCTGAGGCGGGCTGTGGTGTTGTATGGGCGACACCACAGCTGACGGTGAGGGGCCACGGCGGGAGAGGAGTGCCGGTATCACGGTGCGCCGCTCTCCCTACCTTCCGTGGCCACGGCGGGGCCGCCACCGTTGGATGGCGGACGCGGAGGGGCCGCAGGGGAGGAGGAGTGTTGGTATAGCTAGGCGCCGCTCTCCCTATCCTCTGCGGCCGGAGTAGCAGGCGACGGGGCTACTCATCTGACCCGTCGCAGGGGGACCTTGGGCGTCGGAAGCGGGGTCGTCTGACGCCCATTTGCGGGCTTGGTCCCCGGGTGGTAGCGACGTGCCATGTGTTCTGGTGCGTCGTGAGGGGTAGCACCCCAGGAGGGGTCCGGCAACGGACAACCGTGGCGGGTTCGTGGTTGAGTGCTAAAGCGACCCTGCGATCCCGCCGAGAAGCGGTAGAGATGGAACACCGTGTGTTATTTAGTCGGTAGGGGTCACTTGCTGCTGTGGGAGTAGTTGGTGTCGAGCCCGACATATCCCGGCCACCTTCCCCGGGGTGGACGGGAATGCGTAAAAGCATTTTTCACACGTTAAAAAAAAAAAAAGGTATAAAAAAACACAACTTTTTATCTCCTTCTAGGAGAAAATAAGTAAGTGCAATTTATGAATCAGAATATTACGTTTATTTATTTAGAAATAATTAGGAAAAATAAGACATAGCATAGAAATAGTTAAAGGCTAACGTTTACATTTGTAATGGAAATGTATCGCAACAATTTTACCACTACCATCCGTTACAGTGGTAGATTTATTTACAGCTTTTTATTTGAAAGAAGTGATGGCTCAGTGTCATTGGCTATGGACTGCCGCGCAGCAGGTCCATGGTTCAAATCCCACCGCGGGCTTGAGCTTCGCCGCATGGTGGAAGGGCATTTTGCGAATGCCCGCCTGGCTAGCGAACCTCAAGTAGAACATCTATCGCCAAGCACCTAACAGTGTGTTCCGGCAGCACTCCTTGAGAGCCAGTGAAATTACAGGCACATGAGACTTAACAACTAGGTATGTCTCAAAGTGACGGGCGCATTGCAATTCGTGAAATTTTTGATGAAATGCACCTGTTATAGGCAGAGGTTAGTCCGCTTAACATCAGGTGGGCCTCGAGCTAGTTCCGTTACAATACTCGTAAAATAAAAAAAAGCTAGAGAGTTAGAAATACTCTCGGAAGTTCGAAAACGTCGTCTCAGGATGTATTTTTTGAGAAACTATACTTATTGTTTTTTTTTCGTTGCAAAAAAATTATATAAAAATATGTATTCAGAAAAAAACAGCCTGTTACCTGTTCAAACAATCATTGGTGATTGAAACTTTTACTAAATATATCCAAATTCTAAATTGAAATCACATTTTCTCCCTCAGGGATTAAAAAGCTATTTTAGTCCCCGTTTAGGATGAACAAAGTCGCTCTTTTCAAATATCTGTGATAAAAATATAATTTCATCTAATCACTAAACGTCTCATCAAGTCAATTAGTAGGTATTAGGTAGGTAATAATAATTATTGGGTAAATAATTAGTATTAATTAATGAGGAGGCCAAACTCTTAGAATTGTTGAAAATAGTCGGATTTCGTGGCCAACGCTTAGTACACTTTTATGGCTACAGACATGAATATACTAGTATTTTATATTCGAATATTTGCTCATTAAAATATGTACATACATTTCTGGATATACTTGATGATATTGATGTACTGGGCTTCCTGCTATAAAAAAAGATAATTGGATATTATTGTGTTATTTTCAGCCTATACAGGTTTCTAGTCTAGGTATATAAAAACAAAAGCAATTTAGCTCATATATAATTTAAAAATAAACAATAAAGGCATTCCGGCAGGAAAAATAAGTTTTCTTTGAAAGTTTTGGTGTAACTAAAATTTTCTAAAATGGATGTTTGTGTTCTGAAGTGTGTGTGTATGATGAATGTGTTCTGCGGAACGTATGGTACAATTTCGTCTTTTATTTCATACAACTCCTCGGACCAAATATCAAGCAAATTCCATAGTAATTGCGTTGCGATTGTATATTCTTTGGAGAGTGCTCGGCGGCCGTTATACAAAACTAGCCGTAGACTACGACGCTGGACATTTTATTTGCCGAAGGCAGAAGATATTTTGTGTATTTGTAGAGTGCTACGTAAACGAAGATTTCAGACTGTTTGAGCTATTAAAAAGTAAGTTATTTCTAAAATTGTATCCAAAAGCGGTTCAAGTGATTGAGTTCTCGATTTTAATATTTCAATAAACTTGTAGACATGCTAAAAGCACCGAGCAGTTTTAATATTAACTAGATTAACCAGCCGTGGTTCCGCTCACACGTATATCGGTTATCGAGCAAAACCATTAACCTCTTTTTGCGCCGTTGGATAAAAACTATCCTATGTCCTTTCCCGGGTCTCAAACTATTTTCATACCAAATATCATCCAAATCGGTCCAGTAGTTTTTAAGTTTATTCGTTGAATACAAAAATACAAATGTTTTTTATTAATAATATTAGTTTATATGTAGATGATAAAATCCTTTCCACGGATTGACTTCACTAATCTAATAATGGAGTTTGATAACCACACTGGAACTTATGTATAGGCAGAGTCGTAAGCGTCCCCCCTCAAGCTGGTTTTATTAGATACGTTGGGTATTTTTTCCTGTACTGACTCAACTTACCTGATAAGGAATGGAATTCTTGAGGCCACAAGTACCGAGTTTTAGCTCGTTTTATTAACTGTGGTAAGATTATCTATATGTATGGTCTGGTAGCAAGTATTAACATATTTGTTAACCTATATTGAAAAAAATATAATTTAAAAATAAAATTTTGGCAAGTATATAATATATTATTAGCTTACTAGATAAGCCGCACTAAAAATGTCAAGTATGGGCTCTTTGCTTAGTTTTACTTTTCTAATAGGTTGAATATTAAATAGATAAATATTTTACCTCTTAGAAAAGTAAAACCCTTAGAAAAGTAAAGTTTACTGCCAACTTACTATTCATCTCAGTTTGGTCAGTTCTTGAGAAAGATCTAATCAGAACGTACAAAACGGCCCCGAATTCAAAAAATTGAGATCCACCTGTCTTGGTTTTTTAATAGCGGTTTCTATACACCTTAACCAGCTCATCATACAGTTTGTCGGTACAGGAAAAAAAACTATCAATTAACAAAAGAAACTCAAACTTTGCTCTGTCTAATCAATACGAAAAAATACGAATGTACTGACATTCGTTCAGTGAAACCTGATATAGAGTACTCAACTGCACTACTCAAGATAGTTAACGAAACAAACCCAAGCACGTATACAACACACATCAAGATGTAAAGGTACCTTTGAACAGTTTCAGTTTTTGATGTTCTTTATGCAACGTAGATATTGGCTTAGAACAGATTAGGCATGAGAGCTAGTATATACAATATTATTAGACCTGTGAACTAACCTCAACAAGCGGCTGAATAAATGTTGTTAAAATTTGTTAATGTGACGGATATGATACGTTATATTATAGTAATATAAAACGTATTATTCATATCACGTATTATTGCAAATACAAAATTATTCTTCAGAGAGCACGGTAAAACCAATACCGACCCGATTAAACCGGTGGCAAAATGTTCGTATTAAGGCAATATGTTTTCTACCACGTCCTAAAGCACCAATTTCTAAAGCAAACTCATCTCACAAGAAGTTGTATCAACTAATCTGGTGCAATAAGCAATTCCTACAGTCTACAGCACTTCAACACTTGACCTCATGGATAATGACATTATCTGTCCCCTCAACTTGAGCTTTATTCCTAAGGAATGAAGGTTCAAATTGTGTAGTTCTTTAGTGTTAGTGTAACGAGGTTAGTAGTGTAGGGGATTGCAGTGAAAGAGTTTTAAAGCGAAGATTTTTGTACAAAATTAGCTACTGGATAATATTTGATTGAACAAGTTATGGTATAACGAGGTACTTAACACCCAAAAAAAACGTCTGTATCATTTAGAGATTGTCCTTTTTTAAACTACAAACTACCAAGAACTTTCCAATGACCTATCCAACGGAAATTTTACACTTAGATATTATAATCAAATAACATCTAATTTAATTCAGTCAACTTGGTACTAAAATAACATAGCCCCATGAAAGAAATACCTTTTCTTACTGGAAAAATGGCAAAGAATCGTACACCCACCCTGGTATTAAAACTACCGCCCATAGACAACTGCAATATCAGTGGTGTTGCCAGTGTTTACCCGGTCTGAAGAGGAGTTTGTAGACACCCCAGTTGTAGTGTTGTTCAAAAAAACTCCCTAATGCAACACTGCGAAAACACTTTAAGAGGATGGTTATTCTACATCTTGCGGTATACTGAAGAAAATAACGAGAGAATTGGACTGTGTGACTAATTCAGCATTACAAAATGTGGGGATGAATGAGCCTTTTGATAATGTCACGATGTGCGGTAACAAAACTTCGAAGACGAACTGTGCTTCAAAAAGTTTCAGAGCATTCCCCGAAGAAAAAGCGATGGAAGACGCATAACGAACTCACATCTCTGAACGCTAAGTGGGTCGAGTATCGACAACGAACATAATGGCTCGCTGCTATACGGAATCAAGGGGCTGAAGCTGGTATTCTGGCACTCCAACCCAGAGGTGGGAAATGGCTCAATGAGCCTTCCCCACCGCCAGCTTGTGCTGCACCGCTTGGTGGAAGGGTATTTCACGTATGCTCGCTGGGCTAGCTACCACCCTCAAGTAGAAAATCTGTCGCTAAGCTTCTAATAGTGTGTTACGGCGGGAGACTTAGAGAACCAGCAAAATTACAGGCACATTAGACCAACTGTGTGTCTCAGGGTGACGGGAGCAGTGCACTTTGCTGTAGCAGCGGTATTGGTTTTACCGTGCTCCCTTTGTTAAAAATCATTGTCCACCTATGCGTAGTTCTATTTTTAAGGATTATCTGTCCATAATGCACTTTTTGCGGAAAGCTTTTCGTGCTATGGTTTTTAACGAACGTAACAGCTACATGATGTCGATATCTATATGATGTCTAGAAATGAAAAAAAAATAGTCTTAAAAATTTTTGAAATCTGATGTAGGTAGTAATCCTAACTAAGCTAGCTATCCTAGCGCTCTTACCGTCATTTGTCATTGAATTCAAGGACACGGCTGAGTCAAACTATTATCCATATGTTGTCTTATCTTTTGTTCTTAATGTGATTGTGACAGAACACGCACAAGACTCACCTAATAAGCGGTAATCAATCAATAAATAAATTATAAGAAATGCAGTTCGTCACTTATGACTTAACAACTGATAAATCACATGTGCCTGTTTGATGGTACCAAAATTCAGCATTCTAAAAGCATTTCAAAAGTTGGACGGACGGGCCGACGTCGGAATCCCAAAACAGTTAACAGCACCTCAGACTAACTAAAATTCCCCGAAAGTTTGACTACTGTAGGTAGATGGGCTACGTTGCAGCTCGGGTATCTCTTGGCGGGCTTATTAAGTAATTTACAACAAGGAGTAATGGCAGCAGCCGCGTCGCGCTGCCTTCGTCTCGGGGGAGTCGCGAACTGTTAACTGCATCCACTTATTTGTGTTATATTCTAGTCTCGACTGTTTGAATCCAGCTCGAGAAGAAAATTGTGTTTTAAAGTGTTATATGTTTATGTATAGATTTACTTGTTTATTTTTTGGTATGTTATAAAAAATTATATCAAAGAGATTTTAGATCGGTGGAAAATGAAAATGAAATGTTTTACTGTAACTGTATCAGCCGGATCGCCCACTGCTGAACACAGCCTCCCCTATTAAGGGGGTATTTGCCATAATCCCCACGCTTGGCAGGCGGCTTGGGGATCGCAGTATAAGATGGCAGTTCTTTAGAAGGCGCTGCTGCCCACCTTCCTGTATTTTTCCCTTAGTCAGCTCTTACGATAGCCACGGGATGATATGGGGAGGTGCAATTCTAACCCGGCACCCCACGGGGAAAAAAACGGGGAAATGTTTTAGTAATGTACTATTTTTTAATTTCTGTTTGTACTGTACTGTTTCAGCCGGACAGTTCACGGCTGAACACAGCCTTCCCAATATGGGGGGGTTTGCCATAATCCCCACGCTTGGCAGCCGGCTTGGAGATCGCAATGTGAGGTATATCAAATTTATGTTTATATAAATATAATTCAAATAATTCATTTCCCTGAATACCAACAATAAATAGGTATCACATTTCGCATCGTTGTACAAACGTGTCGCATTTGTATCAGTTTACAAGCAGACATGCATACTCGGATACGCATATGATACATATTTCTTTGATAAAATTCATTACAGCACCGAGGTTGATATAATAAGAGTTTGTACTGCTTACGTTTTTGTCTTGGATAAACTTAAGTTCGTGCCTTGAAATACGATAAAGATTTAGGTTGCATACCATTTGAAGTTAGATTCGCTAAAAACGCTAAAAACGATCACACTCCCAAAAAGTTGTTCCACATGGGTCTTGGCGTTATTTTCGCCATAAACGCTATGAGGCTACTGGAACAGTTTGAATTCCCTACATCTAATGTCAAAAGTGACAGAAGTGGCAAATTTTAGTGGCATTCTTAGCGTTCTTATCCTCAATGGAACAGGGGATGACAGTTACAAACGATCACAGTGATCACAACCACAGACGCAGAATGTGATCAAAATTATCGAAATTAACGTTCTTAGCGACAAATGGAACACGCCCAAAGTTTTACGAATATGCATGATCATATGAGTACTTACAAGCACGGAAGCGGTAATATATTATTTCGGTTAAATAAAGGTCTACATGTAAATACTACGGTTATTTGATTAAATTAATTCACCTTAAAAGCCTTTTCCGAGTCTACCGAGCTTCCACACATAGTTAACCCATAACTGAGGACTGACGAAATGTATCTGTGGTAAACTGTTAACGTAGCCGCAGTAGACACGGTTTGCCTCAATATTTTGAGCGATAATATAGCAAAAACGATACATTTTTTACAAACCTCGGAGATATGTTTCTTCCAGTTTAAATATATCTATATCTAGATTTAAGCCTAAGATTGTAATACAAGTTATAATAATTAGTTGGAATAATCTTGTTGAGTTTGCTAAAACCATATTGGAAACATTGTTGCAGTCTTTAATAGGAATTTAAATAATTACCATGCTCTAAGTTTAAAAAATTTAGTTGTCTCATCCGACGTAATTATCTATTACAACCTCAAACTTGCGCATAAAGTCTCTTGTAAAATTACATACATTTTTAGATTTTTCCGTGATTAGAGACCGTGAAAAAGTTGCACTAACAAGCATACACTATGGATGTAAACTCAGCTAACTAGAAAACAAGTGAAACAACAAAAGGTGAAAAAAATAAAATATCTCGTAAGCATTATGCCCGCACGTGTAAATACCATAAAAAGGACATTATGTTACTTATACACGAAGCTTTTAGAGATAGTGAACTTCACTTTTAAGTGAGCATTGCAGTTTAGTCACCGTAGTCGTTACGGGTTTATTGCAAAATATTGTGTAGAAAACGCATTCTCATAACAAAAAATAGTTTAGCAAACTTGTTCTATGCAAAACCTTTCCCTTTTGCAACAAATGTTAGCAATATCTTAGTTTTATATGTCTAGTGTCTTCGTAGCACTTTCCACAAAAATGTAGTATGCCATGTTTTTTTAAATATTATCATTTTTAAAATAACGTTTGCTCTACAGATGTAGCCTATAGCCGTGGTATGTTCTGACTGACTGAGCTAACATGACAAGGACTCGTGACTAATCTTTTCCCTCGTTATTTAACCATCGTATTATGAGGATGGAGCACCTACTTGCGTTAAAGACAAATTTTGCAATTAGAGATATAACACATAATAAAACAGAAAAAAGGTCGAAGGACATGCATGCAAGATTTTACCAAGTTGGGACAATTATTGATTAAAATATGTTGAAACTACATTTATATAGCAAGCGCTTCGAGGATACAAGCCATAGGACGCAAACGAAAAAAATATTAACTTATCTGCAATAATAAAGTTTTAATAGTGTATACTATACATGACACGTTATAAAAAAAACAATAAGCTATAAAAACAATCCAAACTTTGTTGGCTTTTAGGCTTTTTACAAAATTTCCTTATGTCCTTTTTTATTCGAAAATTCTCGCTAACCTTTTAAGCCCTCACATAACACAATATAGACATACCTTTTAGATAGGTACCAAAACAATATATTAAAAATTCATGTCGTCACCTCAGAGTTTTCCACACAAAGGCCTACCTGTTATCAGGTTAACAGGCCATAAAGCAGGCCCTGATGGGAGCAAGGTATAGAATATACACAAGTAACTGCCCGGTAGTGATGCAATAAAAAAGTAGACTAGTCCAAATATATCGATATCCTTGCAATATGCTAAACGCAGTATATGTGTTTTAATTTGGCATGTCATCTACAAAAGCAGCTCAGTGTAAAAGTTTCTGAAGAGGAAATTGAACAAGTCAACGAAACAACATTTTTAGGTTGTCAATTGGATAGCGCTCTAACGTGGGAGTCTCATATAGAAAAATGTGCGTAAAGATTGGCCGAGCTTGCTTTGCTCTATGGCGTATATCAGCTATTCTGCCAGTTGAAATGGTCCGCAGTTGTTACTTCGCATATGTGCACTCGCTAATACAGTACGGCATCGAGCTCTGGGGACGCGGTGCTGATTGGGAACGTGTCTTTAGAATGCAAAAAAGAGCCATACGAGCTATTGTGCGAGTGCCACAAGACACTCCAGCGGAGCCATTGTTTCGCTCCATGAGAATTCCATGAGTGCATGAGTACTTCAGACTGCTCTCTATGCTAGGAACCACCTGGAGGAATATCCCAGACTAGGTGACGGACATGGGTACAACACACGCAATAGACAGAGGTTGCAGGCAGTCCCACGGCGACGACACTAAAACATCGAACCTAGTGCATGTCATGGCGCCGGCGATTTACAACCGGCTACCAGAACACATCAAAAATACTAATTCAACCCATTCGTTTAAGTGCCAATTAAAAAATGGCTTGTTGAGCAGACATTTTATGCATATGACGATTTGTTCAAATGATAATGTTATTGACATACTAATGAATTATGATGTTAAAATTATGAATGAGATTATTATTATTACGTGTATACTTGTTGTATTACGTGTAAACATTTTTATGTACACATGTATGACGTGTATTTGTAATATGAATAAAATGACTATGACTATGACTAAAACACTCAATTAATATCAATAAAACGTTTGATGTCACTAAAATTGCTATTATGAAAAATGTTACTAATAACAATACACTAGAAGTGCTCGTAGTTATTCGTAGACTCGTAGCGAAGATTACTGAAGTGCTCGTAGCGTAGTTTGCTTAACCGTTCTTAACCGATCAACCAAGTTAAGCAATGTCCACTGCGGTCATGAGTTGGATGAGTGATCGCTAGTGATATAACTATTGAGCGCTTCGTGCTCCGACGAGGGCACGTTATCACGTCGGTCTCATTTATTGTCTTAGGATAGCATCATAGCGGGTTGGTACGGCATTTTACAAATGGATACCTGGCTAGCTACCCCCCTTAAGTAGAAACAGGGGGACTATCTCAGTCGGCCAGGCATACCTCAGGTGAAGCCCCGGGAGGTCCACTTGTCCGCCAGGCGCTTCATCAGGAGTGTTCTTCAGATGTGCAGAGGCAGATGCCAGGTCCATTTTCCTAATTTGCTACTTCAGTTACTTTAGTACTATGCCTTATTCAACACTTTCTTTAATATGGCTCAAATACACAAGACACTTTCCTTGATACTTTGATACAGTCATTGATTAAACAAAACTAAGGAAAAACACTTTTTATATCCAGGAGCATCGACCCACAACCACGATGTCGACATTTAACTTCTATGTGAGAAACGAGATAAAACAGAATAATTGCAATGGCGAGAGGTCACTATACATTCTTATGTTACATATGGTTCTATAACCGCGTAAAACATAAGAATTACCAGAAACTATAGTGCAATCTGCAACAATGCTAATTTACAGAACAGGCAAAATGAGACTTAACAGGTATGTCTTAAGGTGATGGGCGCAGTGCAGTTCGTCACTTGTGATGAAATGCATCTGTTATAAGCAGAGGATACCGCTTAACATCAGGTGGGCCTCGCGCTTGTTCCTTCACAATAACATAAAAAAAAAAAAAAAAACATATTATTATATAAGAGACCACAATACATTTCTACACCACCGGCTATAAACAACTACAAAGACAGCCGATGAATCGTATCCGTTAACTTGGTTGGTGCTGTTCTGTACCGTCACGGGAGATGTTCCGGAATTGTTATTCTCTATGCTAGGCCTATTCTTGTTCTATTCTTTTCTTCGAGCTGTCATTTTTGTGAAGTTGTCAAAATTGTTCTTGAACTGTTCTGAACTACACCATGAGGTGGATGAATTGTAAAATGTTTGTTGGAAAGTTGCTCTTCAAATTGTGATTCTGCCTTTTGAAATGCAAGTGTATTCTGCGGCCTATGTTTTGTTTACTTTTGACCTTTAAACTTAAACTTTGTTATTTTGTTAGTTGTTTGTGCCGATTTTGACCAGCTGGTGAAGCCACCGCGAGTGTTTGACTAACTGTCATTGTAGTTTTTTTTTTATGTTACTGTGACGGTACAAGCTCGAGGCCCACCTGATGTTAAGCGGACTAACCTTTGCCCATAACAGTTGTATTTCGTCAAATGTCATGATTTGCAATGCGCCTGTCACCTTGAGACATAGCTGTTAAGTCGCATGTGCCTGTAATTTCACTAGCTCTCAAGGACTGCTGCCGGAACACACCGTTAGGTGCTTGGCGACAGATTTTCTACTTGAGGGTGGTAGCTAGCCAGGCGGGCAATTGCAAAATGCTCTTCCGCCATGCGATGAAGCACAAGCCGGCGAAGGGATCAAACCAGGGTACTGCTGCACGGCAGTCCATAGCTATTACCGCTTGACCATCATTGCTTTGCCCGCTATAAAACTACATGGACTTCCAATAATCGTATCCTTTAACTTAATTGATACGATCGATATTTGACTTGTACCATCCCCTAACATTCTTTTCACATAAAGAGATCCAAATCAGTTTTCTTTACTAAAACCCAAACAGTGCACCTATGCTTTAATTTAACATTTAAATTCAGGTACGAGTATAATACCTACGGAACATAAGTGGTGCAGAAACGTTCCGGTTGAAACAGAAAACTCAGACAGACGCCTGCTTTGCATATTGAACACATCTACGTACAAAATACTTGGAATATAAATGAATGTTAACGTGGAACAAAAATCTATGAAGACACTGATTTAGGTAAACAATTTAACGTAGACTATAAGAACTATATAATAAGATCTATATTCTCTTGTTGGGTGTTATTTTTTATGGTAAGAAGTGATAAGACGGACAAATCACCGGCCTGATGGTAAGCATCACGTCTGTCCATTACTGTAGCCGTGTCACCGTTTTCATCCGCTCGTCGCTCCGAGACGTTAGTTCTTATGTCTCATTCACCCAGTAATATCACTTGCTACAATGCCTCTCACGCGAAAACACAGTGTTTGTACACTACTGTTTTGAAACTGCTGACGCTGCGATGGCGCATAGTAAGAAGGGCTCTTGCTAAAGGGACTTGCCACGGGGTAAACCTGCCACTTGGTGGATAGATGTGCCTAATCTGGCGCCTGGATACCAACAACAGCATATCCAAGGAAAGCTTGTGGCAGGTGTACGAATGTACTTAGAACCAAAGCCAAAACTTTTTACCAATGGAACGCTAAAGCGCTTCTAGAAAATAAATAATTTGCTGTCGGGTTTTTTTACCTTTTTATTATTTATATATTATATTAAAAATGGTGGACCAATTAAAGTAAATAATGTTATCTATGATATCTAAATGGTTTACCGCAAATAATCGTCGCTTAAATTCCAAAAAGACCAAAGGTTTAAAGTTTTCTCTACCAAATGTTACATAAAATTATTGACCCAAAAAATAAGCTTGGCCTAGTTAAACACTCTACTGGAATGGAGAGGCTTTTAGTAGTCACGCGCCAACTAAGAGATTTGAATCATCCTCGAGACCTCTGGTGTTGCGGAAGTTCGTGGGCGACGGTGATCAGTTACCACCAGGTGAAGGCTCGTTTGACCTCCTATCCCATAAAAAAACGAATTCCTTAAAATGTATATCACATAAGTTCGTAAAATTAAATGTTATGGAACAATTTATTCAGTCTGAATGTGGTCGTGCAATTTTTTTATTTATAAAATAAATGTTACTTACATTTTACAAAATTCTTTAATTGTCTTACCAAAATAGAAACATTAGACAGTGATTCAAAGATCTATTACATTTGTTACTCAGTGTATGATAAAATGATGAGTTTTTAACTGTATACCTACACAGTTAAATACTCATAAACACATATTGTACATATATTTGTTTCTTTCGTAAGTGCTTTCTGGTACAGGGGTATAAACAAATTATTATTTTATATCCCAAAGCTGAAGCAAGCGAAAATAATTTAAAAAGATCATTTTTAGTTTTCTTCGTTAAATACTGTCACTGTTACTATATTAGCCAGATAGTCCACTGCTGAACACAGCTTCCCCCAATATGGGGGGTTTGACATAATTCCCACGCTTGGCAGGCGGTTTGGGGATCGCAGTGTGAGATATCAGTTCCTCAGAAAGTGCGGCTGCCCACCTTCTGGTGTGTTACCCTTAGTTGCCTCTTACGACACCCACGGGTAGAGATGTGGGGGTGACATTCTAACCTGGCACACCCGTGGGGAATGTCACCTACGTTAAACACTATGTACTTACTAAGTACAAGCATAAGCATATAAAATAATCATATTTTCATGCTCATTTTATCGATACCGTATATATCGAAAGTCAGCCCTCACTAACACCCGGGCCTCATTTACTTACTCGGTAATGTACGTAAATAAAAAGTTTAAGTAGGAAGTTAAGTAGCTGTCCTGAGTGCGACATGGGCCTTGTTTATTGTTGCGACCTTTTAGAGGGCGGTTTTAATAAGTGTGAGGAATGGATGGGCCTAATACGGGTGCGTTACTTTTGTTTTATGACCTACAAAGGGTGACATCTGCTTTTATTAAGAACGTTAAACGATAAGTAGGAAGTACTAAAGTATGAATATGATGCTTATTACTTACTTAGACGTATTTACTTAATTCCCGTACAGTCCAGATACGAGAATGCTCTATGTTATCAAATGGACGTCACAAGAGCCGATAATGGCAGAGAATGCGTCGAACGATGACTGGCATTTGACACTCAAAATGATGAGGTGTTGCTTCTTATTAGGCGGTAGTAAGTATTATAAGGTTCCCTACAATTGAACACCTTTAGCGATAAACCATTCCCGAAGAAGGTGGTGTAGGCGCTCGGCCATAAAACTGAGAACCATACAATTTGAATGTTCCTGAGTCGTCTTAGGCTGATCTTAGTCGCACGCTGACCGACCTGTCCGAGCGAGCCACGCTGATCACTGAAATCAATAACAATTACAGTCGCAACGTCATTTATTAAAATTGTTGCACGTGTGAGATTTGTCAAGATAGAGAGCATGTATTTAAGCTATAATATAGGCTCATTAAATTATAAGATGTTTTCAGGCGGTGATGCCATAATCTAGTCCTAGCTTAAGGTAAAGTAAATGAGTACTACTAGTTCAGTACTTAACTATCCCACTTACTAGGTTTTCTACACAAAAGGGAATCATAAGGATACTTCAAAAACACAACGTTTATAGGAACACATAGAACACTTTAATAAGAATAATACATCATTAGGGTCACATGGATTACTTCAAAGGTAATATATTGTATAGTCACATTTCACAACGATAATACAACAAAAAGGGCGAATTTGGAAGCCAACAAACATAGACCCACACACAACACATGAATATCAGTTACGTTACATTAAATAATATAATACAGTACTTAACTCAATAAGTCTCGATGCAGCAGTCACTTGTGAAGAATAAAGAGACTCAATAAGTTGAGACCTTGGTTTTATAGCCATGACTGGCGCCAAGTGTCTGTCGCATATACATTAAAGTTCCCGCCATATTTACCACAACCAATCAGAGACATGAAAGTTCCCTCCACAACGCATCAGCCAATCCGAAATAATACAGGATGTTTCATCATTGGCTTGTTCAGAATGAACACAGATATAAGCATGATTTCAGTGTGGCGGTTATTAAAAATGTAAAATACCAACAAGTTTTAGGATATTCTAGGATTACAGAATGAGTAACTTCTCGTTACTTATTTACTTAAGATAATCTAGGCTTAACAAATATATGATTCTAACACGGCCATACTGACAGTACTTCGTCCACGAAGTACAAATATAACACCAGGCAAACTTCGCTTTAAAAAAATTATGTATAACTTAAAGTGATAATAGTATTTATGCGGGAAAGATTGTTACCGTGTATGGCAACCCACAATTATTTGCACAAAGCTTGCTTGGTAAAAAATTTATGTACAAAGTAATAAACAGAACGCTTAAACAGTCTTTGGTTCGAAGTCACCACAGAGAAAAACAGCTATCGATTATCTATAAAATCATTATCAAATGTTCATAGTACAGACCCACCAACTTATCTGCTCAGGTGGCAGAAAAAAGAACTACAACATTCCTTCAAATTGTGACAGTTTGTAGTTGATTTCCATGACCAGTAACGCCCTCGAAAACTGCACAGTTAAGTTGGTGGTACTATACAGATGGTGTATATATTTATTGGGCGTGGAGGGTAGATTATCTTTCTACGCGTAGACTGTTGTGACTTGCTATCTCTTGAAAAGAAAATAATATCATTGGAATGAAATCAAAATACATTCAATACATTTGTGAAAAAATGCAACATTCCCTTTTACTACGTTGTTATATTAAGTGTCACGAATAAATATTATGTGCAAGTACATAATTCGAAAAGTATTCCAGGTTTATGTACGTCGTAAATACTGATACTAAGAGTTTCGTTGATAGTTTCCAGTTTAAACTACATATTTGATAACATATTAAGCAATAGGGAGTTTAAAATTTGATTAGAACGACTGTGGTAAATTTCTGCAATGCAACTTTTAACTTGCTTAGTTATCAATTTGACGTTTTATCGTCCACGTATTTTTTAGACAATAACAAAATGTACCATTAAACATTGGACATATAACATTTGACAACAAACGTCTGGACCTTTTGACTTCAAGACATAAGTCTTAACCATAAGGACAAAATTGGGTTTTCCTTTTGTGATTTGGACGTTTTTACGTCAGGGCTTAAGTATTTTATCCAGAATAATAGGATCATCATTTGTACACGTAAAACAAGTTTTCTGATAACAACAGGCAGTCTACCTACATGTACTTATGTAGCAGTAAAAATAACACTTAAAATTCTCATAAAAAACCCTAATCATTTTAATAATTACCAGTTACCTAGACACGATGATTACATTCACAAGCCGCCATGTGAGACAACCATCGCCAAGTAAAAGGTCGACCGGCTTTTATCAAACAGTTTGCCATTTGAATAGACGTGCAGGTCGCATTCACTTACTGCTTGTGAGATCAACAAGCACCAATCAAATGGGTATGCAGTGTAATCAATTTAAACAGTAGTTGCCATTTGAATAGACATGCTGGTTGCATTCACACACTGCTCGTGAGATCAACCAGCACCAATCAAATAGGTAAGCAGTGTCTTTCTATTTAATATTTAATCTAGAGCATAAGTACATGTAGATATGAGTATTTTGATATTATCATTTTATGTGATGATAACTGATAATACAACATAAGTAGTTTATTTCTACAATATGTAGGGTAGCATGTCATATTAATATTCTTAACTGAAACGTACATAATTATCGTATTTCTTGTTTCAAAACAATAGGTACAATCTATCATTAAATAAATTTTGTTCAAACACCCACTCTCGTGGCCAGTATCAATATATCCTTGTGAATTACAATATTTCATGATAAACAATCTATAGTCTACACTAATCAATAAACGCAGAGGTAAAACCCCTGTAAACTTCTGTATCGTTGCATAGATTGTTTGAACATTCCAGAATCCGTTCGGCTAATCTGACAATTAATAGAACATTCTACCTAATATAGAACATTCTACCTAATATAGAACATTCTACCTAATATAGACATACCGTTCCATCTAACCGTTACTACAAAGTGTTCCAGTAACAATCATATGTTTGTCAATTAGTAATTTCCGAAAAAGAGATCGATTATGGTTTGAGCTAAAGTTTGCGTGACAGTCAGTAATGACTTCTGAAGGGATGCCAAGTGCTAACATTTGTCATAGGTTATCTTCATATATATGTAGGATAAGACAACCTATGTATAAGAATTCAAAGTTTAAAGTGGATTTAATAAACAATACTTTGCGAAACCAACAATTAAAATATTTCTACCCATCGCCAGTTACTATATTATACAATCGAGTTGATTAGTGTGAAACAGTTAAGGAGTTTTCTTTATAGGATAAAATAACCCTTGCTTAGGACCCAAACTGCTTTTACAAATATCAAGCAAGAGCATAAGTAAATATACTATATACTTTGTCATGACTACTTTTATAGAATTAGCAATCTGTAGTGAATTTATTTAATGCCCATAAGATCACTGAGCAAGTAATATTACATAAGATATTCTCAGATGTTCAAAAACATTTCATATGTCACTAAGTTTTAAGGATCGCTTTTAAATAAAATTAAGAAAATTTTAAGCACAAGGTAATAGCGACATTAGTTCAGATATGGTTGTAACTTTGCTATTTATTGTTCGATATGCGTTTCCACATTTAGGTTTCTAGGTTTATAGAAATGTATTCTCAATTAATACCAATAGTCACTATATATAATGAGAACATAGTTTGACTTTGAAGAAATCTAATTACGTTCGTCGTTATAATATGTACTTATTAGTGTAAATAATATAAAAAAATACACAATGACATAACAATTTTCATAAACTTCCATTACATATGCTAGCAAACACTAATTCAATAAGGTTCAGTGAAAGCACCTTTATCTTGAGGGATATATGCAGCAAGAACCGTCAGTTTCAGATTTAAACGTTACAACATTGAGAAAATTTTCGACGAGGTTATTCTTCACATTGCCACTACACGGTTACAGGATTGTAATCATTATAAAACAGACCCTTTGGAGGGCTTTACCTGCTTTTGCCACTGTTATAATACTTGTCCAGATGAATTATTTCGCCAACATACCGATGTCAGTGAATAAAAACTCGGTGCCACGGCCGCTAGTATTCGATAACTTGCAACACGGTGTCGTCATCCTGTTGCCAGGTTGCAGCGACGGCTTCGCAAACCGCGGCGTTCCACTGCCGCTAGTAGCAGATACGAAAACTGGGAACACGGTGTTGTCATCTTGTCGCCAGGTTGCAGCCACGGCTTCGCAACCCGCGGCGTCCAAGTCTTTGAGAGTAGTTGCATCGATTCTGAAACTAATAAAAGTGATTAAAAAAATGAAGGTAGGCAATCTGAGTGATCCCACTTCTGATGTGAGATTTGTCAAGATAGAGAGCATGTATTTAAGCTATAATATAGGCTCATTAAATTATAAGATGTTTTCAGGCGGTGATGCCATAATCTAGTCCTAGCTTAAGGTAAAGTAAATGAGTACTACTAGTTCAGTACTTAACTATCCCACTTACTAGGTTTTCTACACAAAAGGGAATCATAAGGATACTTCAAAAACACAACGTTTATAGGAACACATAGAACACTTTAATAAGAATAATACATCATTAGGGTCACATGGATTACTTCAAAGGTAATATATTGTATAGTCACATTTCACAACGATAATACAACAAAAAGGGCGAATTTGGAAGCCAACATACATAGACCCACACACAACACATGAATATCAGTTACGTTACATTAAATAATATAATACAGTACTTAACTCAATAAGTCTCGATGCAGCAGTCACTTGTGAAGAATAAAGAGACTCAATAAGTTGAGACCTTGGTTTTATAGCCATGACTGGCGCCAAGTGTCTGTCGCATATACATTAAAGTTCCCGCCATATTTACCACAACCAATCAGAGACATGAAAGTTCCCTCCACAACGCATCAGCCAATCCGAAATAATACAGGATGTTTCATCATTGGCTTGTTCAGAATGAACACAGATATAAGCATGATTTCAGTGTG
Source organism: Plagodis pulveraria (assembly GCA_963890685.1). NCBI lineage: Eukaryota > Metazoa > Arthropoda > Insecta > Lepidoptera > Geometridae > Plagodis > Plagodis pulveraria. Next base: position 35,583,060 of record OY982955.1, read on the forward strand.
GCGGTTATTAAAAATGTAAAATACCAACAAGTTTTAGGATATTCTAGGATTACAGAATGAGTAACTTCTCGTTACTTATTTACTTAAGATAATCTAGGCTTAACAAATATATGATTCTAACACACGCATCCCATGCTAGAGGAACGCTTCAAAGGCTGTAGAGGATTGGTAGCGCTTTAGTGCTCAGCGGCGCTAACGGGCGGAGCGCACGGCCGCGCGCACTGTCAGCATTACTTTACCTCCCAGCGCCGCGCCCATGGACAGTGTGAGACTAAGACCAGTCTTATAATATGTAATGTAAGAGAGAAATATTTTTAAATTCTTATTATGCCAGCACGTGCTAAATTTACAGTATCGACCTAATATTGAGATAGGGATGATGACAGTGCCAGTATGCACCTAAATAAAAAGTATTTAATATATTATTATGCTTCAGACCAAAATCGTGATTCACTCACACAATATTGTCACGACTGTATAAGTAGTAGTAGAGTAAAAATATTGCTACGAGTGGGTAAGAGGACTGGAATGACAACCTTTTATGAGTTGAACCTTTATTGAGAGATGGCAGTGTCCACACGCAGAACAAGTCTGTCTGTGTGTTAAGTCTCTTTAATTAATTTTCCGTTGGATCAATTATTTCTATCATGAATAATTGAGAAAAACTTCTAAACAACACTAAAAGAAGCAATACCTTTTGGATCGTTCATAAATTGAACTCAAACCTTCTGGCTGTAGGCCGAATATGAAAATCGGCTAGAATTACGTGAATTTCTTCTACCTAACGGGAGGTTAATAAGTGTGACATAATATCAGTGACGAGACAGTTCCCCTCAGCTCACACAATGACAAAAAAACACTTAAAGGACACAGTCATGTTCGCTGTATGTACTCGTATATAGTCCGCTACATTAATTTATATTAGCGGTTTTTCATTATTTTAGTTTTACTTTGTTACCGTGGGTATGCCTTTTTAACAAAATACTACGTACTATATACAACACTACAGCAATAAAAAGCGTTTAGACAATCTATAAGTAATTGCAGACTCACAAATAGTCCGAATGCTCCCGCCAACTACCAGCTGGCAGCGTGCCCAGCATGCTGGCAGCATTGCCACGTTGAATTGCTATGCTTATCCGTTGAGCCAAATAGGTGCCTGCATTTTGATCACGCGTCGCATCGACCAAGCGCTCTGATAAGTTTTGGAAAATACGTTGAGCTCCCGGTCCCCACGGACCCAACGTCTCTACACCAAACGGCTCCAATATTATGTAACCCATACCGAGGTTAGCATACTTGCAGCACTTGAGTTGCTCCGCCGAAGTAGCCGCGGCGCCCTCACGTTGGTTTCAGAAACATGTGACGGCGCTACAGTATCACACACACAATAATTAACGCCCTAACTTCCACGCCGTTAGGTCTTTTACCATAGTCACGCAACAGGCCATTCGGTTCGAGAATTGCTGCAACATTCGCGCTGGTAAAAGCCCGGCGAATGATATCGTTAAGGCTGCCGTGGCGGGAAATTCAACCAGCACTTCGGGGGCACGAAAGGCCATGGTGACCGAGTTGATCAACTGCAGTACCACACTGGCAGTGATGTGCAACACAAAACCTTGCACCCAAGCGTAAGCTAATAGCGAGATGAAAAGCGGAAGGATCTATAAGGCTACCAGTTATGTTAGAAGGAATGGCCTGTAACCAAAGACCAGATTCCCACACAGAAACAGCGAGAATACGAGCACAATCTGTGATACTAGTACACGTATTTTAAAGCAGTGATGGCTCAGTGGCATTGGCTATGGACTGCCGTGCCGCAGGTCCAGGGTTCGATTCTCGCCGCGGCCTTGAGCTTCACCGCATGTTGGAAGGGCATTTTACGAATGTCCACCTGGCTAGCTACTCCCTTCAAGTCAAAAATCTGTCACCAAGCACCTAACGGTCTGTTCCGGCAGCAGTCGTTAAGGGCCAGTGAAATTACAGGCAAATGAGACTTGTAAACTATGTCTCAAGGTGACGGGCGCAGTGCAATTCGTGACTTGTGATGAAATGCATCTGTTATAGGCAGAGGTTAGTCCGCTTAACATCAGGTGGGCCTCGTGCTTGTTCCGTCACAATAACATAAAAAAACGTAGGTATTTAAAAGATCTTTCCGGGCTACCTCGCATAGGGGCCGATCCGACTGTTTCTGAGATGACAACATTATATATATATATATATTTTTTTATGTTATTGTGATGTAACAAGCGCGAGGCCCACCTGATGTTAAGCGGTATCCTCTGCCTATAACAGATGCATTTCATCACAAGTGTCAGTACAATTATTATAATATATTATACATCTATACAACATATGTTGCTGGTACAGTAGAAAACTTTTGTCTAAAATTTGCATAGATTTGGCACCTTATTGTAAGCGAAATTTATGCCATTTTTTCAAAAATGTATGTGTTCATTCCAAAATGTACATAAATGTATAATGTATGTAATGTTGAAGTAAACTCTAAATATACTTTGTATCAAGAGTAAGTCTTACAATACTATCGCCTTAGTGTATTAAATTGATTTCACGTCTAGAATTTCTTCTTTGCTATATATGAAAACAGCTGCATGCTTTTAACTGAATAAATTATATCAAACAATGAAAATGCGATGATGTGAGCATAATTTATTAGCGTTTTGACTCTGACGCATTATATTTGACATTGCGGTGATTCCTACCTAAACGGACTATTGCTTTCGAGAGTTACACCTGATGGAATAGCTCCAACATGTCCACCGTTTCCTAGATATTCAAGAAATTTCGCATTCGCATAAAAATATCGCAATTTTTTTAAGATTTTGCGAGAGCTCATTCATTTTTTCGTGATGCAATAGGATTGAGTTTTGTATAACTTATAATGACTTCGAAGTACTTCAAAACTAGTACCTACATATTATGAAGGCATCACACAACCCGACTAAATCCAGTCGTTAAGTCTTTTTCTTTTTTCATCGGGAACCACACGATGACCCTTCTACTAAGATTGCGCTAATATTCACAAAGTAATTGTTTTTATGTAACAGTTTAGAGTGTTGGGTACAGAGAGTACCGTCGGCACATTAGGCACTTCTACGTGCCGTAACGGTCACAAAGCGAGCGTTACCGTTACTTACACTCACCTGCCGCCACAGTGCAACAATGTACTCGTTAAGTTGGTAAGTCTTTTATCTTTATATGACATATATTATCGTACTCATTATATAAATGCAAAAATTTATGAGTGAGTGAAGGTGTGAGACGATGTGAAGGTGTTTTGATACTCTTCACGCTGAAACGGCTTTACCAATTCTGATGAAACTAAGAGTATAGATAGTTTAAATTCTAGAAAACAAAAAGGATCATTATCATGTAAGTAATATTCATCATAAATATAGAGATAGATAATAATGAACCATAATTATCTATGGTTGATTAAATACTTCACTTAAAACACACTCAGTTGACTCGCCTATTAGATCAAAATATGTTTAACTATAACGCGTTGGTTTCACTTCTGAGACGGTCCCAATAATCATCATAATAGTATTTTTTTTAAATCGCGGCACGCTTTTCTTGATTGCAGAATACCTGTTCCATATTAACCATCCATAACAAAAGCCTGTGTATACGTATAGGCATAGTCATAAAATAATTCACCCAATTTTTCGTTATACAGTATTATATTTTACCTATAGGTACTGTTTATATCCTATGTAATTTGCATCCTAGACTGTTACTTAAAGTTGAAATTTGGTTTTAACGTTTATACCTCCAATTTGATCCGAGGCTTTGTACACCCCTAAAGACATCTCGTTATTTTTATTTTTATAATATATAAAGCTGGATTACCGTACACTGACTGACTGACTGACTGACTGACTGACTGACTGATTCACTGACTGACATCATTGTTCTCCCAGAAGGAGTCGAGAAGGAAGAAAGTGATGTATGGGAAAAGTGTAGAGGAGGTTTAGGGGAGTATGGGAAAAATCCGAAAACTCAAAGATGACGTCTGCCAAGTAAAATTGGATGGCGTATCTCTGAAACGGTAAGAGATAGGTAGGGGGTGCTTGACCAAATGTCATAGGGAATCGGGAGAGCAGTCGGATGACATCTGTCAAAAATCCAAAATGGCGGATTTCAAAATGGCCGCCATACAAAATCCTTCGATCCCTCAAAAAAGTAGCTGGTTCTACCAGAAAGAGTTGAGTACGGTTATAGTAATGTATTACGAAAATGACAAAGGGGCTTAGCTGAGTAGGGAAAAAATTAAAAACCCTAGAAATGACGCCTGCCAAGTAAAGCTGGACTACGTATCTCGAAAATGGTAAGAGATAGGTTGGGGGTGTTTGAACAAATGTCATAGGGAATCGGGAGAGCAGTCGAATGACACCTGTCAAACGTGCTCCTCTCATTCTTTATACTGCATTTGGAGTGTTTTACCTCATATTTTCGACTGTATTAGGAGTTTTTGTAGGTTTTTTGACTGAATTTGGAGTTACTGTTCTACGTTATTGTAGAAGCGAGCCCGAAGGGCGACCTCCTGGTGAGGCCGAAGGCCGAACTTTCGGCTCGTGAGGCCGAAGGCCGAGCGTATGGTGCGTGAGCCCGAAGGGCGAGCGCTTGGCGAGGCCGCAGGCCGAGCCGTGTTAGTAACTTGCGAGGCCGAAGGCCGAGCTCCGAATTGGGAGTAATTGCCTTGTCTCCGACTGGTCTCCATGGCAACTGCCCGCGGTATCCGAAGCACCTACGAGTGGGGTTCCTTAACAAAAGTGACTCAGAACCTTGGTACCATTCTGCCCGTACCACCTTTTTATGGCAGTAGGGTGAATCTGCTTTAGTGGCTACAGTATGGATCTTTATTGTATAGAGAGTTTATTTGGGATTTCATACTTCTATTGGAGTTTTGAACTTATTTTTTTTAAATGTATAAGGGGTTAAGGTTAAGTTTAGTACTGTATAACGATAAATGCGGGCCGCATGCGGCCCGCACACTGCCCGAAATACTAGTTATAATATATAAAGCTGGATTACCGTACACTGACTGACTGACTGACTGACTGATTCACTGACTGACATCATTGTTCTCCCAGAAGGAGTCGAGAAGGAAGTAAGTGATGTATGGGAAAAGTGTAGAGGGGGTTTGTGTGAGTATGGGAAAAATCCGAAAACTCTAAGATGTCGTCTGCCAAGTAAAATTGGATAGCGTATCTCTGAAACGGTAAGATATAGGTAGGGGGTGCTTGACCAAATGTCATAGGGAATCGGGAGAGCAGTCGGATGACATTTGTCAAAAATCCAAAATGGCGGATTTCAAAATGGCCGCCATACAAAATCCTTCGATCCCTCAAAAAGTAGCTGGTTCTACCAGAAAGAGTTGAGTACGGTTATAGTAATGTATTACGAAAATGACTAAGGGGTTTAGCTGAGTAGGGAAAAACTAAAAACCCTAGAAATGACGCCTGCCAAGTAAAGCTGGACTACGTATCTCGAAAACGGTAAGAGATAGGTTGGGGGTGTTTGAACAAATGTCATAGGGAATCGGGAGAGCAGTCGAATGACACCTGTCACACTTGCTCCTCTCATTCTTTATACTGCATTTGGAGTGTTTTACCTCATAGTTTCGACTGTATTAGGAGTTTTTGTAGGTTTTTTGACTGAATTTGGAGTTACTGTCCTACGTTATTGTATTAGCGAGCCCGAAGGGCGAGCTCCTGGTGAGGCCGAAGGCCGAACTTTCGGCTCGCGAGGCCGAAGGCCGAGCGTATGGTGCGTGAGCCCGAAGGGCGAGCGCCTGGCGAGGCCGGAGGCCGAGCCGTGCTGGTAACTTGCGAGGCCGAAGGCCGAGCTCCGACTTGAGAGTATTTTCCACGTCTCCGACTGGTCTCCATGGCAACTGCCCGCGATAACCAAAGCACCTACGAGTGGGGTTCCTTAACAAAAGTGACTCGGAACCCTGGTCCCATTCTGCCCGTACCACCTTTTTACGGCAGTAGGTAATCAGGTTTGGTGGCTACAGTATGGTTCTTTAGTGTATTGAGAGTTTATATGGGATTTCATACTTCTATTTGAGTTTTGAACACACTTTTTTTACGTATTAGGTGTTTCTGCGAAATTTCCAAATGAGTAAAGATAGATGCGGGCCGCATGCGGCCCGCACACTGCCCGAAATACTAGTATATAATATATAAAGCTGGATTACCGTACACTGACTCACTGACATAATTGTTCTCCCAGAAGGAGTAGAGTAGGGTTAAAATGACGTATGGCAAAACTGTTCGGGGGGTTTTAGTAAGTATGGGAAAAATCCGAAAACTCAAAGATGACGTCTGCCAAGTAAAATTGGATGGCGTATCTCTGAAACGGTAAGAGATAGGTAGGGGGTGCTTGACCAAATGTCATAGGGAATTAGGAGAGCAGTCGGATGACATTTGTCAAAAATCCAAAATGGCGGATTTCAAAATGGCCGCCATACAAAATCCTTCGATCCCTCAAAAAAGTAGCTGGTTCTACCAGTAAGAGTTGAGTACGGTTATAGCAATGTATCACGAAAATGACTAAGGGGTTTAGCTGAGTAGGGGAAAAGTTAAAAACCCTAGAAATGACGCCTGCCAAGTGAAGTTGGACTACGTATCTCGAAAACGGTAAGAGATAGGTTGGGGGTGTTTGAACAACTGTCATAGGGATTCGGGAGAGCAGTCGAATGACACCTGTCAAATGTGCTACTCTCATTCTTCATACATTATTTGGAGTATTTGACCTTACAATGTCGACTGTATTAGGAGTTTTTGTGGGATTTTCAACTGAATTTGGAGTAATTGTCCTACTGGCCGTGTAGCGAGCCCGAAGGGCGAGCTTCTGGTGAGGCCGAAGGCCGAACTTTAAGGCCGCGAGGCCGTAGGCCGAGCGGATGGTGCGCGAGCCCATAGGGCGAGCGCTAGGCGAGGCCGCAGGCCGAGCCATGTTAGTAACTTGCGAGGCCGAAGGCCGAGCTCAGACTTGCACCGATTTGGCTGAAAATCGATATATAGGTTGTTCTCGTCATCCTTATTCCAAATATGAAATTTTTATTTCGATGACGTCTGCCAAGTAAAAAAAGTTACTCTGATTTGGCTGAAACTCGATATTTATGTGGTTCTGGACGTCCTTATTCTAAATCAAAATTTTTTGTTTCGATGACGTCTGCCAAGTAAAAAAAGTTACTCCGATTTGGCTGAAACTCGATATTTAGGTGGTTCTGGGTGTCCTTATTACAAATCTAAATTTTTTTTTTCGATGACGTCTGCCAAGTAAAACAAGTTACTCCGATTTGGCTGAAACTCGATATTTAGGTGGTTCTGGGTGTCCTTATTCCAAATCAAAAATTTTTTTTTCGGTGACGTCTGCCAAGTAAAAAAAAGTACTCCGATTTGGCTTAAATTTTATATCTAGGTTGTTCTGGACGTCCTTATTCCAAATATGAAATTTTTTTTTCGATGACGTCTGCCATGTGCAGATAAATCACGTATCTCGAAAACGGTAATAGAAAGGTAGGGGGTTTTTGAAAATATGTCATAGCGAATAAAGAGAGCAGTCGAATGACATTTTGGATGTGTCTTACGTGCTCCTATCATTCTTTATACTGCATTTGGAGTGTTTTTCCTTAATTTTCGACTGTATTAGGATATTTGTGGGATTTTTGACTGAATTTGGAGTTACTGTCCAACTTTAGTGTATAGCGAGCCCGAAGGGCGAGCTCCCGGTGAGGCCGAAGGCCGAACTTTCGGCTCGCGAGGCCGAAGGCCGAGCGTAGGGTGCGTGAGCCCGAAGGGCGAGCGCTTGGCGAGGCCGTAGGCCGAGCCGTATTAGTAACTTGCGAGGCCGAAGGCCGAGCTCCGACTTGAGAGTTTTTTCCACGTCTCCGACTGGTCTCAATGGCAACTGCCCGCGATAACCGAAGCACCTACGAGTGGGGTTCCTTAACAAAAGTGACTCAGAACCTTGGTACCATTCTGCCCGTACCACCTTTTTATGGCAGTAGGGTGAATCTGCTTTAGTGGCTACAGTATGGTTCTTTATTGTATGGAGAGTTTATTTGGGATTTCATACTTCTATTGGAGTTTTGAACTTATTTTTTTTTAATGTATAAAGGGTTAAGGTAAAGTTTAGTACCGCATAACGATAAATGTGGGCCGCATGCGGCCCGCACACTGCCCGAAAAACTAGTTATTATAATATTATTTATTAATTATTAATAATATATAAAGCTCGATTACCACTCACTGACTGACTGATTGACATAAATGTTCTCCTAGAAGGAGACGAGTAGGGCTAAAATGATGTATGGCAAAAATGTTCGGGGGGTTTTGGTGAGTATGAGAAAAATCGAAAATCATAAAAAAGACGCCTGCCAAGTAAAGATGGGTGACATATCTCAAAAACGGTACAAGATAGTTAGGGGGTGTTTGAACAAATGTCATAGGGAATCGGGAGAGCAGTCGAATGACACCTGTCAAAAATCCAAAATGGCGGATTTCAAGATGGCCGCCATACAAATTGATCCGAGCCTGCTGAAGCGAGGCCGCCAGGCCGAGCTTCAGTAGGGGCGGAGCAGTTTGTATGGTGGCCGTCTTGAAATCCGACATTTTGGATGTGTCTTACGTGCTCCTATCATTCTTTATACTGCATTTGGAGTGTTTTACCTTAATTTTCGACTGAATTAGAAGTTTTTGTGGGATTTTTGACTGAATTTGGAGTTACTGTCCTACATTAGTGAAGTAGCGAGCCCGAAGGGCGAGCTCCTGGTGAGGCCGAAGGCCGAACTTTCGGTCCGCGAGGCCGAAGGCCGAGCGTATGATGCGCGAGCCCGAAGGGCGAGCGTTGGCGAGGCCGTAGGCCGAGCCGTATTAGTAACTTGCGAGGCCGAAGGCCGAGCTCCGACTTGAAAGTTTTTTCCACGTCTCCGACTGGTCTCCATGGCAACTGCCCGCGATAACCAAAGCACCTACGAGTAGGGTTCCTTTACAAAAGTGACTCAGAACCTTGGTACCATTCTGCCAGTACCACCTTTTTATAACAGTAGGGTGAATCAGGTTTGGTGGCTACAGTTTGTTTCTTTAATGTATTGAGAGTTTATATGGGATTTCATACTTTTTTGGAATTTTGTACTTATTTTTAAATGTACAAGGTGTTAAGCTATTGTTTAGTACTGCATAACGATAAATGCGGGCCGCATGCGGCCCGCACACTGCCCGAAAAACTAGTTAATAATATATAAAGCTCGATTACCACTCACTGACTGACTGACTGACTGATTGACATAAATGTTCTCCTAGAAGGAGACGAGTAGGGCTAAAATGATGTATGGCAAAAATGTTCGGGGGGTTTTGGTGAGTATGAGAAAAATCGAAAATCATAAAAAAGACGCCTGCCAAGTAAAGATGGATAACGTATCTCGAAAACGGTAAGAGATAAGTAAGGGGTGTTTGAACAAATGTCATAGGGAATCGGGAGAGCAGTCGAATGACACCTGTCAAAAATCCAAAATGGCGGATTTCAAGATGGCCGCCATACAAAGTGATCCGAGCCTGCTGAAGCGAGGCCTTTAGGCCGAGCTTCAGTAGGGGCGGAGCAGTTTGTATGGTGGCCTTCTTGAAATCCGCCATTTTGGATTTGTCCCAGGTGCTCCTCTCATTCTTCATACTGCATTTGGAGTGTTTTACCTTAATTTTCGACTGAATTAGGAGTTTTTGTGGGATTTTTGACTGAATTTGGAGTTACTGTCCTACATAAGTGTAGTAGCGAGCCCGAAGGGCGAGCTCCTGGTGAGGCTGAAGGCCGAACTTTCGGTCCGCGAGGCCGAAGGCCGAGCGTATAGCGCGTGAGCCCGAAGGGCGAGCGCTTGGCGAGGCCGCAGGCCGAGCCGTATTAGTAACTTGCGAGGCCGAAGGCCGAGCTCCGACTTGAGAGTATTTTCCACGTCTCCGACTGGTCTCCATGGCAACTGCCCGCGATAACCAAAGCACCTACGAGTGGGGTTCCTTAACAAATGTGCCTCAGAACCTTGGTACCATTCTGCCCGTACTACCTTTTTATGGCAGTAGGGTGAATCTTATTTGGTGGCTACAGTTTGGTTCTCTACTGTATTACAAGTTTATATGGGATTTCATACTTCTATTGGAGTCTTGAACAATTTTTTTTATGTATGAGGTGTTTTTTTGACAGTTCCTACTGACTCAAGATAGATGCGGGCCGCATGCGGCCCGCACACTGCCCGAAAAACTAGTTATTTATAATATATAAAGCTCGATTACCACTGACTCACTGACTGACTCACTCATTGACATAAATGTTCTCCTAGAAGAAGACGAGTAGGAGCACAGTGATGTAGGGCAAAAATGTTCGGGGGGTTTAGGTGAGTATGAGAAAAATCGAAAATCATAAAAAAGACGCCTGCCAAGTAAAGATGGATGTCATATCTCAAAAACGGTAAGAGATAGGTAAAGGGAGTTTGAACAAATGTCATAGGGAATCGGGAGAGCAGCCGAATGACACCTGTCAAAAATCCAAAATGGCGGATTTCAAGATGGCCGCCATACAAAGTGATCCGAGCCTGCTGAAGCGAGGCCGTTAGGCCGAGCTTCAGTAGGGGCGGAGCAGTTTGTATGGTGGCCGTCTTAAAATCTGACATTTTGGATGTGTCTTACGTGCTCCTATCATTCTTTATACTGCATTTGGAGTGTTTCATCTTTATTTTAGACTGTATTAGGAGTTTTTGTGGGATTTTTTACTGAATTTGGAGTTACTGTCCTACATAAGTGTAGTAGCGAGCCCGAAGGGCGAGCTCCTGGTGAGGCCGAAGGCCGAACTTTCGGCTCGCGAGGCCGAAGGGCGAGCGTATGGTGCGTGAGCCCGAAGGGCGAACGCATGGCGAGGCCGCAGGCCGAGCCGTGTTAGTAACTTGCGAGGCCGTAGGCCGAGCTCCGACTTGAGAGTATTTTCCACGTCACCGACTGGTCTCCATGGCAACTGCCCGCGGTAACCGAAGCACCTACGAGTGGGGTTCCTTAACAAAAGAGACTGAGAACCTTGGTACCATTCTGCCCGTACCACCTTTTTATGGCAGTAGGGTGAATCTGGTTTGGTTGCTACAGTATGGTTCTCTACTCTATTACAAGTTTATATGGGATTTCATACTTCTAATGGAGTTTTGAACACATTTTTTTTTAATGTTTCAGGTGTTTTCATATAGTTTAGTACTGCATAACGATAAATGCGGGCCGCATGCGGCCCGCACACTGCCCGAAAAACTAGTTATTTATAATATATAAAGCTCGATTACCACTGACTGACTGACTGACTCACTGACATAAATGTTCTCCTAGAAGGAGCAGAGTAGGGTAAAAATGAAGTATAGCAAAAATGTTCGGAGGGTTTTGGTGAGTATGAGAAAAATCGAAAATCATTAAAAAGACGCCTGCCAAGTGATGATGGATGACGTATCTCGAAAACGGTAAGAGATAGGTAGGGGGTGTTTGAACAAATGTCATAGGGAATCGGTAGAGCAGTCGAATGACATCTGTCAAAAATCCAAAATGGCGGATTTCAAGATGGCCGCCATACAAAATGCTCCGAGCCTGCTGAAGCGAGGCCTTTAGGCCGAGCTTCAGTAGGGGCGGAGCAGTTTGTATGGTGGCCGTCTTGAAATCCGTTATTTTGGATGTACCCCACGTGCTCCTATCATTCTTTATACTGCATTTGGAGTGTTTTACCTTATATTTTCGACTGTATTAGGAGTTTTTGTGGGATTTTTGACTAAATTTGGAGTTACTGTCCTACATAAGTGAAGTAGCGAGCCCGAAGGGCGAGCTCCTGGTGAGGCCGAAGGCCGAACTTTCGATCCGCGAGGCCGAAGGCCGAGCGTATGATGCGTGAGCCCGAAGGGCGAGCGCCGAGCGAGGCCGCAGGCCGAGCCATTTTAGTAACTTGCGAGGCCGAAGGCCGAGCTCCAACTTGAGAGTATTTTCCACGTTTCCGACTGGTCTCCATGGCAACTGCCCGCGGTAACCGAAGAACCTACGAGTGGGGTTCCTTTACAAAAGTTGCTCAGAACCCTGGTCTCATTCTGCCCGTACCACCTTTTTATGGCAGTAGGGTGAATTTGGTTTGGTGGCTACAGTTTGGTTCTTTATTGTATTGAGAGTTTATATGGGATTTCATACTTTTATTGGAGTTTTGAACACATTTTTTTTAAAGTATTAGGTGTTTCTGTGGAATTTTCAAATGACTAAAGATAGATGCGGGCCGCATGCGGCCCGCACACTGCCCGAAATACTAGTTTATAATATATAAAGCTCGATTACCACTCACTGACTGACTCACTGACTGACATAAATGTTCTCCTAGAAGGAGACGAGTAGGAGCAAAGTGATGTATGGCAAAAATGTTCGGGGGGTTTTGGTGAGTATGAGAAAAATCGAAAATCATAAAAATGACGCCTGCCAAGTAAAGATGGATGACATATCTCAAAAACGGTACAAGATAGGTAGGAGGTGTTTGAGCAAATGTCATAGGGAATCGGGAGAGCAGTCGAATGACACCTGTCAAAAATCCAAAATGGCGGATTTCAAGATGGCCGCCATACAAAATGCTCCGAGCCGGCTGAAGCGAGGCCTTTAGGCCGAGCTTCAGTAGGGGCGGAGCAGTTTGTATGGTGGCCTTCTTGAAATCCGCCATTTTGGATTTGTCCCAGGTGCTCCTCTCATTCTTCATACTGCATTTGGAGTGTATTACCACATATTTTCGACTGTATTAGGAGTTTTTGTGGGTTTTTTGACTGAATTTGGAGTAACTGTCCTACATTAGTGTATAGCGAGCCCAAAGGGCAACCACCTGGTGAGGCCGAAGGCCGAACTTTCGGTCCGCGAGGCCGAAGGCCGAGCGAATGGTGCGCGAGCCCGAAGGGCGAGCGCTTGGCGAGGCCGCAGGCCGAGCCGTATTAGTAACTTGCGAGGCCGAAGGCCGAGCTCCGACTTGAGAGTATTTTCCACGTCACCGACTGGTCTCCATGGCAACTGCCTGCGGTAACCGAAGCACCTACGAGTGGGGTTCCTTAACAAAAGTGATTCAGAACCTTGGTACCATTCTGCCCGTAACACCTTTCTATGGCAGTAGGGTGAATCTGCTTTATTAGCTACAGTATGGTTCTTTAATGTATTGAGAGTTTATATGGGATTTCATACTTCTATAGGAGTTTAGAACATATATTTTTTTTGTATGAGGTGTTTTCGTGACAGTTCCTACTGACTCAAAATAGATGCGGGCCGCATGCGGCCCGCACACTGCCCGAAAAACTAGTTATAATATATAAAGCTCGATTACCATTGACTCACTGACTGACATAAATGTTCTCCTAGAAGGAGACGAGTAGGGTAAAAATGAAGTATGGCAAAAATGTTCGGGGGGTTTTGGTGAGTATGGGAAAAATCGAAAATCATTAAATTGACGCCTGCCAAGTGAAGATGTATGGCGTATCTCAAAAACGGTAAGAGATAGGTAGGGGGTGTTTGACCAAATGTCATAGGGAATAGGGAGAGCAGTCGAATGACACCTGTCAAAAATCCAAAATGGCGGATTTCAAGATGGCCGCCATACAAAGTGTTCCGAGCCTGCTGAAGCGAGGCCGTTAGGCCGAGCTTCAGTAGGGGCGGAGCAGTTTGTATGGTGGCCGTCTTGAAATCCGACATTTTGGATGTGACCCACGTGCTCCTATCATTCTTTATACTGCATTTGGATTGTTTTGCCTTATATTTTCGACTGTATTAGGAGTTTTTGTGGGATTTTCGACTGAATTTGGAGTTACTGTCCTACATTGGTGTATAGCGAGCCCGAAGGGCGAGCTCCTGGTGAGGCCGAAGGCCGAACATTCGGCCCGCGAGGCCGAAGGCCGAGCGTATAGTGCGTGAGCCCGAAGGGCGAGCGCCTGGCGAGGCCGTAGGCCGAGCCGTATTAGTAACTTGCGAGGCCGAAGGCCGAGCTCCGACTTGAGAGTATATTCCACGTCTCCGACTGGTCTCCATGGCAACTGCCCGCGATAACCAAAGCACCTACGAGTGGGGTTCCTTAACAAAAGTGACTCAGAACCTTGGTATCATTCTGCCCGTACCACCTTTTCATGGCAGTAGGGTGAATTTGCTTTAGAAGTGACTGTATGGTTCTTTATTGTATTGAGAGTTTATATGGGATTTCATACTTCTATTGGAGATTTGAACTTATTTTTTTTATATGTATTAGGGGTTAAGGCAAAGTTTAGTACTGCATAACGATAAATGCGGGCCGCATGCGGCCCGCACACTGCCCGAAAAACTAGTTTATAATATTTATAATATATAAAGCTCGATTACCACTGACTGACTGACTGACTCACTCATTGACATAAATGTTCTCCTAGAAGGAGACGAGTAGGAGCACAGTGATGTATGGCAAAAATGTTCGGGGGGCTTAGGTGAGTATGAGAAAAATCGAAAATCATTTAAAAGACGCCTGCCAAGTAAAGATGTATGTCATATCTCAAAAACGGTAAGAGATAGGTAGGAGTAGTTTGAACAAATGTCATAGGGAATCGGGAGAGCAGTCGAATGACACCTGTCAAAAATCCAAAATGGCGGATTTCAAGATGGCCGCCATACAAAATGCTCCGAGCCTGCTGAAGCGAGGCCGTTAGGCCGAGGTTCAGTAGGGGCGGAGCAGTTTGTATGGGGGCCTTCTTGAAATCCGCCATTTTGGATTTGTCCCAGGTGCTCCTATCATTCTTTATACTGCATTTGGAGTGTATTACTTTATATTTTCGACTGTATTAGGAGTTTTTGTGGGATTTTTGACTGAATTTGGAGTGACTGTCCTACATAAGTGTAGTAGCGAGCCCAAAGGGCGAGCTCCTGGTGAGGCCGAAGGCCGAACTTCCGGCTCGCGAGGCCGAAGGCCGAGCGTTTGGTGCGTGAGCCCGAAGGGCGAACGCTTGGCGAGGCCGCAGGCCGAGCTGTGTTAGTAACTTGCGAGGCCGAAGGCCGAGCTCCGAATCGAGAGTATTTTCCACATCTCTGACTGGTCTCCATGGCAACTGCCCGCGGTAACCGAAGCACCTACGAGTTGGGTTCCGTAACAAACGTGATTCAGAACCTTGGTACCATTCTGCCCGTACCACCTTTTTATGGCAGTAGGGTGAATTTGCTTTTGTGGCTACAGTATGGTTCTTTATTGTATTGAGAGTTTATATGGGATTTCATACTTCTATTGGAGTTTTGAACATTACTTTTTTTTAATGTATAACGTGCTTTTATGACAGTTCCTACTGACTCAAGATAGATGCGGGCCGCATGCGGCCCGCACACTGCCCGAAAAACTAGTTATTATAATATATAAAGCTCGATTACCATTGACTCACTGACTGACATAAATGTTCTCCTAGAAGGAGACGAGTAGGAGCAACGTGATGGATAGCAAAAATGTTCGGGGGGTTTTGGTGAGTATGAGAAAAATCGAAAATCATTAAAAAGACGCCTGCCAACTGAAGATGGATGACGTATCTCAAAAACGGTAAGAGATAGGTAGGGGGTGTTTGAACAAATGTCATAGGGAATTGGGAAAGCAGTCGAATGACACCTGTCAAAAATCCAAAATGGCGGATTTCAAGATGGCCGCCATACAAAATGCTCCGAGCCTGCTGAAGCGAGGCCTTAAGGCCGAGCTTCAGTAGGGGCGGAGCAGTTTGTATGGTGGCCGTCTTGCAATCCGACATTTTGTATGTGTCTTACGTGCTCCTATCATTCTTTATACTGCATTTGGAGCGTTTTACCTTTATATTAGACTGTATTAGGAGTTTTTGTGGGATTTTTGACTGAATTTGGAGTAACTGTCCTACATTAGTGCAGTTGCGAGCCCGAAGGGCGAGCTCCTGGTGAGGCCGAAGGCCGAACTTTCGGTCCGCGAGGCCGAAGGCCGAGCGTATGATGCGCGAGCCCGAAGGGCGAGCGCTTGGCGAGGCCGCAGGCCGAGCCGTGTTAGTAACTTGCGAGGCTGAAGGCCGAGCTCCGACTTTAGAATATTTTCTACATCTTCGACTGGTCTCCATGGCAACTGACCGAGGTAACCGAAGCACCTACGAGTGGGGTTCCTTAACAAAAGTGACTCAGAACCTTGGTACCATTCTGCCCGTACCACCTTTTTATGGCAGTAGGGTGAATTTGGTTTGGTGGCTACAGTTTGTTTCTTTATTGTATTGAGAGTTTATATGGGATTTCATACTTCTATTGGAGTTTTGAACACACTTTTTTTTACGTATTAGGTGTCTTGATATAAGTTAAAATTGCACAACGATAAATGCGGGCCGCATGCGGCCCGCACACTGCCCGAAAAACTAGTTTATAATATATAAAGCTCGATTACCACTCACTGACTGACTGACTGACTGATTGACATAAATGTTCTCCTAGAAGGAGCAGAGTAGGGTTAAAATGATGTATGGCAAAAATGTTCGGGGGGTTTTAGTGAGTATGAGAAAAATCGAAAATCATTAAAATGACGCCTGCCAAGTAAAGATGGATGTTATATCTCAAAAACGGTACAATATAGGTAGGGGGTGTTTGAACAAATGTCATAGGGAATCGGAAGAGCAGTCGAATGACACCTGTCAAAAATCCAAAATGGCGGATTTCAAGATGGCCGCCATACAAATTGATCCGAGCCTGCTGAAGCGAGGCCGTTAGGCCGAGGTTCAGTAGGGGCGGAGCAGTTTGTATGGGGGCCTTCTTGAAATCCGCCATTTTGGATTTGTCCAAGGTGCTCCTATCATTCTTTATACTGCATTTGGAGTGTATTACCTTATATTTTCGACTGTATTAAGAGTTTTTGTGGGATTTTTGACTGAATTTGGAGTTACTGTCCTACATAAGTGTAGTAGCGAGCCCGTAGGGCGAGCTCCTGGTGAGGCCGAAGGCCGAACTTTCGGTCCGCGAGGCCGAAGGCCGAGCGTATGATGCGCGAGCCCGAAGGGCGAGCGCTTGGCGAGGCCGCAGGCCGAGCCGTGTTGGTAACTTGCGAGGCCGAAGGCCGAGCTCCGACTTGAGAGTTTTTTCCACGTCTCCGACTGGTCTCCATGGCAACTACCCGCGGTAAGCGAAGCACCTACGATTGGGGTTCCTTAACAAAAGTGACTCAGAACCTTGGTCCCATTCTGCCCGTACCACCTTTTTATGGCAGTAGGGTGAATCTGCTTTAGTGGCTACAGTATGGTTCTTTATTGTATTGAGAGTTTATATGGGATTTCATACTTCTATTGGAGTTTTGAACATACTTTTTTCCAACGTATCAGGAGTTTTGATATAGTTTAGTACTGCATAACGATAAATGCGGGCCGCATGCGGCCCGCACACTGCCCGAAAAACTAGTTTATTTATAATATATAAAGCTCGATTACCACTGACTGACTGACATAAATGTTCTCCTAGAAGGAGGCGAGTAGGAGCAACGTGATGTATAGCAAAAATGTTCGGGTGGTTTTGGTGAGTATGGGAAAAATCGAAAATCATTAAAAAGACGCCTGCCAAGTGTAGATGGATGACGTATCTCGAAAACGGTAAGAGATAAGTAAGGGGTGTTTGAACAAATGTCATAGGGAATCGGGAGAGCAGTCGAATGACACCTGTCAAAAATCCAAAATGGCGGATTTCAAGATGGCCGCCATACAAAGTGATCCGAGCCTGCTGAAGCGAGGCCTTTAGGCCGAGCTTCAGTAGGGGCGGAGCAGTTTGTATGGGGGCCATCTTGAAATCCGACATTTTGGATGTGTCACACGTGCTCCTATCATTCTTTATACTGCATTTGGAGTGTTTTACCTACATTTTCGACTGTATTAGGAGTTTTTGTGGGAATTTGGACTGAATTTGGAGTAACTGTCCTACATTAGTGTATAGCGAGCCCAAAGGGCAATTACCTGTTGAGGCCAAAGGCCGAACTTTCGGTCCGCGAGGCCGAAGGCCGAGCGTATGGTGCGTGAGCCCGAAGGGCGAACGCTTGGCGAGGCCGTAGGCCGAGCCGTATTAGTAACTTGCGAGGCCGAAGGCCGAGCTCCGACTTGAGAGTTTTTTTCACGTCTCCGACTGGTCTCCATGGCAACTGCCCGCGGTATCCGAAGCACCTACGAGTGGGGTTCCTTAACAAAAGTGACTCAGAACCTTGGTACCATACTGCCCGTACCACCTTTTTATGGCAGTAGGGTGAATCTGCTTTAGTGGCTACAGTATGGTTCTTTATTGTATGGAGAGTTTATTTGGGATTTCATCCTTCTATTGGAGTTTTGAACTTATTTTTTTTAAATGTACAGGGTGTTAACGTATTGTTTAGTTCTGCATAACGATAAATGCGGGCCGCATGCGGCCCGCACACTGCCCGAAAAACTAGTTAATAATATATAAAGCTCGATTACCACTCACTGACTGACTGACTGACTGATTGACATAAATGTTCTCCTAGAAGGAGACGAGTAGGGCTAAAATGATGTATGGCAAAAATGTTCGGGTGGTTTTGGTGAGTATGAGAAAAATCGAAAATCATTAAAAAGACGCCTGCCAAGTGATGATGGATGACGTATCTCGAAAACGGTACATGATAGGTAGGGGGTGTTTGAACAAATGTCATAGGGAATCGGGAGAGCAGTCGAATGACATCTGTCAAAAATCCAAAATGGCGGATTTCAAGATGGCCGCCATACAAAATGCTCCGAGCCTGCTGAAGCGAGGCCTTTAGGCCGAGCTTCAGTAGGGGCGGAGCAGTTTGTATGGTGGCCGTCTTGAAATCCGTTATTTTGGATGTGCCCCACGTGCTCCTATCATTCTTTATACTGCATTTGGAGTGTTTTACCTTATATTTTCGACTGTATTAGGAGTTTTTGTGGGATTTTTGACTAAATTTGGAGTTACTGTCCTACATAAGTGAAGTAGCGAGCCCGAAGGGCGAGCTCCTGGTGAGGCCGAAGGCCGAACTTTCGGTCCGCGAGGCCGAAGGCCGAGCGTATGATGCGCGAGCCCGAAGGGCGAGCGCCTGGCGAGGCCGTAGGCCGAGCCGTATTAGTAACTTGCGAGGCCGAAGGCCGAGCTCCGACTTGAGAGTATTTTCCACATCTCCGACTGGTCTCCATGGCAACTGCCCGCGGTAACCGAAGCACCTACGAGTGGGGTTCCTTAACAAAAGTGACTCAGAACCCTGGTCCCATTCTGCCAATACCACCTTTTTATGGCAGTAGGGTGAATCTGTTTTAGTGGCTACAGTATTGTTCTTTATTGTATTGAGAGTTAATATGGGACTTCATACTTCTAATGGAGTTTTGAACATACTTTTTTTAAAGTATAAGGTGTTTTGACATTGTTCAAACTTGCACAACGATAAATGCGGGCCGCATGCGGCCCGCACACTGCCCGAAATACTAGTTTATTTATTTATTTATTAATAATATATAAAGCTCGATTACCACTCACTGACTGACTCACTGACTGACATAAATGTTCTCCTAGAAGGAGACGAGTAGGAGCAAAGTGATGTATGGCAAAAATGTTCGGAGGGTTTTGGTAAGTATGAGAAAAATCGAAAATCATTAAAATGACGCCTGCCAAGTAAAGATGGATGACATATCTCAAAAACGGTAAGAGATAGGTAGGGGGTGTTTGAACAAATGTCATAGGGAATCGGGAGAGCAGTCGAATGACACCTGTCAAAAATCCAAAATGGCGGATTTCAAGATGGCCGCCATACAAAATGCTCCGAGCCTGCTGAAGCGAGGCCTTTAGGCCGAGCTTCAGTAGGGGCGGAGCAGTTTGTATGGTGGCCGTCTTGAAATCCGTTATTTTGGATGTGCCCCACGTGCTCCTATCATTCTTTATACTGCATTTGGAGTGTTTTACCTTATATTTTCGACTGTATTAGGAGTTTTTGTGGGATTTTTGACTAAATTTGGAGTTACTGTCCTACATTAGTGAAGTAGCGAGCCCGAAGGGCGAGCTTCTGGTGAGGCCGAAGGCCGAACTTTCGGTCCGCGAGGCCGAAGGCCGAGCGTTTGATGCGTGAGCCCGTAGGGCGAGCGCCTGGCGAGGCCGTAGGCCGAGCCGTATTAGTAACTTGCGAGGCCGAAGGCCGAGCTCCGACTTGAGAGTATTTTCCACATCTCCGACTGGTCTCCATGGCAACTGCCTGCGGTAACCGCAGCAACTACGAGTGGGGTTCCTTAACAAAAGTGACTCAGAACCTTGGTACCATTCTGCCCGTACCACCTTTTTATGGCAGTAGGGTGAATCTGCTTTAGTGGCTACAGTATGGTTCTTTATTGTTTTGAGAGTTTATATGGGATTTCATACTTCTATTGGAGTTTTGAACATACTTTTTTCCAACGTATCAGGAGTTTTGATATAGTTTAGTACTGCATAACGATAAATGCGGGCCGCATGCGGCCCGCACACTGCCCGAAAAACTAGTTTATAATATATAAAGCTCGATTACCACTGACTGACTGACTGACTCACTGACATAAATGTTCTCCTAGAAGGAGTAGAGTAGGGTAAAAATGATGTATGGCAAAAATGTTCGCGGGGTTTTGGTGAGTATGAGAAAAATCGAAAATCATTAAAAAGACGCCTGCCAAGTGAAGATGGATGACATATCTCAAAAACGGTACAAGATAGGTAGGGGTTGTTTGAACAAATGTCATAGGGAATCAGGAGAGCAGTCTAATGACACCTGTCAAAAATCCAAAATGGCGGATTTCAAGATGGCCGCCATACAAAATGATCCGAGCCTGCTGAAGCGAGGCCGTTAGGCCGAGCTTCAGTAGGGGCGGAGCAGTTTGTATGGTGGCTGTCTTGAAATCCGACATTTTGGATCTGACCCACGTGCTCCTATCATTCTTTATACTGGATTTGGAGTGTTTTACCTTATATTTTCGACTGTATTAAGAGTTTTTGTGGGATTTTTGACTGAATTTGGAGTTACTGACCTACAATAATGTATAGCGAGCCCGAAGGGCGAGCTTCTGGTGAGGCCGAAGGCCGAACTTTCGGCTCGCGAGGCCGAAGGCCGAGCGTATGGTGCGTGAGCCCGAAGGGCGAGCGCTTGGCGAGGCCGCAGGCCGAGCCGTGTTAGTAGCTTGCGAGGCCGAAGGCCGAGCTCCGACTTGAGAGTATTTTCCACGTCACCGACTGGTCTCCATGGCAACTGCCCGCGGTAACCGAAGCACCTACGAGTGGGGTCCCTTAACAAAAGTGACTCAGAACCTTGGTACCATTCTGCCCGTACCACTTTTTTATGGCAGTAGGGTGAATCTGGGTTGATGGCTACAGTTTGGTTCTCTACTGTATAAGGAGTTTATATGGGATTTCATACTGTTATGGATTTTTTTTTTTTTTTAATGTATAAGGTGTTTTGATATTGTTTCCAATTGCATAACGAAAAATGCGGGCCGCATGCGGCCCGCACACTGCCCGAATAACTAGTAATATATAAAGCTCGATTACCACTGACTGATTGACATAAATGTTCTCCTAGAAGGAGACGAGTAGGAGCAACGTGATGTATGGCAAAAATGTTCGGGTGGTTTTGGTGAGTATGAGAAAAATCGAAAATTATTAAAAAGACGCCTGCCAAGTGATGATGGATGACGTATCTCGAAAACGGTAAGAGATAGGTAGGGGGTGTTTGACCAAATGTCATAGGGAATCGGGAGTGCAGTCGAATGACAGCTGTCAAAAATTCAAAATGGCGGATTTCAAGATGGCCGCCATACAAAATGACCCGAGCCTGCTGAAGCGAGGCCTTTAGGCCGAGCTAGTAGGGGCGGAGCAGTTTGTATGGCGGCCGTCTTGAAATCCGACATTTTGGATGTGACTCACGTGCTCCTATCATTCTTTATACTGCATTTGGAGTGTTTGACCTTTATTTTCGACTGTATTAGGAGTTTTTGTGGGAGTTTTGACTGAATTTGGAGTTACTGTCCTATATTAGTGTAGTAGCGAGCCCGAAGGGCGAGCTCCTGGTGAGGCCGAAGGCCGAACTTTCGGTCCGCGAGGCCGAAGGCCGAGCGTATGATGCGCGAGCCCGAAGGGCGAGCGCCTGGCGAGGCCGTAGGCCGAGCCGTATTAGTAACTTGCGAGGCCGAAGGCCGAGCTCCGACTTGAGAGTATTTTCCACATCTCCGACTGGTCTCCATGGCAACTGCCCGCGGTAACCGAAGCACCTACGAGTGGGGTTCCTTAACAAAAGTGACTCAGAACCTTGGTCCGATTCTGCCCGTACCACCTTTTAATGGCAGTAGGGTGAATCTGCTTTAGTGGCTACAGTATGGTACTTTATTGTATGGAGAGTTTATTTGGGATTTCATACTTTTATTGGAGTTTTGAAATTATTTTTTTTAAATGTATAAGGGGTAAAGGTAAAGTTTAGTACTGCATAACGATAAATGCGGGCCGCATGCGGCCCGCACACTGCCCGAAAAACTAGTTATTATAATATATAAAGCTCGATTACCGTACACTGACTGACTGACTGACTGATTCACTGACTGACATCATTGTTCTCCCAGAAGGAGTCGAGAAGGAAGTAAGTGATGTATGGGAAAAGTGTAGAGGGGGTTTGTGTGAGTATGGGAAAAATCCGAAAACTCTAAGATGTCGTCTGCCAAGTAAAATTGGATAGCGTATCTCTGAAACGGTAAGATATAGGTAGGGGGTGCTTGACCAAATGTCATAGGGAATCGGGAGAGCAGTCGGATGACATTTGTCAAAAATCCAAAATGGCGGATTTCAAAATGGCCGCCATACAAAATCCTTCGATCCCTCAAAAAAGTAGCTGGTTCTACCAGAAAAAGTTGAGTACGGTTAAAGTAATGTATTACGAAAATGACTAAGGGGTTTAGCTGAGTAGGGAAAAAATTAAAAACCCTAGAAATGACGCCTGCCAAGTAAAGCTGGACTACGTATCTCGAAAACGGTAAGAGATAGGTTTGGGGTGTTTGAACAAATGTCATAGGGAATCGGGAGAGCAGTCGAATGACACCTGTCAAATGTGCTACTCTCATTCTTCATACATTATTTGGAGTATTTGACCTTACAATGTCGTCTGTTTTAGGAGTTTTTTTGGGATTTTCAACTGAATTTGGAGTAATTGTCCTACTGGCGTGTAGCGAGCCCGAAGGGCGAGCTTCTGGTGAGGCCGAAGGCCGAACTTTCGGGCCGCGAGGCCGTAGGCCGAGTGGACGGTGCGCGAGCCCGCAGGGCGAGCGCTAGGCGAGGCCGCAGGCCGAGCCATGTTAGTAACTTGCGAGGCCGAAGGCCGAGCTTAGACTTGCACCGATTTGGCTGAAAATCGATATATAGGTTGTTCTCGTCATCCTTATTTCAAATATGAAATTTTTACTTCGATGACGTCTGCCAAGTAAAAAAAGTTACTCCGATTTGGCTGAAACTCGATATTTAGGTGGTTCTGGGTGTCCTTATTCCAAATCTAAAAATTTTTTTTCGATGACGTCTGCCAAGTAAAACAAGTTACTCCGATTTGGCTGAAACTCGATATTTAGGTGGTTCTGGGTGTCCTTATTCCAAATCTAAATTTTTTTTTTCGATGACGTCTGCCAAGTAAAACAAGTTACTCCGATTTGGCTGAAACTCGATATTTAGGTGGTTCTGGGTGTCCTTATTCCAAATCTAAAATTTTTTTTCGATGACGTCTGCCAAGTAAAACATGTTACTCCGATTGGGCTGAAACTCGATATTTAGGTGGTTCTGGGTGTCCTTATTCCAAATCAAAATTTTTTTTTCGATGACGTCTGCCAAGTAAAAAGAAGTACTCCGATTTGGCTTAAATTTCATATCTAGGTTGTTCTGGACGTCCTTATTCCAAATATGAAATTTTTTTTTCGATGACGTCTGCCAAGTGTAGATAAATCACGAATCTCGAAAACGGTAATAGATAGGTAGGGGGTTTTTGAAAATATGTCATAGGGAATAAGGAGAGCAGTCGAATGACATTTTGGATGTGTCTTACGTGCTCCTATCATTCTTTATACTGCATTTGGAGTGTTTTTCCTTAATTTTCGACTGTATTAGGAGTTTTTGTAGGGATTTTTGACTGAATTTGGAGTTACTGTCCAATTTTAGTGTATAGCGAGCCCGAAGGGCGAGCTCCCGGTGAGGCCGAAGGCCGAACTTTCGGCTCGCGAGGCCGAAGGCCGAGCGTAGGGTGCGTGAGCCCGAAGGGCGAGCGCTTGGCGAGGCCGTAGGCCGAGCCGTATTAGTAACTTGCGAGGCCGAAGGCCGAGCTCCGACTTGAGAGTTTTTTCCACGTCTCCGACTGGTCTCCATGGCAACTGCCCGCGGTAACCGAAGCACCTACGAGTGGGGTTCCTTAACAAAAGTGACTCAGAACCTTGGTACCATTCTGCCCGTACCACCTTTTTATGGCAGTAGGGTGAATCTGCTTTAGTAGCTACAGTATGTTTCTCTACTGTATTACAAGTTTATTTGGGATTTCATATTTCTATTGCAGTTTTGAACATTTTTTTTTTATGTATTAGGTGTTTTGATATAGTCTAAAATTGCATAACGATAAATGCGGGCCGCATGCGGCCCGCACACTGCCCGAAATACTAGTTTATAATATATAAAGCTCGATTACCACTGACTGACTGACATAAATGTTCTCCTAGAAGGAGGCGAGTAGGAGCAACGTGATGTATAGCAAAAATGTTCGGGTGGTTTTGGTGAGTATGGGAAAAATCGAAAATCATTAAAAAGACGCCTGCCAAGTGTAGATGGATGACGTATCTCGAAAACGGTAAGAGATAAGTAAGGGGTGTTTGAACAAATGTCATAGGGAATCGGGAGAGCAGTCGAATGACACCTGTCAAAAATCCAAAATGGCGGATTTCAAGATGGCCGCCATACAAAGTGATCCGAGCCTGCTGAAGCGAGGCCTTTAGGCCGAGCTTCAGTAGGGGCGGAGCAGTTTGTATGGGGGCCATCTTGAAATCCGACATTTTGGATGTGTCACACGTGCTCCTATCATTCTTTATACTGCATTTGGAGTGTTTTACCTACATTTTCGACTGTATTAGGAGTTTTTGTGGGAATTTGGACTGAATTTGGAGTAACTGTCCTACATTAGTGTATAGCGAGCCCAAAGGGCAATTACCTGTTGAGGCCAAAGGCCGAACTTTCGGTCCGCGAGGCCGAAGGCCGAGCGTATGGTGCGTGAGCCCGAAGGGCGAACGCTTGGCGAGGCCGTAGGCCGAGCCGTATTAGTAACTTGCGAGGCCGAAGGCCGAGCTCCGACTTGAGAGTTTTTTTCACGTCTCCGACTGGTCTCCATGGCAACTGCCCGCGGTATCCGAAGCACCTACGAGTGGGGTTCCTTAACAAAAGTGACTCAGAACCTTGGTACCATACTGCCCGTACCACCTTTTTATGGCAGTAGGGTGAATCTGCTTTAGTGGCTACAGTATGGTTCTTTATTGTATGGAGAGTTTATTTGGGATTTCATCCTTCTATTGGAGTTTTGAACTTATTTTTTTTAAATGTACAGGGTGTTAACGTATTGTTTAGTTCTGCATAACGATAAATGCGGGCCGCATGCGGCCCGCACACTGCCCGAAAAACTAGTTTATTTATAATATATAAAGCTCGATTACCACTCACTGACTGACTGACTGACTGATTGACATAAATGTTCTCCTAGAAGGAGCAGAGTAGGGTTAAAATCATGTATGGCAAAAATGTTCGGGGGGTTTTGGTGAGTATGAGAAAAATCGAAAATCATAAAAAAGACGCCTGCCAAGTAAAGATGGATGACATATCTCAAAAACGGTACAAGATAGGTAGGTGGTGTTTGAACAAATGTCATAGGGAATCGGGAGAGCAGTCGAATGACACCTGTCAAAAATCCAAAATGGCGGATTTCAAGATGGCCGCCATACAAAATGCTCCGAGCCTGCTGAAGCGAGGCCGTTAGGCCGAGGTTCAGTAGGGGCGGAGCAGTTTGTATGGGGGCCTTCTTGAAATCCGCCATTTTGGAGTTGTCCCAGGTGCTCCTATCATTCTTTATACTGCATTTGGAGTGTATTACCTTATATTTTCGACTGTATGAGGAGTTTTTGTGGGATTTTTGACTGAATTTGGAGTTACTGTCCTACATAAGTGTAGTAGCGAGCCCGAAGGGCGAGCTCCTGGTGAGGCCGAAGGCCGAACTTTCGGTCCGCGAGGCCGAAGGCCGAGCGTATGACGCGCGAGCCCGAAGGGCGAGCGCTTGGCGAGGCCGCAGGCCGAGCCGTATTAGTAACTTGCGAGGCCGAAGGCCGAGCTCCGACTTGAGAGTTTTTTCCACGTCTCCGACTGGTCTCCATGGCAACTGCCCGCGGTAACCGAAGCACCTACGAGTGGGGTTCCTTAACAAAAGTGACTCAGAATCTTGGTCCCATTCTGCCCGTACCACCTTTTTATGGCAGTAGGGTGAATTTGCTTTAGTTGCTACAGTATGGTTCTTTATTGTATTGAGAGTTTATATGGGATTTCATACTTCTATTGGAGATTTGAAATATTTTTATTTTAATGTAAAACGTGCTTTTATGACAGTCCCAACTGACTCAAGATAGATGCGGGCCGCATGCGGCCCGCACACTGCCCGAAAAACTAGTTATTATTTATAATATATAAAGCTGGATTACCGTACACTGACTGACTGACTGACTGACTGACTGACTGACTGACATCATTGTTCTCCCAGAAGGAGTCGAGAAGGAAGAATGTGATGTATGGGAAAAGTGTAGAGGGGGTTTGTGTGAGTATGGGAAAAATCCGAATACTCAAAGATGACGTCTGCCAAGTAAAATTGGATGGCGTATCTCTGAAACGGTAAGAGATAGGTAGGGGGTGCTTGACCAAATGTCATAGGGAATCGGGAGAGCAGTCGGATGACATTTGTCAAAAATCCAAAATGGCGGATTTCAAAATGGCCGCCATACAAAATCCTTCGATCCCTCAAAAAAGTAGCTGGTTCTACCAGAAAGCGTTGAGTACGGTTAAAGTAATGTATTACGAAAATGACTAAGGGGTTTAGCTTAGTAGGGAAAAAAATAAAAACCCTAGAAATGACGCCTGCCAAGTAAAGCTGGACAACGTATCTCGAAAACGGTAAGAGATAGGTTTGGGGTGTTTGAACAAATGTCATAGGGAATCGGGAGAGCAGTCGAATGACACCTGTCAAATGTGCTACTCTCATTCTTCATACATTATTTGGAGTATTTGACCTTACAATGTCGACTGTATTAGGAGTTTTTGTGGGATTTTCAACTGAATTTGGAGTAATTGTCATACTGGCCGTGTAGCGAGCCCGAAGGGCAAGCTTCTGGTGAGGCCGAAGGCCGAACTTTCGGGCCGCGAGGCCGTAGGCCGAGTGGACGGTTCGCGAGCCCGCAGGGCGAGCGCTAGGCGAGGCCGCAGGCCGAGCCGTGTTAGTAACTTGCGAGGCCGAAGGCCGAGCTCAGACTTGCACCGATTTGGCTGGAAATCGATATATAGGTTGTTCTCGTCATCCTTATTTCAAATATGAAATTTTTATTTCGATGACGTCTGCCAAGTTAAAAAAGTTACTCCGATTTGGCTGAAACTCGATATTTATGTGGTTCTGGATGTCCTTATTCCAAATCAAAAAAAAATATTTCGATGACGTCTGCCAAGTAAAAAAAGTTACTCCGATTTGGCTGAAACTCGATATTTAGGTGGTTCTGGGTGTCCTTATTCCAAATCTAAAAATTTTTTTTCGATGACGTCTGCCAAGTAAAAAAAGTTACTCCGATTTGGCTGAAACTCGATATTTAGGTGGTTCTGGGTGTCCTTATTCCAAATCTAAAATTTTTTTTTCGATGACGTCTGCCAAGTTAAAAAAAGTACTCCGATTTGGTTTAAATTTTAAATCTAGGTTGTTCTGGACGTCCTTATTCCAAATATGAATTTTTTTTTTCGATGACGTCTGCCAAGTGAAGATAAATCACGTATCTCGATAACGGTAATAGATAGGTAGAGGGAATTTGAAAATATGTCATAGGGAATAAGAAAAACAGTCAAATGACATTTTGGATGTGTCACACGTGCTCCTCTCATTCTTTATACTGCATTTGGAGTGTTTTACCTCATATTTTCGACTGTATTAGGAGTTTTTGTAGGTTTTTTGACTGAATTTGGAGTAACTGTTCTATGTTATTGCAGTAGCGAGCCCGAAGGGCGAGCTCCTGGTGAGGCCGAAGGCCGAACTTTCGGCTCGCGAGGCCGAAGGCCGAGCGTTCGCTGCGTGAGCCCGAAGGGCGAGCGCTTGGCGAGGCCGCAGGCCGAGCCGTGTTAGTAACTTGCGAGGCCGAAGGCCGAGCTCCGACTTGAGAGTATTTTCCACGTCTCCGACTGGTCTCAATGGCAACTGCCCACGGTAACCAAAGCACCTACGAGTGGGGTTCCATAACAAAAGTGACTCGGAACCCTGGTCCCATTCTGCCCGTACCACCTTTTAATGGCAGTAGGGTGAATTTGGTTTGGTGGCTACAGGATGTTTCTTTATTGTATTGAGAGTTTATATGAGATTTCATACTTCTATTGGAGTTTTGAACACACTTCTATTTAACGTATTAGGCGTTTTGATATAAGTTGAAATTGCATAACGATAAATGCGGGCCGCATGCGGCCCGCACACTGCCCGAAAAACTAGTTATTTATAATATATAAAGCTCGATTACCACTGACTGACTGACTGACTCACTGACATAAATGTTCTCCTAGAAGGAGCAGAGTAGGGTAAAAATAAAGTATGGCAAAAATGTTTGGGTGGTTTTGGTGAGTATGAGAAAAATCGAAAATCATTAAAAAGACGCCTGCCAAATGAAGATGGATGACGTTTCTCGTTATTATAATATATAAAGCTGGATTACCGTACACTGACTCACTGACTGATTCACTGACTGACATCATTGTTCTCCCAGAAGGAGTCGAGAAGGAAGAAAGTGATGTATGGGAAAAGTGTAGAGGGGGTTTGGGGGAGTATGGGAAAAATCCGAAAACTCAAAGATGACGTCTGCCAAGTAAAGTTGGATGGCGTATCTCTGAAACGGTAAGAGATAGGTAGGGGGTGCTTGACCAAATGTCATAGGGAATCAGGAGAGCAGTCGGATGACATTTGTCAAAAATCCAAAATGGCGGATTTCAAAATGGCCGCCATACAAAATCCTTCGATCCCTCAAAAAAGTAGCTGGTTCTACCAGAAAGAGTTGAGTACGGTTATAGTAATGTATTACGAAAATGACTAAGGGGTTTAGCTGAGTAGGGGAAAAATTAAAAACCCTAGAAATGACGCCTGACAAGTAAAGCTGGACTACGTATCTCGAAAACGGTAAGAGATAGGTTGGGGGTGTTTGAACAAATGTCATAGGGAATCGGGAGAGCAGTCGAATGACACCTGTCAAATGTGCTACTCTCATTCTTCATACATTATTTGGAGTATTTAACCTTACAATGTCGACTGTATTCGGAGTGTTTGTGGGAATTTCAACTCAATTTAGAGTAATTGTCCTACTGACAGGTTAGCGAGCCCGAAGGGCGAGCTTCTGGTGAGGCCGAAGGCCGAACTTTTGGGCCGCGAGGCCGTAGTAGGCGGAGTGGACGGTGCGCGAGCCCGCAGGGCGAGCTCTAGGCGAGGCCGCAGGTCGAGCCGTGTTAGTAACTTGCGAGGCCGAAGGCCGAGCTCAGACTTGCACCGATTTGGCTGAAAATCGATATATAGGTTGTTCTCGTCATCCTAATTCCAAATATGAAATTTTTATTTCGATGACGTCTGCCAAGAAAAAAAAGTTACTCCGATTTGGCTGAAACTCGATATTTAGGTGGTTCTGGGTGTCCTTATTCCAAAACAAATTTTTTTTTTTCGATGACGTCTGCCAAGTAAAAAAAGTTACTCCGATTTGGCTGAAACTCGATATTTAGGTGGTTCTGGGTGTCCTTATTCCAAATCTCAAATTTTTTTTTCGATGACGTCTGCCAAGCTAAAAAAAGTACTCCGATTTTGCTTAAATTTTATATCTAGGTTATTCTGGACGTCCTTATTCCAAATATGAAATTTTTATTTCGATGACGTCTGCCAAGTAAAAAAAGTTACTCCGATTAGGCTGAAACTCGATATTTAGGTGGTTCTGGGTGTCCATATTCCAAATCAAATTTTTTTTTATCGATGACGTCTGCCAAGTAAAAAAAGTTATTCCGATTTGGCTGAAACTTGATATTTAGGTGGTTCTGGGTGTCCTTATTCCAAAACTAAATTTTTTTTTCGATGACGTCTGCCAAGTAAAAAAAGTTACTCCGATTTGGCTGAAACTCGATATTTATGTGGTTCTGGACGTCCTTATTCTAAATATTTTTTTTTTGTTTCGAGCAGTCGAATGACACCTGTCAAATGTGCTACTCTCATTCTTCATACCTTATTTGGAGTATTTGACCTTACAATGTCTACTGTATAAGAAGTTTTTGTGTGATTTTCAACTGAATTTGGAGTTATTGTCCTACAGGCCGTATAGCGAGCCCGCAGGGCGAGCGCTAGGCGAGGCCGCAGGCCGAGCCATGATACTAACCTGCGAGGCCGAAGACCGAGGCCTGACTTGAGAGTATTTTCCACATCTTCGACTCGTCTCCATGGTAACTGCTCGCGATAACAAAAGCACTTAGGAATGTAGTTCCTATACCAAATTGAATTAGAACCTTGGTAACATTCTGACCGTACCACTTTTTTTGGCAGTAGGGTGAATCTGGTTTGGCGCTTTCAGTATGGTTTTCTACCGTATTAAGAGTTTGTATGGGAAGTGTTACATCTATTGGAGTTTTGAACTTTTTGCGGTAAATTTATTAGGTTCTTTGTTACAGGTTAATACTGAATAACGATGTCGTCTGCTAACTATAGAAAAATGTTTCGATTTTGCTGAAAATCGATATCTAGGTTGTTCTGGACTACCTTATTCCTAATATGACATTTTGTCTTCTATGACGCCTGCCAAGTAAAAAAAGTTACTCTGATTTGGCTGAAAATCGATATGTAGGTTGTTCTGGACGTCCTTATCCCAAATATGACTTTTATTTTACGATGACGTCTGCCAAGTAAAAAAAGTTACTCCGATTTGGCTGAAACTCGATATTTAGGTGGTTCTGGGTGTCCTTATTCCAAATCTAAAAATTTTTTTTCGTTGACGTCTGCCAAGTAAAAAAAGTTACTCCGATTTGGCTGAAACTCGATATTAAGGTGGTTCTGGGTGTCCTTATTTCAAATTAAAATTTTTTTTTCGATGACGTCTGCCAAGTATAATAACGTACTCCGATTTGGCTTAAATTTTATATCTAGGTTGTTCTGGACGTCCTTATTCCAAATATGAAATATTTTTTTTCGATGACGTCTGCCAAGTGCAGATAAATCACGTATCTCGAAAACGGTAATAGATAGGTAGGGGGTTTTTGAAAAAATGTCATAGGGAATAAGGAGAGCAGTCGAATGACATTTTGGATGTGTCACACGTGCTCCTCTCATTCTTTATACTTAATTTGGTGTGTTTTACCTTATAATTTCTACTGTATTAGGAGTTTTTGTAGGTTTTTTGACTGAATTTGGAGTTACTGTTCTACGTTATTGCAGTAGCGAGCCCGAAGGGCGAGCTTCTGGTGAGGCCGAAGGCCGAACTTTCCTTCGGCCTCACCAGGAGCTCGCCCTTCGGGCTCGACTCGAGAGTATTTTCTACATCTCCGACTGGTCTCCATGGCAACTGCCCGCGGTACCCGAAGCATCTACGAATGGGGTTCCATAACAAAAGTGACTCAGAACCTTGGTACCATTCTGCCCGTACCACCGTTTTATGGCAGTAGGGTGAATCTGCTTTAGTGGCTACAGTATGGTTTTTATTGTATTGAGAGTTTATATGGGATTTCATACATCAATTGTAGTTTTGATATATATTTATTCTATTGTAAAAGGTGTTTTGACATAAGTTAATACTGCATAACGATGTCGTCTGCCAACTGGAGAAATTTGCTCTTCGCTTTGGCTGAAAATCTAAAGCTTCTTCGGGAAGTACTCATTCCGAATTTTTGTTTCGATGACGTCTATGAAGTGATTCCAAAAAAAGTTATTCCCATTATGCTGAAAATTTATATCTAGGTTGTTCTGGACGTCGTTATTTTGAATATGATTTTTTTTTCGATGACGCCTGCCAAGTGAAGATTTAGAGTTTTGAACATTTTATGTAAAATGTATTAAGCAGTTGTTATGATTCAATTTAATAAGTACTGCATAACGTTAAATGCGGGCCACTCCATATCAGATATAATTCGAAGACTGCGCTCTTAAAAGTTTGTACTATACCTACTGTGACATAGTAAAGATGTTTAGAAACATATTTGTAACAGAAGAACACCGCAATTTGCAATTGCTAATTACTATGTAAAAAACCTCTGGATGATGAACTAAAAGTTATTAGATTAAATATGTACCTACTGTTACATTTGGAACCCGATGTACTTCTTTTTTGGCATTATTAGAATTATCAATAATTCCTTATTCAAAAGAGGAAGTTTTCAATTAAGTATATAAATGGTCATAGTTAGCGAACAATCCTCAAATTCTACAAAATGTTACGGTTCAAACTTTTACCCAACACCTTACCTAATCATTGGTGATGAAGCACACCTGGGTCTCAAGTATAATCCTAAATAAGACATATTCGAAGTTAGCATTTCCTCTCAGCAAAATGTATCACAATTTACAAAGAGAATTGTGCCCTCAATTATTGCAAAGATTTATATAATCTTTTAGTTTATTAGGCTACAGTTACAATCTCTGCCACCATTTTAATGCAACAGCTATGGAAAGGACTAGGTAAGTTCATAAACATGGGGTACATACACCATTACCTTCTTTCAGAATGGCTACCATTCTACAACTATCTGCAATTGTTAAACAACATCACCATATTCAGATATTGTTTCTCAGATAAACCTAACAAAGTTAATGTAGTTACCTATAGTGATGCCTCACTATGGATAAACATCCGTCATAGGTACATAATTGCTGTGTATCATAATGAAAAACCTATTTTACACTTGGTTAGTCGCTCCACTTTGCTCAGTTAGTCTCCCAAAATTGGAACTTTCAGGTGCTAACTTATTATCATAACAACTAATTGTAAGTTACACAAATAGCATGGAAAATAAGCTGATTTTTACCACACCACTTGCAAGTCACATGGGAAAAATGTATATGAGCCAAATATCAAACAAACTTAAATTTTGTTGAAAAAGATACTAGGAAATTGTAGAATGCCCTATGATCATTTGTATACAGTTCTACGTCAAATAGCAGCAGGGAGGATAATCTTGAACTCAAGACCGTTATATGCAATATAAGACAATGTTCATGACCTCAATTATTATCTTAGTCCAAGATATATATTATAAGCTCAATTTTGCTTAGACATCCTTGAACCTCTGGTTAAAGATATTTATTTCTCATAAGAATAAATTCACTAACATGAGAAACATTAAATTAAAACATTTTTGTTAGACTTTGTAGTTGTGTTAGGCACTGAATCTAATCTTCATAAAATTTCAGAAAATAATTACAGAAAGTAATTATAAAATGTTGTTAGAAAATATACTTAATATTCGGCAACAAATAACTTTAAACAACAATTTTATAACTAATTATACAAATCATATTTGTCTGAACTTCAGAGTCGACCAAAATGGTTTAAAGGATCTCTTTATATACCTGCAAGTGAAAACTTAGTTCTTAATAAAGATCAGAATGCTCCGGCTATGTGCAGGCAACAAGATTGAGTTATTCAAAAGACGACCAACTAGCCCATTCAGTCTTAGTTAAAACAGCAAAGGGCCAATATTTCCATCCTATAACTAAATTGATAAGCCATTCAGTAATTCTGATTATTTGTCTATATTATATTAAAAACATTATCGAAGTAAAAATAGTATCTAATCATACTATCTTGAATTAAGGTCTTTAGTTAAATAATAACAAAAACTTTAAGTTGTACTTCAATTTACTCTTTACAAACAGAATTCATTTTCATTGATTTTTAATATTAGTTTACACACCCCAAGGGTGCATACCATTTGAAGTTAGATTAGCTAAAAACACTAAATACGATCACACTCCCAAAAAGTTGTTCCACATAGGTCTTGGCGTTATTTTCGCCATAAACGCTATGAGGCTACTGGAACAGTTTGAATTCCCTACATCTAATGTCAAAAGTGACAGAAGTGGCAAATTTTAGTGGCATTCTTAGCGTTCTTATCCTAAATGGAACAGGGGATGACATTTACAAACGATCACAGTGATCACAACCACAGACACAGAATGTGATCAAAATTATCGAAATTAACGTTCTTAGCGACAAATGGAACATACCCGAAGTCCCAAATCGAACGGCCCGTGTGATCATTTTTAGCGTTTGTGAGTGTTATTTTTGGAACTGATAGGCTATACGAACGTCCCACAAATTACTATTATTTTTTTTTTCGTTTTATACATATTTTATTAGGGTAAGTACCATTTGGAGTTAAATTCGCCAAACATGATCACACTCCCAAAAAGTTGTTCCACCTGGGTCTTGCAATTATTTTCGCCATAAACCCTACGAAGCTACTGGAACAGTTTGAATTACCTACATTTAATGTCAAAAGTGACTGAATTGGCAAATTTTAGTGGCATTGTTAGCGTTCTTATCCCAAAGGAACAGGGGAGAACAGTTACAAACGTTCACAGTGATCACAACCATAGACGCAGATGTAATCAAAATTATCGAAAATAACGAAATTAGCGTCAAATTGAGTATGCCCTTAATCATCTGTACACCATCAAATCTAATTGAAAAGTTATACATTTTTTGCATAACGTATACCTTACGATTTAGAATTAATTTTCGGACTTCGTCAGCGTGCGCGGTATGTTTAAGAATTTTACAGACCCGCCAACTTATCTGTTCAGGTGGCAGAAAAAAGAACTACAACATTCCTTCAAATTGTGACAGTTTGTAGTTGATTTCCATGACCAGTAGCGCCCTCGACAACTACACAGTTAAGTTGGTGGTACTATAGTCTAAGGTTAGTAAAAATATTGAAATGAAGATTTCAAATATAGCAGCACTGTTCATCCATGTTTTTCTCTCTGCAACAGTAGTATTATGGGCATATTCCATTTGAAGACAATTTCGTTATGTTCGATAATTAAGACCACATTCTGCGTCTATGGTTGTGATCACTGTGATCGTTTGTAACTGTTCTCCCCTGTTCTATTTAGGATCAGAACGCTAAGAATGCCACTAAAATTTGCCACTTTAGTAACTTTGACATTAAATGTAGGTATTTCAAACTTCTCCAGTAGCTTCATAGCGTTTATGGCAAAAATAATGCCAAGATCCAAGTGGAACAATTTTTGGGAGTGTGCTCGTATTTATCGTTTTTGGCGATTTTATCTCCAAATGGTACGCACCCTAAATAGACTACTGTGGGTATGTTCCATTTGTCGCTAAGAACGTTAATTTCGATAATTTTGATCACATTCTGCGTCTGTGGTTGTGATCACTGGGATCGTTTGTAACTGTCATCCCCTGTTCCATTTAAGATAAGAACGCTAAGAATGCCACTAAAATTTGCCACTTCTGTCACTTTTGACATCAGATGTAGGGAATTCAAACTGTTCCAGTAGCCTCATAGCGTTTATGGTGAAAATAACGCCAAGACCCATGTGGAACAACTTTTTGGGAGTGTGATCGTTTTTAGCGTTTTTAGCGAATCTAACTTCAAATGGTATGCACCCTGTATAAGCAGTTAAATAGTAGCGACTTAGGCCCAAAACTATATAGTGCATATACCATTTGACGCTAAATTCGTTATTTTCGATAATTTTGATCACATTGTGTCTATGGTTTATATTAAATGTGGATCCATGGAAACAAAATGTGGTTAAAATTATCAAAAATCATTGAAATATAAGGAAGGAGAATAAATATAAGGATAAAAATTAGACAAAACGTGATATAGACTAATTCCGTATCTGGTATACAGGGATCAAAGGATACAATCAAAGTATTATATACAATTTTGTTCTAAAAACAATTCCAATTTACATATAATAGTAAAACATATTATTTAAATAATTTTAAATTTTAATATTGATCACATTCACAAAATAAACACATCAAGACACCACAAAAAACTACACATTTTATAACATTAAACATGAGTTATTTAATAACAGTAAACATTGGCCCTAAATTAGGTGTTATAAATCTATACACTAACGTCAATATTGTTTAATGATCGCTCAGGTAAAAATTCGTTAATTTTGTAATATGATTTGATAATCAGTAAAACTTTTAAAATGGAAAATGATTTGGTATCCTACAGCGATGATGGTAATTGGTTATAAATTTGTATGCCTAAGGCAAATACACTTTTTTTGTGAAGGGTTGTATTACACCATAAGTAATGGAGTGTGTTTTTTGTGTCTTTTGCTCGATAAAGTGTCATAGTTTTGTATATTTGACCTGATTAACAGCGATACCTCATAAATGTATAAGTAAGAAAGTGTCAGTATTTTGAGAGTTGTTCGTTTTACATGTGTGTTTGATGCAGTCCGCATATAGCTCTTATGCACTTTTTTTTCTAATCACTAGAACAAACATGATGACTATAATTAACGGCAGTTTGTATACTGGTTTTTTGTTGGTGGCCATATTGATCATGTGGACATAGACCATACTTCCACTATAGACCATAGAACATATAATAATACTAAGATGCAACATAAAAGTTTTAATGCCGGGATTTTTGCCACAGCAAACATAATTAAAATGAATCGTTTAAGTTGCTTTTTCTTCATAATGTTGTAGACCCAATATCGCGACGACAAAATCAATATCTGGCGTTAAAACTTTCGTTGGTAAAATAATTGAGTTTTAGTTTTTTCTATGGCAACACTGTGTAGTGATTTCCTTTTCCGCTTTCTAGGGATGTCCGATCTAGGTGCTTTGTACCAATACTCGTGATCGCAATGGATAAGTAATACACGGTATCAATTCAAGTATCGATCCTATTGATTTGATACGACTTTTTGGATCGATCCAGTATCGTATTATATACTTTTTAAAGTAATACGTCTTTTATAGCGTCAAAATTATTTAGTTATAGATTTTTTTTATTTTACATTGGCCAATCTTTGAATTGTAGGGTACGTTATATTGATAGTCACTCTGGATC
This sequence comes from Plagodis pulveraria, assembly GCA_963890685.1. Taxonomy (NCBI): domain Eukaryota; kingdom Metazoa; phylum Arthropoda; class Insecta; order Lepidoptera; family Geometridae; genus Plagodis; species Plagodis pulveraria. The sequence continues at coordinate 35,620,439 of OY982955.1, forward strand.
TAGGCGATAGCGTCCTTCATTTAAAGTGTGAAGGACTAACAAAAAAAGACATCTAATATATATAATTTACACTTTCCTCCATTTGACGTTTTTGTGAAAAATGACCAAACACTTGATTTTTTGGTGAAGCCATAGATAACTCAACTTTTATTTATTTGATTTATTTATTTTATTCGTATAATAATAGCGGTAGTAATGACCGGTGAAAAATGACGAAACACTTGATTTTTTGTGAAGCCATTGATAACTCAATATATATTTATTTATTTTATTAGTATAATAATAGCGGCAGTAAGCATTCGCAAATTTAATTATCATAGTTTAGAATTTGCTATAAATATAAAGCACAGAACATTGACTCAATTCATTTATATTAATACATTTATGATTATAATGATATCATTCATTTATAATGACACTTAATTAAATGAATAGGTTACATACATTATTAATCAAAAAAACTCACATGAATCTCAAGTCAAATATGATTAAATAATTATTGATGCCATATCAATGAATAATAATAAAAATAACCATAATCATATATTTCAGAAAATGTCAGTAGTAATTTATAAAATATTAAGCCATTTATCACAAACAAATATACATTACAAATCATAAGTAAGTCTTGTTGGCTGTCTAGGAGACCAAAACGTAAAACACAAAAACTAAAATGATCTATCATCACAAATCATGCCGAAAGGTTTAGTGAAATATAAGATGCTTTAACAACTGATTGAGAGACACTGAAGAGCGCGCGGCTTGTTTGTGTGCACCATAGTATCTTTGCGTCCCGCACGCACACTCAAACACAATCTCGACCCGTTTCTCAGTGCGCCAGCCGGGACTAACATCGAACAAGGATTGCGCGTCACGGCTTTTCGGCACCGCTAAATAAATGTAAAATGTTTGATTATCGCATGAAGCTTATTGCTGTTTAAATAATTCATAGATTCGAAGAGTTGTTTCTGTTCAAATTACCTACTGAACAGGAAAGGTAAGCAAGTCACTTATTCTAGCATACCTATCATTTTTACTTTTTATGAGTGAGATGCCTACTTATTTTTTTGTTGTATTAAGTAGGGATGCCCCGCGTCGCTCGTCTCTGGCCCCGCAACCACATAGGTATCGCATGTTGGCCTTTTTTTCATCGTGAAAGGTTTTTATCATCGTTTAGGTAAAACCGATCCCACAAACCCTGAACCCAGACAACACAAATAAAAAAATAACTTCCCGGCCCTTGCCTATTTCTAGGAACTGAATTAAAATTTAGCATTTACGAGTACATACATTATCAATAAGTGACAACCCTGGGACAGGTATAATATATAAAGCTGGATTACCGTACACTGACTCACTGACTGATTCACTGACTGACATCATTGTTCTCCCAGAAGGAGTCGAGAAGGAAGAAAGTGATGTATGGGAAAAGTGTAGAGGGGGTTTGGGGGAGTATGGGAAAAATCCGAAAACTCAAAGATGACGTCTGCCAAGTAAAGTTGGATGGCGTATCTCTGAAACGGTAAGAGATAGGTAGGGGGTGCTTGACCAAATGTCATAGGGAATCAGGAGAGCAGTCGGATGACATTTGTCAAAAATCCAAAATGGCGGATTTCAAAATGGCCGCCATACAAAATCCTTCGATCCCTCAAAAAAGTAGCTGGTTCTACCAGAAAGAGTTGAGTACGGTTATAGTAATGTATTACGAAAATGACTAAGGGGTTTAGCTGAGTAGGGGAAAAATTAAAAACCCTAGAAATGACGCCTGACAAGTAAAGCTGGACTACGTATCTCGAAAACGGTAAGAGATAGGTTGGGGGTGTTTGAACAAATGTCATAGGGAATCGGGAGAGCAGTCGAATGACACCTGTCAAATGTGCTACTCTCATTCTTCATACATTATTTGGAGTATTTAACCTTACAATGTCGACTGTATTCGGAGTGTTTGTGGGAATTTCAACTCAATTTAGAGTAATTGTCCTACTGACAGGTTAGCGAGCCCGAAGGGCGAGCTTCTGGTGAGGCCGAAGGCCGAACTTTTGGGCCGCGAGGCCGTAGTAGGCGGAGTGGACGGTGCGCGAGCCCGCAGGGCGAGCTCTAGGCGAGGCCGCAGGTCGAGCCGTGTTAGTAACTTGCGAGGCCGAAGGCCGAGCTCAGACTTGCACCGATTTGGCTGAAAATCGATATATAGGTTGTTCTCGTCATCCTAATTCCAAATATGAAATTTTTATTTCGATGACGTCTGCCAAGAAAAAAAAGTTACTCCGATTTGGCTGAAACTCGATATTTAGGTGGTTCTGGGTGTCCTTATTCCAAAACAAATTTTTTTTTTTCGATGACGTCTGCCAAGTAAAAAAAGTTACTCCGATTTGGCTGAAACTCGATATTTAGGTGGTTCTGGGTGTCCTTATTCCAAATCTCAAATTTTTTTTTCGATGACGTCTGCCAAGCTAAAAAAAGTACTCCGATTTTGCTTAAATTTTATATCTAGGTTATTCTGGACGTCCTTATTCCAAATATGAAATTTTTATTTCGATGACGTCTGCCAAGTAAAAAAAGTTACTCCGATTAGGCTGAAACTCGATATTTAGGTGGTTCTGGGTGTCCATATTCCAAATCAAATTTTTTTTTATCGATGACGTCTGCCAAGTAAAAAAAGTTATTCCGATTTGGCTGAAACTTGATATTTAGGTGGTTCTGGGTGTCCTTATTCCAAAACTAAATTTTTTTTTCGATGACGTCTGCCAAGTAAAAAAAGTTACTCCGATTTGGCTGAAACTCGATATTTATGTGGTTCTGGACGTCCTTATTCTAAATATTTTTTTTTTGTTTCGAGCAGTCGAATGACACCTGTCAAATGTGCTACTCTCATTCTTCATACCTTATTTGGAGTATTTGACCTTACAATGTCTACTGTATAAGAAGTTTTTGTGTGATTTTCAACTGAATTTGGAGTTATTGTCCTACAGGCCGTATAGCGAGCCCGCAGGGCGAGCGCTAGGCGAGGCCGCAGGCCGAGCCATGATACTAACCTGCGAGGCCGAAGACCGAGGCCTGACTTGAGAGTATTTTCCACATCTTCGACTCGTCTCCATGGTAACTGCTCGCGATAACAAAAGCACTTAGGAATGTAGTTCCTATACCAAATTGAATTAGAACCTTGGTAACATTCTGACCGTACCACTTTTTTTGGCAGTAGGGTGAATCTGGTTTGGCGCTTTCAGTATGGTTTTCTACCGTATTAAGAGTTTGTATGGGAAGTGTTACATCTATTGGAGTTTTGAACTTTTTGCGGTAAATTTATTAGGTTCTTTGTTACAGGTTAATACTGAATAACGATGTCGTCTGCTAACTATAGAAAAATGTTTCGATTTTGCTGAAAATCGATATCTAGGTTGTTCTGGACTACCTTATTCCTAATATGACATTTTGTCTTCTATGACGCCTGCCAAGTAAAAAAAGTTACTCTGATTTGGCTGAAAATCGATATGTAGGTTGTTCTGGACGTCCTTATCCCAAATATGACTTTTATTTTACGATGACGTCTGCCAAGTAAAAAAAGTTACTCCGATTTGGCTGAAACTCGATATTTAGGTGGTTCTGGGTGTCCTTATTCCAAATCTAAAAATTTTTTTTCGTTGACGTCTGCCAAGTAAAAAAAGTTACTCCGATTTGGCTGAAACTCGATATTAAGGTGGTTCTGGGTGTCCTTATTTCAAATTAAAATTTTTTTTTCGATGACGTCTGCCAAGTATAATAACGTACTCCGATTTGGCTTAAATTTTATATCTAGGTTGTTCTGGACGTCCTTATTCCAAATATGAAATATTTTTTTTCGATGACGTCTGCCAAGTGCAGATAAATCACGTATCTCGAAAACGGTAATAGATAGGTAGGGGGTTTTTGAAAAAATGTCATAGGGAATAAGGAGAGCAGTCGAATGACATTTTGGATGTGTCACACGTGCTCCTCTCATTCTTTATACTTAATTTGGTGTGTTTTACCTTATAATTTCTACTGTATTAGGAGTTTTTGTAGGTTTTTTGACTGAATTTGGAGTTACTGTTCTACGTTATTGCAGTAGCGAGCCCGAAGGGCGAGCTTCTGGTGAGGCCGAAGGCCGAACTTTCCTTCGGCCTCACCAGGAGCTCGCCCTTCGGGCTCGACTCGAGAGTATTTTCTACATCTCCGACTGGTCTCCATGGCAACTGCCCGCGGTACCCGAAGCATCTACGAATGGGGTTCCATAACAAAAGTGACTCAGAACCTTGGTACCATTCTGCCCGTACCACCGTTTTATGGCAGTAGGGTGAATCTGCTTTAGTGGCTACAGTATGGTTTTTATTGTATTGAGAGTTTATATGGGATTTCATACATCAATTGTAGTTTTGATATATATTTATTCTATTGTAAAAGGTGTTTTGACATAAGTTAATACTGCATAACGATGTCGTCTGCCAACTGGAGAAATTTGCTCTTCGCTTTGGCTGAAAATCTAAAGCTTCTTCGGGAAGTACTCATTCCGAATTTTTGTTTCGATGACGTCTATGAAGTGATTCCAAAAAAAGTTATTCCCATTATGCTGAAAATTGATATCTAGGTTGTTCTGGACGTCGTTATTTTGAATATGATTTTTTTTTCGATGACGCCTGCCAAGTGAAGATTTAGAGTTTTGAACATTTTATGTAAAATGTATTAAGCAGTTGTTATGATTCAATTTAATAAGTACTGCATAACGTTAAATGCGGGCCACTCCATATCAGATATAATTCGAAGACTGCGCTCTTAAAAGTTTGTACTATACCTACTGTGACATAGTAAAGATGTTTAGAAACATATTTGTAACAGAAGAACACCGCAATTTGCAATTGCTAATTACTATGTAAAAAACCTCTGGATGATGAACTAAAAGTTATTAGATTAAATATGTACCTACTGTTACATTTGGAACCCGATGTACTTCTTTTTTGGCATTATTAGAATTATCAATAATTCCTTATTCAAAAGAGGAAGTTTTCAATTAAGTATATAAATGGTCATAGTTAGCGAACAATCCTCAAATTCTACAAAATGTTACGGTTCAAACTTTTACCCAACACCTTACCTAATCATTGGTGATGAAGCACACCTGGGTCTCAAGTATAATCCTAAATAAGACATATTCGAAGTTAGCATTTCCTCTCAGCAAAATGTATCACAATTTACAAAGAGAATTGTGCCCTCAATTATTGCAAAGATTTATATAATCTTTTAGTTTATTAGGCTACAGTTACAATCTCTGCCACCATTTTAATGCAACAGCTATGGAAAGGACTAGGTAAGTTCATAAACATGGGGTACATACACCATTACCTTCTTTCAGAATGGCTACCATTCTACAACTATCTGCAATTGTTAAACAACATCACCATATTCAGATATTGTTTCTCAGATAAACCTAACAAAGTTAATGTAGTTACCTATAGTGATGCCTCACTATGGATAAACATCCGTCATAGGTACATAATTGCTGTGTATCATAATGAAAAACCTATTTTACACTTGGTTAGTCGCTCCACTTTGCTCAGTTAGTCTCCCAAAATTGGAACTTTCAGGTGCTAACTTATTATCATAACAACTAATTGTAAGTTACACAAATAGCATGGAAAATAAGCTGATTTTTACCACACCACTTGCAAGTCACATGGGAAAAATGTATATGAGCCAAATATCAAACAAACTTAAATTTTGTTGAAAAAGATACTAGGAAATTGTAGAATGCCCTATGATCATTTGTATACAGTTCTACGTCAAATAGCAGCAGGGAGGATAATCTTGAACTCAAGACCGTTATATGCAATATAAGACAATGTTCATGACCTCAATTATTATCTTAGTCCAAGATATATATTATAAGCTCAATTTTGCTTAGACATCCTTGAACCTCTGGTTAAAGATATTTATTTCTCATAAGAATAAATTCACTAACATGAGAAACATTAAATTAAAACATTTTTGTTAGACTTTGTAGTTGTGTTAGGCACTGAATCTAATCTTCATAAAATTTCAGAAAATAATTACAGAAAGTAATTATAAAATGTTGTTAGAAAATATACTTAATATTCGGCAACAAATAACTTTAAACAACAATTTTATAACTAATTATACAAATCATATTTGTCTGAACTTCAGAGTCGACCAAAATGGTTTAAAGGATCTCTTTATATACCTGCAAGTGAAAACTTAGTTCTTAATAAAGATCAGAATGCTCCGGCTATGTGCAGGCAACAAGATTGAGTTATTCAAAAGACGACCAACTAGCCCATTCAGTCTTAGTTAAAACAGCAAAGGGCCAATATTTCCATCCTATAACTAAATTGATAAGCCATTCAGTAATTCTGATTATTTGTCTATATTATATTAAAAACATTATCGAAGTAAAAATAGTATCTAATCATACTATCTTGAATTAAGGTCTTTAGTTAAATAATAACAAAAACTTTAAGTTGTACTTCAATTTACTCTTTACAAACAGAATTCATTTTCATTGATTTTTAATATTAGTTTACACACCCCAAGGGTGCATACCATTTGAAGTTAGATTAGCTAAAAACACTAAATACGATCACACTCCCAAAAAGTTGTTCCACATAGGTCTTGGCGTTATTTTCGCCATAAACGCTATGAGGCTACTGGAACAGTTTGAATTCCCTACATCTAATGTCAAAAGTGACAGAAGTGGCAAATTTTAGTGGCATTCTTAGCGTTCTTATCCTAAATGGAACAGGGGATGACATTTACAAACGATCACAGTGATCACAACCACAGACACAGAATGTGATCAAAATTATCGAAATTAACGTTCTTAGCGACAAATGGAACATACCCGAAGTCCCAAATCGAACGGCCCGTGTGATCATTTTTAGCGTTTGTGAGTGTTATTTTTGGAACTGATAGGCTATACGAACGTCCCACAAATTACTATTATTTTTTTTTTCGTTTTATACATATTTTATTAGGGTAAGTACCATTTGGAGTTAAATTCGCCAAACATGATCACACTCCCAAAAAGTTGTTCCACCTGGGTCTTGCAATTATTTTCGCCATAAACCCTACGAAGCTACTGGAACAGTTTGAATTACCTACATTTAATGTCAAAAGTGACTGAATTGGCAAATTTTAGTGGCATTGTTAGCGTTCTTATCCCAAAGGAACAGGGGAGAACAGTTACAAACGTTCACAGTGATCACAACCATAGACGCAGATGTAATCAAAATTATCGAAAATAACGAAATTAGCGTCAAATTGAGTATGCCCTTAATCATCTGTACACCATCAAATCTAATTGAAAAGTTATACATTTTTTGCATAACGTATACCTTACGATTTAGAATTAATTTTCGGACTTCGTCAGCGTGCGCGGTATGTTTAAGAATTTTACAGACCCGCCAACTTATCTGTTCAGGTGGCAGAAAAAAGAACTACAACATTCCTTCAAATTGTGACAGTTTGTAGTTGATTTCCATGACCAGTAGCGCCCTCGACAACTACACAGTTAAGTTGGTGGTACTATAGTCTAAGGTTAGTAAAAATATTGAAATGAAGATTTCAAATATAGCAGCACTGTTCATCCATGTTTTTCTCTCTGCAACAGTAGTATTATGGGCATATTCCATTTGAAGACAATTTCGTTATGTTCGATAATTAAGACCACATTCTGCGTCTATGGTTGTGATCACTGTGATCGTTTGTAACTGTTCTCCCCTGTTCTATTTAGGATCAGAACGCTAAGAATGCCACTAAAATTTGCCACTTTAGTAACTTTGACATTAAATGTAGGTATTTCAAACTTCTCCAGTAGCTTCATAGCGTTTATGGCAAAAATAATGCCAAGATCCAAGTGGAACAATTTTTGGGAGTGTGCTCGTATTTATCGTTTTTGGCGATTTTATCTCCAAATGGTACGCACCCTAAATAGACTACTGTGGGTATGTTCCATTTGTCGCTAAGAACGTTAATTTCGATAATTTTGATCACATTCTGCGTCTGTGGTTGTGATCACTGGGATCGTTTGTAACTGTCATCCCCTGTTCCATTTAAGATAAGAACGCTAAGAATGCCACTAAAATTTGCCACTTCTGTCACTTTTGACATCAGATGTAGGGAATTCAAACTGTTCCAGTAGCCTCATAGCGTTTATGGTGAAAATAACGCCAAGACCCATGTGGAACAACTTTTTGGGAGTGTGATCGTTTTTAGCGTTTTTAGCGAATCTAACTTCAAATGGTATGCACCCTGTATAAGCAGTTAAATAGTAGCGACTTAGGCCCAAAACTATATAGTGCATATACCATTTGACGCTAAATTCGTTATTTTCGATAATTTTGATCACATTGTGTCTATGGTTTATATTAAATGTGGATCCATGGAAACAAAATGTGGTTAAAATTATCAAAAATCATTGAAATATAAGGAAGGAGAATAAATATAAGGATAAAAATTAGACAAAACGTGATATAGACTAATTCCGTATCTGGTATACAGGGATCAAAGGATACAATCAAAGTATTATATACAATTTTGTTCTAAAAACAATTCCAATTTACATATAATAGTAAAACATATTATTTAAATAATTTTAAATTTTAATATTGATCACATTCACAAAATAAACACATCAAGACACCACAAAAAACTACACATTTTATAACATTAAACATGAGTTATTTAATAACAGTAAACATTGGCCCTAAATTAGGTGTTATAAATCTATACACTAACGTCAATATTGTTTAATGATCGCTCAGGTAAAAATTCGTTAATTTTGTAATATGATTTGATAATCAGTAAAACTTTTAAAATGGAAAATGATTTGGTATCCTACAGCGATGATGGTAATTGGTTATAAATTTGTATGCCTAAGGCAAATACACTTTTTTTGTGAAGGGTTGTATTACACCATAAGTAATGGAGTGTGTTTTTTGTGTCTTTTGCTCGATAAAGTGTCATAGTTTTGTATATTTGACCTGATTAACAGCGATACCTCATAAATGTATAAGTAAGAAAGTGTCAGTATTTTGAGAGTTGTTCGTTTTACATGTGTGTTTGATGCAGTCCGCATATAGCTCTTATGCACTTTTTTTTCTAATCACTAGAACAAACATGATGACTATAATTAACGGCAGTTTGTATACTGGTTTTTTGTTGGTGGCCATATTGATCATGTGGACATAGACCATACTTCCACTATAGACCATAGAACATATAATAATACTAAGATGCAACATAAAAGTTTTAATGCCGGGATTTTTGCCACAGCAAACATAATTAAAATGAATCGTTTAAGTTGCTTTTTCTTCATAATGTTGTAGACCCAATATCGCGACGACAAAATCAATATCTGGCGTTAAAACTTTCGTTGGTAAAATAATTGAGTTTTAGTTTTTTCTATGGCAACACTGTGTAGTGATTTCCTTTTCCGCTTTCTAGGGATGTCCGATCTAGGTGCTTTGTACCAATACTCGTGATCGCAATGGATAAGTAATACACGGTATCAATTCAAGTATCGATCCTATTGATTTGATACGACTTTTTGGATCGATCCAGTATCGTATTATATACTTTTTAAAGTAATACGTCTTTTATAGCGTCAAAATTATTTAGTTATAGATTTTTTTTATTTTACATTGGCCAATCTTTGAATTGTAGGGTACGTTATATTGATAGTCACTCTGGATCTAGGCGATAGCGTCCTTCATTTAAAGTGTGAAGGACTAACAAAAAAAGACATCTAATATATATAATTTACACTTTCCTCCATTTGACGTTTTTGTGAAAAATGACCAAACACTTGATTTTTTGGTGAAGCCATAGATAACTCAACTTTTATTTATTTGATTTATTTATTTTATTCGTATAATAATAGCGGTAGTAATGACCGGTGAAAAATGACGAAACACTTGATTTTTTGTGAAGCCATTGATAACTCAATATATATTTATTTATTTTATTAGTATAATAATAGCGGCAGTAAGCATTCGCAAATTTAATTATCATAGTTTAGAATTTGCTATAAATATAAAGCACAGAACATTGACTCAATTCATTTATATTAATACATTTATGATTATAATGATATCATTCATTTATAATGACACTTAATTAAATGAATAGGTTACATACATTATTAATCAAAAAAACTCACATGAATCTCAAGTCAAATATGATTAAATAATTATTGATGCCATATCAATGAATAATAATAAAAATAACCATAATCATATATTTCAGAAAATGTCAGTAGTAATTTATAAAATATTAAGCCATTTATCACAAACAAATATACATTACAAATCATAAGTAAGTCTTGTTGGCTGTCTAGGAGACCAAAACGTAAAACACAAAAACTAAAATGATCTATCATCACAAATCATGCCGAAAGGTTTAGTGAAATATAAGATGCTTTAACAACTGATTGAGAGACACTGAAGAGCGCGCGGCTTGTTTGTGTGCACCATAGTATCTTTGCGTCCCGCACGCACACTCAAACACAATCTCGACCCGTTTCTCAGTGCGCCAGCCGGGACTAACATCGAACAAGGATTGCGCGTCACGGCTTTTCGGCACCGCTAAATAAATGTAAAATGTTTGATTATCGCATGAAGCTTATTGCTGTTTAAATAATTCATAGATTCGAAGAGTTGTTTCTGTTCAAATTACCTACTGAACAGGAAAGGTAAGCAAGTCACTTATTCTAGCATACCTATCATTTTTACTTTTTATGAGTGAGATGCCTACTTATTTTTTTGTTGTATTAAGTAGGGATGCCCCGCGTCGCTCGTCTCTGGCCCCGCAACCACATAGGTATCGCATGTTGGCCTTTTTTTCATCGTGAAAGGTTTTTATCATCGTTTAGGTAAAACCGATCCCACAAACCCTGAACCCAGACAACACAAATAAAAAAATAACTTCCCGGCCCTTGCCTATTTCTAGGAACTGAATTAAAATTTAGCATTTACGAGTACATACATTATCAATAAGTGACAACCCTGGGACAGGCAAGTATGGTAGGTAATTATATCGCGGATTGGGTCGGAGATGGCCTATTTCCCCACTCTTTCTACTATGCTGTAAGTATCATAAAAAAAAATATATACAAATAAGTCCTATTTTCGATCCGATCTTCAGTGTACATGTATCGATCCGCTAACGAATCAATTGTATCGAAACAGAAATCGGATTCCTTGGTATCGACATCGATCCACACAAGTATAGGTTCGGGTCGGAACATCCCTACCCTTTTCTTTCTTTTCTCTAGCGTTTGACGACTGTTCGACCGTTATACGCTAAAAGTATTCATTTTAATTTCATAAATATCAGATATCTACGTTTAAAACTTAGTTACAAGATATTTATTTCAATTTATAATGTGTAATGTATTTTGGGAACTATACACTCGTATAAAGTCGTATAGTTTTAAAAACAACGCTGCACTATAGAAACGTAAATTTACTAATGGGTAAGTTAATCTATAAATATTGGTTGAATCATTCAATAATATCTTCATATAATAATGATGTATCCTTTTTACATATCAAACTTACGGATCATGGAATTATTTCACATCGCGATACATACCGGTGTATGTTTTTGCCCATCTTGCATAAATGCATCGGTAAGACGTTCAAACATAACGATAGCATGACATTTCATCTATAATTTCTTTAAACTATTTCATTTTGGTATGTAGATACGACACGGTCTAATATTTCTACATAGGTATACTTACCTGCGTCGAGGACGTCTTGTAGGCTTTTTGTGAAATCGAGTATAATCTCATTCCATTGTGACCGTGAGGTACCCTTATTTTGTTTAGGGGCGGTATGTCATGTTCCACTTCAGATGTTTTGTGCCACCAGCTTCTCTAGCTATACCACCTCTTTTCGTTGCTCCAGTTTTTAGGTAGTAAAATATTTTTAGTTACCACTGTAACTTGTAATCAGGCATACAATAAAGCTCAATTCATCACATACCTACCTGCTTTTCTGTTCGGTTTATGGCCAGAGAAGGTATTTGCTATGGTGAAACTGTGGCTCATATTGTCCCTTTCCCATGTATTCTGTATTTAACAATTTTTGTAAAGTAGCATTACAATTGAAGATTGTGGGATCTTGTACAGAATCATCATATATTTGCAATCTTCTTTTCTGCACTGTTTTGTATTAATATTGTGTACTTTTGTGTAGATTAGTTTGTTTGAAGCAATACTAAGTTATTTTTTCTTTACAGACACTACAATGTCCGCCAAAAATAAAAAACCAAAGTTGCACCTATATTATGCGAATCAAACATGCATTGCATCTGGTAAGTTCATCCAAATTTTTAACTGAGACATCAACCACTATTTAACCCATTGGCATCGGCGATAATTATAACAATAGAATTTCATTCATAAATTGGCCATAGTGGTCCAGTCCGAAATCAACTTATAGAGATATTGTTGTTGATGTTATACAGCCTAAACCTGGCTAGAGAGATACATGGTTTTCTACTTGAATATGGAAACATGCTAAGCTACCATTTTCTATATAGCCATACAGTGAAGCTCAAATTGCAACAGGATTCAATCAAAGGCTATGTGGTAGCCCATAACTGTTTGCATGAGCATTTATTGAGAATGTATGTCACCTACATTTTCACATTATATTTGTGCATTGTGTTGCTTTAAGTTTAAGTCATCTCTGTACATTATAATTTCAATGAAAAGTGTTATTTTATATTATGAAATGTATAAAACAATTTTTATTACACATGGTATATTGATTAAAATTATGGAAGTATTTGAGAAGATAACACATTAATTTATAAACATAATTAGCAATAAATTAAGTAAAATTATCAACATCTGTATATTATAGACCCTATGTGAGGTGTCATAAGCAACTTTACATAAGAATCTCTCAGATGTCTTGCATTGAATGTGTGTGCATGTATCTTCCTTCCTTTAAGTACAAGGCACACATCTTTTCCTACAAATTGTTTCCATAGGCATATATGTAGTTGTTGAAGTTTTTTTTATTGTAATATGAGGGAACACGCGCAAGGCCACCTGATGTTAAGCGGTAACCTCTAACTATAACAGATGCATTTCATCAAGTGACAAACTGCACTGCACCTGTCACCAAGAGACATGTTTCACATATTCAAAAAATGTTATATTGATCTTGGAAGGCATGCTTGGAATCAGCCATTACATTGTTATGGAGAAACTTTACCCTAAAATTGTCACCACTGCATATGAAATCTTACAGCAAGTTGCTATTGGATTATTTAGAAGTGTATGTATATATGAACTTGAATAATTTTTCAGAATATTTAGTACCTAACCCATAACAAAAGGTTAAGATCTACAAGAGGTCTAGAGCTGCATTCTATATTAGGACAAATTCTATCATCTAACTATGTTTTGCAAAATGTTTGTCAGATTATAGCAAGTCTACTTTATTTTGGTACGGGGTCTTAACAAAAACAGTTATGAATTAATTCTTCATAATTCTTATATACTTGACTACATTAAATATCTCATTTTTAACCAACTTCAAAAGAGGGAGGAGATACATTTTCTTTTTATTGTTTTTACCTCGGAACTTTGACTAGGTGAACCGATTTTGATGATTCTTTTATTTGAAAGCTTGTCTCATTTGTGTGATCTCTGGAGATGTAAATTTCATAAAAATCGGTCAAGCTGTTTTTGAAGTTACACTCTCATATAGTTGTTGACAATTATTGACCATTCCCACCATCCCTTGCTAATTGCAAGGGTCACAAAAACGGGTGAATTTTTTTGTGTAACACTTGAATGTTAAGGTCGGTTTCATATTTAGATAAAAAAGAAATTGCCTGATTTGTTTGGTTCAATAATTATCAGAAAAGTTTACTAATGTCATGTAAACCTATGATGTGCAATCTTTCAAAGCTTGCATCTATAAAACTAATAGATTGTCAGTTGAATATTTTCCAGAATAGACTAAAAATTGGCAATAAGTTGCAAATATTTGATTTGAATTTTGATTTTTTTTTCGCCATCTTTTAACCTGCTCATTCAGATCAATTATTATTATTCATTCAAAATATAAAATCCCGTTTTTACCCCAAAAATGTCGGATTTTACACTAGCTCTGCTCGCTCTTATGTCAGTTATGGCGCAAATCCATTAATCTCTTTTTGCGCAGCTGGATAAAAACTATCACATGCCCTTCCCTGGATCTCAAACTATTTCATTAATATTATATCATTAATTTAATTTAAATCAGTCCAGTAGTTTTTAAATTTATTTGTTGCAAAATATACAAATCATTCTCAATTTCATTGCCCCATCATACAAAATACCAATATTAGTGTACATGTAGATATATTTATTTAGTATCATATATACCATATTATGTTCTTATAATTAGTTTTTTTTTTCAATTTTATATTGTAATGTCTCCATTGTGACTGACCTACATATTGTGACCTATATATCCTCATTATATATGTGCAATGTTATGCTTTAATTTTAAGTCATTTTGGTACATTATAATTTCAATGAAAAATTATCTGCTTCTTCTTGATCAGTAGGAAAGCAAAGCTGCTAAACTCTTGTGTACTTATTATGTTAGAGTTTTGTTTGATAAATCTATAATGTCATACTGTCTGTATGGAAGTTACATATATCTAGCTCATAAACAGAATTGATTACCAACCTAGACAAACATTCAAATATTTTGAGTAGAATGTTGACACAAAAAAAAAAAACAGGGATTTAGAAATTCATATCAATTATTTTTTGGTGTCAGTAAACTTATTCAGTTTGGAAAGGAGGTGTTGTGCCAGGACTACAATTTTTTTTTTAGAATAATGAAAATTATTTTCTCAGATGACATAAAAGAACCAAAAGAAATACTTATAATTTATTTTATACCTTAAAACATCAGTTTTCAGGATGGAACAAAACATCCGGTGTGCATGCATTAACAGTGATTGCGTACATTTTAGGATGTTTTTGTATTACGAAATGTATAAAACAATTTTTGTTACATATGGTATATTGATTAATTAACATTTAGGAAGTATTTGAGATGATAACACATTAATTTAAAAACATAATTAGCAATGAAATAAGTCATAAGAATCTCTCAGATGTCTTGCATTGAATGTGTGTGCATGTATCTTTCTTCCTTTAAGTACAAGGCACACATCTTTTCCTACAAATTGTTTCCATAGGCATATATGTAGTTGTTGAAGATTTTTTTATGTGATTGTGACGGAACACTCGCGATGCCCACCTGATGTTAAGCGGTAATCTCTAACTATATCAGATGCATTTCGTCAAGTAAACAACTGCACTGTGCCCGTCACCTAGAGACATATAGCTGTTTAGTCTCATGTGCCTGTAATTTTACTGACTCTCAAGGACTACTGGGCCACATTCCAAACCTCAGTGTGTGGTTGTTTTAACTAACTCTAAAGTTTGGAACAACTCTACAGATCGAACCATGGACCTGCTGCGCCGCAGTCCATAGATGTTACCGCTCAGCTATCATTGCTTCAAAGTAGTATGACAAGTACTGAAAGACCAATGAGTATTCTTTTTAAACAATATAGGAATATTTTATGAATGTAATAACTTATTTGATAATTTTAGCACATGTTATGTATATCTCAATAAACTCACCTTAAAGTAATACCACACATTTTTTTTTGTGGATTGTCTTTGAATTTTAATGTTCTTTCAACCATAAACAAGAAGCTAATGTTACATTTTCTAATGATAATCTATAAAGGGATAGATCCAGAACTGTTTGGGACGGATATTTCCATTTATTTAGCTAAAATGTGCTAAAGTGGCATGGAGTATCACATCCCATCAGTCATGTGGAGGCTAGGATGTATGACTACCATCCAGTCCGAAAGAGTTAATGTGTCAGTGGCCTCTTTGGTTATTCAACCTATTCAAAAAATGTAATTGTTATATCAATCTTGAAAAGCATGCTTAGGATCAGGCATTACGTTGTCATGGAAAAACTTTAATCAGAAATTATCTTTACTCAAACAAGTTGCTTTTGAAATATTTAGTAGTTCATGTATATTTGAACAATTTCTCACCTTACCCATAAAAAAAGGTTAAGGTCTATAAGAGGTCTAGAGCTGCTTTCTATATTAAGACAAATTTTATCATCTACCTATTTTGAAGCAGTGATGGCTCAGTGACATTGGCTATGGACTGCCGCGCAGCAGGTCCATGGTTCAAATCCCGCCGCGGGCTTGAGATTCATCGTATGGTGGAAGGGCATTTTGTGAATGCCCGCCTGGCTAGCGACCACCCTCAAGTAGAAAATCTGTCGCCAAGCACCTAACGGTGTGTTCCGGCAGCAGTCTTGAGAGCCAGTGAAATTACAGACACATAAGATTTGACAACTGTCTCAAGGTGACGGGCGCATTGCAATTCGTGAATTGTGACGAAATGCATCTGTTATAGGCAGAGGATAGTCCCCTTTACTTCAGGTGGGTTGTGCTTGATCCGTCACAATAGAATAAAAAAATAAAATCTAACCATGTATTGCAAAATGTTTGCTGGATTATTGCAGATCTACTTTATTTTGGTACGGAGTCTTAACAAAAGTAGTTATGAATTGATTCTTCTTAAATCTTATATACCTGACTACATTAAATGTCTCATTTTTAACCAACTTCAAAAGAGGGAGGAGATTATCAATGTTTTTTTACCTCTGAACTTTGACTAGGTGAACTGATTTTGATGATTCTTTTTATTTGAAAGCTTGTCTCATTGGTGTGGTCTTATTTAAATTTTATAAAAATCGGTCAAGCTGTTTTTGAAGTTACACTCTCATATAATTCTTGACAATTATTGACAATTGATCCCTTGCTGCTTGCAAGGGTCACAAAAACGGGTTAATTTTTTTTACCCAAAAATTTAACAATTTTTAGTGTAAAGGTTGGTTCCATATTTAGATAAAGAAAAATTGCCTGATTTGTTTGGTTCAATAATTATCAGAAAAGTTTAGTAATGTCATTGAGTAAACCTATGTTGTGCAATCTTTCAAAGCGTGCATCTATAAAACTGTAATAGATTGTCAGTTGAATATTTAATAAAAAATTGTGTAAAAATAAGTTCAATAAATTAACTATATATGATTATTTAGAGAAAGTATACATAATTAAGTATGGAATATATAAATTAAATACTATGAGACGAATTACTTAGCATTCCATGGATTCACCGTGCGGGTGCCGGGTCCATAGCGTTGCAGAGGAAGAGGCCAGAGGAGCCTGGGACTTGCAACCCAGGAGTAGGATTAAGGGGCCCCTTTATGATATATCAATGCTCTCCTTCACCGCTCGAGCCTCCTCCCCTGCCTAACCAAGTTTGGTAGTGTCCTACTAATGCTACCTTAGATACACGTTCTAGGATGGAAGTTACGGTTGTTCTTGACAGGCCAAGGTCTTTAAGTAGGTTATACAGGGATTTCGCTGGTATACCCCTTGCTCCAACTTTTACAGCATACAGATTAACCACATTTTTTGGTTAATTCATTTGTTAGGTCATAAGTAAGTTTCAGTTAAGTAAGCAGTAAGTTCTATAAGTACTATACGTTTTATATTTTTCGATTATAGAAATATGTCTGGTCTGGATGACGAAACACCAACATCCTCAGGAATTTTATAGTGTTTTTCATACGTGTCCATCAAAAGAGTCCAATCGGGAGCTGCGCCTAAGATGGTGGAGTAAGGCTTGGATTTAGATTTTGTAGATGACCCTTCTTTTACAAAATCGACGTGTCGTTTATTCGTGGTCAAACCTTTTTTGATCTAGCTACCGAGAGACTCGCGGCTTCACATACGATTTCGAGGACTCTTATCATGGCGACGTGAATAATGACCCCTATAAAGGAGCACCTTGCATCCTACCAGCAAGTGCCTAGCTGTACCGATCGCCTCCCGACAAATACCGCAAAACTTTTCGGTGGCTTTTCCCCATCTTACTAAGTTACTTTGGTCTGGTCATCTGAAAGGCGTTTAGATAGAATTTTAATAAGGCAGGAGACCAGTCGTATATCAAGGTGCGCCACTTTAACGCCAGAGGGATACAAAATTCACCTATAGTTAGCCATTCGCTCTGCATTTCTAAGCTCATTGCATGCACTTTATAGCTATCATTTTCGTCTTGCTGTAGAAAAGATTTTACAACGTCTTTATCCTCCATTTTCTTTTCCGACCCAAAACCCGCTTTGCTGGTCTGTGCACCTATCATAAATTGTTTGTGGAATTGAAACCTCAAGTCAAGGTCGGAGGCACTTTTGTCTTTTGGGAGAGATGCGACTATATCGTCTTGAGATTTTGATAAGACGTGCGTTTTGGTAACTCTGAGATGTTTATAGAGCTCCGATGGTTTCTTTAATTTCATCCCAAAATTAGTTTGATCCCTAAATAGAGTAGATGGGTCTGCCGAAAGTGCGAGCCCCAACCATGACTTTAATGTCCTTATGACGTTTACATCCAGCTTTGTTAAAAGTGATTTTGTAATGTCGTATACTAGAAAAGGCCAAGTCCAAGCTTTTTTAATGTATATTAACAGGGGTGAGACGAATATACTTAGCATTCCATGAATTCACTGTGTGGGTGCCGGGTCCATAGCATTGCAGAGGTAGAGGCCAAGTCAAGGTGCCTGGGACTTACAACCCAGTGAGTAAGGTTAAGGGGCTCCTTTATGATGCATCAGTGCTCCCATTCTCTGCTCGAGCCTCCTCCCCTGCCCAACCAAATTTGTTAAGATCCTGCTAATGCCGCCTTGGATACATGTTCTAGAATGAAAGTTACGGTTGTTCTTGACAGGCTAAGGTCTTTTAGTAGATTATATAGGGATTTTGCTGGTATACCCTTTGCTCCGACTTCAACAGCATATAAATTAACCACAACCGTTTTTGGTTAATTCATTTGTTAAGTCATAATATATATTAGATTTTGTTGTGTGGTCTTTCGGTATGTTTGTTTCCCGCAGCACAGTAAGTTCTATAAGTACTATACGTTTTATATTTTTCGATTATAGAAATATGTCTGGTCTGGATGACGAAACACCAACATCCTCAGAAATTGTGTAGTGTTTTTCATATGTGCCCATCAAAAGAATCCAATCGGGAGCTGCGCCTGAGATGGAATAATGCTTGGATTTCGATTCTGTTGATGATCCTTCTTTTACAAAAGCAACGTGTCGTTCGTTCGTGATCAAACCTTATTTTGCTCTAGCTACCGAAAGACTCGCCGCTCTTGCTGTGGGTTGAATGTGGAAGAAGTCCGTTCTATTAAAGACTTTGCTATATATTTGACATATATAATTAGAAAAATAATCTGTATCTTAATCATTTATATAATATACTTAATATATATGTTTATCAGCAAGATCTTAGTAGGTTTTGGTTATAATTATATAAATCTAAATTATTTAAAATCAAAAGAGTAGCTTTTTTGCCTCAAATTATCCCACAAATTAAGTTTTTAGTTCCTGTATTTATGCTACAGTTTGTTTTCCATCATGTTTGATAGCAGTATCTATGCAACTGTCTTAGCGGATGGGCGCAGGAGGCATACCTGAATGATAAAAATTTGGAAAAAATCTTAAATATAGTATTTGTAAAATATTTATTAATAATCATATCAAGTATCTTATATTGATGCCTAAAGAATTAATATTTTCTTTAAATATTAAAATATATTACGAAACACATTCGCATTCAATTTATATGTTTTATTCTCTTTTTTGTAGGTAGCGTAAACCAATCGCACAGCAAGTTTAAAGCTCCAGGCAGACAATGTACCGCAATGGCATATGTAGCTGCCATTTACTCAACAATAAGAAAACGATCAATGTTTTCAAAACAAAATATTGATTTGATACTAAATGAAGGTGACGATTTATATGTGAAATTGGCACCTAACATACCCACAAGTGACACTACAGGATTCTTGAATCCTGATGATTTGCCATCCACCATACAAATCGATGAAACATCTGTCGAGATTGAAGATATGACTGATTTTAGAAATTGCCTTGTCAATGGAGAATATCCTAAATGCATTGGAGATATAGAAGATAAACTGTTATATCTTTTAAATAAATTAAAAGAAGATGTTTTCAATTCTAATCATAATGATAACAAAGACAGCTATTTATTTATCGGTAATGGCTATACAGTGTCATTCTGGCGACACAATGGTAAGTATTATTATTTTAATAGTCACAGTGTCAACAGCTTGAATGAACCTGTTACAAACGGTGTAGCACGATTCTTTAAATGTAACAATATTGAAGATTTAGCAAAACTCCTGCTTTCCTACCAAATGTCCATAAATTCGCTACAGACACGTTTTTATGGCATATATAAAGTTCGTGTTCTAAATTTGCCATCTAACCAAGAGTCTTCTAATCTCATCATGTCTGATGTTAGTCAAAATAGTGAAATTCATAACGTTTCTATTCTAGAAACAATGGATTCGGTTGTTGAATTCAGTGAGGTATCTCCTTCTATAATAAAATCTAGCCAAATAGATACCCAAACTCATACTAATAAAACTGATGTTATTGAGAATGAAACTATTTTATTAGTTGATAATGAAATTCAATTACATTTCAGTAAATCTGTTGAAACTACTGAAATTTCAGACGATGCAACAATTTCCTTAATTGATAGTGGCACTCGATCAGATATCAGTCATTGTATTGATAATATTAATGTTATGGATAATACAACCATATCCATAATTGATAGTGATACTCAATCAGATAATTCTAATATAACTCATTTTATGGATAATACAACCATTTCGAAATTTGATAATGGAACTCCATCAGAGGTCCACAAAAGGAAAGATAATATTATAGACGATAAAACAATTATTTTATTGGATACTAAAACTCAATCAGATGTAAGTCAATGTATTCAAACATCTCCTACCATTTTAACCAACTATAATAATGCTTCAAAATCAATAAATTGCATTAGTGAAAATATTAATACAACAAACTTCACAACTATGCATTCGGCTGGCAATGCGCGTAATGAGATATTTTCATCCACTCCCAAAGATACACATAATTCTAACACAGTACAGGTTGTTATTAACAGTGAGAATATGATAAACAAACCAACAATTTCACTTATTGATAGTAACACTCAGTCAGATATCAGTGAAAACAATGAAACATCTCCTTTAATTAACTATGAATGTTCTGCTAATCAAGTAAAAACCATTATTGAACATTCTAACAAAAAGGGTATAAACACTATGCCTGTGACTGATAGTGAATGCAGTCTGATATCTCCCTCTATTTTAAAAGATTGCTTATCTCCTGGTTTAATAAAATCTGTTATTGACAATGAATTAAATTGTACAGTTCAACCAATTGTTAACGAGTGCAATTTAACATCTCCTTCTATAATAAATGACATTCCAGCTTTTGATTTAGGAATGTTTATATCTGGTTATAATAACTCGAAAAACATTAAGATTAATAACCCTGAAATAAGGAGTGATAAAAAACTGACAACATTAAAACCGGTTGTTGTCATTGATAGACAATCCATTTTAGATCCAGTTTTATTTGTCGCATCTTTTAAATCTAAAACATCATTTGCGTCAACTAAACGCGGAAGGCCTCTGAAACAGAAAAGAGGGAGAAAAAAAATCAAACAAAATTCTCATCTTGATGCAGTTATAAAATATACTGCAAAAAATCCCAAAGTTCACCACGACGCAGTAAAAAAGTACAATGCTAAAAATCTCGAAATTAATCTCAAAGCAGTGAGAAAATACACTGACAAAAATCTCGACGTGCATCGCGACGCAGTTAAAAAGTACACGGATATCAATCCCAAAGTTCATCGTGACGCAGTTAAAAAATACACTGATAAAAATCCAAAAGTGAATCGTGACGCAGTCAAAAAGTACACTGATAAAACACCCGAAGTGCATCGCACTGCGGTAGATAAATATTACAAAAAAAAACCTGAAGTAAATCGTACTGCAGTAAGAAAGTATCATAAAAATCATCCAGAAATAACTGGACAAACTGAGACGCAATATAATGAAATCAGTCGTAATATAGAAGTACCATTACGTAGATCAAAAAATTTGATAGGAGAAAAACGTGGTGCAGAACTAAGTACCATAGTACCATTTTCTTTGAAAAACGTGTGTCTTTATTCTTCAGATGCTTACGTTTGTCCACATTGTAGCACTCGGCTGTTTGATGAGGAAAAAACGAGAAAGCAGTGGTGTTGTGGATCCGGCGCTAACAACGTCCAGGCTTTTGCTCCCCTTACAGAAGACTTTTACACACATCCCGCTTTTGTAAAAAGACCACGAGCGTACAATAATATGTTTGCCTTTTCAGCATTAGGTACTACGCATGGTCTACAACAACCAGATGGAATAGCCTTTTTAAAAATTCAAGGGCGAATATATCATCGCGTTTTTGATTTAACTTATAATAAAACTACAAATAACATTGCAATGCACATTAATGATAGTTCAGAACGCGAAAGTATAGCCGCTGGGGAAAATCTCGAAATAGTAGTTATACGATCAATCACCAACTTTTTACATAATGTAAATCCTTACATAGAATGTTTCAAAAGACTGAGTTTAGAAGCATCCTCGGAAGCTTTTATACAATTTGAAAAAACTTCCAGAGCCACTCACGGCAATATTTTAGGCGATCAGCCCGTGGGTAGAGAAGTATCCGCTATAATTAGCACAGATCGCGAACAGTACGCACCGCGTTCTATAGCTGTTTGGAAAATTGGTGAAAGTAAGCCCCACACTGTTGATATTATGCATATTCTATATGAATGTTTTCAATATCCACTTTTATATCCAGAAGGTAATCCTGGTTGGTATCCGGGCCGATTAGACAATTTTGGTAAAAAGTTAACTCAAGCTAAATATGTCAGATGCCTCTTGCTATCTCTGAAAAGATTTAGTGAGTGCGGACGATTATCGGAGGAATGGATAGTTGACATGTATTGCAGAATCAGAGAAGAACGTTTTCGATATATGTTTTATATGCAATCGCAAAATCGAAGTAATGAATTAAGAGTTGCGCCTCTCCAAGAGTTACTAAATGATGAAACCATTATCGCAGAGGGTATTACTCCGGGACGTATTTATTTGCCAAACAGTTTTACCGGTGGTCCACGGTACATGAAAGGGAAATATTTAGATGGTATTGCTTTATTCAATCGACGGGGCAAGCCAACGTATTTCATAACCTTTACTTGCAATCCAAATTGGATAGAAATTAGACGGTCAACACCTCCTGGCCAACGCCCAAATCCACTTATATGTGCACGAGCGTTTAAATTGCGTTTGGATGCATTAATTCGCGACATACGCTCCGGACATTGGTTCGGTAAGGTCGAATATCTAATGTACGTCATTGAATTTCAAAAAAGAGGATTGCCACATGCTCACATCTGCTTTAGAGTTGAAGGTGGAGGTCCTGTTGATAATGTAGACATCGACAAAGTGTGCCGTGCGGACATACCTGATGAATCAGAAGATGATGGCAGGTTGCGTGAAGCTGTTCTTGAGCATATGATTCACGGACCGTGTGGGCCTGACAGGGATAACCTCCCTTGCTATGACAAAGAAAATAAAAAATGTACGAAACGATTTCCAAAACGTGAAACCGATGTAACCTTTACTGACGAGCGAGGGTTTATTCATCTGCGCCGCAACAGCAAGAACGTTGCTACCATAAAGTACCGCGGCAGAGAAATAACAGTTAACGATTTGTGGGTTGTTCCATACAATGCGGCCCTTTTGTTGAAATACGATGCACATATCAACGTAGAAGTTGCGTCTCAGCGATCAATAATTAAATATTTGTTCAAATACATGACCAAAGGTCCTGATGAGGCACGAGTAGCTATTGTTACCGATAACCACAATGAAATAGAGGAGTATGCTACTAAAGCTTATATCGGGTCGAGCGACGCTGTTTGGAGGATACTAGAATTCGACGTCACGGCCCGAGAGCCAAATGTAAAGCAGTTACCCGTTCATCTGGAAAACCAACAGACTGTTTATTTCAGACCCAGTGATATAAATGAAGCGGTGAGTCGCGGCGGTTCAGATTTGATCACATATTTCAACCGACCACAAGGGGAAGAGTTTGACTCAGTAAAGTACATAGATTTTTACGAAAATTATATAGTACACACAAAACGCCCAACAACCAAAACCACTCAAATTTATGAAACTCAAAATGGAAAGTTTATTACACCGCGTCAAAGAGGTGAACTCGTTGCACGAATGTTTTGGGTCGCTCCTAACAGAGGTGAACAATTTTACCTAAGAATTCTGCTCAATTCTTTTCCGTGTCGCAGTTATAAAGATCTGTTGAGGCTAGGTGGCGAGGATTGCACAACTTTCCAAGAAGCTGCCAAAGCTGTAGGACTTGCAGATGATCTTCGTGAATACGAAATGGCCCTTGCGGAAGCATCAACATTTTTCACAGGACATCGCCTCCGAAACTTTTTCGTACTTCTCGCTGTAAATGGCGCTCCCGTTGCGTCTATGTGGGAAACATTTAAAAAACAACTAAGTGAAGATATTTTACACAGAATGCCAAACGAAGAAACGAGGGCATATAATCTGTGTTTGACTCAAATTGGTAGACTTTTACGTAAACACGGGTCCACCCTTATGCAACAAGGTCTTCCTGACGTTCATGATGATACAACTGAATTAGGCAGAGAACGCGTTGAATACAATATAAACACGCAAAAATCATTCGTCAATGAATGGGTATCAAAGTTGTCTTCAGAACAACGGGCCGTATTCGATTATACTGACAAACTTTGCGTCGACAAACAGTACCGTGAAATGAATCCGTGTGCAATATTCATTGATGGTCCAGCAGGTACTGGTAAAACGTTACTTTTGAATGTAATTACTGCTCACGTCCGTGGTGATTTAAGCGGCATTGTCTTGTGCACAGCGAGTTCAGCTATCGCAGCACAAAACCACGAAGGTGGTATCACAGCACATTCAATGTTTAAATATCCTTTAGATTTAGACGATGACAACTGTTATTGGAATATAACAAACGGGACACAACGAGCTGAATTAATATATCACGCTGATGTCATATTATACGACGAAGCACCGATGGCACACAAGTATTTGATTCATCTCTTGGATAGATCGTTGCGAGACTTGATGAAATCAGACAAGATATTCGGCGGTAAAATCATCATATTTGCAGGTGATTTTCGACAAATCCCTCCCGTCGTTCCGAGTGCCAAGACAAATTCAGACATTTTGAATAGTTCAGTGAAAACTTCTCCGCTCTGGCGAAAACTAAAAACATTTTCACTGATAGCTTCACAACGTTGCAGAGACGATCCTGAATACGCAGAATTTTTATTGAATTTAGGTTCAAACAACTTATCCTCGGTACCATTGCAATCAGGTGCAGGTATTCAACGTTTAATCTCACTAGAATCAATCGAATTAGTCTCCGATTTAGACGAACTTATTGATTTTGTATTCGGGTTGGTATTAGATGAACCTGATGTTTGTACCCACAGGGCTATTTTATGTACGCGTAACGACGCTGTTCGCGAAATCAATGCAACAATTTTAGAACGAGTCCCTGGAGAAATATTACACTTTTACTCCAATGACAAAGTGGTAAATGATAATGCAGATCAGTTATTTTTGGGACCCGACGTTTTAAATAGAATCCAACCACCTGGTGTCCCAGAATTCGATCTTAAATTAAAAGAGGGATGCGTATGTATGATTATCAGAAATTTAAGCTTTGCAGACGGCTTAGTTAACGGTACAAAAGTAATAATTGAAAGTACTTCACCACGCCTCATTACAGTAAGAAAACCAGGTGGGCACGAAAATTATTTAATTCCACGTATCCTATTCAAAGCACCCATCGATAAAAATAGTCCATTTGAAATGAGTCGTCGTCAATTTCCACTGCAATTATGCTACGCTATGACGATTCATAAAAGTCAAGGGCAGACCATAGGCCGTGTAGGAGTTGATCTGAGATCAGATGTGTTCAGTCACGGCCAATTGTATGTTGCTTTAGGTCGTGTTCGTGAAAAACGAAACATTAAAATATTGTTGCACAAAGACCGCATTGTAAATGGCAATCCTTTAACCATCAATAAAATAATACCTGAGTTGTTATAGTTATAAAATATTATTATGTAGTTTACAAGTATATTTGTATCAATTTGATATATGTTTTTTGGAACAATCACACGTAATATCTTTCCCGTAAAATACATATTTTCATTGAAAACACAGAATCTGAATTTAATAATGTTAACAATTTGGAGATTAAGCTATTATATATTGTATTGTTCATTAATTGTCGGTAATAAATCGATGATTCGCTTGTTACAAGTGCACACTAACGCGATAATGTACTGAGGTACTATCAACAGTGGTGCTCTTACACGAGCTTTTCAAAGTAAAAATCTGACAGTAAGTGTTTACAATACAATAACATAATCGAATGAATGTAAATTATGTAATAAGTCATCTATTATTCTGATTCTGTGTTTAATTTTCACAACACCAAACTTGGTCATATCTCGAAAAATAATATCAACCAGGTGTTTCATTCAAACCCTGCTGCCATATATGCATAATAGACTCATACTAATATACCTACCATTTTTAGAACACACATCAAAATCTACATTTAAACGCCATATCATATAATACATTTTCATTTTTAGTATACACATGTTTGTTTCTATATTCATAAATTCAATTTTAGTGGACTAGGACGGCACTGCACTGCAGTGTTCGTGACACCACTGTAAAAAAAACGCGCCGAGGGTATCGTACTCCTTAATATTTGACACGTATTGGTTTTTTTGTTATAAAAAAAGGAATATTTAGTTAAAATAGAACAAAGTTATAATATACAATCCAACATATGTCAAATATTTAGAGTGGTGTGGAAACCGACCCAAATATTTTATTTTGATAATATGTAGTATTTTTATTATGTTTTATGTCAATAGCTCACCGAACTACCCGAAGATACAATTGAACACAAGACCAGAAGACATCGATACAACAGGTAAAAGTTTTAATTGTGATGACCACTCCCTCATTGTTCAAATACTATACAGATAGAACTTATCGACATCTCTGATTGAAAAATAAACTTTTATTTTCATATACTCTCTGTGTAGGGTACCAGGTCCATGCATTCAGGGAAGAAAGTTAAAATTATGCCTGGCACTTGCCACCCTGACTATAACTCTTTTAAGATGAACGTCAATGCTTCTCTTCACTTCTAAAACTGCCTCCTTTGCCAAGGAAAACTTGATATGATGCTGTTTTTGATACATATTATGAAATAGAATTTTCGATTATCCTAGATAAACCAAAGTTAGGTAAATTATAAAGTTATAGAGGGATTTCAGTATTATACCCAACATTTGCACTTCTTTAGCATATGAATTAACTAAGTAACTATTCTAGCTGGATTTATAAGGGAAAAGGTCTTTATGACGCTTTCCATACAAACTTTCTGTCGTCTTATTTGAAATACATGTGTTCAAATTATGCATGCATGTGTTGTGTTGTGAAGTTTAACATTCAAGCTCTTCAGCCTAATATCTATGATTCCGGTTTGCAAGTTTTAGTAAAATCATGTATTTTTCAAATCAATTTTGTGTAGGAATTTTTATTTTTATATTATAGATAAAATATATCATAAAATGGAAAACTTGCTAACCAGAAACACACTTACATAATAAATAAAAGAACTTTAATGCAAAATTTCATAGTTTAACGGTTGCTATACATGACGAAACTACTTATGTATGGAAAAATGCTATGAAGACACTATTTGTACATGTTTTAGTTTATTTTTGAGTACTAAAAAAAATGTAATATAGATGACGTTACACCATTGTATTTTACACCATGTTTATCTTTTAATTACAAACAGGATCAGCACATTCAATCATTGATTAAGCTATTGCAAAACAGCATACAAAAATAATGATTAACCATTCAACAACCACTAAGAAACACAAAAACACACGTTGAAGATCAGCGTTGTCGATTCTTTCTCAAAATATATATTATGTATAAATGTATACCTCACTAATGATAATGAAAATGTGTCACCCGTGACATTTACTTATATTGGATAACAAATTTATTACTAAAAAAACCCGTTTTTTACCGCCATGAGATTTTCGCCAGATGCCCCCCAGATAAATTAAAAGAAAATTATAAAAGCCTAGATATAGTCATTTTTAAATTTTTAACGCCTTAAAATATAAATGTATCCTTTTTAATGTAGTTAAGTTTGCAATAACGCCAGCTATGCGGATTACATTACAAAATCTCAAATATACGATAAGAAAAATGTATATATAGAATATTATAGAAAATTTTATTTATCCCGCACATGACTTAAATTTTTCCTATCGTATATTTGTGATTTTGTAATAAATGAATCCGTTTCATTTATATTTCAAGTTATTAAGAGGAAAAAGCGGATAAGAAACTTCAATTTCATGAAATTTCAAGCCTCGTGGCCCTCCTTAAAGTAAACGAAATAGAATTTATAACATATTTTATTGCTTCAATGAACATACTTATATAATATAAATAAATAAAACTATTTGTATTTTTTTAACGATTTGGTTACAGTACATTTCTCTACCTGTAGCCAGTTACAGACGTCGCTATATTGATTAGTGGTCATGGCGCGTTGACCTCTGCTCCGGGCGTCTCGGTCTTCAGACCACACTTGGGCCATAATTCTTACGGCTCGACGACAGAAGTAGGAGTCCTTCCCCTCTGTAGATCTAATACTCGTCAGGTAATAGATATTTTTACCGTGCATCACACTCTTTATTATGAACAAAAACACTCGAGATTTTGTGTCAGTGTACTCAGATATAGTAAGATGAGTTATTATAAAACGCATCCATTAAATGAATGATTATCTGTGCAGTTTCCCAACATCAGACGAAGCAAAAGAAAATAACTGAAAGGTGAGCCTCGTGCTTCGGGGAAGAACAACCAACGAAAAGAGGACCATCAGCTTTTTTCCACATTGTTCGAAGTTTGCCGTCGAAAAAGCATTCAACCTGCAAAGTAATATAATATATGGGACGATTAAAGAGACTTCAATTGGAACTCATAATCAATAGAGGTAAGAATGCTTTTTTTTATGCCGATTTGCTAGCCTTTAAGTGATGATGTAGTCGAGAATATTATTCAGGCTAATCTAGAATTACTGGCTCTCAATGACAGCTGCTGAACCACGCCATTAGGTGCATGGCGACAGATTTTCAACTTAAAGTTGATAGCTAGCCAGGCGGGCATTTGCAAAATGCCCTACAACCAAGCTATACCGCCTGCCAACCTGAGACAACCGGGACCGATGGCTTGACGTGCGCGCTCAGTAGTAATGTCGCTAGCGGGGTCAGTGGTCACCCATCCAAATCATGACAGCAGTGGACAATGCTTATTGTAGCTGATCAAGAACGACTAGCAAACTTCGCTACAAACGCTTCTAAAGGTAATTAGGTATGTAATTATGCAACAAAAATATTAATGCTGGACGCAAGACGTTCTGGAATTATATTCTTCTCTGTATTGATTTCAAATCTCGTTACAGTTTAACTATTAATAAGGCTCTTCATTCACTGCTTAACAAAGTTTTTAAACATTTCTCTATTTTCGAATATGTTTACATGCATTATCGTGTGCTAAGCAAAAATTACAATTACAAATTTTAGAACACAAAATTATTACATATGTAAGGACTTACTTTCATTTCACACTTGTGATTTTCTTATAATACGAGTAATCAATAATGAATATTATAAGAAAATCACGACTATTACCTTTGTACGAAAATGTCATATTATTAATTTTTATTCGCCTCGTAGATCCTGTAACAAGAACTACACTTCCAAATCACGAGATTCCAGGATCAATATATGTGATAAATTAAAAGTTATTGGTTTTTCCTACAGGAAGTTCTGTCCTATGAAGCTACTGTCGGTCAAGAGAAGAATTGATGGTGATGTTCTCGTCTTCAAAAGCCGCTGCTGCTGCTGCTTTCCACTTTCACAACACCGATTTAACGAATGTCGACATTTTTCTACAGGTCAGTACGTCCATTTAAGTATTTATTAAAACACAATTTTGCTAACACCAACCTCTTAACACTCCGTTAGACGCGCGGGGCACAAGTGTGCCCCAGGTATAGATATTTGATTGTTATTTTAAAATGTATGGCCCCAGAATCTCCTTCAATAGCTATCCCATAGATCCTGATGTATTTGTTGGTGGACTTGACAACAACGACAATGCACAGGTTTATTTTTTATCAACACAGTGGAACTAGAGTTCCTTTATTTCCTACGTTTTGAATAGATAAACTAATAATTAAAACAACACTACTCAGGAATGTGACCATACATTATTGTATTTTTTTAATAGTTTGCAATACAGACGTAACTTTCTTTGTTACGGTTCTAAGCATAAATAAACACTGATTTAGAAAACACTAATTCTATTTTAAACTTATATAAGTAATCCTCGTTTAAAATATGGGCACAGCGGTGCACCGCGCGTGTAATGATGTGATAAATAAGAGCATGTGTAACGGAGTGTTAAGTGAATAAAATAATTTAAATATATTTGGTTTTGATTCTAATGAAAAAGATTTAACATTGCATTCTATGATTTAAATATTTCTATACTCCTGTGTGATCATTAATTAATAACATTGGTGATAAAGAACTGAACAATTCTTTCTCGAGTTTGAAGGCCCAGCTCCGCCTTGACTCTTCACATCTCTGACAAATTAGACATTACCATGACATCTTAAGGAAAAATTCAAAACACCCCGCAATATCAAAAATCAATGAAGAATGAAATTACTTGTAGATATTTATATTTTATGATAATGATTGTAAAGTTCATGTAATAGAGCGTAAACGCATACTATGAGTATATATTATTTTTATTGTTACTTATGTATCAAACATAAAACTTTACCAAAATGCTTCAGGCTCAACTGATAACAAAAAAACTTAACAATTAGCACAACCTTCCAAGGCGTACATCCAATTACAAAACCAAATAAAATTTGGTTGTGTATTTTTTGATAACACTCATACATTCCTGTTTCCATAGCGTACACTGTTGAACAATTCCTCCTCCATAAGATAGGTTTGCCTTATTTCACACGCTTGGAAGGCGTCTTGGAATCGCTGTGTAAGATGGCAGTTCTTCATAAAAGCGCTGCTCTCTATCAGCTATTTTTCTTTTCATCGTCTCTTACAACTACCACAAGGTGTAATTTTAGGCTGCCTCCATCCCTTTTATCACCATACATTACCAATATCGCTAAAAGAGAATCCCTACAGAATGTTTAAAAATATACTGAAGACATGGTTATTGGAAAAATTGTTAAATAAAAAAAAGAAGTAATATAAAATATTCTATATAACAAACATATTAACTAAGATTTGACATGTTTAATATTGATATTAATTTTTAAATTCATATATTTTAATTATAGACATTCCATTTTATAAATGTTTAATTGATTTAATTTTGAACAGAATTATTCTAATAATGTCACCAAATTCAAATTGTAAGTAATGGAGAAATAGAAGAGCTATATTTATATATAATACTTACTTTTTTTTAGAGAATTACATTCATTTCCTCTCAAGTTTCAAAGGCAAAACTTATACTTTACGATAAATAACCTTTCAGCCTTTACAGCTAAATATAAAACCAAAAGGAATAGCGAAATATGCTACAAACATATCAAAATAAATTTTGATAACCTAAAAAGCTATTAAATGTGACTCTGAATTTGTTATTTGATTTTGAAACTATTTATTTAAATACATCAATATTATGTAAATGTAATTCTGCTACTGACATAAAAATAACAAAATAATGCTATTGCTTCATCAAAATCATACTTATATACTCCTTTGAGTGTTAATAACTATTATTTTTATATCAGAATTTAGCCATGACATTAGCAAAAGATCTTATTATAAGCTATTTTTTCTGTTCAATTCGAATTAAATAATAATAAAAGCATTATTCCTCGTTTACAGATTAACATGGAAATGGAAGATACTTGTTTATGCTTGGTGAAACACTTCGAGTCTTCAACCCTGCAACAACTGGCCGCATCACTTCACTCTGTACGCCGCGCCCGCGAGCGACGTCGCTGTGTCTACGACTTCAGTCGCGTTGAATTTAGTATTGTCGCGCTCCAACAATATAATATTATAATGTTGTCTTAGGTTTTCGCGATTATTACACAAAGTAATTAAACAACCTTAAACGGTTTAAATTTGTTTAATATAATATTATATCAAGGGTTCGATTAATGAAAGGCAAGCACCTAACGGTGTGTTCCAGCAGCTGTCCTTGAGAGCCAGTAATTCTAGATAGCTTACACAACATCTTCGCCCGACCACATCATCACTTACCATTAGGTGAGATAGTGGGCAAAGGCTAGCCTATCAGCAATAAATAAAACAATGTTAACCTTTTTTGCAACGAGCGCTGTATCTTTGTTACTGGGCAGATATTTATTTTGCGAACGGGTCTTAAGTTTTTAGTATTTAGTCTAGAAGTTTGGTTTTAAACGAGAGTTTACGAGTTCTCTGTTACTGTATATTTACTTACAGACCTGTTTTCAAGAACTCTGAAAAATCCCTAAAAATAAAAACCTAATTGAAGCATCTTTGTACAGGACTACAGGTAGGCTTTGTTGATACAACACCACATCTTAGTATGGATTTAAATGCTAATGTTATGTTACTAATATTACACACAATAAAATATACAAAATTATAGGTTAGATAGGTAATAGTAATTGCAACTTCACTCAAAAAATATGAAGTAGGCTTGCTTTCTTGAGTGGAAAGGTCTATTGTACCTGGTATAGGTAACGATGGTTATCGCTGCACGCTTACTGTATCTAGACTACTACTGTATTACTAGAATATCAACTTTTACAGATAGTAGGTACTACATAAATTACTTGATATGATTTCATAAAACTAAGCTAGAACGTCCTTAGTAAACAAACTTCTTAAATTGTAATAGACACTAAAAATGGAATGAAATGTCTATATATGCTATATGAAAATAAAATAAACACAATAAAACATCAAATTTGTTTCATTTTGCTACTTTCTTCTTGTTTACATTATGTAGTAGAAATATTTACTATTATTATAGTCAGCACAAAACCAGTCTTGTAGGACAGTGACAGCGATAGTATAAGTTGAGAAAGTAAGCCCTACAGACAGTTTACCTCATAGGGCAATGATAATTATTGTCAATGAACAATAGGTACTTAAAAGATAAAGGGCGCGACTATTCAGTCTTCAACCGTTAGCTTCAGAATGGCTGGTTGCCTGTGGCGTTTGTATGTATGAATTGATACCTATCATTTGCTTTTCAGCTTGCAACATGCTTTGATTTTCGGTAATCTTATTAACACATACATACAGAAATACACCTATTTTAAGTTAGATACTGTGATATTTTTGATTGGTCCAAAGGCTTTAAAAATAATGACAGTAGCATCCAGACTAAGAACTTGCCTGTTTTTTTATATATTTACCGTACCGATTTTGGCAAGGGTTCCATTAAACACTGAAATATGTACATAATTAATTGATTCCTTGTAAAGTGACATTGGCATCATTAACCACAATCATAGTATTAGATTTTCGCGAAAAATATGCGCTTATTTACTTCATATTTTATTTGACGTAAGCATCTTAAAGTAGCAAGATGAGTAGGTTCAGGATCAGCGGAGTTAATTATATTATTAGTCAGTAAATTTTAGTAGGTAATATTTTTTTATGCCAGATAAGTTAGACTTAGACCACTATTTCACGTACAATGGTACGTGATAATGTGGTCGAAGATGCTGTAGAATTACTGGCTCTCAAGGACAGCTGCCGGAACACACCGTTAGGTGCTTGGCGACAGATTTTTTACTTGAGGGTGGTAGCTAGCTAGGCGGGCAATCGCAAAATGCCATGCTAAGACGACAACCGGCACCGACGGTTTAACGTGCCACGGAAGCGCTCAGTCGTAATGTCACTAGCGGTCACACGAGCGACGCAACTTTTTAGTGTGGTTAGATATAATGTAACAATTATGTTTCAGTTGTATAATATCGTATTTACTTAAATAACTTCAGTCAGGCAAGTCTGGAAACAACCTTGATCTATAGATAAAATCAAATAATGCACCTATGTACTCCAAAGTAAAAAATAATGTCAATTCGATCTTGTGATTTATGGTTTGTTTTTTGTATTAACGCCACCTGTCGTTGCTTCTGTAAAATATTGGTATTTATAAACATAAACACTTGTAGTACACTATATAAAATCAAGATGGCGGTAAAATATATATAGTAAAGAAAGCAAATAGCAAATAAAATTGTAAAAATCTAAGATTTGATTATAAATATGTGTTATAATATTACATATATATTATTTATACGCTCAATTATTTTTTAAATGAACAAAGATCCATATTTGCAGTAAATAGACTTGTTTTACTATCTGAAATCAAAATTCGTTTTTGCGATACATAAACCCATATCACGTATACGTAGTATTATTATATGTTCTATGCCTATATCTGCAGCCAATTCTGATTCGATTTTGTATCAACGCCATCTGTTGCAGCTTTCGTAAACTATTCGCATATTATTGATAACAATCATATAAATGTACACCTCATAAACACATGATGGCGGTAAATATATATATATATTTATAAAATATAATTAAGAAATAATTATATTATATATATATATATATATATATATATATACTGCAAAATCACCTAAACTTCTAAAACATGATTATAAATATGTTTGTAGTTCAATTATTTCATTAGCGCACAATGCTAATAATTTAAGCAAATAAGAAAATGATATGATATGTTATTATTACTTACAAATTGGTATATCCTGAAACAATAATTACTCAAATTAAACATCTAAATTAAGTATCTATTTATTCATTGCCATAACACTATTTGTCATTATAAAAAAACTATTTGTCATTATAAAACAGCTGATAGATTAGCCTTTCGATTTATAACAATTTAATTTGTTCCTGTTATCTGCCCGTAGTAGTATAACTCCAAGTACCCAGACATTTTTACCATAATTCTGATACCCAGAGTTCCCAAGCAGAAAATATTACGATACTCCCTCAAAAACGTCTTGTCTTTCTGTAACTAATGAATATTCTTATAAATATAATATATGAGATGTAAAGTATATGGGAATATTTTCCACAACTCGGACTGGTCTCCATGATAACTGCCCGCGATAACTGAAGCACCTACGAGTTGGGTTCCTTAGGCAAAGTGACTAAGAATCTTGGTACGACTCTGCCCGTACCACTTTTTTTAGGGTAGTATGTTGAATGTGATATACCGGCTTCAGTATCTCTACTGTATAAAGATTTTGGAACGTCGTCGTCCATCTTTTGGAGTTTTGAATTTTTTTTGTTATATGTATAAGATGTTTCCATACAGGATATTACTGCACAAAGATAAATGCGGGCCGCTCGCGGCCCGCACACCGCTTACCACCTAGTTTATAATATATAAAGCTCGATTACCACTGACTGATTGACATAAATGTTCTCCTAGAAGGAGACGAGTAGGAAGCAAGTGATGTATGGCAAAAATGTTCGGGGGGTTTTGTTGAGTATGGGAAAAATCGAAAATCATTAAATTGACGCCTGCCAAGTGAAGATGTATGGCGTATCTCAAAAACAGTAAGAGATAGGTAGGGGGTGTTTGACCAAATGTCATAGGGAATTGGGAGAGCAGTCGAATGACACCTGTCAAAAATCCAAAATGGCGGATTTCAAGATGGCCGCCATACAAAGTGATCCGAGCCTGCTGAAGCGAGGCCGTTAGGCCGAGCTTCAGTAGGGGCGGAGCAGTTTGTATGGTGGCCGTCTTGAAATCCGACATTTTGGATGTGTCTTACGTGCTCCTATCATTCTTTATACTGCATTTGGAGTGTTTTACCTTCATTTTCGACTGTATTAGGAGTTTTTGTGGGATTTTTTACTGAATTTGGAGTTACTGTCCTACAATAGTGTAGTAGCGAGCCCGAAGGGCGAGCTCCTGGTTAGGCCGAAGGCCGAATTTTCGGTCCGCGAGGCCGAAGGCCGAGCGTATGATGCGCGAGCCCGAAGGGCGAGTGCTTGGCGAGGCCGTAGGCCGAGCCGTATTAGTAACTTGCGAGGCCGAAGGCCGAGCTCCGACTTGAGAGTATTTTTCACGTCACCGACTGGTCTCCATGGCAACTGCCTGCGGTAACCGAAGCACCTACGAGTGGGGTTCCTTAACAAAAGTGACTCAGAAGCTTGGTACCATTCTGACCGTACCACCTTTTTATGGCAGTAGGGTGAATCTGGTTTGGTGGCTACAGTTTGGTTCCTTATTGTATTAAGAGTTTATATGGGATTTCATACTTCTATTGGAGTTTTGAACTTATTTTTTTTAAATGTATAAGGGGTTAAGGTAAAGTTTAGTACTGCATAACGATAAATGCGGGCCGCATGCGGCCCGCACACTACCCGAAATACTAGTTATAATATATAAAGCTCGATTACCATTGACTCACTGACTGACATAAATGTTCTCCTAGAAGGAGACGAGTAGGAACAACGTGATGTATGACAAAAATGTTCGGGGGGTTTTGGTGAGTATGAGGAATATCGAAAATTATTAAAAAGACGCCTGCCAAATGAAGATGGATGACGTATCTCGAAAACAGTAAGATATAGGTAGGGGGTGTTTGAACAAATGTCATAGGGAATCGGGAGAGCAGTCGAATGACACCTGTCAAAAATCCAAAATGGCGGATTTCAATATGGCCGCCATACAAAATGGTCCAAGCCTGCTGAAGCGAGGCCGTTAGGCCGAGCTTCAGTAGGGGCGGAGCAGTTTGTATGGTGGCCGTCTTGAAATCCGACATTTTGGATGTGTCTTACATGCTCCTATCATTCTTTATACTGCATTTGGAGTGTTTTACCTTCATTTTCGACTGTATTAGGAGTTTGTGTGTGATTTTTGACTGAATTTGGAGTTACTGTCGAAGATAAGTGTATAGCGAGCCCGAAGGGCGAGCTCCTGGTGAGGCCGAAGGCCGAACTTTCGGCTCGCGAGGCCGAAGGCCGAGCGTATGGTGCGTGAGCCCGAAGGGCGAGCGCTTGGCGAGGCCGCAGGCCGAGCCGTGTTAGTAACTTGCGAGGCCGAAGGCCGAGCTCCGACTTGAGAGTATTTTCCACATCTCCGACTGGTCTCCATGGCAACTGCCCGCGGTAAGCGAAGCACCAACGAGTGGGGTTCCTTAACAAAAGTGACTCAGAACCTTGGTCCCATTCTGCCCGTACCACCTTTTTATGGCAGTAGGGTGAATCTGTTTTACTGGCTACAGTATTGTTCTTTATTGTATTGAGAGTTAATATGGGATTTCATACTTCTAATGGAGTTTTGAACATACTTTTTTTAATGTATAAGGTGTTTTGATATTGTTCAAACTTGCACAACGATAAATGCGGGCCGCATGCGGCCCGCACACTGCCCGAAATACTAGTTTATAATATATAAAGCTCGATTACCACTCACTGACTGACTGACTGATTGACATAAATGTTCTCCTAGAAGGAGCAGAGTAGGGCTAAAATGATGTATGGCAAAAATGTTTGGGGGGTTTTGGTGAGTATGAGAAAAATCGAAAATCATTAAAAAGACGCCTGCCAAGTGATGATGGATGACGTATCTCGAAAACGGTAAGAGATAGGTAGGGGGTGTTTGAACAAATGTCATAGAGAATCGGGAGAGCAGTCGAATGACACCTGTCAAAAATCCAAAATGGCGGATTTCAAGATGGCCGCCATACAAAATGCTCCGAGCCTGCTGAAGCGAGGCCTTTAGGCCGAGCTTCAGTAGGGGCGGAGCAGTTTGTATGGTGGCCTTCTTGAAATCCGCCATTTTGGATTTGTCCCAGGTGCTCCTCTCATTCTTCATACTGCATTTGGAGTGTTTTACCTTATATTTTCGACTGTATTAGGAGTTTTTGTGGGTTTTTTGACTGAATTTGGAGTAACTGTTCTACATTAGTGTATAGCGAGCCCAAAGGGCAACCACCTGGTGAGGCCGAAGGCCGAACTTTCGGTCCGCGAGGCCGAAGGCCGAGCGAATGGTGCGCGAGCCTGAAGGGCGAGCGCTTGGCGAGGCCGCAGGCCGAGCCGTATTAGTAACTTGCGAGGCCGAAGGCCGAGCTCCGACTTGAGAGTATTTTCCACGTCACCGACTGGTCTCCATGGCAACTGCCTGCGGTAACCGAAGCACCTACGAGTGGGGTTCCTTAACAAAAGTGATTCAGAACCTTGGTACCATTCTGCCCGTACCACCTTTTTATGGCAGTAGGGTGAATTTGGTTTGGTGATAACAGTACGGTTCTCTATTGTATTAAGGGTTTGTATGGGAAATCGTACATCTTTAGGTGTTTTGAAATAATTTTTTTTAATGTATAAGGTGTTTTGATATTGTTCAAACTTGCACAACGATAAATGCGGGCCGCATGCGGCCCGCACACTGCCCGAAAAACTAGTTAATAATATATAAAGCTCGATTACCACTCACTGACTGACTGACTGACTGATTGACATAAATGTTCTCCTAGAAGGAGCAGAGAAGGGTTAAAATGATGTATGGCAAAAATGTTCGGGGGGTTTTGGTGAGTACGAGAAAAATCGAAAATCATAAAAATGACGCCTGCCAAGTAAAGATGGATGACATATCTCAAAAACGGTACAATATAGGTAGGGGGTGTTTGAACAAATGTCATAGGGAATCGGGAGAGCAGTCGAATGACACCTGTCAAAAATCCAAAATGGCGGATTTCAAGATGGCCGCCATACAAAGCGATCCGAGCCTGCTGAAGCGAGGCCGTTAGGCCGAGCTTCAGTAGGGGCGGAGCAGTTTGTATGGTGGCCATCTTGAAATCCGACATTTTGGATGTGTCAAACGTGCTCCTCTCATTCTTCATACTGCATTTGGAGTATTTTACCTTTATTTTCGACTGTATTAGGAGTTTTTGTTGGATTTTTGACTGAATTTGGAGTAACAGTCCTACGTTAGTGTATGGCGAGCCCGAAGGGCGAGCTCCTGGTGAGGCCGAAGGCCGAACTTTCGGCTCGCGAGGCCGAAGGCCGAGCGTATTGTGCGTGAGCCCGAAGGGCGAGCGCTAGGCGAGGCCGGAGGCCGAGCCGTGTTAGTAACTTGCGAGGCCGAAGGCCGAGCTCCGACTTGAAAGTATTTTCCACGTCTCCGATTGGTCTGCATGGCAACTGCCCGCGATAACCAAAGCACTTACGAGTGGGGTTCCTTAACAAAAAGTGACTCAGAACCTTGGTCCGATTTTGCCCGTACCACCATTTTATGGCAGTAGGGTGAATCTGCTTTAGTGGCTACAGTATGGTTCTTTATTGTATTGAGAGTTTATATGGGACTTCATCCTTCTATTAGAGTTTTGAACACACTTTTTTTCACGTATTAGGTGTTTCTGTGAAATTTTCAAATGACTAAAGATAGATGCGGGCCGCATGCGGCCCGCACACTGCCCGAAAAACTAGTTTATAATATATAAAGCTCGATTACCACTGACTGACTGACTGACATAAATGTTCTCCTAGAAGGAGCAGAGTAGGGTAAAAATGAAGTATGGCAAAAATGTTCGGGTGGTTTTGGTGAGTATGAGAAAAATCGAAAATCATTAAAAAGACGCCTGCCAAGTGATGATGGATGACGTATCTCAAAAACGGTAAGAGATAGGTAGGGGGTGTTTGAACAAATGTCATAGGGAATTGGGAGAGCAGTCGAATGACATCTGTCAAAAATCCAAAATGGCGGATTTCAAGATGGCCGCCATACAAAGTGGTCCGATCCTGCTGAAGCGAGGCCTTTAGGCCGAGCTTCAGTAGGGGCAATAATAGTTTGCAATAACGCCAGCTATGCGGATTACATTACAAAATCTCAAATATACGATAAGAAAAATGTATATATAGAATATTATAGAAAATTTTATTTATCCCGCACATGACTTAAATTTTTCCTATCGTATATTTGTGATTTTGTAATAAATGAATCCGTTTCATTTATATTTCAAGTTATTAAGAGGAAAAAGCGGATAAGAAACTTCAATTTCATGAAATTTCAAGCCTCGTGGCCCTCCTTAAAGTAAACGAAATAGAATTTATAACATATTTTATTGCTTCAATGAACATACTTATATAATATAAATAAATAAAACTATTTGTATTTTTTTAACGATTTGGTTACAGTACATTTCTCTACCTGTAGCCAGTTACAGACGTCGCTATATTGATTAGTGGTCATGGCGCGTTGACCTCTGCTCCGGGCGTCTCGGTCTTCAGACCACACTTGGGCCATAATTCTTACGGCTCGACGACAGAAGTAGGAGTCCTTCCCCTCTGTAGATCTAATACTCGTCAGGTAATAGATATTTTTACCGTGCATCACACTCTTTATTATGAACAAAAACACTCGAGATTTTGTGTCAGTGTACTCAGATATAGTAAGATGAGTTATTATAAAACGCATCCATTAAATGAATGATTATCTGTGCAGTTTCCCAACATCAGACGAAGCAAAAGAAAATAACTGAAAGGTGAGCCTCGTGCTTCGGGGAAGAACAACCAACGAAAAGAGGACCATCAGCTTTTTTCCACATTGTTCGAAGTTTGCCGTCGAAAAAGCATTCAACCTGCAAAGTAATATAATATATGGGACGATTAAAGAGACTTCAATTGGAACTCATAATCAATAGAGGTAAGAATGCTTTTTTTTATGCCGATTTGCTAGCCTTTAAGTGATGATGTAGTCGAGAATATTATTCAGGCTAATCTAGAATTACTGGCTCTCAATGACAGCTGCTGAACCACGCCATTAGGTGCATGGCGACAGATTTTCAACTTAAAGTTGATAGCTAGCCAGGCGGGCATTTGCAAAATGCCCTACAACCAAGCTATACCGCCTGCCAACCTGAGACAACCGGGACCGATGGCTTGACGTGCGCGCTCAGTAGTAATGTCGCTAGCGGGGTCAGTGGTCACCCATCCAAATCATGACAGCAGTGGACAATGCTTATTGTAGCTGATCAAGAACGACTAGCAAACTTCGCTACAAACGCTTCTAAAGGTAATTAGGTATGTAATTATGCAACAAAAATATTAATGCTGGACGCAAGACGTTCTGGAATTATATTCTTCTCTGTATTGATTTCAAATCTCGTTACAGTTTAACTATTAATAAGGCTCTTCATTCACTGCTTAACAAAGTTTTTAAACATTTCTCTATTTTCGAATATGTTTACATGCATTATCGTGTGCTAAGCAAAAATTACAATTACAAATTTTAGAACACAAAATTATTACATATGTAAGGACTTACTTTCATTTCACACTTGTGATTTTCTTATAATACGAGTAATCAATAATGAATATTATAAGAAAATCACGACTATTACCTTTGTACGAAAATGTCATATTATTAATTTTTATTCGCCTCGTAGATCCTGTAACAAGAACTACACTTCCAAATCACGAGATTCCAGGATCAATATATGTGATAAATTAAAAGTTATTGGTTTTTCCTACAGGAAGTTCTGTCCTATGAAGCTACTGTCGGTCAAGAGAAGAATTGATGGTGATGTTCTCGTCTTCAAAAGCCGCTGCTGCTGCTGCTTTCCACTTTCACAACACCGATTTAACGAATGTCGACATTTTTCTACAGGTCAGTACGTCCATTTAAGTATTTATTAAAACACAATTTTGCTAACACCAACCTCTTAACACTCCGTTAGACGCGCGGGGCACAAGTGTGCCCCAGGTATAGATATTTGATTGTTATTTTAAAATGTATGGCCCCAGAATCTCCTTCAATAGCTATCCCATAGATCCTGATGTATTTGTTGGTGGACTTGACAACAACGACAATGCACAGGTTTATTTTTTATCAACACAGTGGAACTAGAGTTCCTTTATTTCCTACGTTTTGAATAGATAAACTAATAATTAAAACAACACTACTCAGGAATGTGACCATACATTATTGTATTTTTTTAATAGTTTGCAATACAGACGTAACTTTCTTTGTTACGGTTCTAAGCATAAATAAACACTGATTTAGAAAACACTAATTCTATTTTAAACTTATATAAGTAATCCTCGTTTAAAATATGGGCACAGCGGTGCACCGCGCGTGTAATGATGTGATAAATAAGAGCATGTGTAACGGAGTGTTAAGTGAATAAAATAATTTAAATATATTTGGTTTTGATTCTAATGAAAAAGATTTAACATTGCATTCTATGATTTAAATATTTCTATACTCCTGTGTGATCATTAATTAATAACATTGGTGATAAAGAACTGAACAATTCTTTCTCGAGTTTGAAGGCCCAGCTCCGCCTTGACTCTTCACATCTCTGACAAATTAGACATTACCATGACATCTTAAGGAAAAATTCAAAACACCCCGCAATATCAAAAATCAATGAAGAATGAAATTACTTGTAGATATTTATATTTTATGATAATGATTGTAAAGTTCATGTAATAGAGCGTAAACGCATACTATGAGTATATATTATTTTTATTGTTACTTATGTATCAAACATAAAACTTTACCAAAATGCTTCAGGCTCAACTGATAACAAAAAAACTTAACAATTAGCACAACCTTCCAAGGCGTACATCCAATTACAAAACCAAATAAAATTTGGTTGTGTATTTTTTGA
Source organism: Plagodis pulveraria (assembly GCA_963890685.1). Classification (NCBI taxonomy): domain Eukaryota; kingdom Metazoa; phylum Arthropoda; class Insecta; order Lepidoptera; family Geometridae; genus Plagodis; species Plagodis pulveraria. The sequence goes on from OY982955.1 coordinate 35,663,415, forward strand.
TAACACTCATACATTCCTGTTTCCATAGCGTACACTGTTGAACAATTCCTCCTCCATAAGATAGGTTTGCCTTATTTCACACGCTTGGAAGGCGTCTTGGAATCGCTGTGTAAGATGGCAGTTCTTCATAAAAGCGCTGCTCTCTATCAGCTATTTTTCTTTTCATCGTCTCTTACAACTACCACAAGGTGTAATTTTAGGCTGCCTCCATCCCTTTTATCACCATACATTACCAATATCGCTAAAAGAGAATCCCTACAGAATGTTTAAAAATATACTGAAGACATGGTTATTGGAAAAATTGTTAAATAAAAAAAAGAAGTAATATAAAATATTCTATATAACAAACATATTAACTAAGATTTGACATGTTTAATATTGATATTAATTTTTAAATTCATATATTTTAATTATAGACATTCCATTTTATAAATGTTTAATTGATTTAATTTTGAACAGAATTATTCTAATAATGTCACCAAATTCAAATTGTAAGTAATGGAGAAATAGAAGAGCTATATTTATATATAATACTTACTTTTTTTTAGAGAATTACATTCATTTCCTCTCAAGTTTCAAAGGCAAAACTTATACTTTACGATAAATAACCTTTCAGCCTTTACAGCTAAATATAAAACCAAAAGGAATAGCGAAATATGCTACAAACATATCAAAATAAATTTTGATAACCTAAAAAGCTATTAAATGTGACTCTGAATTTGTTATTTGATTTTGAAACTATTTATTTAAATACATCAATATTATGTAAATGTAATTCTGCTACTGACATAAAAATAACAAAATAATGCTATTGCTTCATCAAAATCATACTTATATACTCCTTTGAGTGTTAATAACTATTATTTTTATATCAGAATTTAGCCATGACATTAGCAAAAGATCTTATTATAAGCTATTTTTTCTGTTCAATTCGAATTAAATAATAATAAAAGCATTATTCCTCGTTTACAGATTAACATGGAAATGGAAGATACTTGTTTATGCTTGGTGAAACACTTCGAGTCTTCAACCCTGCAACAACTGGCCGCATCACTTCACTCTGTACGCCGCGCCCGCGAGCGACGTCGCTGTGTCTACGACTTCAGTCGCGTTGAATTTAGTATTGTCGCGCTCCAACAATATAATATTATAATGTTGTCTTAGGTTTTCGCGATTATTACACAAAGTAATTAAACAACCTTAAACGGTTTAAATTTGTTTAATATAATATTATATCAAGGGTTCGATTAATGAAAGGCAAGCACCTAACGGTGTGTTCCAGCAGCTGTCCTTGAGAGCCAGTAATTCTAGATAGCTTACACAACATCTTCGCCCGACCACATCATCACTTACCATTAGGTGAGATAGTGGGCAAAGGCTAGCCTATCAGCAATAAATAAAACAATGTTAACCTTTTTTGCAACGAGCGCTGTATCTTTGTTACTGGGCAGATATTTATTTTGCGAACGGGTCTTAAGTTTTTAGTATTTAGTCTAGAAGTTTGGTTTTAAACGAGAGTTTACGAGTTCTCTGTTACTGTATATTTACTTACAGACCTGTTTTCAAGAACTCTGAAAAATCCCTAAAAATAAAAACCTAATTGAAGCATCTTTGTACAGGACTACAGGTAGGCTTTGTTGATACAACACCACATCTTAGTATGGATTTAAATGCTAATGTTATGTTACTAATATTACACACAATAAAATATACAAAATTATAGGTTAGATAGGTAATAGTAATTGCAACTTCACTCAAAAAATATGAAGTAGGCTTGCTTTCTTGAGTGGAAAGGTCTATTGTACCTGGTATAGGTAACGATGGTTATCGCTGCACGCTTACTGTATCTAGACTACTACTGTATTACTAGAATATCAACTTTTACAGATAGTAGGTACTACATAAATTACTTGATATGATTTCATAAAACTAAGCTAGAACGTCCTTAGTAAACAAACTTCTTAAATTGTAATAGACACTAAAAATGGAATGAAATGTCTATATATGCTATATGAAAATAAAATAAACACAATAAAACATCAAATTTGTTTCATTTTGCTACTTTCTTCTTGTTTACATTATGTAGTAGAAATATTTACTATTATTATAGTCAGCACAAAACCAGTCTTGTAGGACAGTGACAGCGATAGTATAAGTTGAGAAAGTAAGCCCTACAGACAGTTTACCTCATAGGGCAATGATAATTATTGTCAATGAACAATAGGTACTTAAAAGATAAAGGGCGCGACTATTCAGTCTTCAACCGTTAGCTTCAGAATGGCTGGTTGCCTGTGGCGTTTGTATGTATGAATTGATACCTATCATTTGCTTTTCAGCTTGCAACATGCTTTGATTTTCGGTAATCTTATTAACACATACATACAGAAATACACCTATTTTAAGTTAGATACTGTGATATTTTTGATTGGTCCAAAGGCTTTAAAAATAATGACAGTAGCATCCAGACTAAGAACTTGCCTGTTTTTTTATATATTTACCGTACCGATTTTGGCAAGGGTTCCATTAAACACTGAAATATGTACATAATTAATTGATTCCTTGTAAAGTGACATTGGCATCATTAACCACAATCATAGTATTAGATTTTCGCGAAAAATATGCGCTTATTTACTTCATATTTTATTTGACGTAAGCATCTTAAAGTAGCAAGATGAGTAGGTTCAGGATCAGCGGAGTTAATTATATTATTAGTCAGTAAATTTTAGTAGGTAATATTTTTTTATGCCAGATAAGTTAGACTTAGACCACTATTTCACGTACAATGGTACGTGATAATGTGGTCGAAGATGCTGTAGAATTACTGGCTCTCAAGGACAGCTGCCGGAACACACCGTTAGGTGCTTGGCGACAGATTTTTTACTTGAGGGTGGTAGCTAGCTAGGCGGGCAATCGCAAAATGCCATGCTAAGACGACAACCGGCACCGACGGTTTAACGTGCCACGGAAGCGCTCAGTCGTAATGTCACTAGCGGTCACACGAGCGACGCAACTTTTTAGTGTGGTTAGATATAATGTAACAATTATGTTTCAGTTGTATAATATCGTATTTACTTAAATAACTTCAGTCAGGCAAGTCTGGAAACAACCTTGATCTATAGATAAAATCAAATAATGCACCTATGTACTCCAAAGTAAAAAATAATGTCAATTCGATCTTGTGATTTATGGTTTGTTTTTTGTATTAACGCCACCTGTCGTTGCTTCTGTAAAATATTGGTATTTATAAACATAAACACTTGTAGTACACTATATAAAATCAAGATGGCGGTAAAATATATATAGTAAAGAAAGCAAATAGCAAATAAAATTGTAAAAATCTAAGATTTGATTATAAATATGTGTTATAATATTACATATATATTATTTATACGCTCAATTATTTTTTAAATGAACAAAGATCCATATTTGCAGTAAATAGACTTGTTTTACTATCTGAAATCAAAATTCGTTTTTGCGATACATAAACCCATATCACGTATACGTAGTATTATTATATGTTCTATGCCTATATCTGCAGCCAATTCTGATTCGATTTTGTATCAACGCCATCTGTTGCAGCTTTCGTAAACTATTCGCATATTATTGATAACAATCATATAAATGTACACCTCATAAACACATGATGGCGGTAAATATATATATATATTTATAAAATATAATTAAGAAATAATTATATTATATATATATATATATATATATATATATATACTGCAAAATCACCTAAACTTCTAAAACATGATTATAAATATGTTTGTAGTTCAATTATTTCATTAGCGCACAATGCTAATAATTTAAGCAAATAAGAAAATGATATGATATGTTATTATTACTTACAAATTGGTATATCCTGAAACAATAATTACTCAAATTAAACATCTAAATTAAGTATCTATTTATTCATTGCCATAACACTATTTGTCATTATAAAAAAACTATTTGTCATTATAAAACAGCTGATAGATTAGCCTTTCGATTTATAACAATTTAATTTGTTCCTGTTATCTGCCCGTAGTAGTATAACTCCAAGTACCCAGACATTTTTACCATAATTCTGATACCCAGAGTTCCCAAGCAGAAAATATTACGATACTCCCTCAAAAACGTCTTGTCTTTCTGTAACTAATGAATATTCTTATAAATATAATATATGAGATGTAAAGTATATGGGAATATTTTCCACAACTCGGACTGGTCTCCATGATAACTGCCCGCGATAACTGAAGCACCTACGAGTTGGGTTCCTTAGGCAAAGTGACTAAGAATCTTGGTACGACTCTGCCCGTACCACTTTTTTTAGGGTAGTATGTTGAATGTGATATACCGGCTTCAGTATCTCTACTGTATAAAGATTTTGGAACGTCGTCGTCCATCTTTTGGAGTTTTGAATTTTTTTTGTTATATGTATAAGATGTTTCCATACAGGATATTACTGCACAAAGATAAATGCGGGCCGCTCGCGGCCCGCACACCGCTTACCACCTAGTTTATAATATATAAAGCTCGATTACCACTGACTGACTGACTGACATAAATGTTCTCCTAGAAGGAGCAGAGTAGGGTAAAAATGAAGTATGGCAAAAATGTTCGGGTGGTTTTGGTGAGTATGAGAAAAATCGAAAATCATTAAAAAGACGCCTGCCAAGTGATGATGGATGACGTATCTCAAAAACGGTAAGAGATAGGTAGGGGGTGTTTGAACAAATGTCATAGGGAATTGGGAGAGCAGTCGAATGACATCTGTCAAAAATCCAAAATGGCGGATTTCAAGATGGCCGCCATACAAAGTGGTCCGATCCTGCTGAAGCGAGGCCTTTAGGCCGAGCTTCAGTAGGGGCGGAGCAGTTTGTATGGTGGCCGTCTTGAAATCCGACATTTTGGATGTGTCCCAGGTGCTCCTCTCATTCTTCATACTGCATTTGGAGTGTTTAACCTTCATTTTCGACTGTATTAGGAGTTTTTGTGGGATTTTTGACTGAATTTGGAGTAACTGTTCTACGTTAATGTAGTAGCGAGCCCGAAGGGCGAGCTCCTGGTGAGGCCGAAGGCCGAACTTTCGGCTCGCGAGGCCGAAGGCCGAGCGTATGGTGCGTGAGCCCGAAGGGCGAGCGCTTGGCGAGGCCGCAGGCCGAGCCGTATTAGTAACTTGCGAGGCCGAAGGCCGAGCTCCGACTCGAGGGTATTTTCCACGTCACCGACTGGTCTCCATGGCAACTGCCTGCGGTAACCGAAGCACCTACGAGTGGGATTCCTAAACAAAAGTGATTAAGAACCTTGGTACCATTCTGCCCGTACCAACTTTTTATGGCAGTAGGGTGAATCTGCTTTAGTGGCTACAGTATGGTTCTTTATTGTATGGACAGTTTATTTGGGATTTCATACTTCTATTGGAGTTTTGAACTTATTTTTTTTTAATGTAAAAGGGGTCAAGGTATAGTTTAGTACTGTATAACGATAAATGCGGGCCGCATGCGGCCCGCACACTGCCCGAAAAACTAGTTATTTATAATATATAAAGCTGGATTACCGTACACTGACTGACTCACTGACTGACATAATTGTTCTCCCAGAAGGAGTCGAGTAGGAAGAAAGTAATGTATAGCAAAAATGTTCTAGGGGTTTGTGTGAGTATGGGAAAAATCCGAAAACTCAAAGATGACGTCTGCCAAGTAAAATTGGATGGCGTATCTCTGAAATGGTAAGAGATAGGTAGGGGGTGCTTGACCAAATGTCATAGGGAATCGGGAGAGCAGTCGGATGACATTTGTCAAAAATCCAAAATGGCGGATTTCAAAATGGCCGCCATACAAAATCCTTCGATCCCTCAAAAAAGTAGCTGGTTCTACCAGAAAGAGTTGAGTACGGTTAAAGTAATGTATTACGAAAATGACTAAGGGGTTTAGCTTAGTAGGGGAAAAAATAAAAACCCTAGAAATGACGCCTGCCAAGTAAAGCTGGACAACGTATCTCGAAAACGGTAAGAGATAGGTTGGGGGTGTTTTTACAAATGTCATAGGGAATCGGGAGAGCAGTCTATTGACACCTGTCAAATGTGCTACTCTCATTCTTCATACATTATTTGGAGTATTTAACCTTACAATGTCGACTGTATTAGGAGTGTTTGTGGGAATTTCAACTCAATTTGGAATAATTGTCCTACTGTCAGTGTAGCGAGCCCGAAGGGCGAGGTTTTGGTGAGGCCGAAGGCCGAACTTTCGGGCCGCGAGGCCGTAGGCCGAGCGGATGGTGCGCGAGCCCGAAGGGCGAGCGTCAGGCGAGGCCGCAGGCCGAGCCGTGTTAGTAACTTGCGAGGCCGAAGGCCGAGCTCAGACTTGCACCGATTTGGCTGAAAATCGATATATAGGTTGTTCTCGTCATCCTTATTCCAAATATGAAATTTTTATTTCGATGACGTCTGCCAAGTAAAAAAAGTTACTCCGATTTGGCTGAAACTCGATATTTATGTGGTTCTGGACGTCCTTATTCCAAATCAAAAAAAATTTTTTCGATGACGTCTGCCAAGTAAAAAAAGGTACTCAGATTTGGCTGAAACTCGATATTTAGGTGGTTCTGGGTGTCCTTATTCCAAATCTAAAAATTTTTTTCGATGACGTCTGCCAAGTAAAAAAAGTTACTCCGATTTGGCTGAAACTCGATATTTAGGTGGTTCTGGGTGTCCTTATTCCAAATCTAAAATTTTTTTTTCGATGACGTCTGCCAAGTAAAACATGTTACTCCGATTTGGCTGAAACTCGATATTTAGGTGGTTCTGGGTGTCCTTATTCCAAATCAAAATTTTTTTTTTCGATGACGTCTGCCAAGTAAAAAAAAGTACTCCGATTTGGCTTAAATTTTATATCTAGGTTGTTCTGGACGACCTTATTCCAAATATGAAATTTTTATTTCGATGACGTCTGCCAAGTGCAGATAAATCACGTATCTCGAAAACGGTAATAGATAGGTAGGGGGTTTTTGAAAATATATCATAGGGAATAAGGAGAGCAGTCGAATGACATTTTGGATGTGTCTTACGTGCTCCTATCATTCTTTATACTGCATTTGGAGTGTTTTTCCTTAATTTTCGACTGTATTAGGAGTTTTTGTGGGATTTTTGACTGAATTTGGAGATACTGTCCAACTTTAGTGTATAGCGAGCCCGAAGGGCGAGCTCCCGGTGAGGCCGAAGGCCGAACTTTCGGCTCGCGAGGCCGAAGGCCGAGCGTAGGGTGCGTGAGCCCGAAGGGCGAGCGCTTGGCGAGGCCGCAGGCCGAGCCGTGTTTGTAACTTGCGAGGCCGAAGGCCGAGCTCCGACTTGAGAGTTTTTTCCACATCTCCAACTGGTCTCCATGGCAACTGCCTGCGGTAACCGAAGCAGCTACGAGTGGGGTTCCTTAACAAAAGTGACTCAGAACCTTGGTACCATTCTGCCCGTACCACCTTTTTATGGCAGTAGGGTGAATCTGCTTTAGTGGCTACAGTATGGTTCTCTACTGTATTGAGAGTTTATATGGGACTTCATACTTCTTTTGGGGTTTTGAAATATTTTAGTGTATTGTAAAAGGTGTTTTGATATAGTTTAAAATTGCATAACGATAAATGCGGGCCGCATGCGGCCCGCACACTGCCCGAAAAACTAGTTATAATATATAAAGCTCGATTACCACTGACTGACATAAATGTTCTCCTAGAAGGAGCAGAGTAGGGTTAAAATGAAGTATGGCAAAAATGTTCGGGAGGTTTTGGTGAGTATGAGAAAAATCGAAAATCATAAAAATGACGCCTGCCAAGTAAAGATGGATGACGTATCTCGAAAACGGTACAAGATAGGTAGGGGTAGTTTGAACAAATGTCATAGGGAATCGGGAGAGCAGTCGAATGACACCTGTCAAAAATCCAAAATGGCGGATTTCAAGATGGCCGCCATACAAAATGATCCGAGCCTGCTGAAGCGAGGCCTTTAGGCCGAGCTTCAGTAGGGGCGGAGCAGTTTGTATGGTGGCCTTCTTGAAATCCGCCATTTTGGATTTGTCCCAGGTGCTCCTCTCATTCTTCATACTGCATTTGGAGTGTTTTTCCTTAATTTTCGACTGTATTAGGAGTTTTTGTGGCATTTTTGACTGAATTTGGAGTTATTGTCCAACATTAGTGTATAGCGAGCCCGAAGGGCGAGCTCCTGGTGAGGCCGGAGGCCGAACTTTTGGCTCGCGAGGCCGAAGGCCGAGCGTAGGGTGCGTGAGCCCGAAGGGCGAGCGCTTGGCGAGGCCGTAGGCCGAGCCGTATTAGTAACTAGCGAGGCCGAAGGCCGAGCTCCGACTTGAGAGTTTTTTCCACGTCTCCGACTGGTCTCCATGGCAACTGCCCGCGATAACCAAAGCACCTACGAGTGGGGTTCCTTAACAAAAGTGACTCAGAACCTTGGTCCCATTCTGCCCGTACCACCTTTTTATGGCAGTATGGTGAATTTGCTTTAGTGGCTACAGTATGGTTCTTTATTGTATTGAGAGTTTATATGGGATTTCATACTTCTATTGGAGTTTTGAACACATTTTTTTTACGTATTAAGTGTTTTGATATAAGTTAAAATTGCATAACGATAAATGCGGGCCGCATGCGGCCCGCACACTGCCCGAAATACTAGTTACTAATATACAAGTGCAGCTATTTAGAAATCTATCTTTTAGCGTACACTATTATATTTCTAAGTTTCTTTGCCATTTATATTCTAAACATAGCTCACCATTACCATCTGATTTATGCCACTATTATTTGCTATTTATTCCTTTTTTGTTTGTAGTATACCTGTAGTACTAGGTACATAATAATACTAGTAGTATTTTCCCAACGGAAAAACAATTACACAGAGTGTTAAAACGTTAGCTTTAGGACCTGTTTCAGAATGTTCGAGTAATTTCCGGTTGTACTACCCAACCAACTGCCCACTTTGACTAACAATCGCGAGTCCTACCTGATGTTAAGTCGACTAACCTCTGCCTATAACAGATGCATTTCGTCACAAATGACTAATTGCACTGCATCTTCATACTGAGACATACAGTTGTTAAGTCTCGTGTGCCTGTAATTGTTCTCTCAAGGAAGGCTCTCATGGACTGCTGCCGGAACACACTGTTAGGTGCTTACGATAAGTTTTCTAATTGAGGGTGGTAGCTAGCCAGGCGAGCATTCACATAATGCCCTTCCACCATGCGGTGAAGCTCAAGCCGGCGGTGGGGATCGAACCAAGGACCTGCGCACGGCAGTCCTCAGCTATTACCACTCGACCATCATTGCTTCAAAAATATTGATGGTAAGAGGATATCGGTATTGTTCATTTTGAAGCATTAGTTTTTTTATCGGCTTAGTATCCGTTAACACAGACCACTGCGAAGAGCAGAGCAAAATGTTGGTAGTATTTGAAACAAAGCCTTTTAAACAGTCCGAAACTGGTCGAAATCATACCGGTAAATATAACGCGGGTCCTAGCCGGATCCTAATATATGGATAAAACTCGCGATAGTTTTCAAAGTGAAAATACGTCATGATTTTTTGTAAATATCTTTAATGATGCCACAAGCGTGTTTTAGTTTCCATATGAAGTCGTTCATATGCATTTTTTTCTGTTGTCCTTCTGCTCTTTCCACACTAGGAGCAGACTGAGCCCCGCCCGACAGGCCACGTGAACCACTTTGTCTGTGTTATCGCGTCCCCGCTGAATGCTATCTCTCTTTTGTTGTCGGAAATTAACACGTTTTGCGTTTTAGCTGAACAATTACACGACACTTTTGTGTCGACTCCTCGACTTGCTGCCGCCCTGATATCTACGGGTGAGATGGAGTACTTTGTATTACATTTTCTTCTTCATATCTTCATCCCACGTCAGGTGGAGTCAACGCAATAGGTATTCTTCTACCGGTCCATTCTATTACTTGTCATCTCAGTAATCACATCTTGTATATGCAATGATACGCATATTGTTCTTTACTCAGTTCACATTGATTAACTTCGTAAAGAATGATATGCGTACACAAGAACCAATAAAAAAAATTAAATGAGCGTATGGAAATTTTTTGACTTCTCTCTGCAATACATAGGGATGTAATTCCACATTTGTTTTAATTTCCTTTAGATATGCAGTTTTTTTTCTCTCCTTATCACTCTTCAACTTTTCGGTCACCGCTACTTTCTTATTTTGTTTATATTTTTATTTATTGCTGATAGGTAAGCCTTTGACCACAATCCCACTTGATGGTAAGTGATGGTGTGGGCGAAGGTGTTAACAGGCTTAACCTAGAATTACTGGTTCTCAAGGACAGCTGCCGGAACACACCGTTAGGTGCTTGGCGACAGATTTTCTACTTGAGGGTGGTAGCTAGCCAGGCGGGCATTCGCAAAATGCCCTACCACCATGCTATGACGACTGCCATCCTAAGATAACAACCGGGACCGACGGCTTAACGTGCCCTCCGAAGCACGGAAACGATCAGTAGTAATTTCACTAGCGGTCACCCATCCAACTCATGACCGCGCGTGACGTTGCTTAACTTTCCTGATCGGTTGAGAACAGCTACGTAAACTTCGCTACGAGCGCTTCAAAACGATGTGAACCGTAATCGGTTTAACAGCCATAACGCAATTAACCCATAATAACCTTCACTTCAGTTATCGACATCAGAAGTATTGCATTTCAATGCATTATTTTGTGAACAAGATGTTTTTTCGTATAAAATACAACTAATAATAAACTACAACAAAAAACATCTCCTCATCTATCAGACCTTCTTCTATTGATCTTCTAGGTTAGCCTGAACAACTTCTTCGACCATATCATTACTTACCATCCGGTGAGATAGTGTTCAAAAGCTAACCTATCAGGCATAAAAAAAGAAAGGCTATATTCTCGTTTTTCAGCTATGAATGGAGCGTTTGCAATGTATTTAGTGACAGCAGTGTTTGCGTGATGACCGAAGTGTTAGACTCCTATTGCGCAGTCATGTAGAAAAATAAACAAACACGAACGAAAATTCTAACGCTGAAAGCTATAATTACTAACAATAAGACACTGGTGCCACATGAAAAATGTGACTACTTCTCGTAAATCCTGTTTTGAAGAATTTTGCGTTCAACTTTGTCGAAGAAGGAATATAATGTGTTACCCAGAGCACGTACAAGATATATGGAATTATCTCGCGTCGCATCCCGTCGGGGGAAGTGAGCTTGTGGGGAGGTTTTATTCATGTATACAAAAGTTTAAATGAAGGAAAACTCGCTCAGAATGAATTACTTCATTCGTATCTTTTTACTACCAAAATCATGCTTTGAAAAAAAGCAGGCTAGCCTAGTTACAGCTTAAGATTAAAATTAGTAAATAGAAAAAAGAGAGGTTAGTGGCACATGCTGCATAACTTCATATAAATTTAATAAAGCGACAGGCTGGAAACCTGTTGTCGTGGGATGAAAATCCACTGGTAACCAATAATTTTATTATTTTAATTCATGAATGCATAAACGCATACAATAAAGAAAAAATGGGTTAATATTTATTTTTTACTTTGTCGAAAAATTTGTTTCTAAAAGTTAAGTTATACATACATATTTCACCAGGTACCTACACTAAACTAAGACTGTGAAATGCCAAGCTAATGAGCAAGTTATGCAACAAGAGCATATCCCTCTGGTATCGTCAGCTAAGTCAGACAAACCAAGATAACACGCTCAGCGGAAAGGTTCCCCCATTTGCGGATAATCTTCATGTACTTTCCGTTTTTTGCTCTCAGCCCTTTGACTGTTAAATAAGGTAGACTTGTTTCATCGAAATGCTTTAAAAGTACTGTTCCGCATATTATTCGATTAATAATGTATATGTGGATCCCACTGTAAAGTTGAATCCATTTTGATATCCAGGAATACTGTCGCATTGTCAATAGAGAGTTTATCTGGGCCAAGCTTAATGTTTGCTTCAACAATTTAAGGTTAGCCTGAACTACAACTTTGGCCACATCATCGCTTACCATCAGATGAGATAGTGGCCAAAGGCTGACCTATATAGCATAAAAAAAACATAAGTAACATTTAGTAAAGAAAACTGAAAATTTTTTATTAGCGGCGAACCATTTTCATATCATTAATAACACATCATTTACATGTTTATTTTTAAGTTTATATTTAAGTCTTCGGAACTCTTTATGTTTAAACAAATATCTTTATAATTTCAAACGTTATCGTGTGTCATTTTATATAGAACGCAAGGAAGCTTGATACAAACACACACGCATCTAATAAAATGTAATAGTAATCTTTGTTAGCTAATTAATCTTAACACGTTTTATTACGTTAGCAACATATATAAAACTCTTGGGATAATTTGAGATTTAAGCGATATTCTTTTTTGTTGTCTTATTCGTAACTCCATTCTGCACGTATTGTTCCTGATTGCGTTGTCAGCGTTGACAAATAACATAAAAGTGTAATCCATCTGCTTTAGTGTTGTGAAAACCATAACTTGTATCAGTGAAATAAAATACAATCATCATAAGCGAGTTTGCTTTATTGTATTATTTTTAAAACCATCTTCAATTGATTGCAACGTCTTTCCGTTTGTTTTCGGTAAGAAAAAAAATAAAATTATTCCAAAAATAACAGTTGAAACTCCATAGAGTCCAAACAATGCTAAAACGCCATACGTATTCATAAAACTCGGTAAAATATAAACTAAAATAAATAAATAAAATAATGACAACGCTGAATTCAACCCAGATCCAAATCCACGGGCAATATTTGGCAATAGTTCTGGAACATAGGTCCATCCTGTTGATACAATTGCACTTGAAAACACCATGTATATAACTAAACAAATGATGGTCAACCACACACTTTCGACTTTTAACACTGAACATGCCACTAAGGCCAAAATTGAAATAGATATTCCAAAATTGCTTATATGATATACAATATTCTTAGACACAAACTTTCCGAGTAGACACATACAAATGGATACAGTTCCTCTAATACAATCCATCACCAGTGTCAGTAAATAAGAATCAGCTTTGTGGGAAAGTATTTTATCGAATATATCTTGTGAGTAAAATATTAATGCGTTAACACCGGAAAACTGTACATTTAACATTATTGCAGTCAAGAGGAGCATCGGTGTAATAAAGGACAACGTACATACTGCGTTGAAAGTTTCTTTGACACTTATGTTAGGTGTATCATTCTGCTTTTCAAGGACTGATCTTAATTCAGATTCTGACTCTTCATCTGTTCCACGGAACCATCGAAAAGTCTTGATTCCTTCTTCGGTTCTACCTTTGGCGATCAACCACAGAGGACTTTCTTTCAGGAAAATGAACGTAATCAGAGCAAGTATAGCAGGAACTGCACATACCACAGCACTGATATTCCAAACCAAATAATGTCCAACTACGTGACTGAAAATGGTTCCTATATGTGCCGTTACTGCTGGTATAAATAAAGCAACTGATCTATACTTAGGGCTAGATATTTCTCCGATGTAGACTAATGTGACAGCTTTGTTGCTACCCGTCGCTAGACCTGTCAGAATCCTACCCACAAGAATGAACATTACTGAATTAGCGCTGGCGATGCAGATCCAACCGATGATGAACGGTACTCCGAGAATAATGTGTGCGGCTTTCCTCCCGTAACTGTCCAGTATTGGGCCACATACTAAAGACCCGATAATCATTGCCAAAGATGCAGATGAAGCTGAAATATAATTAAATGGTCGTATATTGATATCAGTAATATAGTTCATGCACAATTTACCTTAATTTTCGTAGGTTGTATATTGCATAGTTAAGCATGGAACATTTTGTGAATACTGGTGAAAAATATGTTGCCAAGTGCCTAATAGTGTGGTTTAGCAGCTGTCTTTGAGAACCTATACTTTCCATCACAAGCTAATTATTTAACCACATCAATCACATAATTACAATGTACATGGTGAGATTGAGGGTAAAAGCAATCCTGTCAGCAATAGAAAAAAAACTCATCTATATTTAGGTTAAGTAACGCAAAATTACAACTACTAACTACTCATTGAATGATTAACATATTTACGTTCTTCGAGATTATCACAAGATCTTACCTATCCAAGCATCATAAGTAGGGCTATACTGGATGCTTTTGTCCTCCCTCAGTTGTGGCAGCATTACAGCTGTTATCGCGTACGTTGTCCCACTGCAAAAACAAATTAAGCAGGACGCAAAAGTGCCTAAAGCCTGGAAATGCAAAGAAAATAGTTGATGTCAATTCCAAAGAAACTATGACTGATCATTTTATCAAATTGTGCTCGGTTTATCATCGAACTTAAATTAATTCAACGCTATTTCCATGGGTTTTAGATATCTGATTCTTTCGCTTCTTTGTGAACTTGTAACAAACGGTAGTTTTTTCCTTTACGAGGAGGAAATCCACAAGAATACCGCAATTTTTCTGTTTAGATTCACCGGTTGCCTGGTAACCTACAGAATAAAACTTCCTTAAATGATTTTATAACATGATTGTGACAATTTTTGCTTTTTATTTGATATCTGTTACTAAATATGTATAGCAGTAATACGAGTATTATTGTTTAGATTCTGATTAATACATGCCATGGAACGAAAGACGGCTATAAGCATTCTAAGTTTAAAAAAAAAATCGAGATGGTAACAACATTATTTCAATACGATTACAAAGAGTTAGGCTCAGTGTACGATGAAGCACCAATCCTGTTTTTTATTACTAATGTGATGTGAACAGGCTTAACGTAGAATGAGAACTGGCTACAGAAACGTGGTCAGGTGCTTCGCGAAAAACTATTTATTTGAGGAAGCAAGTCAGGCGAGATTCCATAAAATGCCGTACTACAATGCAAAGTGACGGAATTTTCAGACATCCTGAGACCTCAGGCATAGGCTCATTCATATCCTCAGAAAACAACCAGGACCAACAGCTGGAAGTGATCCGTTGATAATTGCCATATCGACGTAGAGGCCAAATTGAGTTTGGGCCTAACGTCGAGGTAAGATGGTGAATGCTAATGCGATCCCATCTTGCCCCAATTCGGCAGAGGACTGCACAGGAAGAGGTTTTAGTGGGTTCAAGTCCCACTCCGTGGTAGCAGGAATCTGCGAAGACTATTCCCGAATAAAAAAAAAATTAAAGTTATCTACCTCGGTGAGCTTACGCAAAATGCTTTACGCATTTTGAACAATTAACGTTAATTGTTCAAAATGCGTAAAAAATAGTTAAATTATTACAGATGTCATGAAAAAATAATCAAAGTATACAATACGCATTATAAAAAAGGTCTAAATTTACTTTTTTGTTAAATTTCAAATGTTTATTCAGTTGTTACGTATATATATTTTTTTATAAACCTTAGTATTTTTTTCAAGAATTATAAATACCTAACACCACTTGTTTGCGACAAACATGGAGGTAATGTAAATATTTCACGGGCTTTAATGAATAAATTATTCAACAAAATTACCTAAAAATAACGATATCACAATGATTCTTCTCTTCGTAACTTAGTTGATTGGTACGTGCGGTTCGAACTGCAGGTTTAATCGTAGATGACAGATATACAGATATGGTTATTTTATAGGTAAATAAATTTGAATACCTACACATCAAAAAATTGCTCAACTTACATACCTGTTTGTAAAAATATGACTTTTGATTTTTTTCACATGTCGGCTGTAGATCGTTACTTTTCCAACAAATATTCATTTTTATTTGCTTTAAATAATTTTCTTAAACCGCTGTCCTGGTCCACTAACAAAGAAAATAAGAATCGTTATGCTATGGCTGCTATTTTTGTATAATAGGTTGCGAGGCTAAGTCTCTTGAATAGTACTGACAAGCGTTACAAAAGATAAAATTTACAATTTTAAGATTCGATATACGACAGCAACAAGAATACCTAACAGCTACGTTATATGTTTCAAATATAAATATATTTCGTGTAAACTGTCACAGTGTTCAATTGAGTTTTTTTTATTTATTTTTTTTGCTTGCTAGGTTACCCTTTTACCATTATCTCGCCTGATGGTAAGTAATGATGTGATCGAAGATGTTGTTCAGGCTAACCTAGAAGTACTGGTTCTCAAGGACAGCTGCCGGAACACACCGTTAGGTGCTTGGCGACAGATTTTCTACTTGAGGGTGGTAGCTAGCCAGGCGGGCATTCGCAAAATGCCCTACCACAGAACCTACACTAAGAATTAACTAGTGTTGTAGGTGTCTGCTTGCTCTTCAAATTCACAGTTTTATCAAGTAATTTAGTTGACCAGAGAAGTATATGAATATCCTTTATTAATAAAGAAAATCATTCCATAACGTTATTTTTTGGCATCGTATTGATTTGATAGAACGTATAAATTGTGTTAGCCGGATTGTCCACTGTTGAACACAGCCTCCTCCATTAAAGGGTTTGCCATAATCCCCAGGCTTGGCAGGCGTCTTGGGGATCGCAGTTTAAGATATCAGTTTTTCTTTTAAATTGAATATCTTAAACTACGATCCCCAAGACGCCTGCCCAGAGGTAGCTATGGGGGGGGAAAGGGGTGACATTCTAACCCGGCACCCCACGGGCCGTAACGTATAAAAATGTTTAAAAAAATTAACTTTTTCAAAAAACTTACGTCTATTAGCCGATAAATTCAGGTTCATTTCACACTATGACATCTATTGCTAAACTTACCCGACGTCAAGATTTTACTTTAGAACATAAGGAAATCTACCAAACAAATCGTTTCATTGAGATCTAGAATAATGCGAGAAATTTTACTTTTGGCAACCCATCTGAAAAATAAACAATATTGGCTCTCACTTTGAAAAATGGAACCATAAGCACATTATTGTCTTGTTGTATCTACACAGGCACGTGCGAATATGACTTTTAAAACATTATAATATCCTGTAAGCACTTTTAACTACGAAATACAAATAAATCAATATTCGTAGACTTTTACCGTAATGATGGCGACGATTTATTTTGTAAATAATTATTTATTTACACACAACTCTCTTTAACAGGAGTACAACACTCTCTCATGACACCAGATTTAAGGCGGAAGATATCGTCGGAAATACACATGACTGTAGCTGGCACACTTGCATAACGCTCCTTGCACATGCCGCCTACTTGCATGTGTATACGCTAACAGGGCACAACTAACATTTTTTTTTAAATTGAGTTATATACATATTTAGAATCAGAAAAAAAAGGCACATCTGCTCAATTTTTTTAGAATTTTATCTTCAAGGAATTCGGAGATACTGTAGGCTTAAAAGGCACAAATAAGACTAATATCCATGTTTTATAGAATGAAAAGGCACATTTATTTACCATTATATTGAAAAGGCACAAATACGTAGATGTGACTATTACTTCATACAGATTTTTACTAAAAACTACTAAGAAATTTTTACTAAACACTTACAACATAATATAAAGAAAAGGCCTAAATTCCAGATGTGCCATGTCTACTTAATTAATGATCCATGCATCTCTCAATTAAATTACGTATAAAAGACACAAATAACCAGTTGTGCCTTTTCTTTAAATTATTTACGATTAGGGGTGAGGAAAAGAGGACAGGGTTCGATTAAAACGCGCCAGTTGTGCCTGCGACGTCAAAGTGACTCCACACTTGTCAGCTGCAGCCCGCGTTAGGATAGTTTATTTACGTTTTATCCATATTTACATGTTGTTTCTAATTGAAGTATGAAGGTACATAACTTTGTAGGTTAGGTCGTACATTATATTATGCCTTAGCTTAACACCTAACGTGACATGTCTTAATAATTAATTAATTAAGTAGGGATATGATAAACATGAAAGCAGCGGTGGCGCAGTGGTATCAGCCTCGCCTTTGAAATATAAGGTCGCGGGTTTGATTCCCGGTCCTGCCCACGCATCTTTGTGTAAATTGTTTCATCACCGCTGCTCATTATCGGTGAAGGAAAACATCATGAGGAAACCGGCATGTCTAAGATCTAATCATTAGTCGACTTGTGACATCCACCCACCCTCACTTGGCCAGTGTGTGGATTAAGGCCTAAACTCTCTCAACTATCTTAAGAGTTGAGAGAGTTTAGGCCTTAATCCACACACACTGGCCAAGTGAAGACCCGTGCCCAGCAGTAGGACACTAAAAAGGGTTCAAAATAATAAACATATAGTTAAGATAATAAACATATAGTATCACTCATTTCACTTGTTTTTCCCTTATTTCAGATAATTTTAAAAATGCAGTCACGTGGTAAAAGCTCAGCAAGCGCCGCTTTACAAAATCTAAAGCCTAGATCTGATATTGACGAACAGATTCCGTGGTCTTAAAAACGCCACAAATTATGACGATTCAGTAGTCGATAAAGATTATGTGCCACCAAACATCATCGGTTCAAAACTTAAATATTTGGAGTCATAATGAAAACTATGAAAAAATCGCGTATGTGACAAAAGATTAGGAAACCCTACCTGTTAACGACTGCTCAGCTGATCTCACACAAATTTGTGAATAGTGAAATTAAAGAATATTTATTAAAATAATATTTTAAGTAAAACTGATTAATTAATTTTCTTTAAACTTTTTTATAGCTTTTACCAATATATTGCATTGTGATAATTCAACCAAGTGCCATGTTATGTTTGTTATAGATACATTTAATTTTTATAATATTAATAATAGTATTTTTTTTATATTAAACTACGAGTGCCTTATTAATTACGGGTGTAAGCTATTTCCTGTAAATGAACAATAAATAATTAGAATTAGGTCTAATAGAGTAAATTTATAAAGGTTCAAAACCAAAATGTATTCTCTTCTAATAAGAATTAGAATATTTTGATTTATTTTTCATATTGTGATTAGTAGAGTAAATATTTTTTATAGATTTTTAAGTTAGGGGTCCCACCTATTAATAAAAATATTTAATTCTTACTTTCCTTAGATGTCTAACTAACCAAAATGTGTAACTGAGTTTAAGTATTAGCACTTTTTGTTTTTAATTCATAAGTTCTATTTGTTAACCAAAATCGTAGGTATATGCTTATCCCTAATACTTTATAAATAACTATTGAATATAAAGAACGTTTTTTTTTGTTTAAATGTTGGTGTCTTAGAAGTAGATTTGTTTTGTTTCAGTTATTTGGATAAGCTAACCAAAAATGGCATGATAATAAATATGTTTTATAGTTTATTAAACTTTCCTCACATGTCTTTTTTTTATAGAAAACATTAAGTCAATTTACATTATAAAGAAAACATGAAAACATTAAGTCAATACACAATGTGCCCTTTCTTCTAGACTCAATGACCAATTTGCTTGAAATATTAAAAAGAAAGGTCACATTTGGTTAACTATGCCTTTTCTTTGTAGTAAGTGGTATTTTTTAAACATTTTATTTTTAAGTTGAAAGGAAAAAAATTAAATTATTTAATAATTAATTATATATAAAAACTAAAAAGTATTAAATATAATTCTACTAACTTTCACGCATATATCATCAGTATTTTATTTTCTTTAAAGTAATAGGTTTTCACACTATGAAGCAGAATATGGTTAAAACTTTAACCCTAATTATCTCAGTTTGACCAAAATGATAGATGTGCCCTTCTCTCGTACGACGGCAGACTGGCATGCCTGTATCTGCCACGCAAGTAGATAGCACAACATTTGATTTACTGGTATGCAACGTGAGGGAGGGGTGCCCGCGGGGGGCTGTCTCGTGAACTGGTTTGTGTATACGTCTTGCAAATACAGACATGCAAATAAGAAAATTACATGCAAGTTTAACTTGCAAATCTATCCACATTGCGCCAGTAACTTCTATATGCCGTTAACAAGCATGCAAGCTACTGTTCCATTCAACAGGCATGTGTAGGCTCGGTTTTAACCTCTCAACTGGCATGTACAATTCATCAATGAAGCAACAACTATACCTTGGATAGAACCGGTTTCCGCCAGCTGGCAGTACGCAACGGTGTGTTAGATGCTTGGTGGTAGAATTTATACCTTAGGGAGGAAGCTAGTTGAGCATTTCGTTAAATGCCCTACCCCTCATTAAATGGAACATTTGGAATCCTCATTATCACTAGATAAAATATTTTAGGAACAAATGCTTCATATATTATGTATTTGATCACATTGTTCATATATAATTTTAATAAGTCATTAAAGTCTGCTTTGGAATTGATACTAAATGTCTCCATGAATGAATTGCAGTGGACCCTAGTGGATAAAAAAGGCATTGTTTTTTTAAATAGCTATGCTGTTTGTAGTTAGTGATCACCATCGCTGTAGGACCTGTGTCTTTGGCCTTTAGGATTTAAATTCTTTTTTATATTTACTATATCGATTGTTGTTATTTTTTTTTTTCATTTCTTCTCGTGCCTGTAGTAACAGGTGACTAAGGGTAAAACATCAGACAGTGGGAAGCAGCGCCTTATGAAGAACTTACAACTTCTACTGCGATCCCCAAGATGCCTGTCAAGCGTGGGGATTATGGCAAATCCCCCCAATGGGGTAGACCTCGTCCAATGGTGGGCGTTACGGTTGATGTGCTGACTTATTATTTTCTAAAATAATACATTTTAAGGTTATGTAAAAGTCAAAATAATTTATTGGATGTTAGCGTCAATGTCGCTCTTATGAATTAACATTAATAGGTACCTATTTGCGTATTGGAACTATTTTGTGTGCCATGATGATTTAATAAATTGAAACACTTTCGAGGGCTCATAGAGATTTAAGGTAGTGGGAGAAATAAAATTTACAAAAGCTATATTACCCAATATTTTATTGGGTAACATGGGTCGTGGTTTTACGTTCACTTGGGTATTATGGTGCGTGTTATCGTAACTACCACTCTCCTGCGCTTTATCGTTCGAGCAGCAGTGCAGACGGGCAGTGCAGTGCAGACGGGCAGTGCAGTGCAGACGGGCAGTTCAGTGCAGACAGGCAATGCAGTGCAGACGGGCAGTGCAGTGCAGACAGGCAGTGCAGTGCAGACGGGGCCGCTCGACGTAGCGGGGCAGTGTCGTAGCTGACGGTCGCTTTGTGGTCAGTGGTTCCCCGTTGAATAGCGAGGTGGAAGGCGATTGTGCCTGGACGGTGGTCCCTGGAATCCATCACAATTTAGGAAGTGCCTATTATCCTTGTTGACTGTGGCATCTCCTGCACTGATCGAACGACATTCCAGCAAGAAGCAATGGTAGGCGATGAGTGCAAAATTACTAGTCAATGATGTGGCAGTCATACAAAGAGAATCAAAAACAATGCGTTGTATATGACACGATATTTTAATTAAAGGATAATTCTGTTCTAATAGTAGTATAATTTATCGATAGAAGAAATATTTTTATAATTAACAAAATTGTACTTCAGAACTATCCTTTAATAGTCAATGGTTTTACATCCTAAGTATGTAAGTGTAGTGTATGCGACAAAGATATAGTTATATTCTGTCGTCTCCTGCGCACGTACGGCGGGTGCGAGAGGTGCGGGAGGCCACTTGCTCGGCGACCGCGTGTGCAGACGGACGAGTGAAGCGAATACGGTGCGTGACGTAAGGAGCCGATATAATAGCACAGTGGAGAAGGAAGGTTGCTACATTTTGGCGACGAGGATGGGATACTGTGAGTACGTACACGATATATATATTCTGTAAGTCAGACCTTATCTTGTTGCAATTACTTAAGAGAATACGTGTTGATTTTACAGTTGAGACTGTTAGCAGGTACAAAAAATATATCTACCCGCAATACATTTTAGTAACAAATATTAGGTCAAGTATACCTACGTACTTACAACTTAAACCATATAGACGCGGCATTATGACGACGTCAAAGCCATCCAAATTAAGTATTATTTGTATATTATGAATAATAACAAACGTGGCGTAACTTCTTGTAAACGTGTATTATGGGACGTAGTATTATTTTTATTATAATATGTTCTATGCTATGCGTGAACGTCAAGTCCCGTGATATCAAGCCAGCGTGCCTCTGCTGTTATGAGACACCAAAGACTATTTTTGATCTGTGCGCGGCACAGAACGAGATGTTTTGTTGCTGCGGTACAACTGTTGTTTTTACAGGAACTATAAAAGTTGTTTGTTTCTTTATTTCAATAAGAGCACTGTACTATGCTGATAATTAAGAAGTATAGATGTAAACTTTAAGTTCTAAGTTAATAACGGATGCTTAAAGGTTAAAGCAGTGGATATAAGCATATCCTCTGCTCATATAAAAATGTTTAAATATAGTTATAACTCTTGATTAAAGGTCTGATTTAACAGACATGTGCATGAAATGATTGCGGAAGACTCGATGGTGTGATAAAATAAGAATAATATACTGAAGTAAACATAACATTATGTACAGTTGACGACTGTTATAATATAGTGTTTACAAGGTTAAAGTATTCATTGTGTAATAAAGAAGCTATGTATGTACAGCAGACGACTGTTATAAAATAGTATTTACCAGGTTAAGGTATTAATTGTTTAATGAAGAAGCTACGTATATGCAGTTGAAGACTGTTATAAAATAGTGTTTACCAGGTTAAAGTATTCATTATGTACTGAAGAAGCTATGTATATGCAGTTGACGACTGTTATAAAATAGTGTTTACCAGTTTAAGGTATTCATTATGTACTGAAGAAGGTATGTATATGCAGTTGACGACTGTTATAAAATAGTGTTTACCAGGTTAAGGTATTCATTATGTACTGAAGAAGTTATGCATTTGCAGTTGACGACTGTTATAAAATAATGTTTACCAGATTAAGGTATTCATTGTGCAATAAAGAAGCTATGTATATGCAGTTGACGACTGTTATAAAATAGTGTTTACCAGTTTAAGGTATTCATTATGTACTGAAGAAGCTATGTATATGCAGTTGACGACTGTTATGAAATAGTGTTTACCAGGTTAAGGTATTCATTATTATGTACTGAAGAAGTTATGCATATGCAGTTGACGACTGTTATAAAATAATGTTTACCAGGTTAAGGTATTCATTGTGCAATAAAGAAGCTATGTATATGCAGTTGACGACTGTTATAAAATAGTGTTAACCAGATTAAGGAATTCATTGTGTAATGAAGAAGCTATGTATAGCAGTTGACGACTGTTTTAAAAAATAATGTTTACTTACTAATTAGTAAAATGACATCAAACTAATAAGAAGCTATAGGTTAAACTGCGCGCCTGTTGACGGCAGTCGTAGATGTTTTTTCACGAATCACTATAGATAATATGGACTTAACGAAAGTAATAAACAACAGATTTGGGCATATAATGTAACAATTTATATATAATATCAGCTAGGCTGATCAGCGACGGCAAGCAAAACGGGTGAATTTTAGAAAAAAAAAACCTTATGCATGTTTAGATGTATATTTAAGTGATTTCAATAGTGTACAAGTAATATACTGAACTCAATGTGGCTAGATACGATTGAAATAAAATAGGGATGCAGTCGCAAAATTGCCAAACCACTCCTCCATAGGTCTGTTGTTATTCAAGGGTAAATGATTAGAGATGAGAACATATGAACTTCAGTCAAGTGGTTTGGGTAAATACCACAAGCAGTCAATATTATTTTCATGTCTGAAGGACAATCAATGACTTACCTAACATTAGAAAAGTTTAAATGCGAAGGGGACGCAAGTTCAGTATGCTTAAGATGAGAGCGATGGAAGAGAAGTTTAGATATGTATCTAGCCTCTGGTATAGATACATACAGGAAAAAACGAGCGAATTTATTACACTGGGGAGGAACAGTACTACAAGAAATGCATTACAATTAACCACCTGTTAGTCAGGAAGATAATACAAGTATATATTGAAGTTTTTGAAACTGCTATTACTAGACTTAACGAATATTTTGCACTAAAACAGATCAAAAGATTTGAAAGGCATATATTTAGACAATTGACTCAGGAAGAGAAATAAAATTTGGAAAGTTTGTTGTACGGCTTTGAGAACAAACAGTAAAATGCCAGTTTACAGATGTTGATGATTACCTAATCGGCCAAATAATAGAAAAATGCTGTTCAGGTGTATTAAGGGAAAATATATTGAAATCAGGAGACACAATGACATTGGATGATATAATAGCGGAAGCTAATTCCTTGGAAGCAGTAAATCGACAATCAGAAGATCTTGGGAAGACAAATACGAAGTTGTCAAATGTCAATTTAATTTAAAAAAAAAAAAAAAAAAATACCTTAGGTACGGAAGCTGGAATTATTTGGCGTCTGATGAATAGTACCCTATAATATATATGATATGTGAAAAAATTGGACATTTTAAGTTACAATGCAAAACGAATCCCTTGAAAAGGAAATCGGAAAATAAATCAGGCTAACAAAGTATAGGAATGGAAATAATAAGGACCTTACGAAATGAAATAGGTAATATTAACGAAGAAAAAAATAACGAACAGACAAACAGCGAAGTGCATTATGCATTTAATTTAAATGATGAGTGGGAGGAACTCCAGTTAACATGTTAATTGACTCAGGGTGCGATTGTAACTTAATAACGGACGTGACATGGGAGAACATGAAAAAGAACCAAGTAAGGTCATGGACCAAATACGAAACCCAAAATAGACATTCTTAAAGAGCTTGGTGTGTTGAAAATTGGATTAGGGTTGAACAACATAGAATCCCAAGAAATTGTACATTTTCTGAAGATGAAGAATATTCAAATACGTATTCCAGTGGATGAAAAAGTTAAACCAGTTGTACAACCATTATCTCAGCCAAAGGGCTAAAGGGTTTTGATTGAATGCGAAGGTGCGATAAACTTCATAGATGAACTTTTCAATATATACGATGAGAGGCTTAATAAGGTAATGGACGTATGTTCTTATATTGAGGACAGATAAATGTATTTTCGGTGCTTATAAATTACAATTTTTAGGACACGTGTTATCAAAAGAAGGTATTAGGCGACTCGAAAAATATCTAACCACTATAAAAGAATTTAGAGCTCTAACAATTGTATCTGAGCTACAGAGTTTTATGGGACTAGTCAACTATGTATATATGTATATATATCTGTTTTAAGGTGTGAAAGTCAACAGAAGGCTTTTATTGCATAAAAAATCTTCTTGGTGACTTACCCAATTTAGGGTACTATGATATAAAACATAGAACAATGGTATTCGCTGATGTTAGTCCTGTAAGACTGGACGCAGGTTCACGAGTTATTGCATGTGGAAAAAAAACTCTTAGTGATTGTGAGCGACTGCCAAACAGAAAATGAAGCTTTGGCATTGGTTTGGGCAGTGGAAGATTTTCATATGTTTTTATATGGAAAAATCTTTGAATGACTTACAGATCATAAGACCTTAGTGGCCATTTTTGTTCCTAAATCAAATACATGCGCACGTATTAAAAGGTGGGTACTACGACTCCAGTGGTATAAAGTTACCAACAGGCCAGGAAAAAACAATATAGCGGATCTAATATCGAGACAGTGTAAAATTAAACCCAATCACAATCAAAACAAGGCTAGTTAATCAAAGTAAACCAACAGCTGTATCATTGAAAGAAATTGAGCAATACTCCTAACAAGTCGCAGGAATATAGAAGATTAAAGAAGGTATTTATCAAAGCGTAAAAATATAAGGCAAATGGGATGACACGGTAAAAATGTATAGTCTTTGAAAATGTGCTATGTTTTTATGGAGAAACACTACGACGGGGAACAAAAGTCATTATTCCAAAAAAAAAAAAGAAACCGAGACCTTGTGCTGAATGCAGCGCACCCAGGACATCCAGGGATTGTTGCTATGAAGTCAAGGTTGAGAACTAAATTTTGGTGGTACGGATTTGACAAAGATGCAGCACTACCCTTGCGTTGGCACCCAATCCACCACATCCTCTAAAGAGAAGAGAACATCGATTATTATTCTAGATATAAAGAATTAAAAGTGTGTCGTGATATATCGAGTACTGAAGTATTAAGGCTGCTCAGAGAAATTTTCAGCCGATTAGGAAAACCAAGTTTTATAACGTCAGACAACGGTAAATAGTTTGTGAGTAATGAGTTCAAATGTTTTACCAGGATAATGATATTCATTTATTTAAATCCATTCACTATTGGCCCCAACAGAATGGAAAAGTAGAGAGACAAAATAGGGATGTCCTGAAACGATTGAAAATAAGTCAAATGGAAAGAATCATATGTAATTTGTAATTTTGTAATGGGAAGAAACACCTGAAAAGATTATTTTCTGGAATATCTAGCGACGTAGGTACAATAGGACGCCTCATACAGTAACCGGTAAACCGCCTGCAGAATTAATTTTTCGTAGAAAATTTAAAGACCTGATTCCGATGATTCTTAATGGTGATTACCGATTCGAAGATGGGACGTAAGTGACAGAGATAAGGAACAAAAAGATAAAGGAGAGCAATATGCTAATAAGAAAAGAAAAGCGCAAGAATGTGACTTAGAACCTGGGGACAAAATATATGTAAAAAATTACAAAAAAGAAAAAAAAAACTTAGTTGTAACTTTGAGACTATTTCGCATACGGTAAAAGCAAACCATGGAGGAGACATTCAAGTGGAAAATGTTGTGTAAAATGAAATGTAGTTCACTTAAAAAGAGTAGAAGGAGAATGGCACGTTGTTGGAAGAGAGGATAACGATGATTTAGGAAAAGATTGAAGTGATTATGAATAGGAATTTAATAAATAAATCAAATATTTATCTTATTAAAGGAAGTTATGGAATAATAGATGACATGTTAACAGACGTGATTGAAGAAATTGGTTGAATGAAGTGAAGGAAGTGTAAAAAAAAAACATTAATCATTTTCTTACACTCAAATTAGAGTTTTAATAAATAGGCAAAACTCTGACAAATTATAATAAATTAAATAAAAACAATAAGGAAGGGATGTAGTGTATGCGACAAAGATATAGTTATATTCTGTCGTCTCCTGCGCACGTACGGCGGGTGCGAGAGGTGCGGGAGGCCACTTGCTCGGCGACCGCGTGTGCAGACGGACGAGTGAAGCGAATACGGTGCGTGACGTAAGGAGCCGTTGTAATAGCACAGTGGAGAAGGAAGGTTGCTACAGTAAGGTTTCTTTGAAAAGTTACAGTTATGATGAAATGAAAGATAGCGGTCAAGGTTACACAAAGGTGGCCGTTATGTTATATGAAGTAAAGATGTTTACTACGAATAAATAGATACTTTTACGGATGAGATAGAAAACAGCATTATCAATGTAGTAAATAGGTATATTGTGTTTACCAGATAAAGTTTCGCAATATAATAGCAGTTACGATACACAATAGCAATACCTTTTAACATCGAGTCACAACTAGGTACCTACGGCTAGTCAAATAACACCACAACACTCACCCGAGAGGGAAAACACAGCACTAATGTTAAATACTAATGAGAAATACTTCGTTATATAATTTATAGTATAGTTCAGGATATTATATTTGTGGATTAGGACACAAAAAATAAACGACGCGTAGGTAGCAGAATAAAAATGCAGCCGTTATGATGCGAGCTCACCGTTCTGCAATCGCCTCCGTTCGCACTCCCCCCGCTTGCTTCATGCCAGTTTATTCGTCATGAAGTTGTTATACGATGAGTCAGCGCGCTGCGCCGCCATCGTCAAACTTGGATCTTTAATTATAACATACAAATGGTGATGGCGCGATTATTTAAAATTATGTTACTCTTTACTGAAATTATTTTCCTATTAGATATTTATATAGAACTAAATGTGACGAAATCGTTACAAAATAAATAAAGAAACTCCATTTACTGAGCTTGAAAACAGAATATGTAACATTACAGTGGTTTAGTTTAAACACACAAACTCTGTAACATATCTGTCTTTTTAAGAGATCAACGCAACGGACCTAATGGAAAGTTAATGAAGGTCCCTGATGTTTCCTGTAAGCAGATCCCGTTAAAAAAGGAATTGCTAAATTGGAGCACAAAGTTTCAAACTAAGCTGAGCGGCTCTTCCTAGACAATCATGAAAATTACCGAAAGTTTTTGGAAGCAGTGTCTAGTTAGTTTATTTTTAGTAGCAATAGTTGGTTCAGTACTATATTTATTTATTTTATTATCTTTGGAAAACAAACAATGATATAAATACTAAATTACTTAAAAATAAACGTATAAACACCATTTTTATGTTTCCGCATATATAACAATTGTAAATTGACGGGATCCTCATAAGTGCTCTAGAGATTGCAACCGTAATACATTCGGTCAAAAAAGTATCGTGAATGGATGATTTGTTTATGGTTTCAATTTATTTTTTGTTTTTATTAGATTAGCATAACATGTTTCCATTTTGGTGCGGAGCTTGAATTGCATCTGCTATTTA
This sequence comes from Plagodis pulveraria, assembly GCA_963890685.1. Taxonomy (NCBI): domain Eukaryota; kingdom Metazoa; phylum Arthropoda; class Insecta; order Lepidoptera; family Geometridae; genus Plagodis; species Plagodis pulveraria. The sequence goes on from OY982955.1 coordinate 35,691,831, forward strand.
GATTAATACAGCGCTGTTTTAGTTATATCATATTATTGCTAATTTCACAATGAACAAAAAAAAGTGTTTATCTTAAATTTTGTATCACCAATAGAATTTCGTTTTCGGAGTCAATGAAAATATTACAGAAAACTTACGGTGAAACGCCATCAAAAACACGTGCGTATAGGTAGTACAAAGCGTACAAAAGCGTTTGAAATGTTATAGAAGATTTGCCTCGCTCTGGTAGGACATCAACGTCTGCAAGTGAAGTTATTATCGCAAAAGTGAAGTAAACAGTGACAGAAAATTTTCATTTAAGCTTAAGAGGTTGATTTTAAATAATCACTTGGATATGAAACATGTTGCCGTTCGGCTATAGTCTCAAAATACCTGAATTTTCTCAATTCAATCGCATAAAAGTTAATGAGGACATGCTAGAACGAGTCAATACCGAACTTCCAACGTAACATTCATGAAATACTTTGTTACTGGTGACGAGACGTGGGTTTACAAGTTTGACACGCAAACTAGTCAACAAGCTATAACTGAACCAAAACCGAAAAAAACACGCAAATTCGATCAAAAGTCATGATGACTGTTTTATTTGATCACCGCGGTGTTGTGCACTCGGAATTCTTGCCGAGAGGTCAAACAGTAAATACAGAATACAATTTTAGCTTACAGCGGTACACGTTTGACAGTAAGTCAGTAAGTAGTATATCAGTAGATATCAGTAGCCTCACTTAACTGCATCAATATCATCGTACCTTTACCCCACGTGTGTGGGGTCGGTACACCACGTCCTCTCTAACAACGGGACTAAACATTTTAATTCCGTAGCAAAAACAAAAGTCAATTCGAAATCCAAGTAAAATCCGCAGCACAATTACAACTAAGTCTGAAAACCAAGCAAATCTCTAAGCACAAAGAGTAGAAAATCCAAAGTAAGTATCCATAACAGCGAGTCGCCACATTTCCTAGCCAACTGCCTGAAACACTGCTCTGATTTAAAACATGGACCCGGGGATATTACTCAACGAAGAATGCCCTTACCAGAATTTCTCAGCTGCCTACAATCTAGTTGTTGAAAAGTCTTATGGGCAATAGATTAAATTCTACCTTCCTGTTCATCATCTACAACTTTAATTACCAGTAGGTGAAGATAGTGATTAAAGGCTATGCTGAGGTAAGAGATATAATATTTATATAATGACATTCATCATGTTTCTATTACCAAAGTACTCACAAATAACACAGAGTCATAATCCGGATCTTTACTAAAATGTCCTGTGCGAAGAGACGCTTGGCCGATCTGGGGTGATCTTTCACCAGGTCCAACAAAATTTCTTGAGATGCCAACTCATCGAATGCGTTACTCAGTCATCAAGGCAGGTGGTTGGAATTTGTGTAAGGAAAATGCTGGTAATGAAGATTTTGTAATATTTATGCACCTTATTAAATTTTTATGCGTATTTTTTTTATATGTTATGTTGTTTTTAGACTTACTTATTATATATTCGTTCTTTTTATTTCGTTGGGTTAAAAAGCTTTCTGTGCATATTCGACTCGGAGCATAGTTGTAATACTTAAGTGCCACCACAAGCATATATATGCAGTTGGTCAAGATACACTGTGCCAGAGAACAGTAGATAGACATAAAAGTTTATAAATCTTAAATAGTTTTAAAAGTGCTTAATCATTATTTTTCGAACTTCTCACTCACACTGTTAAAACTGTTCTCTCCACAGAGAACAGTTTTAACAGTTGGTTTGCCTGTTTAAGATACTGTCGTTGTAAACACCCAAAACTTTACGTATAAAACTATTTAACGAAAAATGTACGCATTTTAGGCGAAATCATAGAAATATGTTATAATTTTACAACGCCAGAATAAGAGTTAATTTAGAAAAAATGTCATCGAATTTATATTAAGTCTTGATCGTATAGTGACACGTCAGATATATATGTATTCGAACGAAGGTCTTTTCCCATACAAAGTTTTCTACAATTTCTGTTGTACCATTCTGCCCTCATATATATCTAAGAACGGTTGGAAACAGATGCGCAAACCACACTTGTTCACAAATGAAATTTTCTTTTTATATCTGTCAACTTGTTACCTACCCCACAAACCGACGAGAAGAACGACTCAGGACGAGATGAGGTAGTCGTACTAGTGCTGCTGCCAGCTGTTTATAGCACTGGGCTCATTCTAGACTGCGTATGACGTTTTTTTGTTATTTTTTTTATGTAATTGTTACTGAACAAGCTCGAGGCTCACCTTATGTTAAGCGGAATAACCTCTGCCATGCATTTCATCACAGGTCACGAATTGCACTGCAGTCACCTTGAGACATAGTTGTTAGGTCACATGTGACTGTAATTTCACTAGATCTCAAGGACTGCTGCCAGAACACCGTTAGTTGCTTGGCAACAGATTTTCTACTTGAGGGTGGTAGCTAGCCAAGCGGGCAATCTCAAAATGCCCTTCCACCATGCGGTTGAACTCAAGCTGGCGGTGGGGGATCGAACCAGGAACCGACCTGCGGCACGGCAGTCCATAACTACTACCACTCGGCCATCATGCATTACTTCAAAATGTTTCATGTTTGTAAAGTTCTTGTTTATATCCGTTAAAGGCCTAAATAGCCTAAATTAGCCTATAGTGATTTTTTTTATTGTTCACACTGGTTGTATATTATATATATGTCATATATAACAAACTGAACCAGTTAACCAATTATAAGTTTATTGATAAACTTTGCCTGGGTCTTTAATCATCATCATCATCATCATCAGCCGGATGACGTCCACTGTTGAACAAATGCCTCCCCCATAGAACGCCACAAAGAACGGCTATTAGCCGCTTGTAACCATTGGCTACCCGCGACTTTCACGATGTCGTCAGTCCATCTAGTGGGGTGCCTAACAACTCTTTAGGGTCTTTAATAGTACCCCTGATCTATGGGTATTAATAAAGAACCAGATACGTTATTTTTAATGACACCTTAAATAGAACATTATGTAAACATCAGTTTCAATTTTAATTACAGATATATGCTACTGACAATGTTATTGTTTAATTTCCTTGCAAACGAAGTGAAAATCTGAGTTTATAACGCGTGCATAAAACTCATTTTAGCTTTGATCTATACCAGCCCTCGCCTATGACTGGATAATATATGTTAACTGTACTATCTACAATTTCCTAGGGTGACGTACATTAAATCCCTCTCTGCCATTAAGATTTTACTCTAAACACTTCCGCTCCACTCTGAATTTAAAGAGCAAAAATGTCGCAATAAATGCTATTTCCTACCTTGTGATTTTCGAAGAGTAACGAATTAATGTATCCTACTAAGTGGCTTGTAGCAGATACGGCATCGTTGAAAACTTGGAATATAGCTATATAAACACTACTTTTTAATAGATCTATAAATGTATAAGCTGATGTTAGCTACAGTTTGGTGTGCGCGCTCTGCAAGTGCAATTTTGTGCAACAAGGCCCAGACTCCACCCTGCCTTATGACCGTTATAAATAAATAGATTGCAAAATTTACAACTATGCTACCGGTATCAGTAGCCTAGATGGAACGGCGCTCGGATTTCAAATCAAGACAAAATGTTGCGCTCCATAAATTTGAAAATATTAGAACACGTACGTGAAAATCTCAGAATAGCGACAATGAATTGCCGCCATTTTAATTAGATGAAAATCTTCCAATTTCTAAAGAGATTAACTATTAGTTTGTAAGATTATAGGAACGTGCTCTCGGGGGTCATGTTATTGTACAATATACAATTAACTGCGCATATTGCACCTGCATTACCGACGAAGCCGCCCCGATTCCGTCAGCTGCCATTACACACCGCCGGAAATTGGCGAATGTTCTCAACATGGCCCTCTCTTGAGACTAGACTGTATAAAACCTGACCCCTGTTCAGTTGAGTGAAACCCTACTTTGCCTTGGCAAAATCTTTCATCCATCGCTGAAAGAGAGTCATAGCATCTTATTCCAAAGCAAAATGTCACTTTAAGCCGAAGAATCAAGGTTGCTTTTGCGATGCCTGTGTTACGTTATTGAGTTTAAAGACAGTAGTGTACCTAAAGATTTATACGTTACCTGCTTATGAAGTTGCGAGGTTTGGATTTGTTTTGGATTTACTGTGACAGAGTTTCACAAGGCTTGGGGACTCATTTTGAAGTTTTGCATCGGTTGTTGGCAAGAGCTTGCTTGTTGTGATGGAGTATTAAACTGTTTATGAAAAGTGCAGTTGGTGCTTAACAATTGTCATAATATAGTAGCGGCTTCTGTCAGTTAGTCCATTGGTGTGAAGTAAATTTCTATTGGACTTCTGACTGATGAGATGAGAGCTGAAAGATGAGTCTACGCTGCTGAGATGCTAATGCTGGGGATGTGAGCTGAAACTATTATTCTGGTTGATGGCCGCGCACCGTCCCCTATGACGGTTAAAGTAATACAATCGGAGTATGCAATTTCGGCTACAAATGCCGTGTCCAGGTGGCCGAGGAGGTTAAGGCATCCGACGCGATATCGGAGGATGCGGGTTCGATGGTGCCTTTGGCATACAATTATGCCAAAGGCGGGAATCGAACTTGTACTCCAATAATGTGTTAAATATATTTTCGCTTAGCACGCGATAGTACTTGTAATAATATTTAGAAATATTTAAAGTATGCTGCCTACAAAGTGCTGTGAGATGAGTAGAAAAACCATTTAAATTGATTTTATAACCCATTATAGTTACAGGTAACTACACCGTACCTATTATGTAGATATTATTATTATTATCTAGGATTGATAGTACGTAGTTAATTCTTTGAATGTAACTACACTGCAAATAGATATTTTTGTTTATTTAGATAGGACTGGGCACCAAGCAACCAAGAGAATGTAAATTATTCTGTTTAATATTGACCTGGAAACATCGATCCATGAAAAACAGCCTGCAAACAACAGTATATGATGTCAGTCATTCGTTTTGGTCAGTTGCCATGGTAACGCCTACGAGTAACGATCAGGATCACCGTGCTGCAACACGGGCCCGATCAAATATCGCAAATATTTCAATCTACTAACAGGGAAAACGTGTGTATTCCACACACACATATACGCATTCCACACACACGGTGTGGAAATCAACTTGAATTATTGAATTATTCTATGAAGTTGCTGATATTTCATATTATGGAAGCGCTCGTAGCGAAGTTTACTTAGCTGTTCTTAACCGATCAGCAAAGTTAAGCAACGTCGCGGTATAGTAGGTATTTTTTGCAAGAGTCCTTCCACCACTCTACCGCACTGGCAGATATTCTGTTTTGAAGTTGTAGTGTGCAAATACTACCTTTTGTATTTAAGCGTCAAGTCAAAGTCATATATTGAATTTAGGCGTCTGCAACGCTCATATGAAAGTTAATTATAAAGTTTGATATTGAAATATTATATTTGTGTATGATTGTACTGCCACGTAGGATTTCTTAATCAAAAGCTTTATCACGTTTATTTTAAATTTCTTTCTATGAGCGTTGTAATATCATTGGGAACTTTATTATAAAACCGCACGCGTGAGCTCTGTTGCAAATAAAATATCTGCGTAAACATAAAAAAAACATGAAAAACGTGTGAAAAACTAACGCCTTGGAGTGAATAGAGCAGTGAAGTGTCAAGCAAAAACTTCAGTATCGGACATGACAGGCGTGACAGAGGCTTATTTAAAAAAAAGAACAAAAAATACCGCACCTGACTTTTAACCAATGTTGTTTTCAATAACATTCTTATCAATCAAAATTATATTTCTTTCGCTGCACGCCCGCGCGTCTACTGCTTGCAGCTGACTTAGTAAGAATCATAATATTGAAATCTACTTAAATTTAATTAATTATTTTCATTACCAAATCACAAATATACGATAGGAAAAATTTAAGTCATGTGCGGGATTCGAACCCGCGTCCATGCACCCCTTGAGCCGGGGTATGTTCTAACCAATTAAGCTAACATAACATGACGTCATAACTTGAATCTTTCCTATCGTTCTTTAATCATCGTATTGGGATGGATTTGTATTGAAATCCGCATAGCAGGCGTTATTGCAAACCTAACAATATTATAATTATTTTCAATTCAAATTTAGTCAGCCCTAACACACCGCATCAGTTTTATGACGGTGGGCCGCTAGCATATAGCGAGCTGTACGAATTAATATTAACGTTAAGGATGCACTTGCCGACGGCTCGAACTTATCAGCGGGCGAGGGAACAAAGCATGCTATTTCACCTATACCTTTGTGGGAAAGGGTAAGACTCCGTGATGAGTAGTACGAAGATAGTGATCGCGCATCACACACCCGTATTGCATCTACGCTAATTACGCACACTTGTTTGCGATATATCAATGAAAGCCGAACCATGCCGAACGAATTACGAAGTTTGACGACGGACGGAGATAGTGTCTCAAGCTACGTCACGACGTGTGTAGGTATTTCTTATAAAATAATATTATATATTCACAGAGGAATACATTTTGGTTCGGACAGTAGGTACCTATTGTTATAATTTTCGTTCGTTTTATAATAACATACTGATGTTATTTCACCTATAGTAGGTAAATATTTAGTAAGTAGGTACAATGATTTGTAGGTACATAGTAAATGTATTAGTTTGTTCTTTTCATATTGATGTAGTAAATATTTACCTACAATAATTATTTATTACATAATTAGCAAGTTACTGCTTTTACTACAACATATTTTGTAAAGCAGTGACGGCTCAGTGGCATAGGTTATGGACTTCCGCGCAGCAGGTCCATGGTTCGAATCCCGTCGCGGGCTTAATCTTCACCGCGTGGTAGAAGAGCATTATACGAATGCCCGCCTGGATAGCTACTACCCTCAAGTAAAAAATCGGTCGCCAAGCACCTAAAGGGAAGCAGTGATGGCTCAGTGGCATTGGTTATGGACTGGCTGCGCATCAGGTCCATAGTTTGAATCCCGCCGCGATATTGAGCTTCACCGCGTGGTGGAGAGTTCGTAGCGAAGTTTACTTAGCTGTTCTCAACCGATCAGCAAAGTTTAGCACCGTCGCGCGCGGTCATGAGTTGGATGGGTGACCGCTAGGACAATACTACTGAGCGCTTCCGTGCTTCGGAGGGCACGTTAAGCCGTTGGTCCCGGTTGTGGTCTTAGGATGGCAGTCGTTATAGCATGGTGGTAGGGCATTTTGCGAATGCCCGCCTGTATAGCTACCACCCTCAAGTAGAAAATCTGTCGCCAAGCACCTAACGGTGTGTTCCGGCAGCTGTCCTTGAGAGCCAGTACTTCTAGGTTAGCCTGAACAACATCTTCGACCACATCATCACTTACCATCAGGTGAGATAGTGGTCAAAGGCTAACCTATCAGGCATAAAAAAAGAGCATTTTGCGAATGCTCGCCGGGATAGCTACCCAAGTAGAAAATCTGTCACCATGCAACTAACGTGAACTCAGTGGCATTAGCTATGGACTGCCTCGCAGCATGTTTATGGTTCGAATCCCGCTGCGGGCTCGAGCTTCACCGCTTGGTGGAAGGTCATAGGGCATTTTGCGAATGTTCGCCTGGCTAGCCACCATCCTCAAGCAGAAAATCTGTCAGTAAGCGCCTAACGGGAAGCAGTGATGGGCCAGTGGCATTAGCTAGTGACTGCCGCGCAGCAGGTCCATGGTTCGAATCCAGCCGCGATATTGAGCTTCCCCGCGTTGGTGAAGAGCATTTTGTGAATGCTCGCCTGGATAGCTACCACCCTCAAGTAGAAAATCTGTCAGAAAGCACCTAACGGGAAGCAGTGATGGCTCAGTGGCATTAGCTTTGGACTGCCACGCAGCAGGTCTATGGTTCGATCCCGCCGCGGGCTTGAAATTCACCGCTTGGTAGAAGGGCATTTTGCGAATGCTTGCTTGGCTAGCTACCACCCTCAAGTAGAAATTCTGTCACTAAACACTTAACGGGAAGCAGTGATGGCTCTTAGCAATGGACTGCCGCGCAACAGGTCTATGGGTCGAATCCCGCCGCGGGCATGAACTTCACCGCATGGTGGAAGGTTGTTTTGCGAATGCTCGCCCGGCTAGCGAGCTTTGAGATGAGAGTGTGTCGTACCGATTTCAAAATCTGTCTTTAAGCGGTAATGTACGATGGCATCATGGATCTACCAATCCTGGTAGAACACATTTGGAATAAAAATTATCTACCTACCCGTAACTGATTTAAATTATTTCCAATAAAAATCAATAACTAATCATAGGTTATTTTTGATTAGGTAAGTGCCTACAATCATCGCTAAGTTTACCATATAAACTTTCGTACTACCTTAGGTATAAGTACCTACTACAAATATACATACTTATTCTACTAATTTACGTAGGTAGATACATAGTACTAACTTTATTATTTGTTGTGATCTTATAGCTATGTAGATAGGTATGCAATGTAATGCGCGCCCGCGAATGTCGATTTGACATCGCTGGCAGTTGCGTGCCTAGGCAGGCCTATATGATAAATGATAATTATATCGTAGATAGGTAGGTATCTTCCATTGAGCTTCTAATTCTAACCCTTTACTACTTTGTGTTAGGTAGGTACTTTCTCGAAGTTATATTACTGCTCAGACTACCTATATTCTAAAAAGAATGCGGACTACCTACGTCCATACCGTATCTAACCAAATGCAGCTTTTTATATTGTCTAAGTGTTGCTAAAATGATTAGGTACTCACCATAGCTATCATGACCTGCGTATTGACTAATACCTACTAGGTACTAACTTAGGTGAGAGTAGGTGAGTACCTAGACATAGTTACGTATTTATATTACCCAAGTACCTATCTATATGGATTATGGCGTCCGACACTTACTATCACGAACAAACTAATCAAATGCGAAAGAAAATCCGGTCCCCAACTCCCAACATAATATGTAAATATATATATATATATAAGTACGTAAGTAGGCATAGGCACTACATATTGGTAGTGTATACATACGTGCACACCAAAAAGCAACAGGGCATTCCTACAATATAATATTATGTTCTAAGATCGCGGCGCGGTGCACGTGACTTTTGGTAGTGTGCGTTTTGTTAATTATATATTAGTGTGCTGCGCATGAGACCCGCCCGCCCGCTTCCCTCACCGCGGAATGGAAGTATTGACATGAGATGCCCAATATTTTGAACGAAAAACTAGCGCGCAAAACTATGTGTGCCGACCTTTGGCTCTAGGATGATTATGATTATACTACTGGATGTATTTGTTTTCCAAAATGTTATCTAAAATGATCATGAACTGAGCTATGCTTCTATGTAAATAATTTTAGGGATTTCATGCTCTATAAGTCGTTTATTTACGATTAAACATGCGCTAAAATTCGTGATATTACAGGGATGTTTCGAGGCTTATAACTATCATGTGAAGATTTTTTTTACAAAGCGGTGCCAAGACAAGCCTAGATAATGAAGAGATAAATCGATATCATGCTTAGTTGTGGACCTAAAACCTCAAATAAGGGAGTGATCATCCTACGGCGTTTGTATGGAAAAGTTACCGGCCAGTTCAACCTTAAGTCAAGCGCGTTAGATCAATTGCATGGTGGTAGGGCATTTTGCGAATGCCCGCCTGGCTAGCTACCACCCTCAAGTAGAAAATCTGTCGCCAAGCACCTATCGGTGTGTTCCGGCAGCTGTCCTTGAGAGCCAGTATTCTAGGTTCTAGCCTGAACAACATCTTCGACCACATCATCACTTACCTTAATAAATAAATAAATAAAGGCTAAGCCGTCAGGCATAAAAAAAAATAAAAAAAAAAAACATTTGCGTGTACTGATCTGAGAGTCGGTAAAAAACAAAAAAAGAGCCTGTAACTTGTTCATACAATGTTTGTGATTGATCTCTTTGGTGATTATAACATTTACTTAAAAAAAACGAATAGGTGTGATAAGAAAATTTATAGATAATTATTCCAACATTGAAAGTATGAAATTAAGTGGTGGATATAAGGCAGTGTTTTGGATCAGCATGGTACCGACTGCATTAACTTATTTCATACGCAAAGATGGTCGAGCGGTCATATGGATGGAGAGCCGTGCCGCAGGTCTCCAGGTCTCAGGAACCTCACATCGTCGGCTTGAACTTCACCGCATGGTGGACCTTGGAAGGTATTTATCGAATACTCGCCTGACGTAGGTATCTACGTGAGGGTGGTAGCTAACCACCATTAAGTACAAATACTGTTGCCAAGCACCTAACAGTGCGTTCCAGCAGCAGTCTTTGATAGTCAGTAAATTGAAGACATGAGACTTAACAACTATATGTCTCAGGATTATGGGCCATAATCAGTTCGTCACTTGTGACGAAATTCATCTTTTAACTCTTAACATCAGGTAGGCCGCGAGGTTGTTATGTCACAATACCATAAAATAATATAAAAAATACACAAATTAAACATAGTAGGCAGCAGCACCTTCTAAAGAACTGTCATCTTACACTGCGATCCCCAAGTCGCCTGCCAAGCGTAGGGATTATGGCAAACCGGCTCTTAATGGAGGAGCCTGTAATCAGCATCTGTCTATTATACAGTGCAGTACATGCTAGCCTTTGAATCACCTGATTTTTGATAAAGATGATGTCGAAGATGTTGTTCAGGCTAATCTAGAATTACTAGCTCTCAAAGACAGCTGCCGGAACTCACCGTTATGTGCTTGGCGACACATTTATTATAAAATTTATTTGAATCAATTTTTTTTGGAGAAAAGAAACTAAGTGTCTATGAGTTCGCACTAGAGAATGGTTTCAGAGACTATTTTGCAACAATTTTCCTTCTTAATACGTCCTATTTAAATATCGGTTTCCTATAACCGTTGGAGAAAATGTCGGATATCTAGAACATTCTCGTCGATCTATATTGGCGACGTGTCCTTAGTAATATTAAATTCGCATTGCGAGATATGCGCGACTGATGTCTTTGTGACTATATAATAATATATAAAGTAATTTAGTATACTAACTACCTCACGCATTTTCACCCGCGTAGACCGCGATCAAACTTGATAGTGAAAAGTAGTCTAATAAACTATCTATGTATTAACATTCATTTAAATCTATTTAGCGGATTCAGGACTTTACGGTTTAACAAACATACTCACTCACACCGGCGCCGGGCAAGAAAACACGGTCGTCGGCTCATCGCCACAGAGAATATACAAAAAGTGTGTATATTACTTTATTTATTCGTAGGTGTATATCTATATTTTATTTGATATTTTGTTTTATTAATTTATGTTAGTATACGACTATCCACGTTCGTGATGTTGGTCGTGAGATCCGTCTGAAAACTAGTGAACAGGGTTCTTACACCTGGCACATGCTGAAACGGGACTCGTTCGAGTGTCACGCAACATTGTGAATGATTTTTTTATTTTATTTGTAACTAGCTGTATCTGCGACTTCGTTTGCGATTGCCATCCATGCGGACTAATTATTCACATTTGACTACTGTTTATCTCATTTTAAGCATCGCTGTGGTCTGCGGTGGAGACTCTTAGTGAAACATAACTCGGAAAGGAGCTTTTTACATTGGATTTGAAACTCCCAGGTTTTATTTTCCTAGAAGACAAAAGTTAAGTAATTCAGAGAGTTCCTTCGCCGTTCGCATAATAAATATTGAAGCAAAGTACTTTGTGCGTTTCTTTGTAATTTCGATTTTAAAACGGCGTTTTTCGCCGATGCTCTCCTTGTTTGGCGGTAGAACGAAGATATATTAGATCGTGCGTATTGCGCAGTCTCCAAAATGTATCCGGAAAAAGATAGACAGTTAAATAAACGGATTGCACCGAATGTTTTCGACATTTAGCTTTGCCCTCTTGAGCCTCTTGCCTCGGTAAATAGCCTCTAGCCGATATTTAGCGGATAAATCTCAAAATTTTCCAACAATACAATGGTATTTTCGTAATTGTCCATGTTCCTGTACATTCCGGGTTTCAAGTTATTAGGAAAATAATATTTAGGTTGTGATGTCTATAATTTTTGAACCAGAAAACCGATGTCTTAGAAGACTTTTGAAGCAGTGATAGCTCACTGGCATTGGCTATGGACTGCGACGCAGCAGTCCATGGTTCGAATCCTGTCGCGGGCCTGAGCTTCACCGCATGGACGAAGGGCATTTCACGATTGTGTCCGCCTGGCTAGCGACCACCTTCAAGTAGAAAATCTATCACCAAGCACTTGAGGTTTGTTTCGGCAGCTGTTCTCGAAAGCCAGTTATTCCAGGTTAAGCCTGTAAGACCTTCGACCACATCGTAACTTACCACCAGGTGAGATTGTGGTCAAAGGTTCACCTAACAGGAAATAAAACTGAAATATTTACACAAAGTACCACTATTCTAAAAAAAAAAGAATATATTAAATCGGAGTGCGTGTAAGTAAATTATAATTAAAGAGAAATGCATGTCTGTCGTGGGAATGAAAAACGTATACATATATATATTTTTTGTTTAGTTCTTGGGAATAAATTAATGAACATTTTCGTTCGAAAACGATGCCTTCTTCTGTTCATTTTCATGTCGTCTACCAGACACAGTACCAGCTACTGAGCTTTTTTTGTTTATTTTAGATCAGGATAAAATTGTTTAAGCTTAAAGTCTATTTAAAATGCCCGTTCTCAGTCAATTTATAAAATCTAGAAAATTCAGCGCGATCTATAATATATTCCTGACATGTACCTAATCTAACCTCTCAGATATTAAATCTGTGCTAGGAGATATTGAAGTTGAGTGAAGGATGTCTAGGGAGATATTGAAAAAAAAAACCGGATGAAATTAAACAGTGACAATCATGAGTATAACACCAGGAATATAGATAAAATGGCGGCTCATGTCTTAGATACAAATAGGTCCTCTTTAGGTCATTTTAGCGGTTATATAATAAAGTTCCCAAAAATTACAACACCCACAGAACAAAAAGAGCATCAAATTGCACGTGAAATCATTTTATTAAGAAATCCTACTACACAGTTTGTGATTGCTTAAACTACACAATGCTTGGACGATTGATTCCGCCTTTGCCAATTGATCGCCTGTTACATACGTAATATAAACAAATATTGTAATAATTTAATAATTTAAATATAAGTTTACAAAGTATGTATAATATGTAACACATTGTTAAAAGAAAGGCACCGAGTTTACATACCGCCGGTTTTAAGGGTAATTTTTTAATGTAAGTTGACAAAAGCGAAAATAAAGAAACAATTTCCCAATACTGAAAAGTATAAAATAACTTATTGAAGTCTGTACTATACTGATACAAACAAATCTGAGCTAAGATTTTTTAGTTCGATTTCTTGAACTAGTTATTTCATTCTTGTCAATGTGGATATGCTATCCTTTTTTTGCTATTTTTTAGGATTCCGTAACTCAAAAGGCAAAACGGAACCCTTATAGGATCACTTTGTTTTCAGTCAGTCTGTCAAGACTCTTTTTCTTAGGAACGCAAGTAGAAAATCTGTCGCCAAGCACCTAACAGTGTGTTCCGGCAGCAGTGCTTGAGAGCCAGAAAAATTACAGGCTAATGAGACCTAAAAACTGGACGTCTCAGTGTGACGGGCACAGTGTAATTCGTCGTTGACGAAATGCGTCTGTTATAGGCAGAGGTTAGTCCACTTAACATCAGGTGGGCCTCGGGCTTGTTCCGTCACAATAACATAAAAAAAACGCGTGGTGGTATCAAGCTGAAATTCATATCAAATAATCAAATCTAATGCCCTTTAGAGCTGTGAAAAAAATCTCATACATGATACACTACACTGAACACGCAAGATAGAAATGTTATATTATATGCTTATTAATCAACGAATGGGCAGGCGTCTAGGGTGAGAATACACAATGTGGATAAAAGGGCACGTTTAAACCTTCGGGTGTCTGATTCGAAGAAAACCTTCACTGCCACATCTTAAAATCTGGCCCAAATAGACCAGAAAGTAACGATCGTGCTTCATAGCCTACTCCATTGTATAGATCAGCTGTAGGTACATATTGTGAACTTTGACGGGAGATCAGGCTCGCTACATGACCCACTCCAACAACTTTTACTTTTAAAGTATTGTTGCAAAATATTGCAAACTACAGCGGGTGGTTGTTCAGATTTTTATTCCGTTTTGGTTTCAGATTTGCTAACAAGAATACGTAAGCAAGCTTAAAACTAATTGAAAAATTTGTGTTGTTTGTAAACAAAGTTATTTTCATATTGACTGCAGAATTGTTAGAATAATTTGAAGTGCTTGTAGTGCAGCTTACCTCGTCGTTCTTAACCAATCAACTAAGAAAAGGAACGTCCGCTGCTGTCATGATTTGAATGGGAAACCGTCAATAATATTAAAACTAAGCGTGCACTTGCTTTGATGGGCATGTTAATTATCGGTTGTTGTCTTAGGATGGCAGTCGTTATAGCATGGTGGTAGGATACTTTTCAAATGCTTGCCTAGCTACTACCCTCAAGTAGAACATTTGCCAAAAAGTGTCCCGGTAGCTGTCCTTGAGGGCCAGTATTTCTAAGTCAGCCTGAACAATATCTTTGACCACATCATCACTTACAATCAGGTGAGATTAAAGGCAAACGGTAGCCTATCAACTAAATATCACGTTATAAAACTCCGTATCTCCGCCGTTTTCTACAAAAAAAACTAAAATTTATCGACTTAGAAATTGTATCATTACAGAACGAGATCACAAAATTTTACGACAGTTGGTTGACAAATGCAACCTGTAGATGAGAACAAGCGGAAATCCTCACAGACAAATGACAGTATTTTTGCCTTAGTAAAACGGAGTCTCTTCGCTCGCTCTTCGGACTCGCACCTTTAATAAAGGAACAAAAGGACCAATTTGAACTGACTGATCACAATCACAAAAGCTCAGTTGGTCCAGCATGTCTCGTCTCGACGCATGGATCAGTCACGGGTTTGAATTCCACTTGCGGTACTTATCTGTTTTCCGCTTATCTGGTGGGGTAAAACATAAAGGCTTCAAAGCGTATACGTCGTTTACGTCGAAAGACAGCACTACTCGTGCGGGAATAAATTCATCTATTTTCCAACAACCTATTTATTTTCTTGAACAAATACAGAATCGCATAGATACAGTCAACAGAACCTGACATGTTTGAGAAAACTGGATGGTCTTGTTTAAAGAGAGCTTGGGACCCCGCGGCGACTTCTTGCTTCTCATACCGGCCGGAACTCACACTGCGCGTTAGGTATGTCATACGTTGCTACGGGGTAGGATACAAGAAGTTCTTCAGCGCGTCTAGGCTTAGGCTCTCTTCCGTTGTACACCGACAGGCATGGGGGACATGCCAGGAAAAACCCTATTCCAGAAATATAAAGTATTGATAGCAAAGTATTACAGCTATTGACATTGTTAGTAGTACTCAGTCACTTAGCCCTTGTAGCGTACGCTTAAATTCATAAATTGTAGGTACATTTTATAAACTTTGATAGGAGAGGCTACTTGCTTGGGGATAAATCTCGGAGATTAGGCTTGCTACATGACCCGCTCTGACGCTGCCGCTGCTGTGGGGTGACAAAACGTTTTGTTTTTACTTTAATACTGACAGGATGTCAGTTTTATACAATGTCATTTGGATGGGCTTTTACCTCGCGTCTTTTAATTTCACTTATTAGAGGCATGGTAAAGGCTCACGCATACCTACTACAGCCGCGACAGGCCGCAGACAGGCAACATTACAAAATTCCGCCAAAATACACAGTAAGTTGCGTTGGGGCGCGCCGCAAGCCAATTATTGAATCAGTTAGGCATTGGCAGTTTATAGCGATGTATAATTCTGATAAGTTGTATTTATATGCAATTTTGCTGTGTGACAAATTAAAACAATAATAAAAATAAAACGTAGTCAATTGGTTCATGAAATTTGCATTATAAAAGGTGTTTTGGGAATTTCACTCCTATTATGAAGATTTAAATGACAATAAGTAACATTTATGTTATTGTGACGGAACAAGCTCGAGGCTCACCTGATGCTAAGTGGACTAACTTCTGTCTAGAACAGACGCATTTCATCACAAGTGACGAATTGACGAATTGCACTGCGCCCTTGAGACATAATTGTTAAATCTCATGTGACTGTAATTTCACTGGTTCTCAAGGACTGCTGCCGGAACACACCGTTAGGTGCTTGACTTGGCAGATTTTCTACTTGAGGGTGGTACCTAGCCCGAAAACAACAAAGCATACAATTATTTTTTAAATAACATACATAAGGAAATCACATCTTCAATGCCCTTAACATTGATCCGTTGTAGGTAATTGAGTGGGTGCTACCAAAATGTGAAAATATTGGTGCGATAACTTACCAGCTCGCCGCAATATCCACGTTCCGTATTTTGTGCAAATATTATGATAAAAACATGCCATCGAAAACTATCCTATAAACTTGAAACCATGGCGACAACATTCTCCGATGGCTTTAACCCACAGTTAGGTCCCGGGCGGGCGCCGCCTAAGGGTAAAGGCGCGATAGCTGACCGCCATCCGCCGCTGGCCGTTCCGCCTAATGTCGCTCGCGGAGATAAACCCACTGTTGTGTTTACGCATCTCCATATTATCGCGCCCCTGTTTCTGCACGACCAATTGTGTCAAATGTAATGTTTTATTTGTCCAGTTTTTTTAATGCTATTTTGACGGAACATGCATGAGGCCCACGTGGTGTTAAGTGGTATCCTTTGCCTATACAAATGCAGTTCGTCACGAGTGGCGAACCTCACTCTGAGACAAACAATTATTAAATCTCATTTTTCACCGGCACCCATACCCTTCAAACCGGAACACAGTATTGTGGACATTACTGCTTGGCAGTAGATATAAGTATGGTAGCAGTACTTCTACGGATGGACTCACACAACGAGTTCTACTGCTACTAAGAAATAAAATAATTGAATAAAATGACTAAACGCCTAGGTTGTGGGACTATTCAGCAAGATTTCGTCTTGGTGGGTAGCACCGCTGTGTCAGATATTCTACCTCCAAGCAGAAGTATGCAAACACTACCGTGTTTAGGCATTGTAGCAAGTGAAATTACTGGCCCAACGAGACAACAAAACGAACGTCTCGGAGGGACAAGCGCAGTGAAGTGTCAAGCAGTACATAGATGGTGACACTACAACTGTAATGAACAGCAGTGACATACCATGCGTGCGACGTTAGGTCCGTCATAAAACTACCAAAACGCACATAAATATCACCTAAGTATTAAGGCTTCCACACATCAAAAGCAATGCCAACATGACAAGCTTTATCTGCTACACTAAATAGTAGCTACCACATCGAACGTTGAGGGTTCCGTAACAATAAAAAACTACCAGAATATATTTGTACATTTTTATACATATTTTACAAATTATTATAGCACAAAATTGTATCACCGGGCGGGTATCGAACCCATGTCCCCCGATTTCGCACCAGATGCTTAAACCACTCAGCCAAATGGGCACGCACTTTGAAGCCAAAACTTCGTGCTCCACTTGTATTACTTTAACCGTCATAGGGGACGGGCGGCCATCAACTAGACTACTTAACTTCATCTGATCGAAAGAAATGCTTTTTCAAACGCTTAACTCTCGGAATGAAGTTGCTACCTCTTAGTACGCGATAGTGCTTGTAAATAAAAAAAATACAGTATGAAATTTATACTTCAATCAGACCAATTCGACGCTCTAAGTATTACTTATTAACCATATATGAAAAATTGCAAATTTCTTGCATTAGGTTATTGGTTTTTACCCTCCTTGGTTTATATTTTTACATTATGTTGGATAATCCTCCATAGCAATAAGAAACTATGGTATTAAAAATTGCAACCCAACACCTCTTGCGGTTTTAGAAAATAAGTTCAGCGCTATTAAATGTCTGGACGGACGGACGCACACCGTAGGCTCAGTAAACGCTCTCAAGCGATGTTTCCTGTTTCTTGACACATTTATAATCTAGATGTATTCAGAAAAGTAAATAGACATCTACTAGATGAGCGTGCATCATCGTTGACCTAATTGTCACATAACGAGGTTTGCGGACTAATGCAAGCCTATTTAGATATAAAAAACAATACCACCAGCCTGCACAGACCAGTGGCAGTGCCGTACGTCGCACAAACTATCCCCTATGTGACAGGCTTAGTTTAATATTGTTATGTTTGCAATAACGCCTGCTATGCGGATTACATTACAAAATCAAAAATATATGATAGGAGAAATTTAAGTCATGTGCGGGATTCGAACCCGCGTCCATCCACCCGTTGAGCCGGGGTATGCTCTAACCAATTGAGCTAACATGACATGACGTCATAACTCAAATCTTTCCTATCGTTCTTTAACCATCGTATTGGGATGGAGTGACATCTATAGTACCACTTGCGTTGTACTACAAACAAGACCAATTTTGCAATTGGTTTTATACTTGTAAATGATGACGCAACCGTATAATTTCAATATTGTTAGGTTTGCAATAACGCCTGCTATGCGAATTAAATTACAAAATCACAAATATGATAGGAAAAATTTAAGTCATGTGCGGGATTCGAACCCGCGTCCATCCCCCCTTGAGCCGGGGTATGCTCTAACCAATTACATTACAAAATCATATATTTGTGATTTGTATTACAATAAGGAAAACCACAACACGCGGGAGGCCAAACCTATCTTCGATTTCATCACTACTTACGCACAAATGAGACAGTAGCCAAAGGCGAACCTATCAGCAATAAAAGCCTTACATCGAAACACAATTGCAACACCATACCAGAATTAGACCGCGACTATGACGCCGGAGCGTAATGCTGCTCATATTTCTACGTAATAAAAGTATATTACGAATAAAACTGTCCGAGATCGGACCGCTTATTCCGATACGATTCCACTTTATGTTTATTTTATTTGGCCTCTTTGTTCTCGGACAATAACGGAGATATTTCTTATGGTAACATGTGGGATATGATAGTGTAGGGAAAAGATTGCGGGATACGTATAATGTAATGCCTAACGATGAGGCAAACTCTTCCCTAATGGTAATTATTGTGATATATTCTGAAATGGGAGATTAGTTTTGCTGTTTGTGCCTTTTATTCGAACATGCAATGGTTCGATATAGACATCGTTGCATGCAGATACTTTACTTTACTCACGCTTTTATTCTCCTAAGGGCACCCCCTTATAAGGCCATGCATATCGGGAGATAATATGGCATGGGGGAGTGAGGCCCGTGTCGCTAGCATGCGGTAATTCTGACCCTATTTACGAGCGGCACAATGCGCTCCGCTTAGTTGTATAGAAGATACCGAGCACTTTTAATTTAACGAGTTTTAACTTAAAAAAAATACCTTATTGATCAGGGAAAGTCTGCAAAATATGTTTATCTATTAAAAAAAGACTATACTGGTACGCGGAGATTACTAAGTGAATAATAATTGGTGAGGGCATATCTCTCGGATATCTGTGGGGTGGGCAGCGACGTGTTAACTGTATTAGGTACTTATTCTTTACACCAATCATTAAATTTGGGCTAATGTATGTAGAGGCTAACTTTATTGATTGTAGATACCACGCTCACTGTATCCTAGACTGAAGGTAAGAAAACCACAATTACTTTTCGACCCGGGTATTAAACCTAGGACCTAGACGTATCTGAGCAATTTACGCTACTTAACCAACGGAATATGTCAATAGCAACAAATAGAAATAAATATAATGGTCAACACGTCAACTTGTTTGACTAATTAATCCTTACCTTTTGATGATGTCACCATCTTAATTTATTCAAATTCTACTTTTTGCAATTAAATAAGACGCTTACGCAACAGGCCGCACCAACGGAATTAAAAGGAGGAAACTAATCATATTACGAGTATACACCCCAAAAACATAACCATCTAAAAACAAATAAGAACAGGGTAAGTTCCCAAAGAAAAACCTCATTTTCGTCTCAGCTTTACTATGTTAATTTACTTGAAAAACTCATTAAATTCCCTCCTTGATGTAATTAAGAGTATTAAAATATTCCTCTCGTGCAGCCTTTTTGATAAGCATCTTACAACATTATTACTTTACGCGGAGCAAGCCGTACGAAAATATGTTAATAGATTATTATCATAATATTTCATGTATTTTACATGCGTATTGAAATGTGCTCGGTTCTCGTTTGCGATAAACTATTTTATATATATGATGATACACTTTTAAACATTAGAGAATATTTTCTTTTTAAAAAATATTTATTTTTATAATGTTGTCTTAGGTTTGCGCGATTATTACACATAGTAATTAAACAACTTTAAACGGTTTAAATCGCGTTTACTTTTAATTTTGTTACCAGAATGTTTATCTGGAATTGCGTCTGATTAAAGCATGGTTTTTATTTATGGTCTCGTCCTGTCTTTCAGAAATATTTTTATAATTTATAAAAATTGAATAATGTTTCCTAACATAACTATGTGGGGGAAACATAATTTTTCCTTACGTAAATTTGTAATAAAATAATGTATTCTTATAATAAATATGTTTTACAATTATACAAATGTCTTCCAAAAATGTAAAGAGCGCATTCTAGGGATTTCTAACCGTTATCAGAAAATGTGTATTTTATACGTCCCTGCGCAGAGGTTAAGCTTCTTTAGCGGAATGCCTACTCGTAAGTTGACCCTACCTACGCGTATGATAAGGGTACTAGAGGTATTATTGTAAAATCTACTTTTACGGGTCGGGGAAAATGTTTAACCTAGATATATGTATAATAGCGACAAAACTCTGGACCAAATTACTGTTAATATTTATGATAACGTTTTTTTTTATACTTGATTGGTTAGCCTTTGACTACTATCTCACCCTATGGTAAGTGATGATGTGGTCGAAGATGTTGTCAGGCTAACCTAGAATTACTGGCTCTCAAGGACAGCTGCCGGAACACACCGTTAGGTGCTTGACAACAGATTTTCTACTTTAGGGTGGTAACTAGCCAGGCGGATATTCGCAAAATGCTCTACCATCTTATACGAATAATACATTTTTAGAAAACTTTTAATTTAATTTTTACCAAACACACAATTTTGTAACAATTTAATTCATTGTGAGAATTCATCCGGGGCAATACTGCTAGCGCCAAGCAATGTTCACATTACTGTATTCTGGTTTGAAGGGGAGTGCCGCGAAATTATAAAACAGTGTGTTGCATAAATATAATTTTTAGCTGATGTGAGGAAAATATATTGAATCACTTACCCAGTGCCGCGTGGCGAATGCTCCTGTGTCCGGGCCCGGGTTTGATTCCAGAAAGGTTCTGACAACTCTTGTGTGTTCCTTATGCTAATTGCACAAGTAATTCAATATTTGGAGAAGATAGTGTTATATTCCTCCGCGGTTTGTGATGTGTGAAGGAAAAAGTGTTTTGTTTATGATGTGATAGATGGCAGCACTTGTGGCTGCTGCGAGCGTATACCGCCTGAAGATAGCGCGAATACTACGTGTTTATGACCCAATACATTTCCATTTAAAAATAATAAAGATAAAAAGTATTGTATTGTTTGGGCTAACATGATTGAGAGAAGCTATATGCTACGTATCCATAAGTCTTGGAGAAATGATAGTGGAAATACGGAACACAGTGAATGAGTAATGATATAATGCTGATTCTAATTCAAGAAATATCATACTTTGAGGTATAATATTCTTTTCCGTGCTTATTAAAAAAAACACTGTTTAATGTTGCGATATAATGATGATAGATTGTGTTACGCACCCACATTAACGGCAATATTGAAATTGTATGGTCATCAAAAAATACTCATTTTAGCAAATATCTATCCCGTAAAGATTTATTCATGATCATATATAAAATATTTAATAAATAAAAGTATGGACTGACTTGAGAAATTTCTTTACTTCCCCAACAACAGGGAGTTCTGAAGTTTGTGAACAAAAGTAAAATAACAGGTAGAAGCAACGTAACATGAAGAAATACTTAGTTTCGCTTGATTATTTATATAAATTATACTTTGCCAAACAGTGGGATGAATTACCTGAATCTGTGTTTTCTGACAGTCATAATCTTTTGAATGCAAAGAAATCTTTAGGGCAAGCGTTAACATTAAATATATATGATGAATTTTGGCACCAAGCGTCTAATCACTGAAATTCGACTTCATGTACGCCACGATTGAGTTGAGTGTACATGATATCAACGTCTTCTCTTCCTTAAACGTATATGAAGATAATAAGCAACTGTATCAATAGTAGTCAATACATATTTGTTAAATAGTTGACTTTTAATAGTTCACTTTGTTTGCTACTGAGGAACTATACAGTTAGCTTACTTTCGGGGAGGGCGTTGACATCTGCGACACAGTTATATACTTCTGCAGGTGTCATCGATTCTCATGTGCTTATATCTAAATTGTGTTATGGTTCCAAATAAATTATTATTAATAATAATATGCTACAAACTGGTACAGGTATCGTCAGTACTAGTTAACGCTACGCACCGATGGTTAGTAAACACTATGCAACCACCGCCTCGTAACCAGGCTTAACCTTTAAACAGCTCATTGGTGGCCACTACGAAAAGCAAAGAAACCAACGATTCAATAAGGCTGATGTCTGCGAAAATTAGAATAAGACTTTCTTTTCACACGGGCGCCATTATCCGATTTGAAAATCGTATGTACGGGTTAAAAATATTTAATTTATTTATTAATTGACAATTCAAAACTATTTTGATGAAAATCGTTTATATCTTTTTGGAGTAAATACGTTTTTTTTTCATAATGTAATGAAACTTAATTTCACATACAAATGCATGGTGGTAGGGCATTTTGGCTAGCTACCACCCTCAAGTAAAAAATCTGGCGCCAAGCACTTAAAGGTGTGATCCGGCAGCTGTCTTTGAGCGCCAGTAATTCTAAGCTAGCCTGAACAACATCTTCGATCACAACATCACTTACCATCAGGTGAGATAGTGGTCAAAGACTAGCCTATCAGGTGTAAAAAAATATGTTCAAATCGAAACGTTTTTCTTTACAGATAAATTGAGTATATTATAATGGAAATGTAGTCACAGATCTCACAATTCTAAGTATACTTATATTTTTTTACATCTGCTGTGAAAGTAAATCTCTTTTAAAGTCAGGTCTGATTAGACTATGACTCTTGGCTCTCTCGCTTGTGAACATCGGGTGAGATTGCAGTCAAACGCAAGCCTTTTGAATAAAATAACTGACTTACTCTATTTTATCTATATTTTTAAGTGTTTTACTGAAATATTAATATAATGTTTACTTAAAATATTAATTATTATTCATACTTGAAACCTTTACATAGTCTTACAAGAGTCCATCTTGTTGGGTACCACCGCATTGCGAAATATTTAATGTCTTATGATTTAAAGCACACTGTAGCGAGTAAAATTATTATGGGCGAACGTGATCCTTGTAACTCAAATGAAGTATTTAGGAATGACGAGCGCAGTGTAGTGTTGTGCAGAGTGATAACGTTGCATCTTCAATCAGCTGCCGTTAAATAAGAATACGAGAAATAAACTTAGGTTCTTAGTGTAAAGACACCAAACAGACCTTATAAGAATACATAGAAAAATCCAGAAAAATAAAAAAATTACCCATGTATCATCCATACGAATCTATGACTGATCCTTTCCTGAGGACTGCAGATGCTATACATTAAGAACCTCGAGACTCCAGCAAAGCGTGGGGTTTACGGGAAACCCCCCTTAATGAGGGAGTTTGTGATCGCATTTCACTTCGGCTTATAGGTCAATATATTTTATTTATATTTATTAAATGATTTTCTCAAATATTGATTTAATATTTTGAAATATATGCTATATAATTACCGATCAGCTCGTTCCAATATTTGCAAATCCACCTATTAACTAAATTAGGGATGCCTCATTACATAACTTCTTATGCCCAGCTCAAATTGCGGGTAGAGGATATCTAGAGGTTAATACCCCTGGAAGCCCTGGTTACGTAATCGTAAGGGTCGTGTAACCCTGAGAGAGACTATGAACCTTCATTCCGCCTGATGTAGGTTTGAGTTGCTTGACTCTAATACGTTAGGGAACACTATTTAGTTAGGAGGAAATTTGGTATTTAAGCCTTATCAGTTCATAGCCATCATTCTTCCTAAAATCTACTGTAAAAACAATTTTTTGCCGTCGAGTGTAACATAAAATGTATTGAGTCAGTACATTTTTGTGTTTAATCGTAGTGCGTTACTGGAAACGCATTTTTTGATATAATACACGTTATAGTACGAAGTGCTACTCATTTTTTTATCTCGTAAGTACATAAAAATAAATCCGGGAATAACTTGGAAGAGGGAGGTGCTAGATCGTATAGCATGGAAAGCTCTAGAGGAGGCTTATGCTGGAAAGCAAGAAAATATTCAATAGATAAAATTTACTGGTGTCAAGCAAACTATTGAAATTAACGAATTCTTACATTTTATAGTTTATACATATGTAAATTAAGTAAGGTTGTAAATATAGACTATTATTATTATTTTAATAGTACGAAGTGAATTTAACTTTGTTATTTTTTAATGTATACCTAAGGTGGATTTTATTATATGAAAATTCCAATTCCAATAATTTGATTATATTTTAGAAAATTAAGCCGTTCGCGCTCAAACAAACGGCAATCGATTGGGAATTGCGGCCCGCTTGCATTGAAGTGAGATAACATAGAAAAAAATAGAAAATACAATTATTATTAACAAACAAAGCATAATTTATATTAAATTAGCAAACAAATGTTAATAACTTTTCAGATATTAAACCAATTGACAAGAAAACAACGTCGGATGGTCCGCTATCAGGGCCCAAAAATAACAAGGCACAAAAGACGCATACATTTTGAAAACAAACAAAGAATTGAACCTGTGGTCAAACACACCCAAACAGCAATCTGTAGTATTTTGTGACTAAAGCCGACATCAGAAACTTACGAATGTAATAAATTTAAAAGAGAACATTCGGCTAAACAGGACTTGCACAACGAAGGTTTGGTATGGACCAACACATAACTTATTTTCCAGAAGAAACTTTATATTTTCCATCATAATAATTGTTAGTTATTCCGAAAGAATCGATTGTTTTTCAAAAGAATCGTTATTTTTTATAAAACAATCGATATAATTTCCAAAAGAATTGTTGTTCTTTCCAAATGAATCACTGTATACGATGTTTACTTTTTGTTGATTTTACTATATTGACAATTGTGTACAATACCGTTTTTTTATATTCCTGAAATTCCCCCAACTATGAAGTCCACCTATTGTTAAGTGGTAACCTTTGCCTATCACAGATGCAGTTCGTCACATGTCGTGAACTGCACTGCGCCCATCGCTGTAGAACTCTTTGTGAACAATTTCATCAAGGGAAATACTGTCACCAAACCTATTTCTACCGCCAAGCAGAAATGTTCGGTTGTATGGGTGCCGGTGAAATTACAAGCACATGAGACTTAACAACTTTATGTCTCAGGTCAATGAGAGCAGTGCGGAGTGCAGTGAACGCTGTGCATTTAAAAAAGTCACAAATGAAGAATTGCATTGGTTATGAGCAGAGGTTGTCGCTTAACACTTGCTTCACAATCACAAAAAAACATATCAGGATATAAATCATTCTCCTAGGCTATGCGTTGGTTACTATTGCAATCTCGTTGCGTTTAAAATTAGTTTCAAACAATTAATTGAAGAGACAGCTTGCAATCAATACAGCTAGTTCAAACTGTAAATTGTTAAGCACCGCGGGGCCTAATTCAGCAAAATTAATGACAGTTAAGCCGCGACCCGACTGCGCAACAATGATCTAAACAACTCTATGCCGCTCTAATAGGCGCTCTCAATTTTGATACTGCCACGGGCTCAATAGTGAAGTGATTTAGCAAACTAATTGGACTTGAAGTCTTGTCTTGACTTTTGTATGATCTTTGAACGGGGCGCCTTTTTGACCTTTTGATCTTTTGTTCCATAGAAAACAATAAACTAGAATATACTCTGTGCAAAATGTTTACAATTAAGTGGTTTTCACAAATTCATGTGATGTTTTCTATTCATTTGTCTGAACTTAGTGCCAATGAAAGCTAAACTAAACGTTAATTAGTATCTTGGGCCTTAAAAATACTAGTGCCTGATATGTTTGTAAAGTAAAATATTATTAATTGACCTCTATTTAAATAAAGGTGATATTTACTAGACAATTTAACAAAAAAATATAACGCATATTAAATATAATAATAATAAATCATATATTATAAAATTTTGTAACTTTGAAAGTGTAGGGGGTAAACATTTGGAGCCAAAATTTTGCGTGAAATCAGACTTGAGCGCTGGGGTCGTGTCCAGGGTGCATTCATATATATAAAGAGAGATAAATATAATAAATATAAAAGGGTCTACAGGTAACTATGAATTAATATGCTATTAATATGCTATGGTATACCAATACATGCAAACCTCCCCATGATGGGGAAGTTGTGTTCAGCAGTGGACAATCCGGCTAATACAGTATACTTATACATGTCACATATATTTATTTATTTAATTTATTTAATTACATGGAAAACCAACAGCTAAATATAGTAGTAATAGCAACTTAAATATAAACAGAGAGCCAATTACAGGTTTTCACGGATAGAATTACAATATAAAATATAAAAAATGTGAACACTCAAAAAATACACAGATCAAGTTGTAATGATTACATAATTGCATGCCACAATAAATTTTGAGATAAATAATTCAAGCCAAAGTGACATAGAATATATTCTACAATTGTAAACGATATTTAGATATTATTATTATTTTTATTTATTTTTTTCCTGATAGATTAGCCTTTGACCACCATTTAACCCAAAGGCAAGTGATGATGCGGTCGAAGATGTTGTTCAGGCTAACCTAGAAGTGACAAAGACTACGACTATTATACAATTGAGATACATTTATGTAATTACACTGTTTTCTACTGCATACCGAAAAAAGTCGCACTCAAGGTGCGTCTTGCCGTGGGAACACTACTCAAAAATGGGTCAATATTATGCAGTTTAGTGAATTTATTAAAAGTTCTACTCGCTCGCACTATATACGTATTCTGCCTATACTTCGTGGAAGCTCTAGGGACTCGGAATGGGGGGTTGCACCTCGGAGATTTCTGCGGAATATTGAAGAAGATTTTGCTGAGCAATTCCGAGCAATCTATATTATTATGAATAAGTTTTAATAAATACAAATAGTCAGCGATGTCCCGTCGCTTATTCAGAGGCAGGAGGTGAAATTTTTTGCATAGGTCAAGATAATTAGATGAATTATAAGGTACTTTGAACCGGAAGCATAGGTATTTAATGAAACGTTTCTGAATAGCTTCAATACGATCTATATAAATATGGTAACAAGGGTTCCAAATCTGAGACGCATATTCCAGATGACTCCTTACATACGTGCAGTATAAGATTTTTATAGTTTTAGCTTTTGTAAAGGATTTAGATAGTCGCATAATGAAACCAAGTGATTTAGAAGCTTTGTTTACTATATCATTTATGTGAGTATCAAATAGTAATTTAGAATCATGACGCACTCCCAGGTCATGAATACTAGCGCTAATAGGGAGGTTCTGTCCTTGTAAGGTATAGTTAGTGGGTATGGCTAAGTGATTCCGGGTGAAGGTTATGGCAGTACATTTAGATGGATTGAGATCCAGCCTGTTTACTCGACAATAGTCCTCTAAGCGAGACAAATCTGCCTGAAGGGCAATCATGTCTTGTCGACAAGTTATAGCTTTAAAGATTTTCATGTCGTCAGCGAAACATAATAGATTAGAAGATAATAAGCACATATCAATATCATTAATAAAAAAAATAAAAAGGAGGGGTCCGATTAAGGACCCCTGGGGTACCCCGCTGGGGACAGAGACCCAGCTAGAAATATAGTTGTTAAGAGCGACAGCCTGGGATCTATTGTCAATGTACGACGAAAACCACCTTAGCAAATCACCGCGAATCCCTGACCAATTTAGCTTATGTAACAAGATGCTATGATCAATACGGTCAAAAGCTTTACTGTAGTCCGTATATACTACGTCGACCTGATGCCTATTATCCATAGCTTCAGTTATAAAATCGTTAAGGAGAATAAGATTCGAAACAGTCGATCTACCTTTTAAAAAACCATGCTGAAATGTGCTAAGTGAATACTTTAGCGCGGAATAAACTTGATTGTATACTATCCTTTCAAAAATTTTGGCAATAATGCATAGCTTGGATATAGGTCGGTAGTTAGTAATCTGGGTTTTCGTACCTTTTTTATGAACCGGAGTAATAAATGCTGACTTCCATATTTGGGGAACAGTACAGGTAGAAAGCGATTTTCTGAACAAAAGTGCAATAGGGAAAGCAATAGACGATGAACATGGAACAAGGAATTTAGCCGAAATATTGTCAGGTCCAGCCGTTTTTGCTTTATCTAATTTACTGAGTAAAATTTTGATCTCATTCTCTTCAACAAAAATTTTAGTGATATCAGAAACAACATCAGGGCGCGAAAAAGTAGGAAACGAGCTAGTTTGGAAAGTACTTGAATGATTACTTGTATGGGAAGTAGAAAGAAAAGTTGACTGGAAATATGAAGAAAATGCACTGCAAATAGATTCTCCACTAGAAAGATTTTCATTATTAAACTCCATTGAACTAGGCATGGAATGCGATTTAGTTTTATTTTTAACATATGACCAAAAACATTTAGGATTATTTTTAATACCTTCTTCCGTTGATTGTAAGTACTGACGGTAACATGTAGATTCTAAAGTTTTCACCCTATCACGCAAGTAAGAAAAAAGCCATTTCATCACACTTATTACCATAAATTTTAAATTTCCTAAAATATTTATATTTTTCCTTGATAGCTCTCTTGAGAGAAGAATTATACCACACTGGAAAAGTTTTATTAGAAAGCACCTTAACAGGTACGTACTTAGTATGGAGTTTCCAGATACTTTGGTTAAAAAAATTCACTGCTTCATCGACAGAGCGAGATGAGAATTCATAATTCCAGTCGGTACTAGAAATATCGTTATTAATCGAGCCAAAGTCTGCCTTATTGTACAAATAAACTGTACGTGGTGCATAATCTAAAATGGGACAAAAAAAGTTGGCGGTTAATAAAAGTGCCGGGTGGTAGGCATCACAGGGTACAAATGGATCCAAGCACTTTGACACAGTAATGACCTGATCAGAAAGTACTAAATCAAGAATTTTACCAAATTGATTTAATATCCCATTAAACTGGCCAAGACCTAGAACCTTCAATTCATCAGAAAGTAAAGTTTCGTCAACACTTGTAATGCCTGTAGGACATAATGAAGAGGTAATATTACAGTGAATATTCAAGTTGTCAGAAGGTACCCACACAATTCCACTCATATTGAAGTCGCCCACAACAAGGAATGAATCAGACGGGTGGTTTAATACTACTTCATTTAGTTTTGAAAGAAAATTGTTAAGCTGAGCATTGAACGACAACCCGTTGTTTTGTTTACAAAGGTATAAGACACATATAAACACATTGACGAACGCTCGCGAATTGGCTTGCTTAAGACGTACACATAGCCAAAGATCTTCCGCCGTGGAGTTAAAAAGAGGCTGCAGAGTAACTGGTAGATCCCTTTGGGTTGCTATTAAAATTCCGCCACCTCTTGATTGTCTGGTTAATCCCAAATCCCTATCACGACGCCAAATAACATAGCGTTCATCAAACAATTCCGAACTTAACACGCCGTCCAACAACCAAGTTTCAGTTAAAATTATAATTGGATATGAATTAAGACAAACTTGACAGTAAAACTCACTGGTTTTGGTACGAAGCCCGCGAACATTCTGATAATAAATTGTAAGGTGATCGCCAGAATCATTGGAAGCCATCATTAATAGAGATTTGGGAATACAGACCGAATACGTAGCAGTATACAGAGATAATAATTATAATTTTAAGACTAGATTGCAAAATATTCAAATTAACGTAACATAGATGAGGGTAGAATAAAAACGATATGCATAGTGAATAACCACTAAGAACCATGACGTAAACAAGATAATGAAATAGCATGTAGCAGTAAGCAAATAGTCTATGTGCGAGCGAGACAAACTCATAAACGTCGATAGCAGTGATAAGCAGAACAGCGCAATAAAGAACCGGTCGTAAGGCAGGGGCGCACAACATTGAATTAAAAGTTAACATAAACTTAGAGCTAATATCTCGATTATAAAATATAGAACCATAGCAATTTTCATAATTCAACATAAAATACCAGCATGACCAACAGCTTAGACGATTTTGTTTAAATCGTTTTCCTGCTTGATGACTATCACTTTGGAGGTATCGTTACGACGCACATGGATCTTACCATGCTTGACCCAAACGTAACTGAAGTTTTTATCTTTTGCAGTGTTTTTCGTCATCGTCAGAAGTTTCTTCTGGTCAATGCTCAGGTGGTCATTGACATAGATTCTAGTGCTTATTCCCGCGAACCCAATATCGCACGCCACAAGCTTTTTAACGGTACGCGCAGCTGCGATAAATTCCTCCTTGACGTATCTGTTAATGAAACTCATTATGATCAATTTCTCCTTCGAGTTGTGCATAGGCACTCTGGAAATGTAATTGATCTGAGTTTTAGGTATCGCACAGTTGACTTTACGGCTGATCTCCTCAACGACTGAGAACAGATTTTCGTCTTTCTTTAAGGGAACTCCTTTGATTTCCACATTATTAAGTCTTGATCTTTGGTCGTGGGCAGATAGTTCAATTTTGACTTGCAAGAGGTCACTCTGCAAAACACTGATACAACTTTGAAGCTTTTCTTAATCAGCAACCCTTGTCTCCACTCCAGAAAGTTTTATATCGATAAAACTTTGAGATATGGACAACGTTCGTATCCAGACTAGAGTAGGCATTTCAAATCTCCTTATAGGGCCATACATATGTCATATATGTATATGTAATACATTGCGATTACTACTACGATAAGACTCGAATCATTCCTAATAAACAAAGAAGTTATCCAAATAAATATATACTGTAGGGTGACCAAGGCAGTAATTCCAAGTGGAAATGGTCAGGAACTGCTACGCAAAAGGTCCATAGTTCGAATTTTGTGAATGCCCGCCTGGCTCTTCTTTAGGTCAGATAAAAGACAGCGATGACCAATAAAAATAATAAAACAAATAAAACCGGCCAAGTGCGAGTGGGACTAGCGCTCGAAGGGATCCGTACCATTATCTGTAACCTAATCTTGCAAGTTACAGACACTTTTCGCAGTGTCCGATTGAGCTGGGTAAAAACGGCGAGCCCTCTTAATTATTTATTTTATTTTAACTGATTATATTGAAAGAGACCATAAAACTAAATATTCTGCGAATAAATAAAGCATCTACCTGTCACCGTTATTAGTATCGAGCAAGAAACGGTAAAAAAAACAAGTTTGTTGTTGGAGCCCCCCTTAAATATTAATTTTATTTTAAGTATTTGTTGTTATACCGGCAATAGAAATACATCATCTGTGAAAACTTCAGCTGTCTAGCTATCACCGTTCTTAAGATACAGCCTGGTGACAGACGGACGGACGGACAGCAAAGTCTCAGTAATAGGGTCCCGTTTTTACCCTTTGGGTATCAAACCCTAAAAACAACATTCGTTCACGGCGTGACTGATTAACTAAATGACATTAAAATTTAGTGGTGTAAAATAATATTATATTCGCTTAGGAGGCGATAGTGATTGAAACCATATTTAGAAATATAAGCTTTAAGGGAGATTAACATTATCTAAGACTTAAGTAAAGTGTTTTAGTTGAAATCTGTAAACGATATCAAGTGCTACTATTTGCTTCAGTACGATTCAACTTGTTTTTTTTTAATGCTTGATAGGGTAGTCTTTGACCACTATCTCACCTGATGGTAAGTGATGATGTGTTCGAAGGTGTTGTTCAGGCTCACCTAGAATAATAATGGGCACCTAATAGGTTTTCAACTCAAATAAGTAATAATGGCTGTTTATCTGTTTCAATTGACACTTCCCCTGCTCCTGCTCAACCCTCCAGCTTGTCACCGTTCTCGCTACTTCCTATACGTACTGAAAACGGACAATTTAATATCTGTTTAGTTGACTGCATTTGTGAGTATGACGAGGACGAGTTATACATGTATTTTGGTTCACATTGTAGGATAAAACGATGTCCAAACTTGAAGTAAAGAAGCTATTGTATCAAATACTAAAACCTATAAACTTTGTAAGTGCATACATTGACATATATATCCGTAAAACGTCAAATAATATTTTTTTGCTATCGTTATATAACAAACACGATGCCCACATGGTGTTACTCGGTAACCTGTGATGATAACAGTTTCAGTTCATCACAAGTGGCGAGTCTCGTGTGCCTGTAACTTCACCGGCACCCATACCAACCGTAACACAGAAATATAACATTACTGCTTGGTGGTAGAAATACGAGTAGGTATGGTGGCAGTACTTCCTCGGACGAACTCACACAAAGAGTGTATTACATTAATATCAATAAGCTAGGTATACTGCATATCTGCTATTACAGATATAATGGCCACACCAATTTATTTTCCGACGTTGCTTGTCCATTCTGACGGCGAAATGGCACTGGCTGTGAGACTACCAGAAAATATATGTGAACGTCTACTCACAAGGCACTATTATAGCCCTCGCATGCTTTTTCTCATAAAGTAAAGACTAAGATAATGTTAATCGCCCTTTAAGTTTGATGGTACCTAACAGTAACTAGTGATCTTCTGCGTCGGTAGGATTTCGCTGACTCTACAGTTAAGATTGCTACATGTATATAACTATTATTTAATAAATAGAACAGCTGACCTACCGCACTTTCTATTGACCGTATATGTAACAACACCTTAACAAGGTCCAAGTTTTGGTTCAAAATTGAGAAAACATCATAATTGTACAGTCATAAATACAATTAAAAAAGTAGTCAAATGCGAGTTGGGCTTTGCTCTATTAGGGTAACGCACTGCAACTGCCTAATGAAGAAGAAAAATTTGCAAGCTTTTTTGACATATTCAAAAACACATTTTCTGTATTTGTTAGTTGGTAGAGGATATGCTTCATAATAACATACCAACATTTATAATTCCTAAATAGTTAAATTTCTAAGATAGATCCGGTAACAAAAAAGGTGTATAATAATTATCTACTTTTAGAGCTCCATTTACTTGTCTTAGTATTAAGGACTATAATAGATATTAAAAAAGAAAGCGGTGCTATGCCTATTTTTAACAAAATACTAAGAACTTTATACACTACAGCTATTACAATGAAAGCATATAGACAACCTACAAGTCATTGTAGACTCACAGGCAGTCAAAATGCTACAGCCTACTACTAATATTTTCACTAATTTCTACTTTCGAGAGAGTTCTACGATGATACCTCATACGTAGGTATTTTTTCGGTTTATTTCTTTTGTCTAAAGCTGGACCCACGATCTGTGATTGAACGGATACCCACCACAGATCAAAAAATAGATGCTACTGAAACGAATGCCTTCTACATAGACACTATTAGCGAATATGTGATGGTAGTATGTAGCTTTAGCGCTTCCCTGAGAATAGTCAAAGCTTCTATTCCAATTCAAACCAAATACCAAAATTTAAAATTTGAAACTCATTCCGTTTACGATCTATAGACCCGTAGATGGTCAGACAAACAAACAGACAGTTGGCGGAGTCTCGTTTATTGTGTTCCGTTTTACCCTTTAGGTACGAAACCATAAAAGTCATCAATTAGTTCAATATTATGTGTTATATTAATGTCAAAAATTATTCAAGACCGAGACTAATAAAACCATTAGGTCCCACCCCTAAGCCCCACTCTTTGATTTAGAGCTAGGAACGACGCACGCACTGCCATCGACATTTATATCGCAGTAAATAGACCGTGCGGGTAGTTCAGGGGTAGTTACAACTACCCTAGTACCCACTGTAATGAATTGCCGCTCTCGTTCAATGGATACTGGAATACATTTAGTCAACATTACGTGTCAGTACACGTCATGTTTATGATTTTACTATTGCACGAGTGTGATACAGGCACAACGTGAATGTGACGTGATTTAAATCTGTACTAAATATTTTGTACTCACTTTTTGCAGCTTATTTGACAACGGTGAAGGAGATGATCTAATAAAAAAAAATCCTCAAAAGGTCAAGCAGTTTTTGAGTAACACTCCAATAACTGAAAAGTGTTTTCTTATCTTGATATATAGTTTGACAATCAATCCCGTAAGTAGCAAGAGTCACTAAAAAGGGTGTAATGATTTTTTACTTCAGAATGGAACCGAAATCAACACTCAAAAGTGTGAAATAACTTGTTGAAGTCGTGATATTTGAAAAGTACGGTACCACGCGCATAATATTGTGATAATAGTATCACAATATTATGCGCGTGCGGTACCGATTTCACAATTTTGAATGATGAACTTTGTTCCATTCTGAAGAAAAAAAAAAAAATTCACCTCTTTTTATTGACCCTTGCTACTTACGGGATTGATTATCAACGACTAAATCAAGATAAGAAAACACTTTTCAGTTATTGGAGTGTAACTCAAAAACAGCTTGACTGATTTTGATTAAATTTAAATAGGACCACACGGGTAGCACCAGTTTTCAAATAAAAAAAATCATTAAAATCGGTTCACCCAGTGAAAGTTCTGAGGTAACAAACGTTTAAGAAAAACACTTTCGAAAGGAGAACCTCCTTTTTTGAAGTCAAAACTCAAATCTTTCCTATGGTTCATTAACCATCGTATTGGGATGGAGCGACATCTATAGTACCACTTACGTTGTGCTACAAACAAGACCAATTTTTCAATTGGTTTTACACTTGTAAATGATGACGCATCCTTATAATTTTAATATTATTATGATTGCAATAACGCCTGCTATGCGGATTACATTACAAAATTACAAATATACCATAGGAAAAATTTAAGTCATGTGCGGGATTCGAACCCGCGTCCATCCGCTCCTTTAGCCGGGGCATGCTCTAACCAATTGAGCTAACATGACATGACGTCATAAACTAAAATAACAGATACTTATTGTGAAACATTTTTATTCGATTGTATGTGCAATGACGTTCTACTCAGGAATGGGTAAATTTAAACTTTAATATTGATATTTAAATATTACGGTTCCTTTCAGGTACCTACATAAAAATCAACCACACAAATTAATGAAAACAATACATACGCACACGCGCAAAGTAACTACAAAACTTATGGGGTAGTACGTTAAGAAATTAAGGTCTTACAATGATTACAAACTTGTATTTGCAATTGGTTAATAATTTATAGGAAATATACATAATCAAAGGAGAACGTAGGTACACTATATTTTGACACTGTGCCGATTTAAGACGGTGCGCGAGTTCCGTCTTGCACTTGTCCAGTTTTATCTAACAACGTATAGAGAGCTACTATGCTAGCTCTCCATACGATAATATACTATACTACTATACGTAGTATATAAATACGATAATATACTACGTATGGCGTAGTATATTATCGTATTTCTATTATCAACCGATACTTATTTAACAAAAAATGTGTGTATCTTATTTTGTGAACAAGCAGACCGCACTCCCCAGAACAAAAGGCGACAAACACCAGACTTTTCCTCAAATAAAACCCAGAAGCAAATACAAAAACGTATAATACCCGTATATTTCCACAATCCGTACGATACGTCCACTTAAGTTGTTTTCTTTGCTATTAAGAAATGAAAATAAGACAGAATTATGTGGACGATCGCTGCGTGCGTATGGTCGATATCTCTTTTGGCTGCCTTTTCTCGTATCTAAGAAAAATATACAAATATCTCTTAGCACAAGTACCAATGCTGCTTCACAATAACAACCCATCATGCTTGAGAGCTGATAAGACGCAATGGATTTGAAAAGTATACAATAAGTTGCAGAAAAAAGAGTTTAATAGTACAGTAAGTGGTCAAGATAAGGTTACAATGAGTAGCGACAAAATTGGCTGCCAGTTTTATTGCAGTAGTTCGGAGATATAAACCGAGCGGCTATAGTGCGAGGCCATTGAAGACATTTGGGCCGATATGAGGCTAAATAAGGTCTTATGAGGCCGTAGAAGGCCAAGTCCACTTGGGCTAGGACGTGACCGTTGTGGAAACGGCCGCAACAAGTTAGCGGATGATTTTCTTTATTGGCTTATTGATTTTGGATAAGTTTGGAGAGCTGCTTAGGAATGGTTATGCAGGAAAACGTGCCAAGTTCATTTGTGTTTTCTTGTTACAAGAATAGCTAAGAGCTTATCAATTAGTTATGGTCGTGGATAGCATAGATACTGTAATTGTTTTTTGGGATACAACAAGATGTTGTAAATGTTAAAATATATATTTTAAACTAATGTTTTATGAGTACAACTCACTTTTAGTAGCAGTAGAACTGTTTGTGCAAGTTCATCCAGGGAAGTACTGCCACCATACTTATTCCGGCCGGCAAGCAGTAATGTTTACATTACAGTGTACCGGTTTGAAGTGTATGAGTGTCAATGAGATTAAAGGCACATGAGACTTAACAACGTTATGTTTCAGGGTGATGGGCGCAGTTCAGTTCACCAATTGTGTAGAACTGCATCTGTTATGGAGTGTTGTGATGTTGAAACGCTCGTAACGAAGTGTGTTTAGCCGTTCTTAACCGATCAGCTATATAAGTAAAGCAAAGTCTGCCGCGGTCATTAGTTGGATGGGTGACCGCTAGTGACATTACTACTGAGCGCTTCCGTGCTTCGGAGGGCACGTTAAGCCGTCGGTCCCGGTTGTTGTCTTAGGATGGCAGTCGTTATAGCATGGTGGTAGGGCATTTTGCGAAGCTAGGTAAGCCTGAACAACATCTTCGACCACATCATCACTTACCATCAGCTGAGATAGTGGTCAAAGGCTAATCTATCAGGCATAAAATAAAACCATTTGTGTAGTACTAGATCTGTTATGGAGAGTTTACCGCGTAAATATCGGTATCTAATTCATAACAATAGAATTAATGTATTATTATCTTGTGAATATGTTCACAGCCGATCCCCAGCGGTTAATCCTAGGTGGCCCTCGTGGTGGTTCCATCATGAAATCACGTGTATGAGTGATTTTTAGGGTTCCGTACCCAAAGGGTAAAAACGGGACACTATTACTGAGACTTTGCTGTCCGTCCGTCCGTCACCAGGCTGTTTCTCAAGAACGGTGATAGCTAGCCAGTTGAAATTTTCACAGATAATGTATTTTCATTGCCGCTATAACAACAAATGCCAAAAATAAAATAAAATAAAATAAATATTTAAGGGGGCTCCCATACAACAAACTTGATTTTTTTACCGTTTTTTGCTCGATACTAATAACAGGTAGACACTAACTATTAACAGAATATTTAGTTTTATGTTCTTTTTAAATATAATTAATTAAAATAAATAATTAAGGGGGCTCCCATACAATAATAGAGGTTTTCACCGTTAATTTGCTAAAAAAGCCGAACCCTTCGTGCGCGAGTGCCACTCGCACTTGGCCGGTTTTTTATATTTTTATATTCACGTCTTCGTAAAAATATACGATGTTTATTTATAATATGTATTATAATCTCAATAGTTGTGCTTTCCGTGGGGTGCCTAGTTAGAATGTCACCCCCCAATTCTACCTGTGGGTGTCGTAAGAGGCGACTAAAGGTGAAATGGCAGTGCCTTCTGAGGAACTGATATCTTAAACTGCAATCTCCAAGACGCCTGCCAAGCGTGGGGATTATGGCAAACCCCCCCTGAACAGGGGAGGCTGTTTTCAGCAGTGGACAATCCGGCTGATACAGTACAGCACACTTCAAAACCATTTTTTAAATATTTATAGCTGATAGGCTAGCCGCTCACCAGTATACCTGATGGTGCGAGTAAGTCATGATGCTGTCAAAAATGTTTTTTCCACCACAATTAGCTCTCAAGTGGAGCTGCTGGAACACACCGTTAGATGCTTGCCTTTTTTTTGTTTATGTTATTTTAGCGGATAAAGCTCGAGGCCCACCTGACGTTAAGCGGACTATCCTCTCCATATAACAGATGCATTTCATCTCAAGTGATGAATTGCATTGCGCCCGTCACCTTTACACATAGTTGTTAAGTCCCATGTGCCTCTAATTTCACTCTCAAGGACTGCTGCCGCTAGCCATTCGCAAAATGCCCTTCCACCATGCGGTGAAGCTCAAGCTGGCGGCGGAATTCGAACCATGGACCTACTGTGCGGCAGTCTATAGCCAATGCCACTCAGCCATTACTGCTTCAAAATTATTATTATTATTGTGCGAACCGCGAAGGAACTCTCTGAGTAGCTTAACTACTGCCTTCTGGAAAATACAACCCGGGTGTTTTCAAACCCAAAGTAAAAAGCTCCTTTCTGAGCTAAGCTTTACTAAGAGTGCTTCACCGAAGACGACAGCGTCGTCGTCTGCAGGTACGGCAATCGCGAACGAAGTCGCAGGTTCACCTAGTATTTAATAAATATGGATATACGCAAAATAACGCCTGAAATCTATTCATTAGTTTTGCATTGATAAGGAATACATGTTTTACCGACCCCTGTTACTTGGCACAAGGGTATGAACATGATGATTACTGGTGATTGAATTACATCGAATATGATCGTGACGTAGCTAATTAAATTAATAGCACTCGTAGTAGGTCAAGTATGTACATACCTGCCAGATCAGTGCGGACAGTATGGACGTTTTTGCATTGCAGAAAGACACTTGGGAATGGCTAGTTAGTACATGAGAGCCTCACGTACAATTTTTTTCACTAAGCACCTAACGCTGTTTTTGCTGGCTTCAAAAAACCTTTTCTTTTCTATGCTAAGCCTGTTTATAATTTTCATACAAATTTAACATTACGGCACATTCAACTTTCCGGGACTGAAGACCATTTTCAACCACTTTCAACTTCCATTTCAGGATCTTAGATGCTCTCCTTGAGATCCAATGATTCTAGGTTAGCCTGCACACATCTTTGATCATATCGGCCCTTTTTCCCTATGACACTAGAGATTCCTTGTAAATAACGCGTGTCGTCATTATATGCCGTAAACTATAACGCGTTTGATAACGTGCTACATAAACAAGGAATCTCCAAATAGATATTCTCTATGCCACAAGATAAGTTATCTATTTTTTTATTCTTTTATATCAAGTTTTCACAACTTACGTTTGTAAACTTCTCTCACTCAAAAATATATATATTATCCACCTTTTATCGTATAATCTATTATCGTGAAAGTAAGTACATGAAGGTTTGGCGAGAGTATTCAAAACGTTTGATTTGAAATTGAAAACACTCTTAGGTGCTTAGCGACACCTAACAGTATGTTCCGACAGCAGTCCTTTTACTTCAGGGTAGTAGCCAGTCAGAAGAGCATTCGCAAAATGCACTTCCACCAAGCGGTGATGAACCATGTAGCTCCCTGCGGCACGATAGTCCATGGTATTACCGCTAGGCTATCATTGCAACAATAATATACCCAGCACTTGGGCGGTTTTTATACGACCGCCTACAAAGAGATTACTGTGTTTATAGTTCATGTATATGCGAGTTACTTTATTGCACCATAACTTTAAATTTGGGTGTATGTGATGGAATTAGAATTCATACATAGGTATTTAAATGTTGACAAGGCTGAGGTGTTTCGTTAATTTCATTTGCTTGTTATATTATCTGACACGCATCAGGCTCTTTAAGTCCCATACTGTGAATCGAAATATCGGCTAGTACATTAAGTTAAGTGATAGCCTAATTGCTCTCATACTATGATAGATTCCAATTAGCTATGATGGATAGGCGTGGAATTCCAAGATGCAAGTACCTTCGCAGCTACTCAACTAACGATATTAGCTGAAGTAAGTGTAATTACTTTGATTGACCCGTATATGAAATTATACAATATATATTGTTATTAACGCTTTGTCTTTGGAAACTTCCATGTTTTTTTTTTTATGCCTTATAGGTTAGCCTTTGACCACTGTCTCACCTGATGGTAAGTGATATTGTAAGTGATGATGTGGTCGAAGATGTTGTTCAGGCTAACCTAGAAGTACTGGCTCTCATGTAATTTTTTAAACGCGGAATAAGAAAATATTCTTGGACCCAACGCTACACAAATACTGCCACTACGAGATTAGCTACGCCCGTAGCTTACCTCGTAGTGGCACTGGTTACGTAGCTAAGTGATTCCGTACCTCCGTACCCGTACAAAATGAAAAGATAATTACTTGTTTTTCACAATTGCCAGGTTAGGCGCTGCCCTCTATCTCACCTGTTGGTAAGTGATGATGTGGCCAAGGATGGTGACCAGGCTTAACCTAAAATTACTTTATCTTAAGAACATAATATCCCGGGACACACCATTAGGTGCTTGATGACAGATTTTGTGTTTGAGGATTGTAGCTTGGCCTACGATTATTATTAGTAGAGCTTGGCAGACAAACATTCTTAAAATGACCTTCTACAAACGGCGCTAGCTCAATGGTACTATGTTATTAGTAATGGTTGACGGGTAGTGAAATATTATTTCACATGCCATGGCACGTTGATTCGCATGGCATGGCAAGATTTATTACAGAAAGCATGTTCTATACTATTATAACTTTTTGTCGTTTTGTAAATTTCAATCCTCTCTTAATAGGGAATGTGGCCTGTTAGGATGAAGAAGACAACTCGCGAGATCGACGTTTTGATTTGGTCCTCCAACCCTGAGACGATTTATGAAAAATAGTAAATATAATATGGGCTCTTGTCATTTTTAATGTATTTTTTTAATTGTTCCGCTGTTGTACGTGGTGGTTAAATTATTTTTATGATTTTTCTGGTTCATATTATCCAATATAATAATAAGTTGCTGAAAAAATAAATACCCCGGGTATTTCCAAGTGTCCACAATTATTGCTCTAGGTAGAGGGATCATCCAGGAAAAAATAGGAGACTATATAAAAGAAGAAGAGAAATTATCGCCGTTTACGGCAACAACGTGTCCCTGTTAGGATCCCCGGCGGCAGCTGATGTCTCCTTCAGTTCACAAACGCTGCAACTGCCTTAACAGAAAGTTATGTGATTGTTTTGTAAAAAAAACCTCATCCAATATTTTGAGAACAAAGACTCATTCATTTAAAACTCTCGATAACAGTTCGGAATTCTAAATCAGATTTCTTAATAAATACCAGTTTAATGTGACCTTGCGTCTTCAGTCAGCAATAAAGATTTTTAGTCCGAGCAAAAACACTTTTCCGGTCCAGTTATTGGTGCGAGTAATGTCGATCGCATCAAAAACCAATTAAGTCAATGGTCCATGCGGTTCCAAGTGGTTAAACGACATTATTTTTTATCTCTCCGCTATAAATGTTATATATAATTTTCTTCAGTGTTATAGTTATTGTAATGGAGATGGTTTCCTCTCTTAACAAGCTTTTAAGTATTTATTTTACGAGTATTTCTCTCCAGTACTCGGATAGTCTTTGTTGCAAAATTATTGCGTAGTTATTATTCTCTGGTGGGAGGTAACAACCAGAATGTCTAAGGAAGGTGAGCTGCAGGTTTCTGGCCTTAGAACCAAAACCCCTAGTATTTAATGTGTTTTGTTAATATGGAAGAAATATATTATGAGTTGTAGGGGCACGGAGACTTACTAGAAGGCAATGTCGCAGTTGGCTCGGCCTCTAGCTATCTAGCTTCTAGGATGCCTCTAGATAAGTACCTCGAACCTTAAGTACCCGTGATATTCGTATTTTACTATATTTTTAAGCTTAAAGCATACACAGACTTTCACTAAGCAGAAAATTTAACACTTAACCTGATAAACCTGAGCCAACAAATATATTTATTAGCAATCTATCATCACGCCGCCGGTATTCCCTTAAGGAGTAGGATTAAGTGTCTAAGCATTCTTGTTTGGACAAACATATTTTGGTCTTCCTGACGCCCTACCACCATGCTTTAACGGCTGCAACCGCAAGATAATTACTGCTACCGACGCTACGGCTTAAGACAAAGTTGTCTTTGAAAAAGGTCAGAATTAGAGCGTAGGACAGAGAGACTTCGTCTCACATG
The DNA here is from genome assembly GCA_963890685.1 of Plagodis pulveraria. Lineage (NCBI taxonomy): Eukaryota > Metazoa > Arthropoda > Insecta > Lepidoptera > Geometridae > Plagodis > Plagodis pulveraria. The sequence goes on from OY982955.1 coordinate 35,734,107, forward strand.
CTGCATGCAACTGAGCGAAATAGAACTACGTATGATTTAAATTGCTTGAGTGAATTTCTTAAAATACTTTTATATAAAAGTTATCTTTTTTGTAACGGAAAATATATTTCCTGCTTTAGACATGGATGCTAAATAATAATTAAAAATACAATTTATATCTATATATATGTGATTCACTCTATATACACAAAACACGATAAAACGAAATTTAAGAACTGTATTCAGTTTTTTTTTTCAATATATAGAAGTATGGAATTGTTTTTTTGTTTCAGACATAGTATTTGTCGTATACTCTAAAACATTAAACATTTTTATTAATATCTGTAAAGCGTACACTCATTGTAAAAAACATGTTCATGATTTGCCCTTTTGAGATTCGCTTAACCTGTTTCGAAGCTAGAAAGTATTCAGTAGTAATGCCACTAACGTTCACAAATCCAAGTCATGACCGCAGCGGCCGTTACTTAATCTTATGGACTGGTTAAGAAGAAGTAAGCTGCATTACGAGCGCTTCAATATTATGCTTATTGAACGTAACATTGAAGCTTTCGTTAACGCACATTATGTTTCATCTGTCACGTAAAGATCCGTGACGATATTATGTATAATAAACGCCTATACCACGATGTTAGTAATTATACTGTACTACGTCAGTTAATAAACCTGTTCTCGTTCGTATAGACAAAGAGACGGTAACCGCAAAGTGACTCGCGATGTAATATTAAGTGAACTTGTCACTCACCCGCGCCGGATATTGCTTCCCCCACGCCGCTGTCGTCGTAGACGTGAATTTGATAACCAAGGGTACGCAAATTAACTATTCTTACTCAAGAAAATCTAAATGTTATTTTAGGTATTTTAGTTAGATAGATTAGAGTATTATTTTCCAAAAGAGCCCACCTTCCAGCATATTACCCTTAGTCGCCTCTTACGACATCCGCGGTATCCACAGGAAGAGAGGGGTTTTATTATTGCCTGGCACCATTTATTCGTAGCTGGCACCTTACGGGGGAATTTTACCATAAATATATTATTTACGCCACAGGTAACAAACATACGGGCCACGTTACGTTAAAGCGATCACCATCGCCTATTGATATCTCTGACACACCGGGCATCACAAATACGATGAAGAACTCTGTTGATTCGTCTTTTAAAGAACCTCGTGTTGTAGCTGCTTGGAAATACTGTGGGAGAAAGCTCATACCACATTTTGCAGGTATAAGGTAGTGTGAATCGTACAGTATGTAATCTACACGCATCTATAATATGTGGAAAAGCCTTCTGGCGATGACGGCTAGTGCGGTGATAAAACCGCGACGCCAGTATGTGGTTGAATTATTTTTATAATAAACTATTCAATGTTCGTGGCCAGAGTGTAGGCAAATAGTACACAAGAAAAATAGGTTACCTATTTTGCCTATTGTCTATACGTAAGTCTTCGTCATTTTTTCACCACTTTACTAATGAGACATGACTATAGAACTTCTAACTCGGACTACCAATAGTAGATAGTAATTATTTATATTATGGGTAAGCAAATTAAACTTGTTAAATAAATATTTTACATGGAAAGTAACAATGTACACATTAAAGAATTACGTTCAAAATTTAACACCTGTTTACTGACATAAATCAATTTGACTTGATATATAATATACGAATGCCTCGCAAGCTACCACGTTCAAATAGATGTCACCAAGCACCAAACTCTGTGTTCTGGCAGCTGTCCTTGAAAGCCAGTAATTCTTGATTTTAACAGTTAAAACCTTCGATATCATCTTGTACCAACAGTTAAGTAGTCGTATAAGGCTTACCTATATCAGCAATTAAGGTAAATTTGTAACGAATACCATAACCAGCTATAATTTTAACACAAAATACAATAAAAACAATTGATATAACTAATAGAAGGACATATAAAATGTTACTGGCGGGTTCTACAATAGCTTAGGGATAAAGCGACAAAGCTGCAGTGACGGATTCTAATCCCGTTAGTTGGCAATTATTTTTCAATCTTACAACACTTTAATATCAAAAACTCTAAACTAAATAGCAAAGTTTGCTTGAGAAAAAGAACCACGTAGGTAGTTTATGTTTTCTAATCGTCTTATATTACCACTCTCTCACAGTCGACAAAGATTATTCTGAAAGCTCTTATCTCAACCGCGTTTATTTTACTTTGATTTTGTTTCAAGAATTATCTCCGCAGGGTGGAGGGCTATAAGTCAATAAAGTGACCCCAGGTGGTCACAAAGGTTAAGAGAAAGTACAAACAGCTTACGCAAGTACAGAATGAATGGAAATTCCAAATAATATTTTTTTGTTAGCTATCGTAAATCAGACTTCATCCGAATCAAAATACGCTTTTGTCGAATTGAGAGAAATAATGTTTCGGGAATAAGGGTCCGTTTCTACGAATAAATAATTCGTAGGTTCGTATAAATAATCTTGCCGCATCTTGTCGCATCACAATAAAAGTGAAATGTCAAGTAATTATTCATTATAAACAACTGGTATCGACATCGGTCGCGGGTACTTCACTTTAATTATTTTTTGATACGATTGCTCAAAGAGGGTGGTTATGAATCATATTGCCTCTCACTGGGTCGCCTGCCAGTGTCACGCCACGCACGCAATTGTAACGCGTGTGATATACTTACAGTCAAACCTCAGTTCATAACTCCTGCATCATACCTAGTGAAACACCATGTCACACTACATAATTTTTTTTAACCACACCCTGGTTCCCTATGTAACAAATATACTAAAATTTTTGCTAATCCATGGGAACACTATACTTTTTCGGAATTAAGAGTAGCCTAGGTGTTACTCCAGAACATAAGCTACCTCCATACAACATTTTATCAAAATAGGTAAGCTTGCTAACAAATACAGTACAATTATTGCACATCCCACGGGAACATTATATTATTTCGCCAAAAAGTAACCTAAGTGATAACCTAGAGTGAAAGAAACCTCCGAAACAAATTTTATTACAATTGCTTTAGCCTTGCTTTGGTAAGCTAGCAAACAAATATATTACAAATCCTTGCTCATCCCGCGCGAACACTACACTTTTTCGGAATAAAAAGTAGCCTATGTGTTATTCCAGTATGTTATCTATCTTCATACCAAATTTCATCAAAATTGATTCAGCCGTTTGAGCGTGAAGAAGTTACAAACATAAAAACACACTCTCAAACTTTCGCATTTATAATTTTAATAATAATATATAATATAATATTATAGTAGGATATTAGTAGGATTATTACACCGGCAATCTATTCAAAAGTTGAATTAATAGTAAAAATGAATATTAAATTAATAGTAACAACTAATAATAATTGTATTTGTTATCAAAAAACATTGTAAATAAATTAGTTAGGTAAACAAACCAAGTCATATGACAAACTTATACTATAAATGTAAATGTAGGTCGGTAGCGTAAGCAGGTTAATCAGGCTAAGAAAACACAGATATATTATGATGAGTCGTCGATCTCGTCGTCTCACCGACGACGGCACACTAGTAAATAAGGATTTGTATATAAGCTAAGATTTGGTGAAATAAATCACTTGGTAACCAGCTACTGAGTCGGGTTTTACTCTCCACCCAAGAAGGACCACTCCTCCAGCGGTTGCTAAGGTCGCAGCAACCACTGGAGGAGCAGCCCTGAAGAACCCAGCAACCGCTGGAGGAGCAGCCCTGAGAAAGAACAGTCCTGACGTAACCAGCAACCGCTCGAGGAGCAGCCCCTGAAGCAACCAGCAACCGCTTGAAGAGCAGCCCTGAGGTCCAAGCACCCGCTGGAAGAGCTAGAACAGCTTCCATGCATTCAGTTTCCTCTCCCTGAGAGCCTGTGCCAAGACACCTTTAGCCGTTAGTTGATCGGTCTTGTGAGCCTGCTTGACCGGCAGTGAGAAAACCGTTCCTGTGTACATTGCACGACGTACACAACCCCCTTTCCTACCAAACTTCCATCCGTCACCTTAGGTCTCTTGGAGGCGGGCATTCCGTACTTGAATATATATTTATATATTGTTTGTACCTGTAGGCTAGGTACCTATAGGCTAGGTACTCATAGATCTAGGTAGGGTAGGGTCAGTAGGCACACAACAGCCAGGTCACACACACACACACACTAAACTAGGATACATGCACTAAGGGTCCAGAATCTATAAAGATTGGAACTTAGGCAACGGTTTGCTATTATATATACTAGGGCAGGCTTCACATTTACATAAACGTCACTGGTGACTATACATCCGTGTACACACTACACGTAGGGTAAGGCACCAAGGTTACCAGGGGCGTTTACACAGCCCTTTAAAAGTAAAACGGACGGACGTTGAAACATTCAGTAATAGGGTCCGTTTTCTCGTACGGAACCCTAAAAACTTGTAATAATAAATAGTAATAAGAATATTTCGTACTCCAACAAACGAAATACGACCTCTTTATTTGTTAATTACATTACTGAAGTTGTAGCCTGGCCAGAATGAGAATTAACTTAAGACCTGTGTGTGACGTCATTACACAAACTTATAAATTTCTTCAAGTTAAAGAAAACTAAACCTAATACAAATACGATAAGATGATTCAAACTGAAACGTGAAAGTTGTAAGAGAGACGTAGAAACAGCCCGCAATTTATACTAAAGTGAGTTATGAATTCAGTGTTGGACAAACATAAATTTCACTTTAAATTTCGAATGAGTTGTTGATTAGATAGATTAAACAGTTAAATTATGTTGTAAAAATATATTTTCTTGGAAAAATAAACATATGATATAATATTAAGTAAGTATTTAGTAATTTATTAACAGCATTTTTTTTTTGTTTTCAGCAGTATGTCGAACATTTGGTAAATGTGCTTGAAAGAAACAGTATGATAGAACTGAACTGAAAGGTGAAAAGTTGAATAAAATTCTTCTTTCTATATTGAATTGAGACAGTACTCGTTATCGAAGGACGGTAAATCAATGTTTAGTTCTGCGATCCATTGTCTACCGAGTAGGGCAGTCTTAGTGTTTTAATTATATATAGATTTAGTTTCTTATAGGCCCGATACATCCTACGGGGTGAACGAACTCCCCTGTATAATATCGCACGACTAAATCACAACTGTGAATGGGTAAGTCGTTAAACTGTTTTACATGTATATAATAGATGATACAAGGTACGGCGCTGCCAGTGTCACATTCCATTTTGACAATACGATTGTATATTTAAAGTTATTCAATGGTTTGCACTGCTATATTGCTAATTTCGTTAATCGATTAACGGTTAATCGATGTTCGTAATAACGTTCATCCGTTTTTTCTTTCAGGAAGAAAAGGGATCTTCAGCAAATGGGTATCTTATTTTCTGTACAGACTAGAGGCCTCTGACTTTGATGTTAGTCCTGGAATGTACGAAGTGCGTACCTCTAGGTATGCACACATAGGACACGCTACTTAATGTCCTACTAAACCTTTCGTAATTCACGGGCTCCAGTGGGAGACGCAGCAGCTCTTGATCAACCTTTTCGGTGTACTCAGTACAGTTTGCTTAAGCAAAATATTTTTTTCTCGTAAGGAAACCTATAAAAGAACCACAGCCAATACCACTTGAAACATCACAAGTCCGTGCTGTGTTTTGTATATTGGAGTACACAAATGCTTGGTGCATTGCGATTTAATGTTGACCCTGCAGGAAGCCAGGTCCGGGTTGTATCCTCAATGCCAGCGGCGACTACAAAGTGATACAAGTACTTGTCATAGATCGTGCAAGTCTGCACATTGTTCCACAGCCGAGTGGATGTCCTGTCTGTAATTAAGTCGTTAGCACTGCTGGTAGCGTAGCCCCTATCTTAAGCTATGGACTGCCGTGCCGCAGTACCCTGGTTCGATCCCCACCGCCGGCTTGAGCTTCACCGCATGGTGGAAGGGCATTTTGCGATTGCCCGCCTGGCTAGCTACCACCCTCAAGTAGAAAGTCGCCAAGCACCGAAAGGTGTGTTCCAGCAGTAGTCCTTGAGAGCCAGTGAAATTACAGGCACAATGAGACTTTACAACTATGTCTCAATGTGACGGGCGCAGTGCAATTCGTGACTTGTGATGAATTGCAATTGTTATAGGCAGATGTTAGTCTACTTAACATCAGGTGGGCCTCGAGCTTGTTCCGTCACAATAACATAAAAAAAAAAAAGATTATTTTGGTTGGATCAAAGTTTAATCAAAGTTGGTAGATTTTTTGAATCTGTCACTGTTACGTGGCTTATATTCGGAGGTCACGGTACAGTTTTCGGGAACCCAGATAAGCGCTGTTTTAGCAGGGCCGCTTATCTTATCTCGTCTTGTTTCGTCTTGACCAGTAAAAAATGTCACTAGTGGTCACCCATCCTAGTAATGATCGCAGCGAACACAGCTCAGGCTAGATGAACAGTTAAGAGTCAAGCTCCGCTATGAAGTTGAGGCCTTCAGTAATATAAATCTTATTTTAAAGGTAAGTTTGTTTTATTTTCGTACACAAAGGCAAACCGTAGATATCAGAGATATGTTAAACTATTATATAACAACAACAACATATTTTGTTTCAAAATTTAAACTAACATGGCAATTAAGAACATATCTCAACAATTCAACTAACACGTTGAGTTCTAAGGTTTTTAAACCTATAGAAGTGGTAAGAAAAAAGATTTAGCGTCGTAATCCACGGGGATCCAGTCAGGGATGTCCTTAAAACTTCGACAATCTCGTTGACAACTTAATACCATCTTAATCCCGATCGGCCCCTACTTGAGGAAACTCCTCTGATACCTACTTATCGACTCCTTAATCCAAAAGAAGGAATAAGTTGGCATCTCAACCGTTTAATTACAGTTAAATTTTATTTTATTATCAGCTAAAACACTAACAGCCTTACTTATAAACGCTACTTAAATTTTAAGCATTACTTAGCCGCTGATTAGCAAAATTTCTTACTCATAAACGCTACATAACTTTATCCAGTTCCTAAGTACTGCTTAAATCAGCTGTCAATTTAAACACTGTCCAACCCATGTTTAAATATTTAAGTAGCAAGATGGCGCCGATATTTCGGATCAGCTGATTTAGTTACCATTGAGGTTATTGTCAAGGAGGCATACAAAACTATAAACACGACATACTCTGTAAATAAATCGTAAAAATATAGCAAGTAGTAACATACATTGGATGATGAATTAAATATTATGCGTAACCTAATTACTTTTCTTGATCTTATTGAAGAGTATGCCGCAGGTACAGTTCCTGAATTAAGAATATAAGAATTGTGCTACACTCGTATATTCCTATTGGATGTAGAAAACGATGCGCTCAATGAGTGGTGTAGGTATTTCAGTAGTAATATATCACTATTCACGTTGATATATATGAGTAGAGTGTTGCTGAACATTGGGTGGAAAACAGTTTCTACAGAAAGGTAGCGGGTATACTATACCTGCTACTAATAACGTTGGTTGTCGATTATAAAATCAAAGCCAAAACTTTTTACATTTTTGTTGTCTTAGGTTTTCGCGATTATTACACATAGTAATTAAACAACTTTAAACGGTTTAAATCGCGTATATTTATCATTATTTTTGTCCCCCCGTCACCCCGTGACCACGATCACTGCAAAGTGTTTGAAACGTCGGGACAAAAATAATGATTTTTACATTTTTGTTCTCGTGTTGTTCTATGCGTTGTTAACGAGTATTTTAAATATGTTGTTGCTTTGTATTTTGTATTGATATAGCTGAGATATATAAACTGACCTTACATAAGGGGGATATATCTCCCTAGCCTAACAATTGTAAGTATATATAATCCTTGTTAGGGTAGGACGATTCAATATTACTCTATACCTACCTACTATAGTAGGTCTAGAATACCGGTAAGAAGACGTAAATAATACTAGTGATTCAATTTAAAAGCAGAATTGAGCACTTATTTGCTTATTTCAGCATAGATGACGATTCAGTTCAGCAAAAAAAATATATTTTAGGAGTTGAAATATTCTTAATTGTATTAAGCATCTCATTTAATAGGGCGCGAGTTTATTACCAAATGGTAATAAACTGGTCCAAATTAGACGCCGGACTGTTACTGAAAATCACTATCTCATTAAAACGCCAACATCTGATCCGATCCGGTGATCGAACTCATTGTAATTTTCTTATAGCCGCGCCACGCAGTTTCACCCGCGTAGGCAATGATGATGAAAAGTAAGGAGAACCTAAACTAACTATTCTGTTATTTCATCCAAACCCTCAAGCCGTTAAAACGTGAATACATGTAGAAGACAAAAACACATACACATAAACTTTACATATATACATATAATCACGCCTGTATTCCCCGAAGGGGTAGGCAATGTTGTGTAAACACCCATGTTTCGGCCAATTGGATTTTGGTCCCATGTAATAAGGGGCGAGCCTATTGCCATGTTTTCTCGAGCACACTAGACGAAACACAAGAACATATTACGGCCTTTATATTCCGTAAATTCATTTGATAAGCGATACCTTAAATTACACTTACTGTGATTTAAGGAATCGCTATAAAATGATTAAAAATAAACAAGGATTGGAATCTTGGCTTCATAGAAAAAAACGTAGACATTGTTTGGGATGGAAAAAGATAACTTCCAGCGGGATTTGACGGTATTCTGGAGTTACACCCGTAAATTCTGGGGTAACCCCATAATGCATTTCCAATAATGCTATGGAATAGATTGTTATTCCATAGCATAATTGGAAATTTATTAGGGCACTTTTGAATTTACCAAATTACAAAATTAAAACTCACTACAAATGTCTCCAGTACACCTAACCATATGTACAAAAATACGTACCTACAAAGAATAGATATTTTTTAACTTTTTAATTTTAATATTTTTATCACTAGATACGTGCTTTTTGGCAATTTGGGTCTTCCATAATACCTTTTAGTTCAATGTTGTCAGTTTAAAATACTTTTGACCTCATTATCCATTGTTTAGCTAAATAGTTGCTAAGTAGCGTTTATAAGTAAGAAATATTTAAGCATTACTTAAACACTGTTTAGTTATGCATTACTTAGCAACTACATAGCGGATTTTTTATAAGTAAGGGGGTTAATCTCTCTCTATTGCAAGTCACAATGAACTGCTGTTAGCCACAATGAACTGCTGTTAGCCATTTGCTTATTGCTGATAGTTTAGCTTTGTTAACCACTGGTGATGATGTGGGAAAAGGTGTTAACAGGCTAAACCTAGAAATATTGGCTTTAAGGATAAGGCTGCTGTAAAACACCATTAGGTGCTTGGCGACAGATTTTGTACTTGAGTATGGTAACGAACGAGGAGAGCATTCAAAAAATAGCCATTACATACTCATCACTGCATCCGTCGCATCGGCTCCCGGCTCGAATAATGTCATCGGTCCACCAGATTATTTCCCGTGGCACAACTACTTCAATCCACTATGTGTATGTCATTTTACCTTAGGTGAAAAACTGGCACAGAGCGAGTCGGGCCTCGCTCAGTAAGGGTACCTACCTGCTAAAGTTCCTACCTAGGTTGGCATTGCAAAAACCAGGGATTAGGGAACCATATTTGTTTGTTTGTTTTGATCACAACTTAAAAACTACTTAGTGAAGTGCCGTTTTTAGAATTTGTTGGTTGGTTAAATGGTAAATACGTAAAATAACATACTGTTTCTTTTTATTTAGCAGAACTAGTTCAGTTTTATATAATAGACCTCAAGTATAAAATCTGTCACCAAGCACCTAACGGTGTGTTCCGGCTGCTGTCCTTGAGAGCCAGTAATTCAAAGTTAAGCCTGTTAACATCTTCGACCACATCATCGCTTAACTTCAGGTTTCTTCTTCACTTGATCACAGTCAAAGGCTTACCTACTAGCAACATAAAAATATATAAATTTAGAAATGGCACTCTAATCTATGTTTTCTTTTGAAATAATATTTGGATAAAAATAAATTATAAATTTAATATCTCATATTTCTAATACACACGATAAGCTCTAAAGTGATACTGCATAAGCTAGGGCGCATACGAAATAAACCCTTAAGTTAACTAAAGAGTCATCGCCAATGAGTCTAAAAGTCTCCTAGCTGATATCCCATTGACAGAGCTTGAGTATAATACAGGCTAAGAAGTTGTTTCGGAGTGAAATGTCTCTTTCCTGGTCACAGGACTCCCGGCTTTTTCGCGGCTAATGTAGCTCCAGGCTCAAGTTCAAATTGGTATAGTCCGTATCGAGTTCCGATGTAAACCGGTACAGTATACAGCTCATGTAGTGCTATCGGAACAGGCAGATCTTAGAGCGTAATAATGAGAAAGATAAGACTTCTCAGCATTCAATAGACGTCTGGAAAGAAGTAAAAAGTCTTGTAATAATTATTACCATTGAAAATTAATTCTTAGGGTTACTGTTACGGTCACTTTTGGGTATCGTAAAGCGCTGAAGCGCTCGTAGTGAAGTTTACTTAGCTGTTCTTAACCGATCAGCAAAGTTAAGCAACGTCGCCCACAGTCATATGTTGGATGGGTTACCGCTAGTGACATTACTACTGAGCTTTTCCGTGCTTCGGAGGGCACGCGGTCCGGGTTGTTGTCTTAGGATGGCAGTCGTTATAGCATGGTGGTAGGGCATTTTGAATTTTGAATGCCCGCCTGGCTAGCTACCACCCTTAAGTAGAAAATCTGTCGCCAAGCACCTAACGGTGTGTTCCGGCAGCTGTCCTTGAGAGCCAGTACTTCTAGGTTAGCCTAAACAACATCTTCAACCACATCTTCACTTACCATCAGGTGAGATGGTGGTCAAAGGCTAACCTATCATCCATAAAAAAAACGTACCTAAGGAGCATAATAGAGCCCTATTGCTCCACTCTGGTATTTGTATATCTGTACCTATACATATGTATGTACATCATGTATATGTATATACATGATGTACCTATTTTATCAAATCAAATCAATCATCTATTTGCAAAATTATAATACTTTCATAATATTTACAATAAGATCTTATTTTTGTATCGACAATTGTATTGTGCCTGAAGCAGGCGTGCAAATATTAGGTAAGTTTATACAAACTAACACAAATATAAAATAATAAAGTTTGAAATACAAATATAAAATAGAGCAAATAAGGTCAAGTCAGCTATTCAAATATTCAGACACAGTATAAAAACATTTCTCTAACAGCCAATAAGTCAATTTAGTTTTGAATACATTGCCCTGCAGAAGTTTTAACTCATTTAATAATAAATAATTTGTTATATGTTATGATGTACATGTTGTAAACATTCTTTACATATCTCTTGCTCTGTAAGTACACCCTTACACCCCTGAATGCCGGGGTGTATGACTATCATTACAGCATAGGTTTTGGAATTTGAAAAAAGAACTGTCATACTCATTCTGCACGAAGAATATTTTTAAAAAGTTATTTTTTTTTTCTCGGTATCGATTAATTACTCGAATCGGAATCTAGACAATTTATTTTATAAAGATTTTATTTTAAATATGGAACTATTTGTTTCCACATCGTATGTTAGATGGAATCGATTTAAAAATCAAACTGGCCAGCAAGATTTGACGCGCTTGCGTGCGTGAAAAAAAAAAGGCAGTCTACTAGTAGGCGCGAAAGCATCGCGAAAATAATTAATTTTCTTGTTTGAGTTCTTTTTCAAAAGTTTTAAACATGTCTAGTGACGAAGACATAGATCTAACGCCCGATTTTATTAAAGAAAGGGCAAAAACTATTACCGCCAAGAAAATATATTACCGCCGAACTCGAAAGAAAGATATGTAAAGGCATACGACGAATTTATGAAATGACAGTCAGAAAAAAAAGTGAAATCTCTTTTTGAAAGTGTTTTTATATCATATTTTGATGAATTATCTAAGAGGCTACAACCTTCCAGTTTATAGTGCTTTTATTCCATGCTAAAATCTACAATGATGACAAAACATGACGTGAATTTGAAAGATTTTTCTAAACTTACTGCTTTCTTGAAAAGGCAGTCTGACGGCTTTAAAAGCAAGAAATCGAAGGTATTTACTGCAGAAGAAGTACAGAAATTCTTAAATGAAGCTCCGGATGAAATTTATTTAGCAATAAAGGTACCTACGTATTTACTTGCCCTTTTTAATAAGTTACCAAAATATTTCACAAAAATACTATGCGAATTTGGTGCCTTTAATACAACTTATGTCTTTTTTACAGGTTGTTCTAATTTTTGGGATATCGGGAGCCTGCAGAACCGTGGAATTGACGAACTTGACAATAGAAAATGTAGAAAAACATTACAAATGACTACTCATAAAACTGCCTAACACGAAAACTAAAATTGACCGGTCATTTGTTGTGCATGAAGAATTTGCAAATTATGTTGAAAAATATCACGCTCTTCGGCCTGAAAACGTGGATACAAATCGTTTTTTTCTTAAAGTAGGGACAATATAATAGGTCACTTTTGACATTTCATCAAAATTCAACAACGTAACCTTGTAACGGCGGGCATAAAATAAGAACTGCACAATTGCTTAACTTTTTTCAATTACGTTTACATATTTATTGTAATAATGACCGATACGAGTAATTTTACGATTTGCTTTCACTAATAAACCAGTCTAAACATAATAAACAATTTCTGATCTAAAGAACTAAACGTCGTTACAATGTTGCGTCAGTCAACCCTTTTTCTTTTTAAACACTAGGGATGTTACTCTAAAAATCGAAAGCTGATAGGATTGTAAGTTGAATCGAATGCAATGAATACTTGTGAAGAAAAATCACCATAAATTTATAACCACGTTGTGATTATAATAAAACCTAATTATACATATTTATTATTCTTTTAACTAACTATAAAAGTACAAAAAAATAACTAAATAGAAAGGTCATTGATGTTGGGTGCAATTTAGGTGGATGTTGCTGGCAACACCAGTGCCTGTCGATGACGCATGTCATGTCGCCATAACATGATGATGACGCAGTCTTTTGTTGTTGTGCGAAGTGACTGTGCGTTTTTGGTGTGCTCTCTGTTATTTTCTTCTGATCCGGCTTTTTCATTGAACTGATCTTACTGACTACGTTTACCTGGCTATAAATTGGACTCCGATTGCTTAACGATTATTAAACAAGAAAAACATTACAGTCTTACTATGTCGAAACGGGGGAAAACTCTAAACAGTCAATCTCGCGAACTAGTGGTGAAATTGTACAATTATTTTGGACGTGAATCAGTTAACGATGGGCCTCTTTTACCATTGAAACCACCGAGAGAACGCGTTGCCGAAGCATTGGGAATAGGGAAGAAGACAGTAACTCAAATTCTGAAAGAGAAATACGGACCATCAGGCTCAGAAGATAATACTTTACGTACACCGAAAAAACGAAAGAGGGACAAGAAAATTGTTGACGTTGATAATTTTGATGCTGCTGCAATTCGCAACCATATTTATGGATATTACTCGAGAAAAGAATATCCTACACGGGAAAAGCTATTGAGTTCGTTAAAAGGCGCAGGCTTATTTTTTGGAGGCAAATCGTCTCTATCAAAGGTTTTGAAATCGATTGGCTTTAGATTTAAAAAATCCGACAAGCGGAAAATCCTGCTAGAACGCTACGATATTATTTTGAAGAGAATAACATTCTTACGTCAGGTAAATAAAATTACGGATTGGGACAATGTCGTGTTTATTGACGAAACATGGTTGAATGCGAACCATACGGTTGCGCGGACATGGACCGATGATACAGCGGCCTCCACCTCAAAAGTTCCATCGGGAAAAGGAGCGACTTATTATATGTCACGCGGGATCAGCTTCTCAAGGTTTTATTCCAGACTGCCTCCTCGCATTCGCCTCTAAAACTACAACAGATTACCATGAGGAAATGAACTTTGATGTTTTTAAAGAGTGGTTTAAGAAGCTGCTAGTCAGCTTAGAAAACCCATCGAAAATTATAATGGACAATGCTCCGTATCATTCTGTACAAGTTGATAAACCACCAACTCAAGCAAATAAAAAGCAAGAAATTGTCTAGTGGCTGGTAAGAAATGGTGTGGAGGCAAGTCAACGAAAACAAAGACTCAACTTTTAATAAAGTTGATTAAAAGTTGAGTTGTTAAATCTGGTAAAAGCAACTAAGCCGTCCAAGCTCCGCTATGTAATCGATGAACTAGCCCTAGAGCATAGACACGAAGTTATTCGATTGCCTCCCTACCATTGCCAGTACAACGCCATCGAGCTTATTTGGGCACAAAGAAAGGGTCATGCAGCGCGGAACAATACTGAACCACCCTTCAGTACTGCTAAAATGATGACTCTGCTACAAACTGCATGTGCAGAAGTCACTACAGAAGACTGGCGAAAAGTCATGGAGAAGACAAAGAAAATAATTTTACAAGATTTTGAACGAGATGTGAGAATAGACAATATTATTGAAAATGAATTAATAATATCTCTGAGTGCTGACAGCAGTGATGAAGATAGCAGTTCCGATAGTTCAAGTGAATAAAAGCAATTTTTTTGTTAAATTACGTAGGTACTTGTCTTATTTTGCTCCTTTAATTTATGAAAGAAAAAATAATAATGGGACAGGGATTCGCATGATCATTTTTAAAATTGACATATGTTTCAAGTCTGTATCGATTCATTCGATTCATTCATTTAATCGATGTTTTTAAGCAGGTCACCTCACTATGAATATAAAACTGACATCTGTCAAAAGTGACCTATTATCTTGTCCCTACTTTAATTACAGTAAAGGAAAATGCCACAGACAAGTAATAGGAAAAAACAAATTTACAGGCATGCCAAAGCAAATAGCCACATATTTAAAACTGAGTAACGTAGAGTTATACACCGGGCATTGCTTTCGCAGAACATCAGCGACTCTATTGGCTGATTCGGGAGCCAACCTCACTCTGTTAAAAAGGCACGGCGGCTGGAAGTCCAGCAAAGTGGCCGAAGGTTATATCGAAGATTCGATAACAAACAAAAGCAAAATTACTTCTAAAATAACAGAAAATATAAACTTGAAATCACCACGTCAAAGCACATCATCTGAGCCATTTTTTAATGAAGAAAATAGTACCAGTCAACTGCCGCCATTTACGATGCAAGAACCTCAAGTCACTCAAACTCAAGTCTTATCATCACAAACTCATATTCAAACTATAAATATTCCTAAAAAGAACGTGACCATATCTCTTACAAATTGTAATAATTTTACTATTAATTTTAATTAAATACACATTTTTTTCTTCTTAATAAATGTTCATTGAAACCTGCTGTCTTGTTGTTTACTAACCTCACAATCGATATGTATAGCAGAGTATTTATCTCGGGCGTAAGCATCAATTGCATACTCGGGTTAATTAGCGCCTTCGCTTCGCTCAGGCGCCAAAAACCTCGTATGCACTTGATGTCATACAGCCCTTGGTTAATAATCTACTATTGTATGGATCATTTTATGACATGATTCAACATGTTTTTATTAGGAAAGTATTTAATTTCTTTTTAAAAACGTCTTTAGCATAGCTAATATATATTCGTTCCAAGAAGCACGTCTGCAATCAGTGTTACTAATTACGGATATGAATCAACAAATATACGTAGCTGCATACATATTATACAGTTATGTCTCTGATTGGCGGTGGGTAGTCGCAGTATATCTTGTAGGTATTCTATCAATACGTAAGACGAGGGTGATATTGTAATCTTTGTTTTAGTATACATGCGACTAAATATATACTCAAACCCAAGGTACCCAACCAGGCATCTTTTGAAGCAGTGATGCCTCAGTAGCATCGGCTATGGACTGCCGCGCAGCAGGTCCATGGTTCAAATCCTGCCGCGGGCTTGAGCTTCACCGCATGGTGGAAGGGCATTTTGCGAATGCCTGCTTGGTTAGCCACCTCCTTAGGTAGAAAATCTGTCGCCAAGCACCTAATAGTATGTTCCGGCAGCAGTGCTTGAGAGCCAGTAAAATAACAGGCACAAGAGACTAGACAACTGTATGTCTCAGGGTGACGGGCGCAGTGCAGTTCGTCCCTCGACGAAATGCATCTGTTACAGACAGCGGTTACCGTTTAACATCAGGTGGGCCTCGTGCTTGATCGGTCACAAACTCATTATAAATGAATATTAGCTGCGCTCTGTAGATTCACCCACGTAAATAAGGATGGAAAGCAATGATGAAAGTAATAAAAATATATATTGCATCTGTTATTAAGTAGTAACCTCTGACTATAACATAATATGCATTAGCTTATTAGGAACCGGCTAGGACCCGCGTTATATTTACCGGAAAGATTCCGACCAGTTTCGGACTGTTTTGAAGTCCTTGTTCTGGGAGTCACGACGCGCTGAGGCCCGTGCTCGTCGCTTCGCGCAATCGTGACTCCCAGAAGAAGGACTTCAAAACAGTCCGAAACTGGTCGGAATCTTTCCGGTAAATATAACGCGGGTCCTAGCCGGTTCCTAGTAAGTTAATATGGATAAAACTCGCAATAGTTTCCAAAGTGAAATATGCATTAGGTCACAAGTCGCAAACTGCACTGCGCCCGTCATCCTAAGACATTAAGATATTAAGTCTCATCTGCCTGTAATTTCACCGGCGCCCCCATACCCTTCAAATCGAAACACAGTAATGTGAACATTACTGCTTGGCGGTAGAAAGTAAAAGAGGTAAATATAATTTGCAGGACGAATACGCAAAAAAGTTTCTAGTGCTAGTTAAACTAACATACAAGCCTTTTTCATTTCAGATCATGAAACATATCTACTTCCATAAATAATTCAACCATTCCCACAACACAAGAATAGTTTACTAAATAACTGAATATGCTAATACTTCAAGACTCTATATTTCATTTAAACATGACAGCTACGTCCCCAGGCTATTCCCAGGCATAATAAATGTGTTCTTAGTGACCCCAACATTCAGTAAGTACAATAACTGCTCGTACAAACAGACAAACTTGTAGACATAACTCGATTAGGGCGACAACTTGGGTGGCTACACTGTAATTTTCCGAATTTATCGCGCCTACGTTGGTTTGACTCGTGTTGGAATATGGGTTGGGTTAGAGGTACGTAGGTTCTACATCTGTTTGTGAGGCGATACATCTGATATTTAAATGTTTTGTGAAGCATTTTGCCAAAATCAAATGTTGAGTTAGTACTTAAATTTATCTTTTTACAGAGAGTCAAATATATTGAAAGGTGGTTTTTTTTTTTTTGTTGACGTAACTTTCTGTATTCGTCGATTTAACAAACTGTTGTGTAAAACTTCCTTTAATTTATGTGTCTGTGGTTCTTCACTAATCTATGGTCTCACATACTTACACTTCACCTGCTTGTACCGTGCCTAGTGTAGTAGAGTAAAAAATAAGAGTATATATTATTTTTACTATAAAGTTAAAGAAGTTGGAGCCCCCAGAGATGTCAGTTTTATAGTACTTCTTCGTTATGTGGTCTATTACAATACTAAAGTAGATAAAAATAACGATATTCTGATCTTTTTAAACAACTAATAGTGAAAACGCCGATTTTTTGTGTGTGTTTTTTTAATGTGATTATAACGGAACAAACGCGAGGCTCATCTAGTGTTAACTGGACTAACCTCTGCGTATAACAGATACATTTCGTCACAAGTGATGTGCACTGGGCCCGTCACACTGAGATGTACAGTTGTTAAATCTCATGTGCCAGTATTTTTCCTAGCTCTCGAGGACTGCTGTCGGAACACACTGTTAAACGCTTGGCAACAGATTTTCTACTTGAGGTTGGTAGCATTCGAAAAATGCCCTTCTACCATGCGGTGAAGCTCAAGCCAGCGGTGGGGATCGAACCCTGGACCTGTGGCGCGGCAGTCCATAGCTATTACCACTCGGCCATCATTCAAATATCAAATTGTGATCTTTTGATCAGTCCAACATTTTCTTTCACACATTGTTTATAATGCGAAACCCTCCTAAACAAGGTCCGACAGGCAGATAATAATATGTGCTTGTGTTTATTTAACTTATTAATTTCTTCTTGCAACATGATCATAACGTCGAGGATAGACGCCTCGTCAAAACTGCTATTTAGATATTAATCTGCTATTCAAACATGTCATTTAACTAAAGAAAAGATCTAAATGACTATTTGTATCAGTTACTATTAGGTACTGAAAAAATACTTAAATTTTCCTTAATTCGTTATCCGTGACAGAAGCTCGTGTTTATTATTGTTAGCGGCATGACTGTTTCGATAACAAGCCATCCGGAACATTGACGTAGGTGTATTAATGCCCACTTTATTATTTAAGCGCTTCCGACGAAATTTCCAGAAAACAACTTTCGGCATCAAAAGTTCGGATAACTTTATCTTTATACGTATATTTACACATCCGACACACTAACGGCTATATTGCTATGCTACAATACATTGCTGGCTTTGATTTCTCAATTATAAATTCATAAAAAGAAATCAAGTAAGTATGTCATGTATGTTACGCACAGAGATACTGCTGACAATATTGCACACAACCGAAACATTGCTATTTTTTATACTGTCATATATTATGTATGAGATGAGAACGGGTAATGTATGCTTGACAATCGTATAGCAAGGTTTCTGTAAGCTGATACTCCAGTTAAGCATTACGCATGTTAAATTATTCATGTAGGTGCGTATCTCGCTTAGCGCATCATTTTTCCTTCAAACCTGCTTGGGAAGACGAATTTTACGCGAAACACGTAGACTTAGACTCACATCGATAGAGGTTTCTTGACATAGGTTTTATTTCTGAACTTTGGTTATAAGTGCTATTGAAAACTGATGGAACAGTGTATTTGCGATAGATAACACTCTTGCCAAGGAATTTCTAACATTTTCAGCTGGCTAACACTTCCTTGGGGTTTTGGAGAGACTGCTATTAATGGGAAGGGATGTATAGAGAATAATAGGCTGGAACAAAAGTAATCCACTCAGTGCTTTCTCATTGAAAGCAACATAGAACTTCTTTAATCCATATCTTGGATTATAGTCTACCTAAGGATGCTGGGATTGCAATCCCAGCCTGCACCTTACGGGCACTGATACATCATAAGCTAATTTTTCTTTTACAACTGATAGACTAGCCTTTGACCACGATCTCAGCAGATGGTACGTGCGATGTGGCGGAAACGGTACATAAGCGTTACCTAAAATGGGAATTAGCTTACTTGGGAGCTTGAGAATGGTAGCTAGTTAGGCGGGCATATGAGCGCTTCATATCTCAAGTACGAGTCCAAACTATGAATAAACCCCTAAGCCACCCTCGCGATAATGTATGAGTGTCGGTTACGCGCCGCTGACATGTTTTATTTAAATCGCGTCGAACCTTGATAGCCCGCACGCGCCGCCGCCGTCTCGTCTCATCGCACCGCGTCAGCTAAACTGTACCTACATCAGGGCAGGGGCACGCTCGCCAGGAATGACGAGCTTCAAACGTTCCAAGCTTCTTAATGGTAAAACACTTCCAGCTACAAAATTCTACAAGTAAAAGTTGTCTTTGAGTTTGTGTCGTATATTTTTCCTTTGACCTTTTATTACCTGTTAATATTTTTGTTAATGTAATCAGACAGACAAATTGCACGCCTAATGATAAACTTAACGCCTGTGTATTACAGTTGTAGTGTCACCATTCCCGATCTGATTGACACTGCATACTGCGCTCGTCAATCTGAGACATTAGTTATGTCTTGTTGCTTCAGTGCTATTCATGCACTAGCATAGTAATGTTTGCACACTATACTTACTGCTTCGAGGAAGCATATTCGAACGGTGGTTACGTGGTGCGCTCGTGCCCACCAAGACGGACTCTTGCTCAGACCTACCACTTGGCCAAAAAAAAGGGTCGGTAGTCGACCGACCTAAATAAAATTTATTATTTAAGTGTTATTTTCCATGGTGGTAGGGTTATTTTGCGAATACCCGCCTGGCTAGCTACCACCCTCAAGTAGAAAATCTGTCGCCAAGCACCTAACGGTGTGTTCCGGCAGCTGTCCTTGAGAGCCAGTACTTCTAAGTTAGCCTGAACAACATCTTCGACCACATCATCGCTTACCATCAGGTGAGATAGTGGTCAAAGGCTAACCTATCAGGCATAAAAAAAAAAAAAAAAAAAAAAAAAAAAAAGTACCTAACGGTGTGTTCCGGCAGCTGTTCTTGAGAGCCAGTAATTCTAGGTTAGCCTGAACAACATCTTCGACTACATCATCACTTACCATCAGGTGAGATAATGGTCAAAGGCTAACCTATACAGCATAAAATAATTAATTAAAAAAATATTGTGTTATCTCTTCCCACGTGCAGTTTGCTACATGGAATGTACAAACAACAGTAAAATCAAACAACTATGGACTTCCTTGTTAGTTGCTGTGCCATGAGGGTCTTGCAAGGAGGATGGCTTGGATCCTCGTTATAAGAGGTGAGCTCCCTTTTTAATACAAAAATGGTCAATAAGATTTGCTTCAATGGATTAATGCAAGAACGTACTAAGCAATGAAGTGAGCAGGCTTAGTCTAAAATGGTAATTGATAACTCGGCCAACTATTTAGTGTTTTAATTTCTCAGTTAGGTTTAATCATCGAAGTTGCTACAAATGAAAAAGGTGTTTGTCGTTTTCAAAACCCAAATAATACCTACCCAGTATACCCAGTATACACTTCCAAAACCGATGCCAAGTATATCATTATCCGCCTTGATCTGGTAACACTCACAAATGTGATAACATCAGTTTTCCATGACACCACCGACCATTTCCACTCATGCATATTTTAATACCTTATCTTATCGCCAATTGCCAAACGAATAAGATCTTTATTACCAGCTGATAGAATTCAGTACGACTGTGGAACATTATAGGTGAAATTGAATTATAAGGATTGATCTCTGGAGCTTGACCGATGCGGTATCAAAGTGACTGATGGAGAGGTCCAATAATAATGTTAGTAGTTATTATTTTGAAAGTTTTCCAGTTTACCATCCCCCAGTTCCGAGCCTCGAAGGTCAAAGTAATGCTGTCTCGAGACTTGCTATCCTTGTCACACATCGTACAGAAATAAATAACTTAACTTCTGCTAACCTAATATATATCGATTTTGGAGTTATTTTAGTATATAATAGCGAATTCCCGTGACTTTGTTGTGAGTTTTTGGGTGTAGATGAAGTTCAAAAGGACCAGTTAATAAAGATCCGCACTTACATGAGACTGTGTGTCAGAGACAGCTCACGCTATCATTTTGAAACGAAACAACGGATCATGCTTCCGTGCTTCCTGTCTCTAAATCAAAGTTTAATGAAATCAGTGTTACTTTTAAACACGCAGGTTGATTCTGTGACTATATCATGGAGTATTTGAGATTCCTGTACCCAAAGGGGACCTCATCGAACCGAACCCTCTGGCTGTTATTCTTCTATCTTTCTGTCTGTCAGAGTATGTTACGGGTCTCAATGTCGTTAATGGAGGTAATGATTGAGTTATAGACTTAATTACAATATTTTGAGTAGAATGTTCAGACAAATTTGTTCATTTAACATTTTTTTCAACTTATGTAAGTTAACATTTATTGCGTGGTCCTGTGATATATTATATTAAAATAGGGCCAAAATTATTTTAGCCATCTGGTTATCGTCTAGAGCTCATTGTATAGAGTACAAAGTTATTTATTGTTATAAAATGAAATGGTAAAATCTAATAAATTTAGGTGATTTTAATCACCCATGTAGTTTTTCTCAGAAAGTAAACTAGTGAGGAATTTCTGATGTCGGATAGTGACGATCTATTGAAACCACATTTGAATAGTGAATAATCAAAACAGGCTTCCTCTCACTCGGACTCGGGCTAACAATCCCATACCATACTATGAATGAAATCAAACATAAATGTTAATACCTATAAAACATAACAGGTTATACGTATATTGTGTGATGGCTAGGAACGATGGCCGTACTTGGACGGGTTTTATATTAATAATAATAATTTAACAATAGTTTATTTCAAAAAATCTGTTTTCTATTTTGTCGCAGTAAGGAATATAGATTTATTCTTCTACACTATTAGTATAAAAAGGGAAGATTTGTATGTAACGAATAAACTTAAAACTACTGGACTGATTTGAAAAATTCTTTTACCATTAGAATCCTATACTATCCCTGATGAATATAGGCTTTAGAATAAGTAATAATTATTAAAAATTAAAAAAAATGTATTTTCAAATTCCCCTGCAAAGCCGCTAGTAAAACATAAACCTGGTGAAGTATTTCCGAACAGATACGACTTAGGAGCCTTCAAGAAGAGAGCATATTCCCTCCTCAAAGGCCGGCAATGCATCCTCGAGACCTCTGGTGTTGCGGATATTCGTGGGCGACGGTAATCACTTACCACGAGGTGAGTCGTTGCTCTTCTATCCAATGAAAAATAAAATATAAAAAAAATAAGGAAGTACATACAATATATGTATGTCATCTAGGGTACGCATATGGCGCAGGACGCGATCTGCACCAACCACCACCCTAAAGAAGTACTACACTCTATTATATAATTAAACTCATTTAAATCTTTAATACAAACAATCACATTTGTATAAGCAGTACAATTGTATTAATAAACTCATTGATAGATCTCAGACATCCATCCCCAACTAATCGCTAAGTCCTCGGTAGCTAAATCCAGGGCTTTCAAACTGCCTTTAACCCTCTGCACACAGGATTTATTGTTATAGGTACGTAGTTGTTGTACGTGTATACCTAGTTTAATGGCTCGACAGGTTTGCGTAAAGCTTACTCGATGATGTCTATTGTGAAGATTAAACAAGGACATTTGTTACCGAGGGAAACGACAAGTCGTGTGTAGCAAGCTGTGGTATATAGCTCGAACTCAAGGATCCTTTATGCAGGTGGATTTACTGCAGGTTATTGAATTAATTTTGGAGGTTCCGTGTGAGAAACTGGGGCACTGTAGTATCCGCCCGTGTACTGTACCTTTAAAGAACTGTATCCTTTAAGTGCAATAGAAAGCTGATTAAATGTATTACAGGATATATATTAATATATTTATAGCGGATCTCGGATATTATTTACCAGAGGGGCAGGTCTCGTAACGATATTTTTTCTTGTATGAATTATTCATACAAGAAAATTTACTAAAAACATTAAAATATGTAATGTATTTTGTCTCTTTGCTCTATCTTAAAAACTTTAACGTCAAAGATACCGTTAAGTAAGTACCATTTAGTCAATTTAAGCACCTACGATGTTTTCATGAAACTGAATTAATGTTAAAATGTTTTACATTTCTGCTACGTTTAGCAAAAAAGTGTCTCGTAGAGCCGCTGCGAGAATAGCGGATAACAAAGTTGGGGACGACATTATTTAACAATTTTCAAAAATATGTAAAAATAAAAAGTTATTACAGTATGTAAAATGTTTTTATAAATAAAATATGTAATAGCTTCGCACAGGCGAAACTTACCGTATGTATTTTTGAAATAATCACAACTTAATTTTTTTTTTATTTATTTTGACGGAACAAGCCCGAGGCCAACCTGATGTTTAGTGGACTAACCTCTGTCTACAACAGATACATTTCGTCAACGACGAATTGTGCCCTTCTCCTTGAGACATAGTTTTTAAGTCTCATGTGCCTGTAATTTCACTGGCTCTCAGGGACTGCTGCCGGAACACACCGTTTGGTGCTTGGTGACAGATTTTCTACTTGAGAGTGGTAGCTAGGGTAGCGGGCATTCGCAAAATACCGTACCACCATGCTATAACGACTGCCATCCTAAGACGACAGCCGGGACCGACGGCATAACGTGCCCTCCGAAGCACATAAGCTCTTAGTAGTCATTACCACTAGCGGTCACCCATCCAACTCATGACCGCGGCGGACGTTGCTTAACTTTGCTGATCGGTTAAGAACAGCTACGCAAACTTCGCTACGAGCGCTTGTAGGTACTCCTCCAATATCATATTTCGTTATCGTTGTCAGTTTCGTCCTCTTTGTCAGTTGATCCTTCGCCTCTTCAGCAACACCGTCTTTGTGGGTGCTACAAAACTGTCAGATATGAAAAACCTTGTTTGGTGGTTTGGGCTTTGTGCTAATGGTTTAGGCATCCGGCGCGAAGGACGCGGGTTTGATTCCCGCCCGGGGCATACAATTTTGTGCTTCAATAATTTGTGAAAATATTATTTTCGCTTAGCACGCGGTTTTGCTTGTAATCATATTATTTAGAAAAATAGGGTTCGGTTATGCCCTTTCGTTGCAAAACTTTATAACACATAATATATCGCTTACACAATAGGTACAATAATTTGATATATTTAGGACTCTTTCAAAATTGTAATATTTGAAGGATACGGGTGCTGGTGAAATTACATGCACATGAGACTTTAACAACTTTAGGTGTGAGGGTGATGTTAACGCTTATCACCAGGTGGGTTTCGTGCTTGTCAGTAATTCTAGGTTAGCCTGAACAACATCTTCGACCACATCATCACGTACCATCAGGTGAGATAGTGGTCAAAGGCTAACCTATGAGGCGTAAAAAAAAAACAACCTACAACAATTGAAAAATATTAGGTAATCTAACCACTATCAAAATTCATGAAATGCTTTACCCCTCCCCAATTTAACTACATAACCACATTCCTACAGGGAAACAAAGGCCATCCAATTAGCTCAGTGTGCGGCATTGTATAACCACGTCGGCGCACTGACACCTAATATCAATAAATTGTGATTCGTGCGATTATGCGATACGTCAGAGTAGTTGGGAACTATTCATAATTAAGTTACTAAGCTATTCACTGAAATATAATATTATGTTGCTGTAAAACAGTGTGTTTTAGTGTAAAAAATAATAATATATTTTAGGAATAAATAACAATACTTGTACACCTGCTATATATTTTTGTGACATCTGAAATTGTAATGATTATGTATTCTGACAAATAAATAATTGATTTGATTTGATATGGTATCATATTTAGAGACCACGGGCATAGAGGTACATAATTATGCCTAAATGGGTTGCTGGAGCAGAATGCCTTGAACTGTTCCACTTAGTGTTGTTAAATCGATTAAGAGAAAGCCAGCAGACAGCCGCAGTCTTCAATACCAAGTTTTGTTACTTAGCCCGAATTTACAACTTAGATACATCAATTAGACGTTTCACAGGGCACGTGACACGCACCAGAGCTATTTGGATAATTTTCGTTTTAAACTACGCATCAGGAGATGTCGACTCAACAAGCGGTTGCTCGGAAATGAGCTTGATTTATTTTTTCTTTTAAGGACTGTTTCCTGTTCCCTGCTTACCAACAGTTGCAGCTCCACCAGTCGTTGATCGAGGCCTTTGGTATGATTATGTGTTCAGCACACCTCCATAATCACTCATATTCCGAATATATGTAAAGCAGCTGTTATAGTTCAAAAGATATTGCTCATAATAAGTAGGAAGGACGTACGGACGGACTGACAGGCAACATAAGCTTAGTAATAAGCGCTGGCGTACAATGAAGCGTGGATCTACTACATTACTTTAGGATGAAATAGCCTTTGGAAAAATTAACTGTTAATTGATAATATAATTTGAAGACAGTACTTGACGTGACATAATCAAATACAAATACTATATTGTTGACGTGCTAGTCATATTTCGCTAGTCATTCGAGGTAGTGATAGCCAAGCGGTAATATCTATGGACTGCCGTGACGCAGGTCTGTTATTAGATCTCCACCGCCGGCGCCGACTTCAGCTTCCCTGCATGGCGGAAGGGCATTTTGCGAATGCTCGCCTGGCTAGCTACCACTCTCAAGAAGAAAATCTGTTATCAAACACCTAACAGTACATTCGGGCAGCACTCCTTGAGAGCCTGTCAAATTATATGAAACTGAACAAATGTATGTCTCTCGTAACCTTAAAGGAGCAGTGCAGTTCGTCACTTGCGACGAATGTGTCAAATAAAGGCACCATACTAAGGGTTACCACTTAACATTTAGTAATCAAACATAATTTATTACTTGCTACTGCACATTGGACTCGTGTAATAATAGAGTTTATTATCATAGTTTGCGCCTTTCCTAGTCGACTGGTAGGCGATCAGTGGGTCTGACTCCGCGTGGGGCGCCTGTCTGATGCCAAAACATTACGACCACACACAAGATAAAAATAGACAAAGTGGGCAGTACTATGGTATTATTATGTACCTATAGGTATACTTAAAACAAAATAGGAATAAATAGCTAATAATAGTGGCATAAATCAGACGGTAATAGTGAGCTACATTTAGAATTTGAAGCGCTTGTAGTGAAGTTTGCTTAGCCGTTCTTAATCGATCAGCTAAGTTAAGCAACGTCCGCCGCGGTCAGGAGTTGGATGGGTGACCGCTGGTGACATTACTACTAAGCGTTTCCGTGCTTCGGAAGGCACGTTAAACTGTCGGTCCCGGTTGTTGTCTTATGATGGCAGTCGTTACAGCATGGTGGTAGGGCATTTTGCGAATGCCCGCCTGGCTTACTACCACCCTCAAGTAGAAAATCTGTCGCCAAGCACCTAACGGTGTAGTCTGGCAGTTGCGCTTGGGAACCAGTAATTCTAGGCTAGCCTGAACAACATCTTCAACCACATCATCACTTACTTACCATCAGGTGAGATAGTGGTCAAAGGTTAGCCTATACGATATAAAAAAAAAAGGACATAGCACCTTACCGACAAGTATTTATAAATTAATTAAAGAATAAAAAACCGACTGCAGATTATTTATTTTCATTAAGCGTATTCCGTTCCATTGAAATGAAAACTGCAAGTGATATACTTCTTTACGTCCTTTTGTTACCTGCTTTATACGAATAAACGACACGTCGATTTTGTAAAAGAAGGGTCATCTACAAAATCTAAATCCAAGCCTTACTCTATCTTAGGCGCAGCTCCCGATTGGACTCTTTTAATGGACACGTATGAAAAACACTATAAAATTCCTGAGGATGTTGGTGTTTCGTCATCCAGACCAGACATATTTCTGTACTCAAAAAAATCTTAAACGCATAGTACTTATAGAACTCACTGTGCCGTGGGAAACAAACATTCCGAAAGACCACACAATAAAAACAAACAAGTATTATGACCTAACAAATGAATTAACCAAAAACGGTTATGTGGTTAATCTGTATGCTGTAGAAGTTGGAGCAAGGGGTATACCAGCGAAATCCCTATATAACCTACTTAAAGACCTTGGCCTGTCAAGAACAACCGTAACTTCCATCCTAGAACGTGTATCTAAGGTAGCATTAGTAGGATCCTACCAAATTTGGTTAGGCAGGGGATCGAGGAGGCTCGAGCGGTGAAGGAGAGCATTGATATATCATAAAGGGGCCCCTTAATCCTACTCCTGGGTTGCAAGTCCCAGGCCCCTATGTCCTCTTCCTCTGCAACGCTATGGACCCGGCACCCGCACGGTGAATCCATGGAATGCTAAGAAATTCGTCTCAGACTAATCTAATGATATATTTCGCATTAAAATCGGTTACGTCATTTAGAAGTTATGATGAAATAAAAAAACACAAATACACATGAACCCGGAAAACATAACACTCCTTTTTTTGCGCAGTCGTGTAATAAAATAGCGTTCACTCGAAATATAGATATCTAAATAGCTTCACATTTATATTAGTAACGAGATGTCTCTCAGGGTGAGGAAAAAATAGATTAAATGTACTTAGGTAAACAATGTATTAATCGTAATTTTGTTATTTATTCTATAAATACACCGGATCACATCATAACAATCAACAATATATTACTTTTTACTTCCCACGAGTTTTTCATCTCGTTCGTATGATACAGACGTAGGTACTCGTACATGGAAGTATTAAAAAATATGGCACAAGGCACTTATTGTATTTCCAATAATTAATTAAAGCGGTTGTTTTTGTATTTTTTCATAACGAATGTTTCCGGGAAGGTTGTTTTTTTTTCCTGTTTTTTAACCATGTAGGTACATTTCTCTGGTGAAACTCGTGGAAGTAATTATTACATGAAGCACCTGTTTTTTTATATGGTTGTAAATAATGAATTTAACACACAAACAAAGTGCTCACACGTGTAAAAAGCTGGTGTGTTATATTTAACATTTTGTTGATATGTATGGTTCTATGTAATAGGCGGCGAGTATACCGGCCACCCATTTCGAACACTGAACAGATGATTTGAATTTTTACGCCCGTAACATTGGATTATAATTGCAATTTTTAATATTGTTATGTTTTATTGAATTTCATAATTATAAATATCAATCGCCCAGCAACTATCGATGTGTTCCGGCATCTGTCCTTGTGAGCAATTTCCACTTTATTTTAAGCTATTTAACAATCTTCGACCACATTACAAAATTTTAAAGTTACAAGAGGCAAATTATTGTCATGTCCACATCCTAACATCGTGTGAGATAGTTTACAAAATTTTGCTGAATAAAAAACATCATCTTCCTTTCAGTTGTGCCCAAATCATACACACTTATTTTAAAAGGATTCAGAAGATAAAAGACGATTAATTTCAAGATTAGTTTTTATACTTCTACAAAATTACAAGCGACCGATCTTACAGATCTTAATTTCGGTGGAGCAGACATGTGTTAGAGTGGAGACCACGTTTAGGCAAACGTAGCGTAGGACGTCCTGCCGCACGGTGGACCGACGATTTGAAGAAGGTGGCGGGCAGTGGATGGATGCGGGCTGCCCAGGACCGGGATGGTTGGCGCTCTTTGGGGGAGGCTTACGTTCAGCAGTGGACGGCAATAGGCTGATATGATGATCTTACAGAAGAATTAGTCTCCCCTCCGAAGTACCACAGACTAGTGCCGGGTTTCTCGTATTGCCATAGTAAAAAGTATTATTGTAATTAAATGTATTTAACATTGTATATAAAATAACATAACATAACACTTGTTGATGATCTCCATGTCTGCTGGTTAATTCCTGAACGTCTAATACATTGTGTGATTCATTAACCATGGAAGCTGAACCCGTTTCCATCACATCAGGTATTTATTGCGTGTCGGGAACAAACAGGGCGGCGGTAGGTATTAATCAACCACGATCGTGGATTGAACTGATTTTAAATGCATAAACCCACAACCGTGTCAGAACTGGATTTTGTCACACCGCAGCCGGAATTTGGATTATCATGAATTATTTACTTATAAGTTAAGTCTTTGTTTTCAATATCTAGAATTATTTATATTTAATAGTAGATTTTTTTATACAGAACTGGGCAGGTCTTTACCACTATCTCACCTGATAGTAACTGATGATGCGATCGATGCTGGAGCGCGCTTACCCAGAAGATATCTATTCACTCGCGTTTTAAAGACCCCAATTTTGTACTTAACCGGAAACACAGACTCAGGCAGGGTGTTCCATTCCCTGGCGGTTCGTTTGATGAACGAGGACGCAAATCGTTTCGTTCTAGTAAATGGAACATCAACCATATAGCGGTGGCGCTTCTGAGTGTCTCTGGATGTCCGATTATAGAATGGGGATGGCGGAATCAAGTCATGCAGTTCTGTGGCACACTCCCCGAAATGCATCCGATAGAAAACCGATAAACAGGCGACTTTGCGGCGATGCTCGAGACTTTGGAGTCTCTTGCTTACAAGTTGGTCGTCGTTAATGAGTCTCTTGGCTCTCCTCTCAATAGCTTCCAGTGTCTCCAGCTGGTTTGGCAGAACCATCCCAAAGGTGAGAACAGTACTCCATACACGTCCGGACTTGAGCTTGAAAGTATACAATAACTGTTAATTGCTTACCAAGAAAGCATACAACCATTTTAAAGGCGATATTGTTCCTTTGAATCCAGAGAAAACGAAGTTTTCTAATAATCAAATATTAAAAAAACCTAAACAACAAAAAATAAAACAGCCTGTTTGTTGATTGGAACTTTTACAAAAATATCCACATTCTAGATTCAAATCAGTTTTTGTACCTCAGAGATTAAAAAGCTATTTTACTCCCTGTTTATGAGGAAGTCAGTGGAGTCATTGATTATCTTTAAACCAAAAATCTTGTAGCTGTACGCGTACTTCCGGAGATTTCAGTGATATAACGTACAAACGTGAATACTTAATTAGTGTACAAATCTAATTTTTGCATGATAGTAAGGCATTTTAAGAATGCATGGCTAGCTACCGCCCTCATGTAGAAAATCTTGTCGCCAAGCACTTAACTGTGTGTTCGAGCTCTCTTTTAGAGCGAGTAAATGTACCTACGTTAAGACTATTAACACTATTGATCACCTCATCACTTAAAATTAGGTAAGATGGTATAAACCTAACCTAAAAATAAAACATCCTAAAAATAAACCTCGAATACAATTAGTTGTCGCTGCAAATAAATAAAATAAAGGCACCCAGATAATAGAAACTTAAACTTATGTTGTAGTTTGAAGCGCTCGTAGCGAAGTTTGCTTAATAGCTGTTCATAACCGATCAGCAAAGTTAAAAGCAACGTCCGCCGCGGTCATGAGTTGGATGGGTGACCGCTAATGACATTACTACTGAGCGCTTCCGTGCTTCGAAAGGCACGTTAAGCCGTCGTTGGTCCAGGTTTTTGCCTTAGAATGACCATCGCCAAGCACCTAAACGTGTGTTCCGGCAGCTGTCCTTGAGTGCCAGTAATTCTAGGTTAGCCTAAATAACACCTTCCACTACATCATCACTTATCATCAGGTGAGATAGTGGTCAAAGACTGGCAGGCATTAAAGCAGGCATTATCGGGCATTAATGTTTTTTTATGTTTATCTCACTCTTTGGCTGAATGCCTGCTTTGTGGAGGAACTAACTGCTTCGTACCAGTTTAACTGTTCGTCACTTGTCTTACGTTGTGCATGTTCCGTCACAATCCCATAAAAAGAAACTGATTTGATTTTGGTTATAAATTAATATTAAAGCTAGAAGAAATATGACTAACTACAAGCTGCTTCTGTGTCTGTTCAATTAAGGCTTATTAACCAAAGAAAATTATACAATAGATCAACGCTTGAAGCATTTCAGTCATCCAAGTAGTTTGTATTCCAAGTGAGATTACTGAATAAATAGTCCGAATAGGAAACATCTCCAATGTGTACACATCGGTGTGACGAGACCCATCGCAGAGTGAGTTCCGTCAGTGCATGAAGATGGATTACCTCATAACGTCCGCCGACGTCAGCTCCGAACTTTACCTACTGCGCTCAGGTCATCGTAGGACGAGGCAACCTCTAGACTTTACATAAGTTATATGTTTAAAGTATATGTGAAGAATGGCTAATATGAATATTTGAAGCACTAAGCGGCTCAGTGGCATTGGCTATAGACCACAGGTCCTTGTTTCGAATCTCGCCGCGGGCTTGAGCATTGGTGGAAGGGCATTTTGCGAATACCCGCCTGGCAAGCGACTACCCTCATGTAGAAAACCGGTCAAAAAAAACCTAACGGTGTATTCCGGCAGCTGTCCTTGAGAGCCAGTAATTCTAGGCCTGTTAACACCTTCGACCACATCATCACTTACCATCAGGTGAGATTCTGGTCAAAGGCTTACCTATAAACAATACAATAAAAAAAGAAGAAATAGCAGCCTTGGAGGAAACTTTTACCCTAAACTTTAAAACTGAAAAAAAAGGATAGCGATTTTAATATTGTTATGTTTGCAATAACGCCTGCTATGCGGATTACATTACAAAATTACGAATATACAAGAGGAAAAATTTAAGTCACGTGCGGGATTCGAGCCCGCGTCCATCCACCCCTTTAGCCGGGGTATGCTCTATCCAATTGAGCTAACATGACAAATAAATATTTGAGGGGGCTCCTATACAACAAACTTGATTTTTTCACCGTTTCTTGCTCGATACTAATAACGGTGACAGGTTTAACTATTCAAAGAATATTTAGTTTTATATTCTCTTTAAATATAATTTATTAAAATAAAATAAAGTAAATAATTAAGGGGGCTCCCATAAAAGAGGTTTTCGCCGTACCTACCCAGCTCAATCGGACACTGCGAAAAGTGTCTGTAACTTGCAAGATTAGGTTAGAGATAATGGTACGGAACCCTTAGTGCGCGAGTCCCACTCGCACTTGCCCGGTTTTATTTTCAAATATTGTTACAACGATTGTATTTATTGTTTATTGAAATTCTATTTCATGGAATAAATAAAGCTTTAATATGATTATAACAAGTTCAATTTCAGAGATAAAGCCATCAAATCTCAAATATATTATGTTATTAATGTTCTTAGTGACGGAAGTAGCGTAACGATTTATATGGCACGTGGGTAGTTCAATAATGTTTGATGTTTCTTACTTCACAAGCTGGCTGTTTCATTGTCTCATAATATAATACCATTACATAGTGTTAAGTGTTAAAATCAAGTAAATGTTAGTGAAAAGTCGTAGTAGGGGTATGTAGTACGTATGGATTTTCACGGGAAAACATGTCAATGAAATCGGAAACAACTCAAACGAAGGGCAGAGATATGTACACGGCGCTGCAACAGCCGGCCGCCATGAGCGAGGATGGGACATGCCGACCAATTGGCGTGAATGGAAGTCAGCGTTTGATTATTATCAGCGTCCGGAAAGAAAAATGCCGAGTCCTGGGAAAAGTGCGCCTTATTTTTACACATTATTGGAAAGATTTTGGAAGATTTAGAATTAGACGAAAAAACTTAGAGAGATTACGTAATATTAGTATCGTTTGCACTTCACTGTGATCTCACTCGTGAACTACGAGCGTCATTAATTTTTTGAAACGTACAAATATATATTTACCAATATTATAGTAACAAGTACACAACAAATACCTGATACCTTACTGTTAAACATGTTCATATATGGTGAATATAAGCTTATTATAAGGAACCGTTTCGGACTGTTTTGAAGTCCTTCGTCTGGGAGTCACGATTGCGCTAAGCGACGAGCACGGGCCTCAGCGCTTAACAGTTACGCCCAGACAAAGGACTTCAAAACAGTCCGAAACTGGTCGGAATCTTTCCGGTAAATATAACGTGGGTCCTAGCCGGTTTCAAATAAGTTAATATGGATAAAACTCGCGATAGTTTTCAAAGTGCAGTATTGTGAAACTATTTCTATTCTATTCATTATCGGATAGCTTTGAGGTCATTATTGTTGTATATCAATAAACCTTGAAACTTAAGAAACAGGAACTGATACATATCTCCTGTTAATTTTCGTGGTCAGTTGACGGCTAATTCTAAATATAATTAATTGACTGTAATACTAATTAATCTACCCAAACTATTGCCTGTAAGTACACGTATGATGTTCGCTAGGCAAATTAAATATCCTTGTATATGATACCATTCAGCTAATCAGCCAAATTGCAGACAAAATGCGCAAATGTATGTAATGTACTTCTGGCTACATACAAAATTAACTAAGTCCATATAGGAGCCATGTATTGAGCTACGTAATGGCCGCAATAAGCTCAATGAATGTTTGACGCCGGGTCACAGGGACGGGGTCACTTTATCCAACGTCTACTTGTCTTGTAATTTGTAGATTGTGGACTTGTAATTGTAGAAGCATTGTGGACTTATAATTGTAGAATAGAAGCATATTGAAGCAGTGATGGCTCACCGCCTAGTGGAAGGGCATTTTGCGAATGCCCGCCTGGCTAGCAAACACCCTCAAGTAGAAAATCTGTCACCAAGCACCTAACAGTGTGTTCCGGCAGCAGTCCTTGAGAGCCAGTAAAATTACAAACATATGAAACCTGACAACTGTACGTTTCAGTGTGACGGGCACAGTGCAATTACGTAATTTAGAATACGTAATATAGAAATGCATCTGTTATAAGCAGAGGTTAGCCCACTTAACATCAGGTGGGCCTCGGGCTTGTTCCGTCACAATAACATTAAAAAACCAAATATATATATATAATAGAAGGACAGCAACAAGATGAGAACAGTACACTTCGTAGACCACTCAGAAAGAGATATGGGCAAGGGCTTGACAACATCCACCTGCTAACAACTTTCCCCTATCTGTTACAACGCATAACTTTAAATAACCTATCCAACGCCCTTTAACAAACTAAAAAAAACCTTTTACCACTACATATCTGTGGAAAGTAATGATGTGGTCGATTATGTTACTCAGGATAAACAAGAATTCTTGGCTCTTAAGGTCAGCTATCGGCATACACCGTTACAAGCTTGGTAACTGATTTTCTACTTGAGAGTGGTAACTAGCCAGGCGGGCATTCGGAAAATGCCCTACCACCATGATATAACGACTGCCACCCTGAGACAACAACCGAGACCGACGGCTCAACGTGCCCTCCGAAGCACGAAAGAGCTCAGTAGTAATACTTCTAGCAGTCGCGTCACTCATCCAATTCATGACCGCAGGGGACGCTGCATAACAGAAATGGTTGGTCAAAATTGACTAAGCGAGTTACCCCAAGAGCGCTTCAAAAACATCAATCATCAACTAAATATTTATATAAATGTGACCATCTCGCTCCGAATCATAAGGGCTAGACGAATATTTAAAATAGATTACAATATAATGGATTAACACATAGCTACTGAATCCAAGTTATAATACAGAAGAAATAGCGGAAGATGTAGTAATTTATTTATTTATTCTATCCTATATGTTCGCGGTAGTAGCTCATCATTTGAGCTAATCCGTAAAGCAGTACTTATCTTATCCTGAAGTTTCCAGTTCGAATGCTACTTAAATAAGATTATACATGTTACTCAATTTAAACTGTAACTTGTAAACTTGTGTTATTTTATTTTAGCCCTCAAAGGGCGACACTAGGTCACAGACTAATGACTTAGAAAAACTCTCCACTCCTCGAACTAATCTAACCGATAGACGTTGGTGGGTTCCACGAGATGTGATTGTTCCTAACTACTTTATTATAGATTTGAGTTCACTTCGCCGTTTACTGCACTTAAACCATTCGTTTGATGGAGTTATTTGAGCAGATAATGGATGAACGGAGGTTAGAGACTGGAATCGTTGATTTTTCAATATGTCGTTATTTTTGCGGACCGCTCACGATATAATTTCAAGTCTTGGACACTTCAAACTAATATTTTATAATGTCGTCTTAGGTTTTCGCGATTATTAAACATAGTAATTAAACAACTTTAAACGGTTTAAATCGCGTATATATATCATTATTTTTGTCCCGACGTTTTAAATACTTTGCAGTGATCGTGGTCACGGGGTGACTATATAATGATAAATATACGCGATTTAAACCGTTTAAAGTTGTTTAATATTTTACAACCAAAACTATACTATAAAAGGCGGTATTTTTATTTTCAATTCAAATGCATTTGATGTTAACAATAGAGTATAACGCAATCCGTACAGACTTATCAGCCAAAATCAGCAAAATATTCTAAAAACTGCTTTGCTATGTGTGTTAAGATTTTTAATAAATTACCAAATGAATTTGAAGATCTTAATATAACACAGTTTAAAAGAACATATACAACCGTAAAGCTAGCCAGGTGGGCATTCCCAAAATGCCCTACCACCATGCTATAACGACTGCCATCCTAAGACGACAACCGGGACCGACGGCTTAACGTGCCCTCCGAAGCACGGAAGCGCTCAGTAGTAATGTCACTAGCGGTCACCCTTCCAACTCATGACCGCGGCGGACGTTGCTTAACTTTGCTGATCGGTTAATTTAATATGTAAATTAGGTACTTACTGATATACCTTAATAAAAATCTCAACGTGATTATTATATGGTGGAATATATTACCGTTCAACTTCCTCA
This sequence comes from Plagodis pulveraria, assembly GCA_963890685.1. Lineage (NCBI taxonomy): Eukaryota > Metazoa > Arthropoda > Insecta > Lepidoptera > Geometridae > Plagodis > Plagodis pulveraria. The sequence continues at coordinate 35,769,965 of OY982955.1, forward strand.
AAATATAACGTATTAAAAACATTTCTAAATATTATTACAACCTATATCGCATGCTGAGCAAAAATCACATCTACAGATTATTAACGCCGCACCGTCACTAAAACTAATAAAATAGGAGCACAAGTTTCGGTTCAGTCGAGCATGTTGGGTGGGAAATCGGGGGACGCGAGTTCGATTCCCGCTCGGGATTGTGTACTCTATTAAAATGTAAATGTCATAAAAATTATGGAACAATGCGCGTTATAAGTAGCATATTGTGTTGAAATACGTCTGGTTAATAAAATAAATTCAGCGCAAATAACATTAACAATATTTTACTTGTTGCTTGTTTTGGAAAACAAAGTGTTTGTATCGATCCTACATATAATAATCTGGATCATTCCAAGAGGCTAACTGGCGTTTACTGTGTCGTAGTATAAATTCAGTGAGTTAGAGACAAATACTGCAGTACAATGCCATTTCATGTCAGTGGCAAAGTCTAGAGAAGCCAATGCATGTGAGAGCGCCTAAAGGCCAGCTCGGGCCCGGAACGTGCGGCGGACGGATCTGAAAGCTGATTAAATTCGGAGTCGCACTCCAATCAATCCGTTCTGTTGTGTATATTTGTAATCCAGTACACTGTAGCGGAACCTAGCATTGTTTGTTATGGCAGTATTTGCCAGTCATGTCAATACACATGTATTTTACTTCATTCGGGCGAATGAAAGTCACAATTATTTCATAAATTTTGGTTCTTATGAAGCACAATTACAAAATTTTATTTTAAAAATATACCATTGCCGTGTTGAGCAAAAACACTTCGAAAGGCACGGACAAGAACCTCAGTATCATTATTAAAGAAATCTACACAGTAGAACCATTCATCAGCTTCAACTTATCCACATTTCCCATCAAGGAACTAAGTCAAGTAAAATAATAATAAAAACTAATAAATCCGTAAATTAGTATATTTCACGTAAATATATTGAAGACTGACTTAATTATCAAAAACAAAATGACAGTAATGACAGTTGAACAAAACTACGTTCTAAATTTAAATTGGTAAAACGGCCAGTTGTAAAATAGAAAATATTACATGCTGTCGCTAATAATTATTACGGTATGTCGTTACTCTTTAGATTGTTATAGCTTTCGTCTATTATAAAACAATTAAAAAAAAATACATAGCTGTATATGAGAAGAGAAAAATTAGAGTAAATGATAATTTCTAATATTTATATGATAATTTGATTTCCGACGATATTTTCCTTCCTATAAATATATTAACGCATCAAATCCTACGAGTATATATTATTTATACCACACCCACTCAGAAAAGGTCTCATTACTCGTTCAAAAACATGTTATAAAGTTCGTCATTTTTCCCTTACAAATGTACGGCGGGGAAAGTTAAATGGATTTTCATTCCTTCACTCTGTGGCAGTGAAGGAATGTTGTATGAAAATCCATACCTGCCCTGGCAGCGTTCTTTTGTTTTTAGCTGCTTACGTAAAAAAAATCAATCTCAAAAAGGTTTTATATCAATTAATTAGAAAAAAGAGGTGTGATTTTTATTTGTACTCGATGAGGTTGGCTATGTATCACTCGGGAGAAAGTTCTATTTCTGTTCTCGAGTTGCCTTTAAGCCCTCCGCTACACGTCGGGCTAAAACAAACTCTCGAACAGAAATAGATCGTCTTATCCCCTCGATGTACAATGTACTAATTACTCGTTCTTATCATCGATATTTATGGCTATTGATAAACAGTATTCGCATATGTTCGTATAGAGCAATATTATTTTGGACAAAATTAAGGCCTGCTTGCGGTAGGCACGTTTCTATTATTTAATTTTTTTCAGCAACATGTTATTACTAAATAAAATATGACCCTGAAAAACACAAAAAATGCCTCGTTTTACCGCAACGATTAGAGGACTACACTATTCACAAGTTGTTAACTTAAAAGATTCCATTTTATAATATGAATGCCAAAAAATAATGGATTCGGCTGGGTTTTGTAGGAGAAAACAGGGAAATACGAAACGTTTATCTCGTGAAGTTTCTTCCTATTCCTCCTCGCCTCGCACGCATCTTTCCTTCTCTATATTCTTATAGACAACGGCTACTAAAACAACGACACATTTTAGACACTCATAGCTAAGTTAATGCCTACTGTAACAGCGTCTTAAGGCTTGTGTCTTTTTAGCCCTGTTCATACAAACGTAGTATTGTCATATTTTAAATAGAAAGTGGTCAAACTAATTGAAATCTTGTATGCATGTCCTTGGGCCTAAAATCTATGCTTCTAGTTTGTCAATTTTCGGATATTTTATTTTATTTTTATGCATGATAGGTTAGCCTTTGACCACTATCTCACCTGATAGTAAGTGATGATGTGGTCGAAGATGTTGTTCAGGGTAACCTAGAAGTACTGGCTCTCAAAGACAGCTGCCGGAACACACCGTTAGGTGCTTGGCGACAGATTTTCTACTTGAGGGTGGTAGCTAGCCAGGCGGGCATTCGCAAAATGCCCTACCACCATGCTATAACGACTGCCATCCTAAGACGACAACCGGGACCGACGGCTTAACGTGCCCTCCGAAGCACGGAAACGCTCAGTAGTAATGTCACTAGCGGTCACCCATCCAACTCATGACCGCACGCGACGTTGCTTAACTTTGCTGATCGGTTGAGAATAGCTAAGTAAACTTCGCTACGAGCGCTTCAAAGGATATGTTTTTTCTAACATATTTAATTTTATTTTTATTTGGGAATTCATTTTCACATTTAAATATAAATAATAAAGCTAAAAACTGGTACACTAGAGGCAGAAAGTGTTTTTTTTATGTTATTGTGACGGAACAAGCTCAAGGCCCACCTGATGTTAAGCGAACTAACCTCTGCCTATAACAGATGCATTTCATCACAAGTCACGAATTGCCCTGCGCCCGTCACCTTGAGACATATTGTTAAGTCTCATGTGCCTGTATTTTCACCGGCTCTCAAGGACTACTGCCGGAACACACCGTTAGTTGCTTGGCGACAGATTTTGTCTACTTGAGAATGGTAGCTAGACAGGCGGGCAATCGCAAAATGCTCTTACACCATGCGGTGAAGCTCAAGCCGGCGGTGGGGATCGAACCAGTGTACTGCGGCGCGGCAGTCCGTAGCTATTACCGCTCGGCCACCATTCCTTAAGGACATGATTGCAAAAATACAACGCATAGACACTTGCCTTAACGTTGCAGGGGGGACGCTTAAGATAATGTCTCACTATCACAAGAACATGTCATTATTATAACTACAATAGAACATGACTATAAAACCAATCTCCTAGCATCATTCCAAAAGTTTTATTTTCAAATAGGTATTTTATGATTCATCACCAAAACTTCATCAGTTACAACACGCCGTTGAACGTCTCTATTGGCAATTATCGTCGGCATTCCTCAGTAGTGTGGCTGAGCGAATACACAGAACTATTACAGCTTCACTTCAAGTCCAGAAAGCTTCGCTTGTATTGCACTGCTTGCCTTACATACGTGGGGGACCTTTGAATCGCATCTGCGTCAGTCACATTTGGATGCAGTTTCCTGTTATACGCCATTGGCGACGTTGTGTACGTCCTTATAACGAAACCTAAACTATATATGTTTCAATTCACTGATTCGTAACATTTCGTAAAAAGCTTTAAAATCAAATTGTCTATCGAGTGCAGGGGATCAACAATCTGGACTTGAGACGTAATGAATGATCTAAATGTTTATAGATAATAGTAGCACATTTAAATTTTCAATAAATACGTGTAAGTATATATAATAAATTGTCTAACAAAAAATAATATTACAAAAATAAAATGGGGTTCCCTATAGAAGAAACGTGTTTTTTCGCTCTATCGTAAAAACAGTAGCACACATAAGCGTCATACTAGCTAAGATTATAGTCAAATATCTAAAGTACGACCACAAATACTAAAAACTGCCCAAATGCAGTCCCGACTCCCACTAACGTCTCGATCGGTATGAAAAATCTAACGATTTTTTGGTACATTCTCTGTTCGTACGGAACCCTCGCACAACCTACCTACGACAGGCTACCCAGGCAACATTTTTGTTAGTTTCTTTTGCGTTTCGTTTGTTTGTTTTAGCATGTTTAACTGTGTTATTTAGTTGTACGTAAACACTGGCTTCAACCTGCGCTGAATTTGGGTAAATCGCGCTCGCACACACGGAATTAATTAATTAATCTGGATAAAAGTATGCTTTAAGTTAAGGACCTAGGAAAACCCATGTACCAAATTTCTTCGAAATCTGTTCAACCTCTTCGCCATGAAGATAACAAACATAGATACACACAAACTGTCTCACTATGCTGACACATTTATAATGTCAGTATGTTATCGATCACATAATGAATATGCATAAAGGAATCTAAAATGAAACGAACAATTTAAGGTGACTGTTTATGGCATAATACAAAAATTATGATTAAAATATTATTTGGTGAGAATACCATAAATTAATTAATTACCGTAAATTGTCTTAATATTCTTGGTACTTTTGACAACAAATTCTTGGTACGTACCAGTCCCCCATCGGGCACCGTAATGTACTGGCCTCCTTAATACACATGGCTCACAAACACTCACGTGTGTTACAAATTGCCATAGGCCGCCTTAGTTAAGAGCCTTCAAGAAGAGAGCATATTCCATCCTCAAAGGCCGGCAACGCATCCTCGAGAACTCAGGTATTGTTGATGTCCGTGAGCGACATAGTCACTTACCACCAGGTGAGCTGACTTTTTGTTTGCCCTCCTATACCATAAAAATAGTTTTTAGGGCTTTCCTTTTAGAGATGTGTTATTCGCATAGCGATGTTTTTTAAAACATTTAAGATTAACTACAAGCGTTACGACTTTTCTGTTTTCCTTACACATCAAAAATGTAAATTAAACTGTAAGCAAGGCAGCCCAATCTCAGCTTTATTATTCGGGGTATAAGAATGTAAATTGCTTCAAGGATTTGGTGCAAAAAATCCGATATTAAAAGAGGAATACCTAGTCGGATCTCTGAGTCCGATATTTCTCGCTCGGATTGTAGACAAAGCTCGGTTCTAATGAGTTTACTTCGCTTACAAATCCTATTTCGAGAGGAGAGTGGGGGGTTGTGTACTGGGAACAGGGAGAACCATTATATAGTAAATATCAGTACACAGAAGGCAAACATTACACAGAAAAGTGAGACAAACTTTATTTTGTTTATTACAACGACGAGAGTACCCCGTTTGTTGGTGAGTTTTTAAAAGCGCCGGTTTTGATACATGAGTTCTTGGATTCGATCCCAGGGACCAATCAATGGGTATTACTGACAAAATGCTCACTTGGCTAGCTACCACCCTCAAGTAGAAATCTCTCCCTCCGGCAGCAGTCCTTGAGAGCCAGTAAAATTACAGTTATATTTGTTAAGTCTCTTAACAACTGAATGTCTCAAAATGACGGGCACAGTGCATTTCGCCACTTGTAACGAAATGCATCTGTTATTTGCAGAGGTTAGTCCGCTTGACATCAAGATCATCGAGCATGTTCCGCCACAATCCCATAAAAAAGTGGGTAAATATTTAAACAACCACTCATCCCGTTGGGGAGGCGTGACAATATATTGTATTATTACGAAAACTAAACACAATATGGTGGTAGCACAATTAGAATGCTCTACTGGCTTAACTCTTTAGGCCCTAGGCCAAAGTATTTAGCAACATTTTTGCTACAACGTGTTCTACATGAATGAACATTTACAGTTCTTATCTCTTGTGGCTGCAAATAAATCTTCTTGATAGTTAACGAGCGAATATTATCTGATCTTGGACAAACTTGACTAATGATAATGATTCTTGACCTTTTTACCCACTGGACCCTGATAAAGGTATTTGTCTGCTTTTGGAACTAAAGCACTGCGCGTTGCTGTTCTATAAGCTACATATGGAGCATTCTGAGCATCGTCGTTATCTAGCAATCTCATTAGAGCTATTCCCATGTTTTTAAAAGATGTGACATAAACGCGGCTATTGTTTATTCCAGCATTCGTGAAGGGCGTTTCACTTCACTTTCATTCTGCGAACAGTAAGGATACATTAAACTTGTGCAGCTATAGCCTGAGACTTTTCAAGTCAGCAGAGTAATCAGTACAACAAAGTAACATATACCTTCCTGAACAGCTTTCCCTGACTTTGACAGACATCATAGGGTTTCATACCAGGTATTTTATAGTTTATTGATTCGGAAAGCAAAATTATCGCCTGTAAGTAACGATAGGGTCGGATGCATTAACAGGCTAAAACAAAAATTGGAGCAGACTATCACGAACACTGCGTTAAGTGCCTGTAAGTATACAGATTTTGTACTTGAGTCTTTTCGTGAATATTTACCTGGTACAGTTACACTTTCTACCGCCCAAGTTTGTTTACCATCAATAAAACATAGATACTACAGCTACTGAAAACTCGAGTGTAGTATTATGAGAATCATTTTGTACAGTATTGGTTTAAAAATATAAGATTTGCATATACTCTATTTAGATATCGTAAATGGCAACCTTGGAAAATAATAGGCTAAACAAAAATACTCCAAATCACAACAAGAGCAATTGTATACCCTCTTTATCAGATATACTACTTACAATAGTATTCCTAAATAGAGTAGGTGTCTGGCGGCTATAAATCTAAATTTAACTTCTACAACTAAGTCCTCGTATCGTAATTTGTCTTATAAAAACATATTGTATTGATTGTATTGCTAGTCACCTTTTTTTCATGTATGTGTACATGGGATGATGAAACCGCGTGGCTATAAAGTGAAAAGTTCAGTTAGATTCTGATTGGTTATTGTTGGAGCATGTTTCCCTTTTTATTACAATAATATCTGTGATGCGGTTAAAACAATATATAAAAGCCTCGTTGTAACACTAGAGGTGGTGGTAATAAACAAATGTGAGATTCCCTTCTGTCGATGCACTGTGTCCCAAAGGACATCGAAATGGAAATTGTAAGCGTTCGCAATGAAATTCTGATGAGTTTAAGCAACTGATGCCCCTTCCGTGTCTTTCGTACGATTGTTTCGGCGATGTCCCTCAGCGGAGTTTAATCCGATTATGGGGAAATTAAATTGACTTACCGAAGAAACGCTAGTAATGCCCTAGAACAGTAGGGTTTGACAGGGTTTCGAACATGAATCAAAATAATGAACAAATCAAAAGGAGAACATTTTGAAAAGAGATACTCTTATACCATGTAGTTGGGGCCAGTACTACTGTCTTTACTTTTTCTAATCAATTAATGGTAATTTATCTCTGAGAGAAAGTTATATTGTGTCCTAGCAGTGTACACATGATCGACTGATTCACAAAAAAATCAATTAAAATTAATTGTTTCTTAAATTAAAAACTATAAGAACAATTTTTTTATTTTATTTTTTGCTACAAGGTAAGCCACCACACCAGAATCTCACCTGATGGTAAGTGATGATGTGGTCGAAGGTGTTAACAGACTTAAGCTAGATATACTGGCTCTCAAGGACAGCTGCTGAATCACACCGTTAGGTGCTTGACGACAGACTTTCTACTTGAACCAGCTCGCTAACCAGGCGGGCAATCGCAAAATGCCCTTCCACCATGCGGTGAGGCTCAAGCCCGCGGCGGGATTCGAACCATCCATATCCAATGCCACTGAGCCATCACTGCTTCAAAACTAGGTACTAGACCTAGGTACTTCCATCTGACATTATATAAAAATTAACAAGCAATCATTACAAATATACATAAATGATATAGCGTCCTCCTATATGCACTTAAATGTTTTAATACATTGCAAATATTTTGCCCGATTTCGATTTGGTAGTTGTTGCATATTGACAGATGCCAATTTTAAGCTAATTGAGTATAACTGAAAAACGGCTACACCGCTGATGATGAAATTTAAATGAGGGTCTACTTTATTCAACAACAATAAAATCAAGAAAATTGGATGATGAAGAAGAAAAAGTTATATGTACTTAATCACAAAAAAAAACAGGTAAATGCAAATCAGGCTCGCAAATGATGTTACAATCGGCACACGGCGCGCAGAGTTCCGACCAGTAACCCGCAGCTGCTCGCCACAGCACGTGCGTCGAGCCGCCACTAAGTACTGGAATGCAAAATGTATGAAAGCGACGGGTGAATACGGTTATCTCGATAATATGTTGTACGTCTAACAAATATAACGGTCATTTCTAAAATGTGCTGGATAATATTATGATTATGATATTAGCATAGATCGGTGTTACGGGGGCGCGGTGCGGCGCGTGATCTATGCATATCTTAGAAACGGCTTATTTTTTGTTATTATTCGCCTTTAAATAATTTTAATATGTTTGGCAAAGAAAACTCACTATTGAAATGTACGAGTATTTAGTCGTTAGGGAGCACAACGCTACGATACAGAATGAAACACGTACCTACACACAAAAGGGGAACGACGAACATCAAAAACTTATAAAAGATACAACTTTTTGTTCTACTAATAGACATGTTAGAATATAAATATAAGTGGAACTCCCCTCTTACGCCGTTAGAGGTTAAAAATAACACAAGTTGCTAATTGTTCGACGAAGTGTAATTAGGCTATTCGGTGAACAAAATCAATAGATGCCTATTAACACAGTAACGATTAACCGCGCACCGTAGTAGCTTCTTAATCAGTTCAATTGGACTTGGAAACTACGGACGGAAACCGGATTTATCCGTAACTTTGGTTGACTACGTAGCGGAAGTATGGTTAGCGAAAAAGTTTTTAATTGAGCTGTTGCGTATAATTCCGTAATATATTATTACCATTAGTTGACAAAGAGAAGCGAAGGTATCATTGGCGAATACATCATCTTTTGAAAGCCTGAAAATAGCTCTCAAAAAATTTAAATTTTTAACTCGGAAACTTGGCAGACATTAGGATCAAAAATAACTTTTTTATAAGATGGTATGTGCTTTTGAAGGTGGATGTTAAAAATGCATTCAACTCATTAGATAGAGGCACCCTTTTGACCGAAGTGAAAGATAAAATTCCGGAATTATACCCTTTTCTTTGGCAATGTTACGGCAAACCATCAAAATTAACATACCAAAACAACGTTATATTATCTTCCTTAGGATGTCAACAGGATGATCCTCTGGGACCAGCCATCTTTAGCCTTGCCATCCACTCAATAATTCAACGTCTCCAATCAAAACTTAACGTTTGGTATTTGGATGACGGAACCTTAGGAGGCGATGCGAACACGGTATTGAATGACTTGCGAGTACTTATAGACGATTTTCGTCTTATTGGTCTTGAACTAAATTTTTCCAAATGTGAACTTTTTGTTTGTGATACTTGTCCGGATAAAATTTCGATAATTGAAAAATTCAACTTACTTGCGCCTAGTATAAAATTAGTAGAAAAACGTTCGCTCCGTCTTATGGGTTCACCGATTTTTGACGAATCTTTGTCACCATTTGTCGAAGAACAAATTCAAAAGTTTAGAAATGCTTCTAGTAGATTATTCAAAATTAACGCCCATATGGCTTTTACTATTATTAGATTTTGCCTTTTCGTTCCTAAATTTACATACTTTTTGAGATGTTGTCAGCTGTGGAAACACAGGGAGCTTCTTTTAAGCTTAGACAATTTATTAAAAGATACGTTAATATCGGTTTTGAATGTTGAGATGAATGATAGGGCTTGGGTGCAAGCTTCCCTCCCTGTGAGGTTGGGGGGCATAGGGATACGCAAAATTTCTAGTGTGACATTACCAGCTTTTTTGTCTTCTGTACACAGTACACACAAATTAGTAGAAAAAATTCTTGCACCATCTTTAGGCTCTTTTGATGTAGCATATCTGGCTGAGGCCAAAACCACATGGGGACTGGCTTGTCCAAATACTGAGTTCCCAAAAATTTTGTCATCTCAGAAACAGTGGGATCGGCCCCTATGCGAGCTAGCACGGAAAGATCTTTTAAATACGTGCCCTAGTATCGCAGATCGTGCTCGTATTCTCGCTGTTTCTATGTATTCTATGAATCAGGTCTTTGGTTACAAGCCATTCCTTCTTACAAAACTGGTAGCCTTATAGATCCTTCCGCTTTTCGTCTCGCTATTAGCTTACGCTTGGGGGCAAGGTGTTGTGTTGCACATCACTGCCAGTGTGGTACTGCAGTTGACCAACTCGGTCACCATGGCCTCTCCTGCTCTCGAAGTGCTGGTCGAATTTCCCGCCACGCCAGCCTTAACGATATCATTCGCCGGGCTTTTACCAGCGCCAATGTTCCAGCTGTTCTCGAACCGAACGGTCTGATGCGTGACGATGGTAAAAGACCTGACGGCATGACTCTGGTTCCATGGAAGTTAGGACGGCCCTTAGTGTGGGACGCTACATGCGTAGACACTTTAGCGCCGTCACACCTTTCTGAAACCCACGTGAGGGCTGGCGCCGCGGCTACTTCGGCAGAGCAACTCAAGCGGCGCAAATATGCTAACCTCGGTATGGGTTACATATTTGAGCCGTTTGGTGTAGAGACGTTGGGTCCGTGGGGACCGGGAGCTCATCGTATTTTCCAAAATTTATCAGAGCGCTTGGTCGATGCGACGCGTGATCAAAATGCTGGCACCTATTTGGCTCAAAGAATAAGCATTGCAATTCAACGGGGCAATGCTGCCAGCATGCTGGGCACGCTGCCAACTGATAGTGGGCTAGAGCATTTGGACTCCCTATGAGTCCAAATGCTTTTACTGTAGTAGCTGTAGTATTGTAGTAGCTGTAGTGTTGTATATAGTTTGTAGTATTTGTTTAATAAAGGCATACCGCCATTATAAAAAAATAAGATGGTTTATCTGACATATGATTGTTTAGTAGCGATCCGAAGTCTGGAATTGTGTGAAACAATGGACATGGAATATTGTTATTATGGCCTACCATGTTATCATCATGTCAATCATTTTTTTGTATATATTTTATTGCTACTATTGTATAATTTTGTAAACAAATATATAACTATTTGTATGTAACATTCTTTGTAAGAATAGAATATAGTTTGAATATCAAATCATGTACAATGTCCATTACGCAGTTAAATCGGGTTGATGATGAAATAATAATAGCTTCGTAGCAAACAGTGGCAGCTGCCAAACAAACTCACCGATTTGAATCTTATCGCGGGTTTTAGATTAACCGCATGGTTGAAGGGCATTTAGTAACATTGAAATCTTAATTTTTCCCATTTTCCATTCTATAGTAGTCTTCCCTTACCATTTTAGACCAAACCATCATTTATCAACAGGTATGTTATTAATAAAAATTAAGAACGTAAGTTCAAACGCACGGTAATTATTTGGTTGCTGTCTGTACAATGAATGGGTTAGTTCCTATTCGTAGGTTAGTGCAGTCGTTCGCTACGAATAATGATGTGTTGTTTGTGAGAATCTGAGCTTTACTTTGAGCTAAATTTAAGCAGAGATAGAATGAAAGCAAGTACTTTCCTAATATCGGGGTAACATTGAACATATTGTATAAGGAATAATTGCGCTATGAAAGAAATCAGAAACAATAAAAAAAAATTATAGTGGGGACACATTCAACGTGAGCGCAATTTGCTTGAAAGTCGCCGGATAGATACTTATTTTATAAAATTCGTGAGCTCGTGTGCTCAGCTTACCAACCGCGTTTGTACTTTTAGGTTCGTACTTCAGCGCACTTAATCGTAGTTAGTTTGAACATAGACGATCAATGCTACTTCTGCTATGCTTCTCTATGCTCTTCATACAATATGTCCTTGTGTTCCTGTTTTACTTATATGTTGTTAGCGTAAACAGATTATTCGTTGTATATCCTTGTGTTTCATACAGTGTGTTAGAGAAAACATTTTTGTATTACCCTGAAACTGTGCCCGGTGAATGGCAATAGACTCGCCCCCAATACATGGGACCAAAACCCAATCGGCGAAACGGTGGTGTTTACAAACCTCTGCCTACTCCTTCGGGCAATACAGGCGTAATTATATGACGGTAGGTATTATTATACCCTGCCATCCCCTGTCCAACACCCCGTAACAGGAAAACTATGACAGATTGAATAAATGTATACCTAATTAATATACCTGCGCACCCTTTGCCAATTTTCGGCACTCTAATGAATGAATTCATAACAATATTATTTTAATTTAATTTCCGAAGGCTGACACGAACTAATCCCAAGTTTTTAATTACAATCCAACATAACGATCTATTCCACTAGCCGAGCTGAATATGAAATTGTGTTGATCCTAAATTGCCTACGTACAGTTAGACTTTGTTGAGAGTAAACGAATCTCACAAAACTAATAGTAAATAGTGATGTTCAATTGTAACCTGGCCGTGAATTTATAAACATAACGTTGTAATTGAAACATTTGACGATAAACGCGAATAAACGTTAAATAAACGGACAAGGGACTATTCTGTAGTATATATTAAAGTTTGAATAGCTATTATTATATTATACGATATTTTGTTCTTTTCTATACGTTATAGCTGAAACTATATGACAGTTTTACTTGATTTATATAATATATACAGAATTTTCCGCCATTCTTTCAGACTTCAGCGTATACCTTGGAGTTCCATGCGTAAATCATCGCTTGATTGAATGGAATATATTCCTAGTTCAAAAATGAGCCTGGATTATGTCTAATGAAAAAAAAAATTTAAATAATGGAATCGTTTTCTAACACTCGTCGCATCACCGCGCCCGTGAATTCACGCATTTGTGCTTGTTTTGTGTATAATATAACTAGACATCATATACACCGTTGTACGATAGTAGATAGCTGTATATAAGTAAGTATACGAACAATATAAGTAAATACCGAGCTCTTTCATCTTTCCAATACATCCCCCTACCGCACTCTCTAAAGGCTAGTTAGATGTACCTGTCGGTGTCTAGCTGCTCAGACGTGTACATAGAATATGCTAACACGCTTTCCATCTGCTCATCTTATAAGGATAATACACATAATGCGTATTATCCTTATAAAAAAAAATGTTGAAATCGGTACCATGCTGATGCAAAACACTGACCTCATATTGCAATGGTCCGACTTCCACAAATTAGTTCATACTTATACGAGTATATCAGTGTTGGAGGTCGGTTCTGTATTTCGTAATTTTTTTATGTGCTTACACTGAGAAAAAATTCATGTGCTGACATACGTAATTTTAGGCTCCTCATTCGTATTTCCTGTTTAAAACGAGACTAGCGTACATAAAGATGAGTAAACATGACGTGTAATGATGTTGCTGTAATGTTCTTTGCACATTACGACCATCAATGCGAATCATTCGTTCCTTCATTCATTCAATGATGTACTGTCATGCAAATAAGTATATAACATCTTGACAAAGTAAGGATGTTACTTACGTACATCATGGTGCAGCCTACTTACGATAGGTATGTCCCCTACCTTTATCAAATATAGGCATTCGTACAGTAAGAAGGTGGCCTACATCAATCTTGGTGTAGCCTACTGATGGTAAAGATGATCCCTACGTTTGTCATGTATCGGCATATGAACAGTAAGGAGGTAACATACGTCAAATATGTTGCAGCCTACATATGTTAAGGATGATACATAAATTTATCATGCATTGGCTCTCGTATAGTAAATAGGTTGCCTACGCCTATCTTGGTGCAGCCCACTTACGGTAAGTATGTTCCCTACGTTTTTCATATATCGGCCTACGTACAGTAAGTAGGTTGCCTACGTTAATTTTGGTGCAGCCTGCTTATGGTAAGGATGTTCCCTACGTTTGTCATGTATCAGCCTAAGTACAGTAAGGAGATTGCGTATGTCAATCTTGGTGCGGCCTACTTATAGTGAGGATGATCTTTATATCTATTATGAATCGGCCTACGTACAGTATAGATGTTGTGTACGTCAATAGTGGTGCAGCCCATTTACGGTAAGGATGCTACCTACGTTTGTCATGAATCAGCCTACGTACAGTTATATGTTTACTACGTTCTTGTTGGTACAGCCTACTTAAGATAAGGATGATCCTTACATATCTCATGGATCGGTTATCGTACAGTAAGGAGGTTGCCTACGTCAATTTTGGCACAGCCTACTAAAAGTAAGAATTTTTTATAAATTCATCATGCATTCGCTTATGTAGAGTATGGATTTTATATATGTACACAAATCTGGACCAGGTTTAAGATGTTATTGAGAGCACCATTTGTAGTATTGTAGTTATAAAATGGCTGTAGTTGCTCCTGGTTTATGTATGCCCATAGTATTATAATCTTTGTATGCACCCTACTCTACATAAATTGATGCATGTTATACAATGAAACGATCCAAACCATAAGTAGACTGCACTAAGGTTCACGTATACAACCCAGCTGTACATAGGCTGATGCATGATATAAATAGTTATTCTATGTGCAGGCTGCACCTGTAAAAAATGACAGTAAATAAGTGGATTAGTTAACTACAAATAGTTAATAAAAAATATTATCATAAATTAGTGATCTATTTATTAATAAAATATACATAATTATTTTGAAATAGAAAATATAAAAATATGTAACTATTGTCAAAATCCTTGAAAAAAAAATCACTTAGTATTGGAATGTTTATTTTAATATTAAGAGATAATATAAATCATAAAACGGAAAACTGTCAAACCTCAGACATTAGTCTGAAAGACATGCATACAATATTTCACGGAGTTTGAAAAATGTATCTCCGACGTGGTCTCCGTATACATTTTCTTTCTTAATGGGGACATAACAATGTATGCGAGAATCAAGGCAGCGTGGCGTTTGATACAGTTTCAAATTCACCATCTGGAATAGATAAATATATTACATTTATGAAATTTGTAAAATAAAAATGTCACTACTAAAATGTTTTACCAAGGAGGTAGGAAACAACAGCTTATTAATGTCAGACTACTGTCGCTATAAGTGCACCACAATAGTTAATTGTGGTACACTTATAGCGTTACGTTTCCAAATTATTTGTAGTCGTCGGGTATGTTCTAAGGGCATTAAAAGTACTTACCTATATACTTACATACGTATTAAAAGTTTATACGTTCTTGTCCCTGGAGTTATTAGAAAAGTCTCTCATTATTTTTTGGATATATATGGTTGAAGTCTTCTAAGAGCTGCAATCAATAACATTAAGATCAAACAAGTGGGATATTTCCACTATAAAAATAAAATATGAAGAGTAAAAATATACATAAATGGGTATTTCCATGGTAATTAAATCATTTATTAGATTTTATATGTACCTGCAGAAGCTTGTTGTATCAGTACGCTACGCTGAACGTATGAAAATTTAACTTGCATGAGGTAGTATGTACTTTTTCAATAAATACATCAATTAAAAAACAACAAATACGCTTACCTGACTCCCTGTGAATGTTTCCCTTTCTGCATTTGAATTCACTGGTTGCCGGACATCCAGGCTGTGCCTTTGGGGTTTGGTAGGTGGGGCCTTTCTTTGTACATATTGGTCCACTTTCCGACACTTTCGGGCACTGTGTAGCTTTCTTGGTTAATTCAAATTGGATTAGTGGTTAATTTATGCGTGGAAACTTTGTTATAAGCGAGGTTTTTATAAATAATCACTGTTGAAAACTACAATTACCATTTGCATGCGCGCGTGATGCAATTGCCATGGTCTCACTGAAAAAGAATATTATAGCTGTTGCGCTACACTATAGCCAGTATTGCTAGCGTGTAAATCGAAAACAGCTGAACTTTCATATAAAATAATATATTGAATGAATGCTGACATCATTGATGCATTGTTTAGATTTTTCAAAAACTATT
This sequence comes from Plagodis pulveraria, assembly GCA_963890685.1. Taxonomy (NCBI): domain Eukaryota; kingdom Metazoa; phylum Arthropoda; class Insecta; order Lepidoptera; family Geometridae; genus Plagodis; species Plagodis pulveraria. The sequence goes on from OY982955.1 coordinate 35,785,827, forward strand.
ATAATAATAATTGCGCCCCGCAGTTTCATCCAATGTTGACAAAACAATCCAAGTATTATAATAAATATTCATATTAAACTGAACACTTCCTTACACCCACAAAGTTCTGTTTCACAATTCGTCTGGCTAGCTTAGGAAATACCAAAATTGCCTAATGGTAAATGGTAAATGGTGGACACTATAAGTGAGTCTCAAAATGGGTACTTAACCAATAATATATTAAAAAATATAGACAAAACCTTACATCAAAATTTTATTCTAAATAGTCAATGGTAGGTTGTATGTGTAAAGATATTGTTTATTATTTCTGTACTTATTAAGCTCATTTTACTAAAGCCGTCAAATTATTATAATGAAAACAACGCGTACCGATACCGATACAGGCAACGTAATACATGTTGTATCTGATGGAATTATACGTATATTATTATGATGATACGATGATATATCAACAATAAGATACAAAATATAAAACCACATAATAAACATTACTTAAAAAATGCCAAATCTAAAAATTGCAGTGTTTCAATTCAGAGTAACTAGTTTTTATTTATTCGCACACTTATTACAATCGATTTGTTTTATTTTATGCGAACATGAATACGAGCGTAAAATTGATTGTAAATGAAGAAATGTTGAAATAAGCAATGGTCGAAAATCAGCGTTTATGAAGTCATCCTGCCGTATTTTTTTATTCGCAATCTGGTAACACTGCTCTTGTGTCGTAAGACAATCTTTAAACTGTAGAGGGAACAGTAAATGAATGTGCCCGTAACAATTAAATAATTTACAAACACAATATGCCCAAAACGTATAATGATGTACCCTACGTTCATCATGTTTGGGTCTACTCGTAGTAAGGAGTTTACTTAGTGAATTTTGGTGCAGCATACTTATAGTAACGTGCCGTTTATATCTATCCACGTAGGTACGGCAAATAGTTTGCCTACTTCAACTTTGATGCTTTTCACTTGTGGTAAAGATCATTCTTACGTTCATCATGTAACAGCCTACGTACTGTAAGGAGGTTGCATAATTTGCATACTTATATCGTGCATCGGCCTACGTACAGTAAGGAGTCTTGGCGCAGCCTATACTTAATGTACCTAAGGATGTTTTCTACGTACCTACATCATGCATCAAGCTACGTACAGATAGGAGATTGTCTACTTGAACCTTGTTGTTGCCTACTGACAACAGGGTTTTATTTCCTAAATACTTACATTAAATAGACGAGCTACTTATAGTCAGGACGCAAACTACTTGTTTTTTTTTTGTAGTGCAATACGTATGTGTCATCCTGTTCATGTTGGAGTACAATTATAAAGATGCGACAGCATGATGTAATGTTCTATCTGTGACGTCATATCCCTGGAGTACTTCCTAGCATGCGTTTGACTATATCAGTTACGTATGTTGAGTCTTGTTGACGGACCCGACAGACGGGTACGTATATAACGGGAAGATCAGTACACAACATGTTGCAACTTATTTACGTGTCGATACGCTTCAACATTATTTTGTATTATCCAACATTTTTACGCTTGTAGATTACGTATTTTAGATAAAACTGCGAACACATTGTGAAAAGACTTCGCTACATTTCAAATTTTTCTCAGTGTACAAGCGCTTACAAGATCATTGTGAATCTCGACTAAAATACTCAAAACTAAATAGCTTCGTTTATCCACCAAGAAGTATTGCACAGACTGTGTCTAAAGAATCTGCGACCACAACTTGCTCAACTCAATTCAGAAATCAGAAATCAGATCTTTATTCGCCCTTATAACAATGATCGTTATATTAGGTAAGTCAATTTACATACATTTTATTGGTTTGTTACTTATTTGTATATGTACATCATTATATAAAAAATACATATATATTGCGATAAGATTGTTTCAATAATTTGCAACTAAAAAAAATTTTATATAAAATGCACATAATATTACAATTACAACTATGAATTAGGTTAGACCAAAGTAATAAAGAATAATTTAAAAAATAATAAATATTATGGTAAATAAATTGATAAATGTCAAAATTTGAAGTAATGATACATAAAACATGAATTGTAAAATGTAATATATCTTATTATCAGAATTGTATTTTTTGCTTTTTATGTTACATTTAAATTTCAAATTCATACATCGCCCGTTGTACAAAATGAAGATTCAGTTAATTTCATGTTTAGAAATTCGTTAAGGTCATAAAACGGTTTATTTTCGAAGAAACACTTTAGTGTCCTATTAAAGGCCTGAAATTTTAATTCCGTGATTTTAGTAGGAAGTTTGTTATACATTACTATTTTTAGATATTTTCCTTGCTTTCGAACTTTGGCTAATCTAACTTTAGGCTGGAACAGTTTGTTTTTATTTCGAAGGTTATAATCATGTATGTCCTTATTTTTTGGTAAACTTTTCTTATCCTCGTGTATTTCTAATAGACTATTGTATATGTAAAGAGATATGACTGTCATAATTTTATTTTCTTTGAAGTATTCTCTAGCCGATGTACGTTTCTTTAAGGCGTTAATAATTCGTATTGCTCTTTTTTGGAGTTTTAATACTTGTTTTATTTCCGCAGCGTTACCCCAGACTGTAATGGCATATCTCAATATCGAATTTTACGCTATGGTATTGTCCTTTGGGGGAGATGCACAGATATTGAGCGACTCTTTGTAATTCAAAAACGCTGTTTAAGAGCTATTTACGGCATACAACAAACGGATTCCTGTAGATCGTTTTAAAATAATAAAATATTGACTGTTACTTCACTGTATGTTTTAGAAGCAGGCCTGTTTGTATATAAAAATGAATACCTTTTCAGCAATACAGCGCGATAAGCTGACATTCGACACGTTCCCAATACAGGCACACACTCGATAGGTCATACATCAAAATTTACAATAAAATTCCTAATAACTTCAAAGACCTGACATTTGATCGATTCAGAACACAATTGACGCGGTAGCTTGCTGAAAAATGTTTCTATAGTTTAAATTAATTTTTTGATTATTAATTATAAAAATTTAAATAGGTAGCATTAATATGACACGTATTTATATATAATTTTAGATTTTATTGATATTTATTGTTACATAATTTGTATTGAATTTTCTTGACATTTTAACTTGACATTAATTAATTTGAAATTGTATTGACTGCAATATCGGGTATTTAATCACATTAATATATTATATCGAACAACAAATATAATCCTCAGCTCTCATAGATTACTTACATTAGAGATTGAGTATGACAATGCATGAACTGATTAATTTCCAATTCAGAAATAGCAGTAACTCTTTGTGTTCGTCCGGGAAAGTAGTACCACCGTACCTATATCTGCCGCCAAGCAGTAATGTTCGCACTACTGTGTTCCGGTTTGAAGGGTATGGGTGCAGGTACATGAGACTTAACAACTTTATGTGAGACGTAAATAATTATTTGCCTGTAATTGCACTGGTTATGGGCGCTGTGCACTTATAGGCAAATGACAGTTCGCCACATGTGACACTAAAAGAATTTAGTTATTTTTTTATGTGTTCTTTATTGAAATATTTTTTTTTTTTTTTATGTTATTGTGACTGAAAGCACGAAGCTCACCTGTCTGCCAATAACAGATGCACTTCGTCACAAGTCACGAATTGCACTGCGCCCGTCACTTTGAGACATGTGCCTGTTATTTCACTGGCTTAAAGGACTGCTGCCGGACAAACCGTTAGGTGCTTGGCGACAGATTTTGTAATTGAAGGTGTTTGCTAGCCAGTCGCTTTGTTAGGATATGTGGTAATATATAATATTATTATCTTAAATAACACTTAATTTACCACATAGACAATTTCATTGGAAGTTGTGCAGATATATAAACTATAATTTTAGTTACTTCATCATTTAATAATTAATATTTTATTATTGGACTCTCAGTAACCAGTGAGTTTTGCAAATACATATTTTTCAAAGTAAAAAGTCACAATCATTAAATCAATTTTGGCGTCTACGACGCTCTTATGAACGTCAATTATATAATTAACTAATAAAATATTCTTCTAAATTAATTAAAAATTCGAGAAAAACGGACAAAACACTCGGGGACATTCTTTTTATTTGTCTTTACTAAAGAAGACTGAGAAAAATGTAAAACTTAAATTTAATTTTATCATCCCAATTTTTCTTTTAGGTATATTTGTATGTTGGGTTACATGTGTCTCTAACGATTTAACTGAACGCTGTATATTCGAATCCAAGTTTAGGTATTTTTTCTGAACTGCACGTGACAACAATTTGTTGGCAAGTTGGCAAAATAATTGGCTACTAACGGGATTTAAGCGCCCGATCCCAATTTTATTTTCTATAAAACAGAATTTTGAACGTGAATGCTTGTGTAAGTATTCTTCATACTTTTTTGCATTTATAATGTTTAGTTTTGTGTAGGTTTACATTTTGACCAACATTTTTTTTCTCTTTGTATCTTGACTTTAAGATCTACTCATGCTTAAGAGGCATTTCACATTTTAATGCGGTATACGAAGATTTTAAGCGCTTAATTTACTATCATAGGAAATATCTACAAGTTGTTTAATAATTGATAAAAATAGAATAATCTGTTCTCTTTTTAGTTAATGTACCAGATTTACAAAAATAACATTAATTATTTTGTAGTGACCAATCTCCCGCACCTTGTTTTACGAATTAAAGTACACATAGCCAACTTCAGAGTTATATCTCTTGTATAAAGAATCATCAAATTATCTAAAAAAAAAACTGTGCATCAGGCATATAATCTTGTTGACACATAGTGTACTAGAATATCGCTAATTAATCGTCATTGTAGAAAAAAAATAAAGATCTTGCGCCAATTTCCACGAATTATATCAGCAGTTTACCACCATATATTGCGTTTAATAAAGTGTAATTCCAAACAGATATTATATAAAAAGAAAGTTCATTCTTTAATTAATCTGATCTTTAATAAATTGTGATATTAACTTTGTTTTGTTAGACAAGAAAAAATATTTAACATAACTCGAAATGCACATAAATTGAAATGTACAAGCGCGAGGCGATCAGTACCGCGCGAGCGCCCATCGAGGTAGGACCTGTGTTCGTTTTCCTTGCTGTGACGTCTCGTACGCGGAACGCTTAGATGCAAGTTTATAGTGCGACCACAGAGTTTTGATCATGTCGATATTTTTTTTAAGTAACAGACTATACTTTATTTTTGTTGTCCATAATATAAGTATTGTTGTCTTGTTAAGTAACTACATCTTTAGTTTCTGTTCATCCATTGTGTTAAAAAAAGGAAACGTCACAATTATGCAGCCTTATACAGCGTTATTGGAAAAATGCTAACAACCTCACAGGGTTGACTTCTTCTTTTTGGTCTGCTAGTTTTTATATTATTCTAGTTTAAATTAGTAACTCACTATAACTTTTGTTTTAGGAGGATAAGATGACAGGCGAATAATTGATTTCCAATATTTTTGGATTCAATTATGTCTATAAGTGAACACAGCGATAACTTCAGCTGGAAATTAAACTACCTTCTATTGAAAATTTGTACAAACCAGCCTCCCGGCTTTTCCATCATTTGTACAAACCGGGATACCAGTTAACGGCCGATAGTCGTATTTACAAATTTACCATAAATCTGCGTAAGTCCGACTTTCATAATCCAAATGGTTTTCAAAAGGATGCATCCTTGCCCATACAAGAAAAAATCCATATTTTTCTGAGATAACGTATGAAGTAGGAAGTAGTTGAATATTTTGATGAAATCTGAAACCAGCACAAATTACATTTTGGCCCCAAAATATTACGTCATTTCATATTAATATCGTAACTACTTCAACAGTTATAAATCTAGAAAACCGCAATTTTGCATATGTATAAGTCATTTTTCACTCGATATATTTTGCAACGCAAACACTTACCGATACAAAATTTGCGTATTAAATAATCTCGTAACTAAATTTAAACTTCTAAACCAAAAATCTGAAATAATACATGTGTATAAATAATAATATCAAAGAAGGACCAAAGCCGTAGGTGGTATAGTTTTTCAGAAAAAATAATTGCTCTCCAATACAGTTTTTCCGCCAAAGTTCTTAAAACAATTGGGTTGTTTTAATTTTGTTACTTTAAAATATTTGGCGTAAAAATCTGTAACAATTCATGGCTAAAGAACAATAGTATATTTATCATATTAAAAGAAGATCGAAGTTCTAGGTGAGTTAGTTACGAAAAAATAGAAATAGCAATTAAATTACTATTCCCCACCATTTTTGTCGTGTGTTCAAACCCCATTTCCAGTATTTTTTTGTATAAAAAGGTGTATTATCATTTATTTTCTATAGAGGAAATAGTGAGCATAAGAGTATATAGTGAGGATTGCATTGGTACGAAGAAGTATATACATACATACATAAAATCACGCCTCTTTCCCGTAGGGGTAGGCACAGACCACGGATTTCCACTTACTACGATCCTGACATATCTCTTTCGCTTCATCTATACTCATCAATCCTTTCATACATAAGCGTCGGTTTAGTGTACTTTTGACCTGGCCTTTTTTCAGAACATCTTCAATCTGATTTCGGAAGTATATTATATATGTTGATTATAGATTGCATCAAAGATATTCGATTTAAAAACAAAAAAACCTCAAAATCTGTAAATATATATTTACATTTCGCTGTTTGGTCTACTCAAACTAAATGGATGAAAATGTTATTTTTTTAATTGTGTAGGTGATATATTATGGTATGGGAATATGAGGGTGACATGTTAAAGTAATGGAAAACCAAAAACGTCATGGGACGTTTGTGGTTGGTACTAAGTTGTTTTCCGGATGCACAGAAAAACAAACCTCAATCCTATGCATGGTCATTATGACAGACAGTGTTAACGACTGGATATAATAATAATTATATAATAACTCTTTATTTCAGGTAACAGGATTAAATAATCACAGACCCATAGAAATATATACCTTACAGACTAACATAAATAAGATAATAAAAACACTTTTACACAGTTTTGGGATTGATTTTCGGTCTCGCCTCCCTGTAGCGCCTGTATACTATGCCCTCCGGCCAGAAGTCGGGAACTAGGAACGCATCCTTATTCTTTGCTGGAACCCGAAGCACGTATGATTTAAAAGTTTTCACACGGCTGGATTCCAGCCGTTGTAACGTCACTTCAAACGGTACGCGACGTCTTTCACACCTCTCTTTAATGTATTGAAGGACATCGTTCCCGGATGTTGTTGGGTCCAAACGAGAGAGATATAAAGAGATGGTCGGCTCCACAGCATGAAGTACAGTCTTCTCTGCTGTAGGCGTAGCTGTGCCACGATTATTGCGCGTCGGTCTAACTCTTGATTTCTTCTTAACGAGAGTGAATCCTTCCTTATCGGTATTAGTGGTGGGCCTCCCCATAACCTCATTCTTGGTAAGTGGTAGAGTACACTGATTAAGATTTGTCGCTTGTGCATATGATTTCTTCTGCTTCCTGGATACTGATGGTAAGTCGGAAGAAATCATTACTTGAGGGGGAGTCTCGATGATCGAGGTCGGTTGCAATGTTCGGTCAATGCCCCGCGGTGAATCGGTGACATTTGATTCCACGGGACTGCTGAGTCGCGCATTTTGTCGATTAGCGTGTCGCACAGTCACATTTTGCGCTGACGCTGGTGACGGCAGTTTTGCCTGCGCAGCGTTATTGCGCAAAGCTGTGATTTCAGTTTGCAAACTAGAAACCACAGCATTCGATTTTTCCAAATTTTGCTTTAACTCGGTGACATCGGACTTCAATCGCATGATATCCTTTAAAAGGGAGGTCACATCGACTGAAGAAAAATCCACCGGTGGTAACAAATGGAGGTCCCTGGCGACATAGGTCACTAAAATCTCATCAGGATCTGTTTCCTTGAAAACCCTGAAGATGTCTTGCAGGTCTTTCTTGCCGCTTCCATCTTTTTGACGTGTTCCTAGCCGAACAGACGTCTTGGCAGGGTCCGCTAAGACCTTCTTGGCTGCGAGGATGTCCGTCTCCTTGTAGCTAGACAAACATATCTGCTGCAAACTCAGCTCGTTCATGACGTCCAGCTTGTTCTGCACGAAGGCCAACAACTCGTTGACCACGAGGGTGTCCGAGCGCGTAGATTGCGCCATCACGGTTTTGCAGCGCTCACGTAAACGGTGCGCCGCGCGGAAAGTAGGTCGGCATTAGAGAAGCCGTCAATCAATAATTGAAGCGACTGCCCTTGTCGGCGGAATGAACGCGACTGATATAGATACTGAAGAGTGTGAACGAGGAAAACAGCAATTTTTGGAAAATTTAAAAGAAAGAGCTTTTAGTCCGCAGCTTTTAATCAATGCCGTTACATCAAATATTTATATAATTTTAAGCCGTATAATTTTTTAATTATTTAAGTTTTTTGTTACAATAAATGATTCAAACATATCTATTTTTTATTCATCAAGGATGAAATTTAAATAAAAGATTCACGATGCAGGTTGACTATTTAATGTACATGCCTACTTCTTTTCTATAACATTAGCAAGTAATCGACAAGAAATTGATTATTTACTCATGCCAATCACATAATTTTTAAATTCGCAACTTAGATTTCTTTATTAATGAGTGCTAGTATCAAAATATGTTACTCACAGTCACGCTATTCCGTCGTCACTTCTTTCGCTTGTGTAAGCTATGCGCTGGCATTTACCTAAACTTCAGTAGCGTGATTTTGTGAAATGGCTCTTAAGGCTTGAAGTGTACAAACAAAACAAAACCAAAACAACAACCTTGGAAAGAAAATCAGAAGAGAAAACTGGAAATCTCCGTAATCGCCTTTTAGGTTACATTTAGAAGGCAGATTCTGAGAAAGATCGGTCAAGCGGTACACACGAATTCGCAAAAATGGGTTCCGTAAATAAACATTATTATAGTTGATTCTCATACGAATCAACAAAAACAAGTGTTTTATACAGCAATGTTCGTGCAAGGATATTGCATCTATTTAAAATCACAGCTTTTTAATATACGATTAATTTTTCATATTGTCTTACAGTAATGCATTAATCTGTTTATTTTTAATATAACTATGAAATACTTTCTTTGGAGTATATTCATAACTTTCTATATAACAAAATAATGTCATCATCATCATCATCAACTGGAAGACGCCCACTGATGAACAAAGCCTCCCCCATATAAGGTCACAAAGAACGGCTATTAGCCGCTTGTAACCATTAGCTACCCGCGATTTTAACGATGTCGTCAGTCCACCTGGTTGGGGGACCTACCAACTCTATGTCTTTCGGTGTAATGTGGTAACCACTCGAGCAAATCAGGTTATCACAAAGTTTTACGAAAAAATCGTTGTTTATAGATTTTATGTCAATGCGAAAATAAGTTCATCTCATCATCCTTCAAGCAATTTTTTGGAGTTCTCTACTCAAAGGCAATACGGAATCCTATTAACGAGACTCTGTTGTTTGTCTGTCTGTCCGTACGTCTGTCCATCCGTATATAATGGGCATTATTTGTTAACGGAATGAGTTACAAGCCTGTAATTTTGATTTTTGGTGTAAAACTTAGACCCAGGTTGAAAATTGAATTACATTATGTATCATATACATCTTTACATATCATTTAACCAATAACCGAGAAGCCAGAAAAAGTATTATAAAACCTTACATGTGTAATTCTAGAACTCATTGAGTAGAATACAATTATACCTATGTTATATATTTTTATCGTAAATAAATATTTAAATTTGGGGCTGACCAAGTTGTCAAATTAAGACCGTGTCTCGTGGTCTATTTTAAAAACTGAAGGTTAAGTATCTAAAATTTCAGTTTAATATGATTAGTAAATTTTTTCTGCTGTTCGCTATGACAACATATTATTATATGTATATTTAATTATAAATGTATGAATGTCTATAGTTGTAAACGTCCGTGCCTGACTCTTGTAGGAATTCTGGGTGCAGTGGAAAAAAAGCCTCGTCTACACGAGAACAGGCTGCAAGGGCACGTTATTGTTCGCGATTCGCGAAGCTGAAATATACTTATACAACTAAACTGCATGGGTTTTGCGACGCCTCGGAGCGTGGCCAGACGGCCGTGGTGTTATCGTGCAATGTAAGTGCGACTTGCCAGGTGCTTCCTCCCTGGTTATAGCCGAATCAACTTATTTCCTTATATTTCGTTCAAAAATCACATCAACTGGAACTGTAGCATGTAAACTATCTGTGGGCTTGCAATGGTCTTTGGGTTAACTTAATGTAGTGATGTATATAGTTTATTGTATATGGTTAAAAAGGCACAGGGACGGTAAAAAATATATAAAAGTATGAAATTGTTTTAATTATAAAACTATCGTAATTCTCAACGACGTTTCGAGAACGGTAAAAAATGTTGATTTGTAATCATTGTTTAGTCTGTCGCCCCTTATGTCTTGACTCTGTCCACAATCTAACCAAACAAATAACGCTGGAGTAGTGTTCATTAGAGTCTCTCAATGCACGGATCCTTGCGTGGTGCGGTCGCCTAAACCGGTTACTAAAGTCTACAAACTAGAAAACAATTGCACCATAATCTCCTAACACATATCTTTTACACGTTTGCTAGCCCAGGAGGTCTTGACCCTTCTAGCACACGATCGAGAAAACACATGGTTTTTCTTCCGTATTTCAGCAAAATCATGTTATGCATATTAAAGCTGAGCATGTTTTAGTCTTCTGAATTATATAATAAATGTCTGTTATTCTTTCTTTCTCTAAAAGGAATTCTAAATACCGGCTTAGAATGGATACGTGATCCACACATACATTTTAATGTGGTCTAGAGGTATTTACAATATAGAAAGAGTAAGGGCACATATACCTTAACCTTTTAAAAGTGCTGTAAAGGTCTGTTTCTTTCTCTCTCTGTCACGCCTTTTTCGCTACAAATGTACTGAATGGTGATATACTTGGTACATTTTAAAGAGTTAACTGATTAAATCAAAGATTTTTACGGTAATAAAAATAATTCTGATACTGGGAGTCAAATTAGAAGTCAAAGTCAAAATAACTTATGCAATTTAGGCGTCTACGACGCCCTTATGAAGGTCAATTAACATTTTTAATATTGAAATATTGTACATTGTACTGCCACGTTCAGCATAATAAATTGTATAGAGCCACTGCGAGAAGAACGGGCAAGAAACTCGGAGACTCAGTAGCAGAATAAACTAGGCGAGCAGTAGTAGATATTGGATGGATTATGTGATATGTCACTCCCCCTCATTCATAACTTTTATGTAAAAATTTGTTAAAAACCATATCTTTTCTTACAGTCTACAATAATATTATGTAAAACATACAACAATAACTTTAAATATTACTATGTCAATGATTTAAAGTGTTCGCCTTCAACTTATGTTTTTTTTTAATGGTTACAGCTTATAAACCTTACCTTGCCACGTCCGCGTGTATTTTGCAAAAGGTTAGTAATAACTTATTTCTCTAATTATGACAAAATGAATTACAATAAAATAGTCCATATCACCAAGCAACTGAGATGAACCTACATTAATTAAAATCGTATGTTTTTGTATTTAAATACAAAAAAGCAATAAACAAACAAACATCACTATTGGAATACTTCTTAAAAATGTACCTACATGAATCTTGGATACCGATAGGATAAACCACTAAAGATGACTTCAGGGTACAAATAACACCAACTCACATTGAATACAGGTGTGGCTCCAATCTACTACAACGGTTAAATAATAATAACGATAGAGCAAATTCGAACTATAACTCACTACCACGGCAGGTCAAATCTGGAGAGCTTGTCCCCATCGGGACAACCCAGGGACTGGATATAAATAAAATGTCTCCTTAATTTGTTTGTGCACTTTCGAGATGCAAAATTATTAAATTTTATTCTAATCTTTGAGCATGGGCGTGCCTATGGAAAACGGTCGATTAATTCTTCTATTACTGTCGTCATAAGTAACAATTAATAATATCTATCTTTCTATATTTTCAGTGTTTTATCGTTCATTTAGCTAACCTTTGACTACTTTATCACCTAATAGTAAGTAATAAAGTAATCTAAGGTGGTCAGGTTTTAATTATTGTTCCGGACCGATTGCATGTCCAGCTTTTCTTATTCACACGTCAAAATTAATTGAAACGCACCCAGCTGCCATCTTTGTTGATGTACATTTTTTCTTGAACTGTCATTGTGAACATCGTGTCAGTGTGTATGTATGTAGAATGGACCCTATGCTTTTGCGGCGTAATTGAGTGAATATATTTTTATCCGTTTTTGCATTTTCTTGTTGTTGAGGTTTGGTAGAAACAATTTTTTTTGTGTAGTTTTACGTCCTTGGGACTGTGAAAATTGGTTAATGAAGCCGCCGCGAGAGTGTGCCCTTTGCCTTTACGTGGAGTTATTGAGGATTCAGAAGACAGAAGACGTCTTGCTGATGGTTATATAATTAAAAGCGTACTGTTAAATTATCAATTTAGTAGAAAAAAAAATTTAACAAAACCAAAAAAATTGCCGCGCTTGTTTTAATAGGGATTTTCATTAAACATTCCTTCACTGCTACGGAGAGCAGTAATAAAATTCCATATAACTTTTCCCGCCGCACATTTATAAGGGAAAAAATTACGAACTTTATAACACGTATTGAACGAGTAATGAGACACTCTCTGAGTGGGTGTGGTATAAAAATATTATTCAATTAGCAATTCATTTATATACCCACGATTTGAACAAGGATAACTTCTCGCTTTCTTATGAGAGATACAATTTATCCACGTTCTGTGTTATTTATTTAAAACGGTAACATTAAAAGGCTACTTTACTTTCATCTGTAAGTAGTTTTGTCTCTCGAAAGTAAATAAAATTATGGGATACAAATTTTATTTCCAGTCCATTCTAGGCCCTTAGGTTAAAACTTCGCTTGTTGTTAAAATTTTCAAAGTTTTAATATTTTTATTATAGCAATAACGCATGCCCCGCAGAGCATGCGTTATAGCAATAACAAAAATATTAAAATTATAGGGTTACGTCATCATTGACAATTTTAAAGCTAATTGCCAAATTATTCTTGTTTGTAGTATAACGGAAGTAAATTTGTAGGTGTCGCTATCCCAATACGATGGTTAAGAACTAGAGAACAAATTAGTATTACGAGTCATTAGTCATGTTAGCTTAGCGGTCAGTACATGCCCCGGCTATAGGGGTGGATGGCGCAGGTTCGAATCCCACACATGACTATAAATTTTCCTGTCGTAATTTTGTGTTTGTCAAAGTATTTTTACTGTTCAAATTGATTACGGGCATCTTTGAATAAAAATCCAAGTATTCGGTTACCTAGTAGCCTTGAGGTGAACCAACTCCACAACAACATGTGTATATGTTTAGGAACTTCGAAAGAAACAGCGAAACTCTGTGATGCTGTATTTTAAACGAGTAAAACTTTTGAGTTTTTTTTTGTTTGAATGCTGATATTTTACTTAAAACTAGCTGCACCTGCGACTTCATTCGCGATTGCCGTACCTGTAAACTAATTATTCACATTTGAGCACTGTTTATCTCGTATTAAGCAACGCTGTGGTCTGCGGTGAAGCACTCTTAGTAAAGCATAGCTCAGAAAGGAGCTTTTTACTTTGGGTTTGAAAACTCTCGGGTTGTATTTTCCAGAAGACAGTAGTGGGTTACTCAGAGAGTTCCTTCGCGGTTCGCACAATAATAATAATAATTTCGAAGCAGTTATGGTTCAGTGGCATTCGCTATGGACTGCCGCACAGCAGGTCCATGGTTCGAATCCCGCCGCGGGCTTGAGCTTCACCGCATGGTGGAAGGCATTTTGCGAATGCCCGACTGGCTAGCGACCACCCTGCAGTAGAATATCTATCGCCAAGCACCTAATAGTGTGTTCCGGCAGCTATCCTTGGCTTCCCTTGGGGTGCCTAGCTGCTCACGGGGTCCGGGATTCCCATGGGGTGCCGAGACGCCCGTGGAGTGCCTGGATGCCCGTGGGGAGCCGGGCTGCCTGTGGTGTGCCAGGCTGCCCGTGGGGTGCCGGACTCACTCGTCACTATTATAACAAAAAAATAATAATTTAAATCAGACTACGCGTTAATAAATTACAACATTTTGACTTTCATCCCCTTTCCCGAGGGAACCGTGCTGAATTTCGGGATAAAAAGTATACAATAACCTTTTTCGTAGCATGAACTCAAATCGTGTTAAGTTTCATTGAATTCCATTTAGTAGTTTTGGAGTGACGTGCGGCCTTATACACACAAACAGACAGACAGAATGTCAAAATAACATTTTCCATACAAAACGAGTTTTTAAATTATTGTTAAAATATTTTAATTTTACGGAAATCTGGCAAACCAGAAGCATAGATATTTGGCTTAAGGACATACATGCAAAGTTTCGCCGAGTTTGAACACTTGGTATTTAAAACGTTTGTATGGAGAGCGCCACGAGCACTCTAGCTCTAATATGCGGTCCGGTACTCTCTAGTTTGCATTTCCTGTTTTTACCGAACCTCAATATTATAGCATGGTACATATTATTACCATGCTATAATATTGAGGTACTCTGGATGCAAAAGATTTTGTCATTACATTTGTATGATCCGGCCTTCGCTGGCCTCAAAAACTCAATGAACGTATCCTAACCACACTCTCAAGACCAAACTCAGCTGGTCAGTTATCAGCTGTCAGCCAGTTCTCATGTATATCATCTTAATACCGGTTTATTTAATAGTACAGCATCTTTCAATTCAACTTAGGATGCCTCTTGAGAACATATCTTCAGTTGAAATTGGTTTATATTTAGGAACCTAAATGTGGTGTTTGTACAGTTTTCCTGTTTGACGATTTCCGTACGACAAAATAGAACCCTACTACGAAGTCCGTACTCTGTCTGTCCGTCCACGTTAAACCGATGTTTTAAAAAGAGTACTCTATTCAGAGTACTCGTGTATATATTTTATTGATATATGGATATCTGGTTATATGGCAGACATACGACTCTCGTTAATCATTGCCTAATTTTGTATGATAAGGGGGTGAAGGTAGCAAGGAGCCCACCACACCCACTCACATCAAGGTGTAAGTGGTGGTCCTTGGTGTGTGCCTCTGCAGTGTCGACTGCCTCGAATGTGTAGTGCACAAACATTACTCATTGTGTTTTGAAGTAAAGTGGCATTGTAGCAAGTGAAATTACTGCGCGAACGAGATATAAGAACTAACTTCTCGGGGTGAAGAGCGCAGTGTAGTGTCAAGCAGAACGAAAACGGTGACACTGCTACAGTAATGGACAGACGTGATGCTTCCCATCAGGTAGGCGGTTTGTCCGTCTTATCACTTCTTACCATTAAAAATCCTTTACGACATCCAATAAAAGACTCGTTCCTCGAAGAGAATAATATAACTTGTTATGTACTGTATCAGAGAGATTGCTCCACTGTTAAATACAGCCTCCCATTAAGGGGAGGCTTACCATAGCTCCCACGCTTGGCATGCGTCTTGGAGATCGCAGCTTAAGATATCAGTTACTCAGAAAACGCTGCTGCCAATCTTCCTGTATTTTACCTTTAGCCGCCTCTTACGACACCCACAGGTAGCAATGTGGTGTTGACATTCTAGCCAGGCACCCCACGGGGCACTTATTTTATACAGTTCCTATATTTTATGTTAAATTCTTTATCTAGATCAGTGTCTTCATAGATTTTTATTCCACGTTGACATCCATTTATATTCCAAGTATTTTGTACGTAGATGTGTTCAATATGCAAAGCAGGCGTCTGTCTGAGTTTTCTGTTTCAACCGGAACGTTTCTGCGCCACTTATGTTCAGTAGGTATTATACTCGTATCTGAATTTAAATGTTAAATTAAAGCTTAGGTGCACTGTTTGGGTTTTAGTAAAGAAAACTGATTTGGATCTCTTTATGTGAAAGGGATGTTAGGGGATGGTACGAGTCTAATATCAATCGTATCATGACCAATTAAGTTAAAGGATACGATTTATTGATGTCTATGTAGTTTTCTAGCAGGCAAAGCAATGAGATTTAATAGCTATAGACTGCCGTGCCGCAGTACCCTGGTTCGATCCCCACCTAACGGTGTGCTCCGGCAGCAGTTCTTGAGAGCCAGTGAAATTACAGGCACATGAGACTTAACAATTATGTCTCAAAGTGACGGGCGCAGTGCAATTCGTGACTTGTGATGAAAGACATCTGTTATAGGCAGAGGTTAGTCCGCCAGGCCTCGACCTTGTTCCGTCACAATATCATTACTACAGGTTCTGCCCATTCTTATGTCACATGTGGTTCCCTATAGAACCACATGGGTCTATAACTTTCGCCATTGCATCTATCTACTTTTATCCCGTTCCTTACATTGTAGTTGAATATCACCGTCGGCGTTCCTTGATTGATGCACTTGGATATCATAAATCTAATCAGACTAGTCAAGAGGATATAATATTCAAGACTCTCTGTCATAGAGAGATAGGGGATATAATATTTATGACTCCTGAAAGTACCAGTTTTACAGTTATAATGAGTCTCTCAAAACTGAAATAAACATTTCATACATAACTAAATAACCAATCATATGTGGCACCCAAAAATCATAAGGTCAACCAACAGTTTCTGGAACGTTTCTCGAAGTCTTAAGCAGCTAACAAACTGAATACTAGGCGCTTAGTGGTCATCCACCGCGTCATACAATTTCATTGCCCAATGGGCGTACAGTACTTAGTCTGTCCACAAGCCAAGGCTTTGAGAAACGTTCCAGAAACATGGATAAGTACACTCATAATTAGTACAATATACATACAATTAAAAAACTGATTCTGATACCTCGATGGAATAGCGTTAGCAAGAATATCATCCGAATGTTAGCCATAAATATCATATGTTTCTTTCGAAAGTTCGGGATGATAATTCCGTGATGTCCCTATGCAGCTTGAAGCCTGCATGCAAACAATGATTTAGGAACACCCCTTTTGCGTGGGAATAAACATCAAATACTACCCGCATTTTAGACACAATGCTAATGTTGTATGATGGACGAAATTGTTAAATAAGTTATATTATATGATAAATTTACACGCCTGTTTGCAGGCTGAATACACTGACCTAACATACACGAATAAAATCTAATTCGAATATGTAGTGTAACAAATAAACATTTGAATTATACATATCAACTTACAATGGAACAATAAAATATCATAAATGCATAATAATAAATCGTAAGTACGTTCTAGTTAACAATTGCCCACGTAGTAAAAGTTAGGTTAGTACTCTTAACCAAACATAAGAGCTTGTCTAGGGCTCTTTAAACCAAACTTAGCACTCTCAGAAGTAAGAAACTCTACAAACCTTATTATCTAATATTTGCCAAAACTTTCACTCAAAAACATTTCAATCCATTGAAAAGGTCGAAACATGATTCGACTCGAAAATCTTCTGGCAACGCAATAAATACGATGAAAAGTATCGAAGTATCCGTTATTTGAACTCAGTTATACTACCTACGTGTTATAAATTTTGATCTGCTTCTATTTGAAATAAAGATAGTTATACACTGAATGACAGATGCAGTTCAAAACAAGTGTTGAACTGTCATCACACTCAAGCATACAGTTGTTAAGTCTCATGTGTCTGTAATTTCGCCGGCACACATACACTTACTAACATAATAAATATATAACATGTAGAGCCGCTGCGGTAGAAATGGGTATGGTGGCAGTACTGTACCTCACCGAGCCTAGCTCACTCCGCACTTTACGTGAAAAGCTACATTACATCGGCGTATCTATATGAAAGAGACTATTCTACGGTGCGGGACGCGTCAGAATAGATCAGAGATATGCGATGTTTAAACGCCTTGTAGGTGAATATATTAAGGTACTCTGTGCTTTGCGATTTGAAGTGTACCTTATTGTTTTGTAGCTAGAGTCGCTTATTTATTGGCATACCTTTACGGGGTGATCCTTCTGTTCCTTTATATTCTGGACAGGATGAACTAGCAAAAAGAGTTATACTGTTACTAAAACTTTCTTGCGAATATTGAAAAAATGGCTTCAGCTTCCTAAACCATATCAGACACGCATAAGTTCTTCTTTATTAAAAATTAATATGTGTGTGAAAAAAAACTGGGTATACGAATCGAATTCCATACTTGATTTATCAAAATTAGCATACCAAATTCTATATCAAGCTGATTAAAACAATCTGAGTTATGATAGTCATTCTCATAACGTGTTCATAATTCTCGAGTTCATCAAGTTATTACACATTTTCAGTAAAAAAAAACCCTTCCGCTTTAAGGGGGTGATTCCCTGATTTCGGTCACTTTGGAGGTGATCTCTTCTTCAGAAGATCATTGTTTGGCTGCAGATGAAATGTATTACATTCTTATGTACGGAAACTTTGACAACACATCCTTGCTGAAAGTTTTTTTAACTGCTGAATAGGTAAAAAAAATTTAAATGCAGCATTTAAAATTATTTTATGGCACCCCTTTTCAACGAAAATGAATTTTCACATCAAACTTTCACTATTATGTGAGCCGAATCCGAAATCCTTAACATATCCGTGTTTTTTGCGTCTCATCAACTCATTTCGGTAGGTCATATAAGAAATTCGAACGCCTGCTACTATTTTCGACTAAATCATCAGTAAATACAATTTCAGTAAATAGTTAATAAAACGTATACGTACAAATTTAAAATATACACTCACAATGCTCTGAGCCACGGGGCAGGGGTGCAAACGTTCGCACACATTTGCTCTCTGTGTGACACACACCTATCCGTTCGGAAATGAATATATGCCGGCGTTGAAAGGATGGCAGACTAATTAGCAGATTGGTGCTCAGCTCATCAAACCGTATTCAGCGATACCTACTCAAATGGCATTCTTTTACTGTCGATAATAACTAGTAAGTATACCTGCTGTGCACTATTTTTAAAAGTGTGCCCGCTGCTGTTGTTGCTACAGCCTTTACGGATAAGATCTTCAGATTATTCTCTACACTATCTTAAGTAATGATAGACATAATATATTTCATCACCAGTCACCAACTAAGGAAATAGTTTAATACCTAATGATACATAGTTTAACTCTCATTCTGAAAATAAACTTATTTCTGATATGTACCACGTTGAAGAGTTGATTGTTATTTGTGCATGCCAATTATAAAAAAATATCTTTGTCCCTAACTTGCAAATAACACTATAGCCGACAGTTGATATGACAAAAACTAAAAAAAAGTGCACGTATCACAGCTTACTGATGCGTTCTTAGCAGATCAACTAAGTTAAGCAACATACGCTGCGGTCATGCGTTGGATGGGTGACCGCTAGAGATATTTACTATTGAGCGCATCATATCGGCCCCAGTTGATGCCTTCGGATAGCAGTCGTTATAGCATAGTGGTAGGACATTTTGGGAATACCTGCCTGACCTAACACTCTCATGCAGAAAATCTGTCGTGGTGTGTTCCGGTTACTGTCCTTGTGAGCTAATAATTCTGTGCTGGCAACAACATCTTCGGCCAAATCATCATTTACCAGGTAAGATAGTGGTCAAAGGGTAGCCCATCGGCTAGAAATAAATAAACTCTTAAACTCTTATAAAATCACAAACCCTGTATAATTTTTATTTGTTATGTAAAGGTGCAAAGTTTTTATTTGGCGTGAGTACTTTTATTGACACCTGACTAAGTGAAGAATTCTAGGATAGATTATAGAACCCTGAGCGATGAAATTTTTCAAAGGTCAATGACTCAAAATAACTTTGTAACCACAACACACAATTTTTGACGCCATTCCAGCGAGGAAAATGCTAGGTGCATAAAAAGCAGCTACCTAAATAATGTAGTCAATTTATGATAAAAATGAAAATTATAATTACTAAAATACATATAATGAATATTAATATTCTGGAAGTTTTACAGAGGTTCAAATTTCAAAACGTTAAAGAACAATAAAAATAACTGTTCCACGCAGATTTCGAATGATAAACAACATTTTCCCGAGCTTGTGAGGTGAAAACAATATTGTCCTTACAAGCACCCTTTCATGGCGACAATATCCAAATTCAGTTCAATGAGACACGTTACCAAAAAGGTTTTATGGCACGTGACCGTTACCTCGAGTGCTACAGCTTAGCCTTTACGCCTATATCCTGCTCAATACAGTGTTAACGGTCCTTAAAACTGTTTTAGCAGGCTGTAGAAATCATTGCTTCATTTTATAGCCGTCGAACCTTTGCGCTTGTAAAATACAGATCGCTTGTAAACTTTATCACGGAGGTTGTAAGCGGCGAGTCAGTTATGTTACTTGTCGGCCAATTACGATAAAAGGTTACCTTTATATAACGCCACATACTTCCCTGGGTTTGGTTTATCTACACGTTTGTTTTTTTGTAATATATTTTCTGTTTTATAGAACATACATAATATTTTAACGCAATATTAATACGTATGTACTGCAGACAGACGCAGGGGCGAGACCTTCAATACCCAAATAAACTACTACAGGATCCGTGCGAGAAAACTGTACCCTATTACTAATGGTACGCACCAAAACGGTAAGGACTGTATGTACCTATTTTTAAACTCGGATTGGAAGCCTAGCAGGATGAAATTTTCAAAGTAAATCTAATACGAGTATTATATCGGATAACGTAGTAAGTTAACAAAATAAACAAAAAGTAAAACATACGCCCAAAAAACATGTTTTTTCAATGCATGTAGTTATTTCCAGACTTCGAGAAAGTAACCCGGTTTCTCGATATTTCCAGATGTAAAAACGGTACTGACATAAAACCACCTAACCGGTTCTAACCACCACCAACTTGGCATTAAATAGAACAAAATTTAAAGTAGGTAACACAATAAATAATAAAAACTGGCGATTTGGTCTTGAGTATAAAAAATATACATTTATAGAAAAAAAAACAAATGCAATTATGTAATGTTTTTTGTTGGTATATACATACAATGAACACAGCCTCCTTCAATTAGCCCCACACTGGGCGGGCGGCTTTGGGACCGCAGTTTCAGGTGGTAAGTTTCCCTTGTCGCCTCGCACGACTCTCACAGGAAGATGGGCGCAATTCTAAACCGACAACTCACGAAGACAGACAGGCAAAACGTTACTACCATACTCTATTCTATATTGTGTGATCTACATAAACGAAACTCAGGTCAGCCTACCTTATAAAATATTTTCATACACATCTAGTTTGCCATGAACAAAGAAAAAAGTTTTATAACAGTAATATTTCATGATTTGAGCGTATCTTATTGTATTTTCGCGAGACTAACTGCGGAATAAATTGAGAGTAATGCGTGGCCTCGGCTCACCTCCGAAATGCGTCACGTACTGAGGGACATATCACATACATGTATCAGGATTACCCTGTCTTCTATTTTAGTTGGTTCACACTGGTAGAGTATGTGGAGGCCAGCGCTGGAAAAGAAATATATTTTTTTCTTTACTCTTCAAATAAATATTCATGTCAGAAACTAGCATTTAGTTTAGTTCTGATGAAAAATTGAGGATTTATAATTTAATTAATTAATAATAGACTAAGGGGTTACTTTGCGGAAATTCATATTTAGTATATTTTTTTATTAAGACAACATCTAATTACATTTTAAAAAAGTACTTAACATTGTTTAAAGTATATCTAGTGACATTTCTGCCTGATTTTTCTGCTAAGCTGAAAGGGTAAGATAAATATAATTTGTTATTACAATTTGTTTTTAATTTAAATAAACTCAAAAAACAAAAGAAAAATAAAAGTCGCATCCTCTAGGATGTTGTCTAGAATAGTTCAATAATATTATATTTCGGTATAATCGGATATGTGACTTCTAAATATATTGTTTTGTTAAAAAAATACGCTTATTTCAGTGTTAATGTAGAAAGATGGTAGATTGTTTCAGTACGTGCACGAGTGAAAGCAAATAGTACAAAATATAGTATAACTATATAGAAATGAAACTATATAAAAATGCATACAAATCATGATAAATGGTGCATGATTCAGACTTCATTATAAAGTTATAGAGTCAAATTAAGGATAGACTATAAACACAGGATATTTTTACCCCAATTACCTTTTTGAAGCAGTGATGGCTCAGTGGCATTGGCTATGGACTGCCGCGTTGCATGGACCATGGTTTATATTCCGCCGTGGGCTTGAGCTTCACCGCATGGTGGAAGGGCATTTTGCGCATGCCCGCCTGGATAACGACCACCTTAAAGTAGAAAATCTGTCGCCAAGCAACTAACGGTGTGTTCCGGCAGCATTCCTTGAGAGCCAGTGAAGTTACAGGCACATTAGACTCAACAACTATGTCTCAAGGTAACGGGCGTAATGCAATTCGTGACTTGTGACGAAATGCATCTGTTATAAGCAGAGGTTAGTTCGCTTTACATCAGGTGGGCCTCGTGGAATTCTAACATGAATCTATTCAAGTGTACAATAATCCAGTACTGGATAATCTCAAACATACAGTCAACTCGGCAGTTTTGGTGTACGATTTGTCACTCCGGCTCATTCCCGCGCGTTTTTGTTGAGTGAATCATTTCGTCGGACAAACCGAGGCCTCCGTCAGCGACGCTGAAAGGAATGACTGAGTGTCGCCTCTGGTTATGTTTGACGGGTCATTGTTGGACTGAGTTATGGGACTGTGGGTCGTATTGTGCGATGATTGGTGAACCTGTGTTTCCTCAACATTCGTGTGTAGAACAAACTCTCTGCATATTAACCCCCCTAATTTCACGTATGCTAAAGCACGTGAAGTATTATCTCCGCGTTAATCTGTTGGAAAATAACAGGAAGTTCAAGTCAATCAATTTTCCCATTTAAAAGAACAGTATCTTCGGTTTCAAACGGTTTTCCGGGTGATGTTCAGGGTTATCTGACGTATCTAGTTTAAGTGGGGACAGGGAATGATAAAAAGATTTTTTTTGTGATAAAGTGACGAGACGAACGAAAACTCGCCCGCCTGATAACAAGAGTCACGCCCCAGTTGATAACAGTTGCAATGTCACCGCTCCTAGTTCTTATTTTTGTGATGGTAAGTGATGATATGGTCGAAGATGTTGTTCAGGCTAACCTAGAATTACTGGCTCTCAAAGATAGCTGCCGGAACACACCGTTAGGTGCTTGGCGACAGATTTCTACTTAAGGGTGGCAGCTAGTCAGACGGGCATTCGCAAAATGCCCTACCACCCTGCTGTAACGACTGCCATCGTAAGATACCGTGGCGGACGTTGCTTAACTTTGCTGATCGATTCAGAACGGCTAAGCAAACTTCGCTACGAGCGCTTTAAACTGTATGACACGGCACTGCACTTATCACTCGTTAGTTTTTATATCTCCCTCGCTCAGTGATTTCACTTGCGGGTAACTCTTCACTCTTGAACACAGCAAGGCCCCTATTATCGGACACAGCGATGGAACGCACCAAAACGGTACCATGCTAAAGAAATCTGCTACCTTTTAGAACTGGTACTAAGGGATTTTTCCTTAAGCGCTCCCTATTTTTAAATTTAATTTATACAAAGTCTGTATGAGATATCATAGAAATTTTAGGCCTCAGCCACGATGCCCAATTTAAAACAAAAAGGCCGAGTTCTTGTGAGCGACGCAAAATCGACTGTCTCGGATTCTCCTACTCTCTCCTACTCTCACGGACAGCAGCGATGTTTTCGGCAGATCTAGCGTTTCGTTTATGTACAGGTCTTGGTTGATCGTTTACAGAATCAGTAGAGTCAAATTTATCTACCACATTGCAAATAGCCCTCTCAGTAGGAGGATTATGGCGAACATTAACATATTTTTGAAGCGCTCGTAGCGAAGTTTACTTAGCTGTTCTCAACCGATCAGTAAAGTTAAGCAACGTCGCGCGCGGTCATGAGTTGGATGGGTGACCGCTAGTGACATTACTACTGAGCGTTTCCGTGCTTCGGAGGGCACCTTAAGCCGTCGGTCCCGGTTGTTGTCTTAGGATGGCAGTCGTTATAGCATGGTGGTAGGGCATTTTGCGAATGCCCGCCTGGCTAGCTACCACCCTCAAGTAGAAAATCTGTCGCCAAGCACCTAACGGTGTGTTCCGGCAGCTGTCCTTGAGAGCCAGTACTTCTAGGTTAGCCTGAACAACATCTTCGTCTACATCATCACCTACCATCAAGTGAGATAGTGGTAAAAGGCTAACCTATCATGCATATAAAAAAAAAAAAAAAAAAAGGGACAAAAAATGGGCAAAAAGAGCGCGGAACGTAGCCAGAAAAAACACCCAATTTCTTAAAAAAATAAATTGCTCATGTTTGTCTGTCCGTGGTGATTTGGTAACACAACCACTGAGCTAGTAACACTACGCTAAACAAACTGAATAAATTACAGCCGATTTAACACATGTTGCTTCAACAATATGGCCACTATCAACTGTCAAACTGTGGAAGTACTTACCCATTCGAAGAACCGTTGCTTAACTGTATCCTCTTATTTCTTCTACTTATTTAAGCTTAGGGCCTGTTTCAGAATGTTCGAGTAAGTTCCGATTATACTACCCAGAACATATTTAATAAATAAAACACTATCTTTGCGTTTCACAGTCATCGATTTAGCCTATCCATCGGTTAAAGCTTGAAACGCGCTCCATGTTAACTGTCAGTTTTATCATTCAGTTATTTTATGTTCTGGGCAGTATATCCGGAACTTACTCGAACATTCTGAAACAGGCCCCTAGTTACTCGAGTGATTGCAATACTCAAAATGAATGCAATACATACACAAAGTCCAACTCCGAACTTCTCTAACTTCAAAACAGAGAGTTAGTTATAGTTGGTTATTTCAAAACTATGACGTACCTTGCGCCCACACTGCTTAATTAGAAACCTCTAGGTATTTACTAATTAAACTAATTAAATAGCTCTAAGCCAAGAGCCTCTATAAGGAAGTCTTGCTGGCTTCATAATAGATATGTATTTATTGGCTAGCCGCCGAATAGTCAGCCACATTTGTTTGTGGCCGATAAAACAATAGTCGGTAAAAGTTTCGACTAGTTGACCCTTTACTTTATTAATATTTGTATGCTTCAAAATAGATAGATTGAAATTAAATGGAACTAGTTAACTATAGCTAAAAATCTAAGCTAATGAACTGTAATTCACTAAGTTTTCTTTTATTATTTTAAACAAAAATTGCCAAGTTATCATCTAACACTTGTTTTGAGATGACAACACGTCGTTGGATGCAAGGTATGATAAGGATGTAAATGCAAAGCATAGTTACTTCTACTGCACTTCACTCAAACTTCAACGAAAAAAAAAAACGGATTGCAACCGAATATTCGGCCAGTCTGCACTGACGGCGAAAATCAAAGTTTGGCCAACTCTAGGTACTTCATACATTTTCACCTTCACTATAGTTTCTATTTTAATATAGTAAATTAGCAGTGAGAGTTTAGGCGACGCTTGCTTGTTAATTAACATAAGGTGTAACACAGTGTACAAAGCTTTTGTGTAAAATTTTACTTAAATGTTAATTTAACAACTACAAGTAGAATACTGCAGTGTTCGTGCTGATGATTAAAATGAAAGTAATTTTGTGTTATTGAGATTTTGGGAGAATTATTTTTATCACTATTAGACCATATAGGAAGAAATAGACGAGACCAAAATAAATGCTGTAAGCCTGCAGTTAAGACAACATGATTAACAGTGTAGTGTAAGGGTCCACTTGTATATATTAGAAGTTGCCTAAAGAAATAAGGGACTTATAAATGTACATGTTTAAAAAGGCACTCAAAATATATCTGTTAGATGAAAGTTTTTATAAAATTGATGATCTCTTCGCTTTTGACAAATTGCATCCGTTAATTTAACTTTTTTTTATTGTAGTATATTAATCTTATCTATTGACGCGATAGTAAAATGTGATATTATTATTTTTTTATATATTAATGCCACGACATATAACTGATATATATATTTTTTGAAACTACTTGACTTCTTTTCTGATAAACTACTTAATGTTTAATTATATTGGCATGACATTGCTCCACAAATTTGGACGCGTACTAATGTCTCTCTTTCTACATGTTTTTTGATATGCACATGTGTTAGTCATATTATGTAAGTATACTCGTGTTTTGAGCAAAAAATATTCTCATCCCCGTTTCCGTTATTTGTTCAACGGTGGAAAGTATACAACTGATGATGATAATGACGATTAATCATTTATTGTTCGTGAACGTGCACGACAAAAGTAAACATTTCCAACTGTTGTACTATTGTATAACATCTTGAATTCTTCTAAGCATCGCCCAACCAGGATTGAAGTTATAACCTATTGAAAGCATACGTGCGAACTAGATGTCGATCGAGATGTACGTGTAACGAGTGCGCAATAACTTGGCATCGTCAGGACCACTATGTCCTAGTTATGAATGAAATTCTATTGTCATCATTATCAGCGATGCCAATGGGTTAAAGGTTAACCGCTGCGTATCACGAGGATCCGATGTCGTCCATTTATGACGGATATTCAATTGTCTATGTTGCGCATGCGTTTATAGGTACTACACTTCAATTATAACACTGTATCCAACACCTTGCAAAACATTACATAGACACGACTGTAACTGAATGACATAGCTTCTACATGACTTCACTAGAACTACTTTTATTTTTTTACACAAACTTAGATTGTGTCTAAACAACATTTAATGAATTTCAAATGTAGATACCCACCGTACATTTACAATTTGAAACTAATAATAATAACCGTCCGTGGCGGACATGTGCAATACGATTCGTGGTAAAAGCTCTAAAACAAGATGAGTTACTAAGAGACTTGCTTGAGAACATGCTACCCCATAGAGAATACAACCGCTAGCGGCAGTACGGTACCGATCAATCATCCGGATTCAACACACCACTTCACTTCGGTCTACGCCGATCGAATCAGAAGCGGGTCAAGTACTTAATCATATTTTTTATTGTGGTATTTATTGTAAAAGTAAAACACAATTTAACATTGTTCGCACACTAAGGGCCGACCGCACATCTTTTATATTATACCTTCTTACTGCCTTACACCTAAATTATATTTTTCACAAAGCCTTTGGAGCCACGAATGGGCACACCCGCTATAACTTCAGATTAAAGCACCCCTCTAAGTAGTACTGTGGTATAACAGTCCGTACGCCCACGGCTATGCCTGCATGAGTGGTTATCCTTAACGCGATACAGTTGTGTGTGATTTAGACAAAAAAAACACTGTTTAACCTGATAAGGTTTGTGTTAAGCGCGGCGGTAGTGGTAACATCAATTAAACTTCACCCATAGCAACGTGAGTGCCTCAATTGAATGTACGACCAACTTTATAAAACTTTGAACTTGCGTCTTACGACTGTATCATGAATTCATTAATTTGTATCGGCTGATGTCCCGTGCATGCTTGAACCACGCAGCCTCAGCAGGTCCGAAGGCAAGAGTGATGGCTCCCAGTCACCTTGGTCGCACGGTCCCTCTCCAGCAGCTGCTGCTGAGGACGCGGCTATAAAAAAAGCGTCACAAGTATGCAGCCATAGAGGCGCAATACTTATATGCTTGGGCAGTTGGGGCGCAGACGCAAATTTTTGGTGAACTAACTAGGGCGTAGACTAAGGGAAAAATCTGGTGACTCACGCTCCAGCTCGTACATAGTGCAAAGGTTGGCCATCGCAGTCCAACGAGGCAATGCAGCCAGCGTTTGCGCCAGGTACAGTGAGGGGCGGGTTATTTGATTAATTATATATGTCCACGCTGTAAATTTTATTTTTTGTGTTCTGAAATGAATTAAGCTATCGTATTTGAAGCCGTAAAACCATAGATTTGATCGCTGAGTTACAAAAGTCCTTGGCAAATTATACTTAGTTTTTTAGTTGACCATTAGACGAGTGACTTGACAGTCTCAAAATTTCATAAAAAAAAACGTCCGTGGCAATTATCATTGTTTCGGCACAAGCATGTTTTTTTTGTATGCAGGATATTTTGTGGAAAATACAAATATATATATATATATATCTGACATATCTATGTGTTACAGGTAAATTGTGAATACATTAGCTCCAAACTAGTGTTTACTGTATTTCAGAGCCAAAGGCTTCCCCCATAGGAATTATAGATATCATATGTATGCCAAAAACTATAATATTAGTGAAGGTAAAGTTATAATAGGTAATAAGAAATATAGTTTAATTTAAAATAGCCACAGACATATATGGTAGGTAATTTCTTAAAGTAGATGCATTTCACCACAAGTGATTATGAAGCAATGATAGCCGAGCTATGAACTGCCGTGCCGCAGGTCCCTGGTACGATCCCCACCGCCAGCTTGAGCTTCACCGCATGGTGGAAGGGCTTGCCCGCCTAACTAGCTACCAATCTGTCGTATTTAAGTAGAAAATCTGTCTCCAAGCACCTTACGGTCTGTTCCGGCAGCAGTCCTTAAGAGCCAGTGAAATTACAGGCACATGATACTTAACAAAGTTGTCTCAAAGTGACGGGCGCAGTGCAATTCGTAACTTGTGATGAAATGCATCTGTTATAGGCAGAGGTTAGTCCGCTTAACATTAGGTGGGCCTGGAGCTTGTTCCGTCTCAATAACATAAAAAAAATATATAATAATAAACAAAACAAATTCAACATGCGAGATAAAGTCTCTGTTCTGCGTCCGTCAACATGAGAGATAAAGTTGGTAAGTCTCATGTGCCTGTTATGTATCGGCACTCATACCCTTAAACCTTAAACACTGCTTGGTGTTAGAAATAGGTATGGTCGCAGTACTTCCTCGGAAGAACTGGTTCGCAAAGAGTCAAGTAAAGCCTGCCAACACCTTCGACGACATGATCATTATAACCAATAGCGAACAAGTTGGTCAAACACGAGCTTTACACTACATTTACATTTCACCTCCTACATTTTTTATATATGCCGTTAAATTTGTGTGACCTCTCCCGAAGCGCTAATCCCACTACGATTCATCAAGTTTTTTATCCACCATCCACCCCTATTCTTCGGACTGTCAAAGAGCTTGTTAGTTCTCCTATTTGTGTTAAAATATGAATTCCCTTTTGTTGAACAGAAAAATGTTTTATTAAAGTTGTGTGTGGATGTTTCGCGGGGAATTTTAATTAAATAAGCGTTATTTGTGGTTGTTTCATTTTGTTCCAGATGAGAAGTGAAAAGTAGGATATTAGATGGGAAAGGGAAAAAATTTGCTGAGTATTTCGGACAATTTATAAATCCTGCTGAGCATCATCTTCCTACCATTAGTCCAACTCTGTACGGTATAAATGTTTTTTTTTTTTTTAATTTGAAATTCACGTGAATATTTTATTGAAAGTTTTGACTTGAGATAGGTATGTGACGCCATCCATCACTGACAAGTTTGACAACACTCTAGCTACGTTAGGATGTGAAAATGGTGAATATGTATATTTTGCTCCTAATTGGCAGCAACACCGTACATTCATGTCAAGTGTATAACGGCGCGTTTCTTTATAAATCCTACTATCCAGATACTAACCTACTTTTCACCAGATATGTTTAGGTCCTATTTAACAAGGGGCGAGCTTATCGCCATCTACCAGGCATGGTATCAGATTTCGGACTATTTCGGACACTAAAACTTCTTTGTCAGAAATACGTACAACATTCTGATCTTGCCCCGTGCCGGGCTAGGATTTACTAGATAGAGATAGACCACGATTCCCAAGACGCCTGCCAAGCGTGGGGATTATGGCAAACCACCCCATATTGGGGGATGCTGATATATGAATACAATCAGATTTTCACTTCAATCACGAGGAAATGAAACAAACAAATTAAATAATATAAAAAAAAAAAACTTCTATTGGGACAATATTCTATTATATATATTTTTTTACATTTATCATGAAAAGTTCAGGCAATCTTCCCAAATAAATGATATTACAAACTTATTAAATTTATAAATAAAACTTATAAAACTTATAAATATGCACTTGTACTAAAAACAGGCTTTTAATCGAGAGCTTCACCGCTTACTGCACGCATAAACACGAACCGTACGAGAGTGAGAAGTTACAATTAATATCTTAGTTCTGAAGTGAAATCTTAATTAACTAACGAGTATATATATTACATATTATATTATATACATATTCTCGTAGTATCTACTATATACATGTATAGTACCTAAATCAGAGATTACAATCAATCTTACTTAAACAGATCTCTTGGGTTCCATACTCAAAGGGCAGAAGAAGCCCTGTTCATTAGACTCTCCTGTCTCTCTGACTGTCCCGCTATTCATTCATTTGTCACAAGTATCCAGCTTGTAAATAGGTACAAACCTGTAGTTTTTATATTGTGTGTAAAACTTTGACCCAAGGACGACTGTTTGACAATAAATATAATTTAATGTATCTCCAAAACATGAGACGGGAGCCGAATAAGTCATAATTTTTACACCATTTCATGTGTGGTTTCATCGTCTAGACTGGAGAACACATATATTTATAAATACTATTATATCTAAAGAAATAATAAATCGAGAGCCATCCAGTTGTTAATATTAGATCTTTTTTGTTACTCAGTCTTATACAAAACTAAACTGGTTTGGAAATTGAAATTTAAGTATATTGTGTATTTATTATATTCCTTTGCTACATCTTTTTGTGGGAGTTGTAAGAAGTGAAGGGAGGAAAAATAACAGATGGTGGGTAGCAGCACTTTCTGAAGAACTGTGTCATCTTACACTGCGTTCCCCAACACACCAGCCAAGCGTGGAAAAACTACCCTCAAATAGGGAAGGATTTTGTTTGATGATAGATTTTGGTAATATTTATTCTCTAATTAACCACGAAATACTGAAAACGCTAATTTACATATGTATGAAGTAGTTTTGAAGCTTTGGTCAGAATTATAAATTTTTTATGGGCTGCATGTATACGGAACCATGAGCTAGGCCCTACCCGCATTTGACCAGTATTTACTCTAATCTAGACAGACATTGTACTCTCTTCTAGTAAACTAATACCCGCCATCATTCACCCCATAAAGCTGCTTACGCCACCATTTCTCTTCATCTCGGGAATCAATTTGAACCATCATTAAAAACTGCGCTTCATTTAGGTCGTAATCCGCCCGAGCCGCGGCGTTATAATAAAACGGTTTATGTTTATCTTTGTCGGTTAAGAAGTTCATTTTATACTTATTCGGTTTAATCTCTGAGTTAGCATTGTTGACGTATAGAAGGACCAATACAACTATAGATGTCTTGTCCATTCTCTACCATATAGCATCAACAGTGACTTCTGAACAACTGCCATCTTACCCTGCTATCTCCAAGACGTCTGCCAAGCATAGGGATTAAGGCCCTTCTTATAATGGGGGAGCCATTCGATCTGCGGCTTACTCTACTCTACTTTAAAATCCACTGTATGTTTTTTCAAAATTACAACGAAAGTAAAAGTTTGAATCACGATCGGGGATCAAACCCGTGACTATGCGTCGAAAGATGTTATTTTCTAAGCTATTTTGTAGCAGCAGGCGTTAACTTTATTTACCACGTTAGCACTACATTATTTTCATATCCATGGGGTGCCGGGTTAGAATGTCGCCTCCCCATTTCTTCCCGTGGGTGTCGTAAAAGCCGACTAAGGGAAAAGTGCTCCAAATGAGCAGCATGCTACTTCTCACGTGGATGTGAGTAGGGTATGATGTGCATTAGACGCACAACAGTGCTGTATACCATCTTAGTGCCCTGTCAGGGTTTCATACAATATTTTCCTGTCTTATATGTTGGTAGCAAATGTAAATATATTTTTATGTTCTTGTGTTTCGTCCAGTTAGAGAAAACATTTTGTATGACCCTGAAACTGTGCCTAGTGAATGGCATTGGCGGAACGTGGCTTTTATACACATCTGCCTACCCTTTCGGGGAATACAGGCGTGATTATATGTATGTATGTATATTCTGAACTCATGAACTACTATGCAGTTCTGACAATTGATATGTCCTTGCAAATTATTTCGAATCAAATGGGTATTTTGTATGATCTCAGTCATATTAAACTGTATTGTTAGTGCTGTTTCTCTTGCTGGTTTGTCAATAAATAAAAACATAATCATATTCATTTATTTCATAACTGATAACTGACATGTCATGGTGGTAATAAATTAATGCATAATAACTACGTGTAAAATATGTCGTAAATAATACTAAAATGAAAAAAAACATATTCTGATTTCGTGTTAATGTGAAAAAAGATATATAAAAAAAATTCAATGTTATTATTTTGTTATGCCATGATGGTTTATAATAATTATTTATAAGGACTAATATTTTAGTAACATTATTAGTCTATAAATTAAATCGTATTAATATTAAGCAACAAACAAAAACAGCAATTTCTTCGGGTATAATGTCCTGTAATCATCCTAAGACAAATCACAACGACAGGACGAAATGGAGGCCATAGAAAGTAACCGTACAATGCCTCACAGAATACTATAATAACACAATTATCCGGAACAATGGCGAGCGGACCCGTGTTCCGGCGCTAGCTCTACAGAGGCGGTTTAATCCAGTTGATTCCGGTTATTGCGATCCCAATATTACCGGTTTGCGTCGGCTCGTGGAATATTAAATTTACGCCTGTAGCCACTGTGTTAATGAAACGATGTGTTAAAACTTCATTAAAGTTAATAAAATCAAAATATCAATAAAGCCAAACATTTCTGCGTACCGGATTGAAACAATGGGCTTATCTATTTGTAATCGAACTTTAAAAACCGCTACAACGATAAAGTTAAACTTTTCAGTCGGTATATATATATTATCCCTATGGGGTGCTCAGCTTCTATTGCATCTCTCTTTATCTTCCTGTGGGAATCATAAGACGACGAAATAAAACAAGCCAGGGTAGCACCGCATTCTGAAAAACGGCCATCTTACACTGCCATCTTGAAGACGCCTGCCTATGGTGGAGATTAAGGCAGATTCCCCCTAACTGCCTGTATCCACCGGTGCAACTAAAGGCTGTTGAGGATGATGAAACACGTTTGGGGATGATAAATCAAACTAGTTGTGTTTTGAATAGCTGGTTTTATATCGGTACCGAGCGATGCACTGCATGCCAGATGTTGTACAAACATACACTACACGTAGCTAACGTGGGACAAGGCATTAAGTTGCCGTCCACTTCGAATTAAAATTCAACCTGCATGGTTCAAAACTCTTGATTATAACTAAACAAAAACAACAATCTAAATTCAGAATTTTATGCCATTATATTGTTTGACTTTTAATTGTTTTACATGTATTATTTAAACATGGAGAACTTATAAATAAGTGAAAGTTCAAGACTAGTTCTAACGCAACAGAGACAGCTTACAATCTCAATGCTGCCTTTGCAGAGGGTTCCATTTACGTAAGTTTGTTTTTTGTTTAATCTATTTCGTAGTTCAAACTTCAACTTTAACTTAAGAATGAACCACGAATATAACCAAACAGTAAGTGTGGTGGTAATTCAAAAGCAATAATGGAAGCCAATCCAAGAAATTAGGCTTTATGGTTTAATCTATACTTATAATAAAACTGTAACAGGTCCAATTCTATACATTGGAGATATTTAGCAAAAAAAATTTGAGAGCACTCTGTAGCTGATACTGATGCCAAAACTGTATTTTATTTTATTTTTGTCTGTCTGTCTGTCTTTCTTTCTGTCTGTCTGTCTGTATCCCGGCCGCGCATCACTCCAAAACTACTGAACGGAATTCGATGAAACTTAACACGATTTAAGTTCATACTACGAAAAAGGTTATTGTATACTTTTTATCCCGAAATTCAGCACGGTTCCCTCGGGAAAGGGGATGAAAGTGAAAATATACACTTAGTTGTAATTTATTAACGCGTAGTCCGATTTCAATTATTCTTTTTATGTTAGAATAGTGTCGAGTGAGCTCGGAACCCCACGGGCAGCCTGGCACCCCACGGGCAGCCCAGCACCCCATGGGCTACTAAATGTAATTCAATGAAACTTAACACGACTTGAGTTCATACCACGAAGAACGTTATTGAATACTTTTTATCCCGAAATTCAGCACGGTTCCCTCGGGAAAGGGGATGAAAGTCAAAATTTACACTTAGTTGTAATTTATTAACGCGTAGTCCGATTTCAATTATTCTTTTTATGTTAGAATAGTGACGAGTGAGCTCGGAACCCCACGGGCAGCCCGGCACCCCACGGGCAGCCCGGCACCCCACGGGCAGCCCAGCACCACATGGGCTACTAAATGTAATTCAATGAAACTTAACACGATTTGAGTTCATACCACGAAGAACGTTACTGTATACTTTTTATCCCGAAATTCAGCACGGTTCCCTCGGGAAACGGTATGACAGTCAAAATGTTACTTAGTTGTAATTTATAAACGCGTAGGCCGATTTCAATTATTCTTTTTTTGTTAGAATAGTGACGAGTGAGCTTGGAACCCCGTGGGCAGCCCGGCACCCCACGGGCCACCCGGCACCCCACGGGCAGTCTAGCACCCCATGGGCAGCTCGGCACCCCACGGGCATCTCGGCATCCTTATTTAGATTTGCCAGCTTACTAAGATAAAACTCTAAAATCTGGAACATTTACCACAATAAATTTTTTTTAACTACCTATCTTTACCGGATACATTTTGGAGACTGCGCAATGGAAATATACAATCCAATATATTTTTGTTCTACCGCCAAAGAAGGAGAACTTTGGCAAAAAGATACCGTTTTATAATAGAAATTACAAAAAAACGCACAAAAAGAAAGCGAAGGAACTCTCTGAGTTACTTAACTACTGTCTTCTGGAAAATACAACCTGGGAGTAATCAAACCCAAAGTAAAAAGCTCCTTTCTGAGCTATGCTTCACCACAGACTACAGTGTTGCTTAATATGAGATAAACAGTGCTCAAATATGAATAATTAGTTTGCAGGTACGGCAATCGCGAACGAAGTCGCAGGTACAGCTAGTAAGTAATA
The DNA here is from genome assembly GCA_963890685.1 of Plagodis pulveraria. Classification (NCBI taxonomy): domain Eukaryota; kingdom Metazoa; phylum Arthropoda; class Insecta; order Lepidoptera; family Geometridae; genus Plagodis; species Plagodis pulveraria. Next base: position 35,820,955 of record OY982955.1, read on the forward strand.
AAAAAAAATTAACATTTTGTTTATTGGTAAAATAAAATTGATTAAATAAAATAAAGCAAAATCTAATTGTTTGATAAATGGTTAAATAAAATAATTTAGCTGATTGGTACAATAAAATACAATTACTGTTCTTTTTTAGGGCACTCCTATAAAGAAAAAGTTTGTTGGGTTTGATCACAGCTTTCAAATCATGTAAATCGGTGTTTTTAGTAATTATTGGTTAAGTAGAGGATATGATACTTTCACATTCCTGAGACAATTTTTTTTATTTTACTCCCAATTTATGCCCACCTAAAAATAATTTTATTCAATTTCTAGTCCAATCTTTAGGTCAACATTTAATACCAAATATCCAAATTTCAGGTTAGTAACGCAGTCCATTTATGAGCTAGAGGAGTATCATACGGATGGACCGACAGACAGTCCATCCGTGAAAAATATTCTGTTCTGCCCTTTGGGTACGGATCCCTAAATAGCCTGGATATTAGTGCTTCATAAGTTTACTGACGTATGTAGAAGAGCGCTAATACTTGCTTTGCTATGATGAGTAGGTGTATAAGTAAAGGAATTATGACGAACGATTCGATTGACTGAAGGAACACAAAGGAACAAACCCGACTCGTCAATTGATCTTCGCTATTATAGCTCAATAAACTGTTTAAGCATTACAAACAGTTGAAACACGTCATTTTCCGCACTCGCAATACCAACATAGCACTAACTGATTATCATTAAATTTGGACAATCCCCTCGTAAAAAAAACTCAAGAAGTTGTTCAAAATTCATTCATAGACTGTCAGTAGAATAAAAAAGACAGCTGAAATGTAGATAATTAAGGCGATTAAATGATTTACCTTTTAAAATATCTTTTATTTTTTTAATAGAAGCCGCATTATTTTATTTTGTCCTGTTACTGGAGTACAAATTACCTATATAACTGTTTTATTGTAGTGTACACATGCAGCATTGTGCAAACCAAAGGGGCTTCCTCTCGTTATCACACTATATTATGCACGAAGCTCATATATGAAGGAACATCTGTTGAGTTAGAACGAGGGTTCCGTAACACTAATGCTTAATAATACTCACGTAATTTACCAAGCAATCGTATGTTTACGATCGCAAATAATATATTTTTATTCCAATATCATGGTTGGTTTGAAGTTAACAAATATGTTGTAGCAATCTTGTAGCATGTTGGTGCTACAAAACTGCTCGTCGTAGCAACTGCAAGTCGTAGTACTTTCGTAGCCAATCGAAGTGAGTTCGTAGCGTATGCGTAGTACAGCCGTCCGTGACGGAGAAAGCATTGATCAATGTGGTATTATTTTCAATGCCAACAATGAAGCCTTTCACCGCTCCTTATGGTAACTGATGGTGTTATTGCAGTAAGCCGGCTTAAGACTAGAGTGGACATAAAGTTTTCCACACAAACGTATCTTCGTCATGTTTTTAATACCAAGTGTTCAAATATGCATATTCCTGAGTCTCTGTGCTTCTGGTTTGATAGTTTTTCGATTTATCATTTATTTTATCCTTAAATTTTAAAATTTATGTTTTTATGGTATTGTGACGGAACTATCACGAGGCTTTCTGATGTTGCGGACTAACTTCTGCCTATAACAGATGCATTTCGTCAAGTGACGAATTTGAGACATACAGTTATTAAGTCTCATGTGCCTGTAATTTTACTGGCCCTCAAGGATTGCTGCTGTAACACACTGTTAGGTATTTGGCGACAGATTTTTCTATTTGAAAGTGGTAGCTACCCAGGCGTGTATTCACAAAATGCTCTTCCACCATGCGGTGAAGCTCAAGCTGGCGGTGGGGATCAAACTACGTACCTGCAGCACGGCAGTCCGGCTATTATCGCTCGGCAATCATTCTACAAAATCATTATTTTCAGCGAGAGAATATATATAATTTGAGAAATAGCTTACCGACTGCCTTCTTAAAACAATCAAACAACAACAAGAACTAACAGATTAACGTGCCCTCCAAAGGACGAGAGCGTTCAGTATTAAACGGCACTACTCTTCTTAACCTAGTAGATTAGTTAAGAGTGACTAGGCAAGCTGAAAAATGAGCGCTTTAAAAAGTGTGGTTAACTTACAGCCCAATACAACATGTTCAATATATTGTTCCAAAAATGTAGGTACCTACATAACTTTCCCTGTTTTATTTCTGGATCACTAAGGGAGGTTAATTGACTGAGTAACGCGTGATCAATAGCACTGAGAAGTTGTTTTCTTGGATATTCTGTTCACGAATCTATTTAGAGGCTCAACTCATTGTTATACGTTTCCTCCCACGATGTTTGCGTGTTTTATAAACGTGTATAAGATTAAGACCAACGTGACAATACATATGATGCAAAGAGTTAAGAGGGAAGTCAGCCTGCAATTGTAGCAGTGATGGCTCAGTGGCATTGGCTACGAACCATGGACTGCCACGCAGCAGGTCCATGGTTCGAATCCCGCCGCGGGCTTGAGCTTCACCGCATGGTGGAAGGGCATTGTGAATGCCCGCCTGGCTAGCGACCACCCTCAAGTAGAAAATCTGTCACCAAGCACCTAACGGTGTGTTCCGGCAGCTGTCTTTGAGAACCAGTAATTCTAGGTTAAGCCTGCTCACACCTTCGACCACATCATCACTTACCATCAGGTGAGATTGTGGTCAAAAGCTTACCTATCAGCAATAAAAAAAAATGTTTTGCCCTATTTCTTTTTCTGGATAATGTCTTTATATAGAGTAATCAGCCACTGTGATTTTCTTATATTTAGCAACTTTTTTTTTGTGAGTATTTTAGAAAATATGACCCTGAAACTATGTTAACCACCATAATCAGAGACCACTAATCAAAATTTGAAAAGTAGTAACATAAAACACATTAATAGCAGCCTAGATAATCTTTATAAATGAATAAACTAAAACAAATCATGGATTTATCTTACTTTTGGGTGTGAAAACAGGAGAAATTGAAACGTCTATCTCAAGAGGTTTCTTCCAATTCCTCACGGCCTGCCTCGTTCCCACCAATGTACTGGTGGTGGGATTAGCGTCTACAAACAGGACATAGCTACCTTAAGTCATTGGTTCGAATTTTTAAGGTAACTGCAACCAGTCAAGTAATTAATATTATATCTAACAAAATATTAATATTTTCGTTTAGTACATGTAAATAATGCTTGCAATTATAAAATAATTCTCATTCTAGAGTTACAGATAACAGGGGATATTTACACTGTCTCAGTATTGCGTTTTTTTTATTATTTACGTTATTTTACTATAGCTATACTGCTAGAAAGAAGCCTTACTCAACCCCAGTTAAGTGGCCACAGTTAAGTGGCTTAGTAAAAACTCACAATTTGTCTCGAAGATAATTATTTCCTCAAAGCACGATACATGGTAATTAAGTTTTTCATCCAATGTTTTGAATGTTCAATATTATGTCAGCACTCAATGCTTCTTAAATTTATAATAACATGAATTAAACTAGCATTGTTTTCTTGCTTGATGATTAAAAAGTAACTTTTATGGTGTTATATTTTTTGTATGCACTATTTATTCACTTAGCACCAATGTGGTATACCCATCTTTGCAACCACCTCAAACTCAACGACTATATGTACAAAACAGCTTAATCATCACGCCCCTATATATCAGTAAAGTTAAACAGAGTTGTCGTCGTTGTTGTTGAGTGTGAGTTGATGTAGTAATATTTTACTAGATCTGTTTGAGATCCTACGTTATAAGATGGACCTAAGCGAGCCTAATTCCATCAACTTTGAACAAATCCAGACTCATTCAGGATTCAGACTAATAATTTATTTGTTAGCAAACCCAATTACGGAGACTAATCATTCAATCAGAGATTGAATCTAGGCCCTGGGATTAAGAAGCCTTATTAGGCCAAAGAAACATTTCACAACACTGGACCAAAAGTATAGTCTCTAGTGTCTATTCAAACTTAGTAGTTATAAATACCAAAACAATAATTGGCATTCACATTAGGTTTCGAATATAGAAGTGAATATACAAGGTTCCGCGCACTCGTATAATGGCAACTGGATCCGTAAACAACTGCCAGCCGCACTCGATGCACGTCCTAGCACATTGTTCTAGGGCTGTCAACTACTGGTTCTCATCATCTTCTTACCCTGTTCTAAAGTATGTGGGCTCCTTAAATGTTCCTTTATAAATTGGTTAGTAAAGACATAGGTGATGGTACTGTTATAGCAATTTGCTGCTGCTCATTTGACCCATTACTTTCAATATTATATATACATGTAGACTAAACGACTCCCACGGCGACACAGTAGGAAGATAATAGAATAATCTCGAAGTTCTTATATCAGAAACGAATCAAAAAATCTTCTTTTATTTATTTGACCAGTTAGTGCATGTATATGTGCATACCAACTGTCAAAGTGCCCTAAGATAATATTTATTAAGTTATTGATATTTTTATACATACATAAATAGTATATATACATGCATAAAGAGTGTATATACATGCTACAATGGTAGCAATTCTGTTGGCAAAAAACGAACTAAAATTTAGTAAAATTAGATTTAGTAATGTCAAATGAACATTCCTTATTCTGTTGGCGCCATAGTTTAGTTAATGCACTCTAAAATTATTAAAGCTACTAAATTTACTAAAATTTGCATATTTGCTATTCTTTTGTACCATATTTAGTCAGATTAGGTGGAATCAAAGATAATGTAACCTAAAATTATTCAACATGTAAATTGGTATTGACTAAAGCTATAATGTTCTCCAATTAATATATTTTTTCGGATTTTATCATAATCACGGCTTTCATAGTCAGATAAACAATGGAGCATGCAGCTATGTGGTTGCTAGACTGGGTTCTGGGTTCTCTGGAAAGGATTGTATTTTTCGGTAATTCTAAAGCATAGCTAGAGAAAAAAACGTGTAGGCAAACTTGGATTTATAAAACCTTTACACACCTGTAATACCCAGAAGGGTGGCAGATGTGTTATGTGTAATACCCACTTTTATTAGATAGACTTCGGACAGCTATGTGCTTTGTTATTTTTTTTTTATATGAAATCACAGTAGATCCTGTTACTGAACCCAGGCTTTCGAGATTGCGAAGCGACCTGTTGAAGCTGCTTTGCCAAGCACCGTGACAAAATCATTATTTTTGGGCTTTATCACAGGTTTCGATAGTTTAGAAAATTAACAAAGTTCCATAGGTAAAAAGCAGGTATCAAAGACAAAACAATTTCACAAAACAACTTGAATCGTGCGCCATCTAGCGTAGAGTAGCGGCAAAGTGAACTATATTTAGTATTGATAATTTGCTGCTTTAAATTTAGTTAGAGGTAACAGCAGAATGACTTTTAGATATCGTTAAACAAAAATTAGAACTTTTTAATTAGTTAGTATAGTTAGTGAGCGAACAACAGAATTGCTGCCAATGTTAATCTTAAAATGAGGTGAACCAATTCAAATCAATCGCTTATTGCGGAATGATGTAACCTTACATGCAGATCTTAAATAAACAATTTCATATTATATAGGTATCACATAATTACCCTACTTGGGTAAAACAATGTTGGTGGGCTCCGGTTTACATTCCTAATTGTAGCTCTCTAATTAGCTTAACTTGTTTATTGGAAACAGTAGACAACCCTAATTGCAGCCACCGTGGGCCGAGTCGCTCGCTCGGTTAAGTAACATGTGCCCGCAGCTGCTACTTCGTGCAAGAGTTAATTGATGTTACACTTGGACTTGTTTAATGCTTGCTTTCAATTCTGAGTGCTTCTTCATATCTAATTATATGATATAATATATAGACATTTTAAAGATGGTGAAGAATTTTCGCCGAAGTCACAAGTTAGAATAGTAGTTGAAAATAACATCGAAGTGATTCATAGCAATGATAACTTGCCCTTGCTGGCAGTTTACGACGCGTCAGTGTTATTATAAAATAATAAAATAGTGAAATCGTTAAGTAGTATATATACTGCTTACTGATATATTTTTCTACTACATTACCAACAAAGCTGCAATTTGACAGCGTGCTGGGTAGGGTTATAAGACGTTTTTCTTCTTGCATATAATTTTATCTTTTAATTTCTAGATTGATATAAATAATGATGGAAATAGTATTAATATTTATTTCATTGACGCCAATTATCTCTTGTTTCAATATTTATAAGTTGTTCAACATTTTACAAAATATATCAATACGAAGAGCTTTCATAGGTAACAAAAGTCTTTTCGTTCTTGAAATAATTGTACCCAGAAACATTTCCCCGGTTTGCCACTCCAGGCACGAACGTCATCCATTCTTCTTAACAGGAAAATAAGCACTTCCATTGTAAAACTAAAGTGCAGGCACCGAGTTACACTCTAATAATCGAACAATTACTCAACTAAAGATCTCTGCATTTGTATGCGATGCTATATGCATCTCACCGTTAACACCAACTGCAAATAGCCGGAGCAAAATGTATTATGTCATTAGTACCGATTTGAAAAATCATTGAGTCAGATACTCATGAAAATAATTTCGACTGAAAATAAACTGTTCCAAAATGAATGTATGCAATAATACTGAGAGATTTCTAAACGTATACCGGCTCCGAGTGCTACCGACGAAAATAAAAAACAAAAAGTACTCCACGAGAATAAATAGTTAACCGAATTAATTAAATTAAAATAAGACCAATACGTAAACTATGCCAACACGTATAAATTAATAAAAAAACCCGACTGCAAATCATTTATTTTCGTTAAATGTTAGATCGTTCCATTGAAACACCGTAAGTGAAATCAACTTAAAATGTCTTTAAGTATAAGCCGCAAATTTGTTTTTTTTTATCTATTTTTATGTATGTTCAGAAGTTATGGTGGAATACAGAAACTCACAAAAATACATACATGAACCTCGAAAACACTACAATCCTTTTTTGCGCAGTCGTTTAAAGAATATACCATAATCGATAATCCAATTAAAAGTTATACATTGTCAATATAACGTGGACTTACAAACATTGAAGTCAGTTAAAAAGTTCTTCTCTGGAATCGAGGCGCCAGGCGCGCAGACTAATTATTCACATTTGAGCACAGTATATCTCATATTAAGCAACGCTGTGGTCTGCGGTGAAGCACTCTTAGTAAAGCATAGCTGAGAAAGGAGCGTTTTGTTTTGGGTTTAAAAACTCCCGGGTTGTATTTTCCAGAAGACAGTAGTTAAGTAACTAAGAGTTCCTTCGCGATTCGCACAATAAATGTTGAAGTACAGTATTTTGTGCGTTTCTTTGGAATTTTGATTTTAAAACGGCGTCTTTTTGCCGAGGTTCTCCTTGTTTGGCGGTAGAACGAACGAATATATTAGATTGTGCACTTCCATTGCGCAGTCTCCAAAATGTATCCGGCAAAAGATAGACAGTTAAAAAAAGGCTTGTATAACTTAGCACCAGAATATAATTAAAGTAACTTATAACAGAACAAAATAGTAAATGATCACCAAAATTAAAACAGCATTTTAATGTAAAATTATAACCAAAGTTTTTACATATTTCTATAACTCTTCTGGCGCATCGCCGGCCGCTGCCGCGGCACGCCCGCTTCGCTCACTCGGCTCGCTCATTGTAGTGGTCACAGGTAACCTAACGCTCCTCCTCGCTTCGCTCGTCGTCGCACCTAACTATGGCTTTAGAGATCATTAACTACATTTTGTGATACTTTACTATATTTGGTGTTTGAGTATAATTTTTGGTAAAAGAACTTTTTTTAAGCGCTAATAGCGAAGTTTGCTTAGCTGTTCTTAAGCGAGCAAAGTTAAGTAACGTCCGCCGCGGTTATAAGTTGGATGGGTGACCGCTAGTGACATTACTACTGAGCGCTTCCATGCTTCGGAGGGCACGTTAAGCCGTCGCTCCCGGTTGTCGCCTTATGATGGCAATCGTTATAGCATGGCACCCTCAAGTAGAAAACCTGTCGCCAAGCACCTAACGGTGTGTTCCAGCAGCTGTCCTTGAGAGCCAGTATTTCAAGGTTTACCTGAACAACATCTTCGACCACATCATCACTTACCATCAGGTGAGATAGTGGTCAAAGGATAACCTATCAGGCATAAAAAAATATATTTTAAACATTTTATGGTGGTCATTATAATTAATCCATTAAAAAAGTGATTGTGGCGAATGTTTCAGATTAAAAAGCTTTATCTTAGCACGCTTGCAAAACTAAATAATGATGCCGGGCTGCCCATGGGGTACCGAGCTGTCCGTGGGGTGCCGGGCTGCCCGTGGGGTGTCAGGCAGTCCGTGGTGCGACGGGCTCACTCGTCACTATTCTCACAAAAAAAGAATATTGAAATCGGACTACTTATTAACATAAATAACAACTAAGTTTACATCTTGACTTTAATCCCATTTCCCGACGGAACCCTGCTAAATTTCGGGATAAAAAGTATACAATAACGTTCTTCGTAGTATGAATTCAAATCGTGTTAAGTTTCATTGAATTCCATTAAGTAGTTTTGGAGTGATGCGCCGCCGGGATACAGACAGACAGACAAAAAATTAAAAAAAATACAGTTTAGGCATCAGTGTCAGCAACAGATTGCACTCAACTTTTTTTTCAAAATATATGACATGTACAGAATTGGATCTGTTACAGTTTTATTATAAGTATGATATATGGTTTTATTATATATGAGATGCCTACCGACACGTGAGTATTCAGACTATCCTTATTGTAAAAGCATAACGATAATATGATGACAATGATTCTCTTACAATTCAAGGAGTTATTCTGTTGTTTTTCAGAAACATTATATTATTTACACGAAAAATCAAAAAAACTTGTACCTTGTGTGCATTCAGAATTAAATTATTATGGGCCAGCGCTGCGTGGCGGCTGTTGTATGATTGCAAAACCGGCCGATTTGATAACTGTCCATAAATGGTTAAACGCCAAGCATGTATCCAACCAATAGTTAAACCAGCCAACAAAGTTATCTTCCATGTGTGCGTAGCCTTAGGAGTGATGATGACGTCAACTGATCAACCCTTTACGTTGCTAAAGTGTACCCGGGAATTTACTCCGATATTTATTCCGAGTCATTACTCGTAATATTATAACTGCAAAAGTATAGGGTATGTATTTGTTTGTTTCCATTTTTCTACGAAACGGCTGAGCTAATTTTGACGAAACTTGATACATATACCTATAATTAAGTAGGTTTAGGTTAAGGAATACTTTCTATCCCAATAACACGTATCTCCAGAAGGAGCGCCGTGTTACCTATTTAGACGAGAATGATACAGCGTGAGTTAATTTATTAATCAACTTTATTTTTTGGTTGAGGTACGAGTATATCGCACATTGTGGTATAATTTCGGGTTAGTGAGATATCCTGTGGGGTACTCGACTAGAATCGCAACCACCTTTAACTTTCTGTGGGAGTCGTATAAGGCGATGATTCATCCTATGAATAGATGAATAAGTGGACAAGGCGTTTACTTATCTGTTCCAGATTGAAGGACAGTTTAGCCAGTCATATGAAATACAATCCTCCAGCCGCCCCAAGGCAACTGAGCCCCATGCTCATCATCATCTACCCATATCACACGTATGTAGGATACAAATGGTTTTGATGAACAAAAATGTAGGCACAAAGGTTTTTTATGGGATTGTGACGGAACCAGTGAAGCAGTGAGACCCACCTGATGATAAGCGGTAACCTCTGTCTTAACAGATCCATTTCGTCACGAGTGAAGCATTGCAGTGCGCTCATCATTCTGAGACTTAATAACTATATGCAGTAGTTACGTCTAATGTGCCTTAAGCTTTGCTGGCTCTCAAGGTCTGCTGCCGTAAAACACTGTTAGATGCTTGGCGACAGGTATTCTACTGCAGGATGGTAGCTAGCCATGTGAGCATTCGTAAAATACCCTTCTACCTGCGGCATCGCAGTGCATAGCCATAACCACTCGGCTATCATTACTTCGATATTGATATTTTAGATGTCAAAAGTCAAAATAATTTATTTAATTTAGGCGTCTACGACGCTCCTATGAAGGTCAATTACAAAATGTTATATTGAAATGATCTACATTGAACGTGACAGTTCAGCAAAATAATGTCTTACTGGAAGGACATCCGCTACCCATCGGTTTACAAGATATTAGTGTTAATGAGCCCTTAGTGAGTGAGTCCTTAGTGTGCAGCAACACCCCAATCACGAGGCGTTTCCCTTGACCACCCTTCACCCTTAACGACATCCCTCCTTTTGGATGCATCTTTAAGGTTTTCTTTACTCATTTAACTGTAGTAGGTACTAAATCCATTTGCCTCGGCTACTTAGAGAGTTGTCTATCTTACTTGAATGTAGTACCTACACAGAGCTAGTGATAAATCATGTTAAGCGCTTTATTAAGCTGTGTCACTGTCATACATACTGACTTAGTCGTATACTTATACAGATATATTATCTTTGTTATGCATGGATTTTTATTGTTAAGGAATTTACCTGGAAGAATTGATCTGAAGGCATTTTTCTAAAATAAATTATTGAAAGGAATATAATTCTGTGATATAAAAAACAGGTTTTTTGTTACTCCCAATAAGCTAGCCTTCACGGATTATCTCACCTTATAAGAGGTGTCACTGAAGCTCAAGCTCTCGATAGGATTCGAACCAACAACTTGACTGGCAGAAAATACTTAGTACAGAACATTTTATCGTGGTGGTCGAGCATTTTGCAAGTATTTTACTAGCTAGTTACTACTCTCAGATTAAAAATCCATAGAACCTCATTGTACTATAGAGAAAATTACTGTAGCTGTAATTGAAGCTACCATATTAGATTCACCCAACTTTATTAAAACGTGGTACAGTCAAAATCAGGGCAAAATTTCAAATTGCTTTCGTTAAAGCTCTACTCCGAAGTGCTAGCATTACTTCAGCAGTTACGTCGAAGACCAGTGGGAGATGGGGAAAATATTCCCAAATAGAAACTTAGCATTTAATTTTGCAAGGCACTAGCGTCGAGCACCAAACGCTCGGTCTTGGCCATGCTACAATTTTGAAAGATGTCCTGTGCATGTTCACCAGATTCCGTATTTCATTTGTTCGAACACCTATATATATCTACCATATAAATAAAAATTTATGTGATACTGAAATAAACTTGTCTTCCTGAAGCACAAATATTTTTTAATGTGGGCACAGTTATTCTCTTGCAAGTCTAAATACAATAGCACTTTTACACTAATGCTTTAAAATAGCATATCACACTCTACGCTGATCCTCCACATATTACAGAGTATTTTTTCTGAAGCCTATCAACTACATATTATAAGAATATGTAACACCGAAACTACAACGACATACGGGTAGAAGATAACTGCTTTTAAAAAATCAGAACTTGGCATATTCGGTGTATTTTCAAAAGGAATATTTCATGTTCATTTCAGAAATCCAATTATCACGACCACAAAGGACTTGAATTGATGACTGTAGTGTTGTAATTAATTGTGAGTCATGCCATCACCACCTTCGTTCCATGAATTATTCGTTATGATTTAACTCAGTTTATAAAATTATTTACGTATTCTCATAGATTAATAAGACAGCTAAGTTTTTTTTTATTTAATATTACGGCTATAGAAGTTTTATCCTCCCAAACGTAATAATTCCTACTGTACATGTGAAAGTTCCTGTGTTATGTGTCAGTATGTTACCAGTCACATCTTAAAAAAACTGAACGGACTTTTCGAAATTTGGTACGATATTTGTAAGGATTTTTAATAATTAGGATACCTTCTACTAAACAGTTCCAGGGAGAATATATATCAAAAATTCACATGGGTAAAGCCGCAGGTGGAAGTGAGTTAAACATAATGTACTGATGCGCAGCATTAAACTACTGTTGTAAATATTTAAATAATGTACGTCAAACGTAGCACGAATACGAAATTAAAATGAAAAATACGATATCACCGTAATTTTGCTAGTCGTCACTTGACAAGACCTACTCGTTTTTCTGCTTAATGAAATAGAAACTGAAAAATACCATATCAACAGTCTCTTTAACAGCTGTCACATCCAAGACCTACTCATTAGAGTATTTATTTCGGAATTTGTAGCTTGAATGTGTTTTATTAAGCAGTATATAGAGATGGAACCGAAGCTTAAATTGTATATTATCGATTATTAGAGATACACAATATATCGTACTGACGCCGCATAAAATATGAAAAAGTTTAAAATAATGAGTATGGTAATAGATAAAACATTTTGGTAGATAGCAAATTAATATTAGAAATATATATATACTAAGATATCTATAAATGGTAGGTACGCCGGCAACGCAATAAAACGCATATGATTAATATCAAGTGAAAGGTATTCTCATCTCGCGTCGGCAGGATACGGGTCTGTCCGTTCTAGTGGAAGGTATGCGAGATCCGAGAGCCACTGAGTCGTAACTAACACACTTGGTACACAAGGTCAATATGAACTGTCTTTATTAGTTTGCAGAGAAAATGTTTTAGTTGAAGGTCAAACAGCTTGCCTAATTTAATCTTAAATTTTCTTTGTATTTATTTCATATGCATTTAACAACTAAGACATAAATAAAAACAATTGAAGAAATTTGTTAAGATTCCAGATTGCCCAGGCAGGTATGCAAGGCAGAGTCCTCCACCCGGACAATCTGTTTTGAATACTTAACAAGCCGGCGATTCGCCGGGCTGAAAAGGACAAGGTAAAAGTATGGCACAAATACACAATAAAGTTACGTACTATTTATGATAGGTTTTCTTTGTTCCGTCGTTGATCCCTCTAGCCTATCGTGACCTACGTAATCTACTGGCCAGTAATAATTAAGCGGGACTTACGACTAAGACTGAGGGATCGATGTTCATCCAGTCTTCTGATATTCCAACGTCAGGACACGGCACAATCACAAACTAATTACAAATTTATAGATCGCGTAGAACAAATATACCATAAAACAAATACGCGCAAAGCAAATTAAAAATACAAAATTCAAATAAAATCAAAAACCCGAGTTACTCCAATTACGTCAAAATACAAGAGAACGACAAGCCAACTGCAAGTTATTTTCACACACAAAAATCCATAGATCAAAAATAGACGACTAGCAAAGGGGTGCGTTCGAAAACTGCCCGATAAGTTGATCGGTCCGAACAAAATTAATATAAAGTAAATATGTTTAAAACGAAAACTCATGCTTCAAGCATTTTTTCTATTAGTATGATGATATACCTAAAGGTCCCTTTTATATCTAAGTGTATAATGAAAATTGTTTTTGAATAATTATACAATATAATTTTGATACATATGCAAACAATATCCAAATACATTTTGTCGCAGAATATAGATATATGAATATAGATATAGTAAGTAAGGGCTTTCTTCTCGATGAGGTTTAATGGCAGAGCTCTCACAACGTGGGCGTACGTATGGGTATCGTGCAAATGAGAAGACACGTATCACTTGAACACTTGGTTCATTCCTCAATCCACAGTTTATCCGGGTAACTCCCGAAATGGCCTCCGTCCACCCCCTATAGCCATTACAGTCCTCGCCTTGCAGAACACTCTCTGCACAATCTTACTCAGGTCCTTTCTGTTCATATTCCATTATCACTTTGGCGTGTGTGCCATAACGTATGTCGTCTTCAGGTATACTCCTCCATGAACTGCTGTCATCTTCCATCACTGATCACGGTCATCACTATCAATGCTAACTGTCACTAGTTTCACTCCTTAGGTAGGTGTTGCCTCTTCGGCGGCTAGTAGAAGACTGACTTGTCAACTGCAGTTTCGTGAGCTTTGAGACACCGTCACAGTATTTCAAACGACTATAAATTAGTAGCGACCACAGACTAGAATAACGTCGGTTAATCATAATGTTGCCATTCTCGTTTTAAACTAACTGCTACGCTCCGATATTTTGTTTTATTATGTTGTTACTTCAAATCAAACTACGAACTAAAATAAAAACAAACAATAAACTATAGTATTTTCAGAAAGAGAGTGGACTTGGGTTCTGCCTTAGGGATTATGCTACATTGACAATAATGATGAATATTATAGTAATAATTTACTGACATAAATGATATATTGTTGTTTAATTAATACGTGACAATGTTTACGGTAAATTGAAGAGCTCTTTTCCAAAACGTACTCAGTTCATAATTTCAAATTAAAAGATAAATGTGAAAATGTGAATAACTATGTAGTAAGTATATTAAAAGTTTATAACCCAAACACTGTATACAATACAAAATATAAATTAACTTAGAAATATTAATAAAAAAACTAAGTGCGTTTTGACAGGAATTGTAATGGAACTTAGTACGTTTTGAACGTAGAACGTGATGTTATATTACATATTTTAGCAGATTTGGATTTTTTTTTTAAAGAATATGCCGTTTTTGCCAGATGCAACAAACCACGCCAAATACGAAAAAGTAAAATGACCGATCCCCAAGCCGCCTGCCAAGCTTGGTAATTATGGCAAACCCTGGGTGGGGGGCTCGGTTCTGCAGTAGATAATCCAGATAGTACTTTTATAAGTATTGATAATAGTTTTGGAATAGCACTCTTCAATGAGCTACAGTTATAGATTATATAATCTATATTTTAAATCCCAAGTCTACTCTCTTTCTAAACATACCCTAACTAGTAGCAGTTAAGCGGTCACATGTGACCTGATCGGAATGCAAAACGTATTTTATTATCCATCAAGGAAGGTTAAATAACGGCCGCTGCAGTCATTACTTGGATGGGTGACCATTAGTTGTTTTAACTAGGTTTTAGCGTGCACGTGCTCCAAAAGGCAAATTAAGCGATCGGTTTCAGTTGTTGTCTTAAAATGGCAGTAGTTATCGCATTTGGTAGGGTTTTTTGTGAATGCACGTGATAAATTATTTAAAATTGGCTCACTATTTATTGAAATATTTGATCATATTCACTTGATTGGCTTTAAGCTGATTTAAACAACTGGTGCTATAATGTGACATTCTAATTTCGTTTTAGTAATACTCTGTGGTTTTTAAGATGAAAATAAGTATTGGTTTAATTATCTGTGTATATTTTATCTGTGGTGTGAATTTAATACAGTACCTAAAGGTATTTATTGTGAGACTGTGATTAAAAATCATATAAGGATTGTCATGATCACTGGAATCATTATTTGATGATATTTTTACTATAAGTATATCTTATAAGTAGTGAAACTGATCATGTGACACAGATCAGTTTCACTGTTAAAATAAAGACAAAGATACTTATTTAAAATAGTTTATTTTATGTACTTTATTTCTATGTGTAAAAACATTGATGGTTTTATTATAGTTATCGCCATATGTATAGAGCTTGAAATCACATAATTGTCAATTTTAAAGAGTACTGTGTTTGTGACGGTAGTCGCTTCGTCACCTTGTTTGTTTCTTCCTATACAAGGGGTAGTGTAAAGCGAGTTGATTCACTTTCTGTCGGACCGCCGTGCCGAGCAGACCTCCAGTGGTGTTGAAATAGTGTTTGACGACGAAGTGCTGCTTGATTCAGTTTCGGTCGGACCGCCGTGCCGAGCAGAGCTCCGGGGGTGTCGAAATAAACTTGGAAAGTAGTCTTTAGTGACGAAGTGCTGCCCGATCAAGGTGTTGTGAAGTTAAGTAATTTATTATTATCTTTTCTGATATTACATAACGACAAACTTCGTTTAAATGTAATGGTCCTTTTGGACCATTACATGGTTTGTTAAAAAGGTTATGACAATTATATATCGAATAAGAAAATATCTGTTTCTGTAAACAATGACTCTATATGTTAATTAATAGTTGATAAACCAGTGAAAGTGTAAATAAAGTGTATATAGTAAGTATGTAACACATTGTTAAAAGACTTATAAAAGAATGGCCCCGAGTTTCTTGCCCGTTCTTCTCGCAGTGGCTCTATACAGTTTTGTTTGCTGAACGTGGCAGTACAATGTAGAATTATTCAATATTAAAATTTCATCAAATTGAATAAATGGTTTTGACTATTGACTTTGTTGTTTAAATCCAATTAACACACGCATTAATTAGTTGATAGTAGTAGCTTGCTCACCTGAAACAAAAAAAGGTGGCGACCAGCAGCTATCTTTGAAGGCCAGACACAATTTCATTCTAACATAAGTCTGTTTAAAACCTTCAACCGCATATATCCCTTACAATTCGGTGAGATTGTGGCCAAATGCTCAGTAATCGGTTATACAGCTAAAAAGACTTCTTACTGTAATCCTGAAGACTGCTGCAACAATATGAGTTACACTAGAAATGTGAAGAGACGCAATTGATCATAACCTTATGCTTATCTGTCATCGGGGGTTAAAACTACCTGTAGCATATTTGAAATCTCTGAGGGTCAAATATGTCTGTGTGTGAGTGTTATTCTGTCTCGTTCTTTATATATTTATTCAATTACTTACTGCGCTTATAGAATTCTTACTAAAACACGCAATAAGACATTGACACACTTTAAAAACTAATAGAATAATCTAAAAATGTATTCGTCTGTATCTAGAATATATCTATCTAGAATATATCTACTTCCGGTTCCTAACCAATCAAAGCGTTAAGTAATGTTACTGCTTGGGCCGAAGGCGCATAATGAGCAGCGCACCAACCAGGTAGGGTTGTAAGCAATGCTCGCGCGCTTGCTGCACGCCGAGGACGTACTCGATATCTCGGTTATATTGTAACTCTCAAAGGGCTGCACGAATTTTTAAATTTCTTGGCCTATATTCATGAAAATGTGATCAGCTGTTTCCGAGTGGAGCACCTGGAGTACCTACAGTACAGGTACGGGGATGTACGGCGTACCGAAATAAGCATAGTCTACGTACCGTGTAGCACTAGATCTTAGTGAATAACACATATATATTAGGCCATGGCAATGCAAATTTAAGGTATTATATATTTTTAATTACTGTAACGCGTTGCTAATAGTACCTACCGGAGGGATACACGAAGGCCTATTGCACTTGTATGCACATGCAAGCCTTATATACCCAGATCTTAATATACTAACAAACTTGAATGTTAATACGACATTTCAAACTAGTTTCAGCTCCAAATCTCAGTTTCCACAAATCTAGAGTTTCTCGTCGCTTCGCTAGTGCGCTATAAAAATATAATCTTTAATCTAAACTTATTTTATAGCTCATATTCCTACTTTACTGTCCTAGATGAAAACAAAAGGAAGACACGTTCTACACTATTACATACGACATGATCTTTCAATAATGATGTCTAGTGGACCAAGTACGCCATTTTTTTCAGGTACCTTTTCCACTTTTCCACTTTGTCCACAAACCACAAAATCCATAATAGATTTTGTGGATTTTTTTTCAGGGTTTACGGCTAGTAAACCCTGAAGAAACCAGATTAAAATATGATATGAATAATCAAAATTTCACATTTTATTTGACCCCGCTATAATTTTCTTCGGCCACATCATCAATTACCAACATATGAGATAAGGGTCAAACGCTTATGTCCTATAAGCAATAAAATATTATGTGAAAAGATTTCAGAAGGAAAATCGACGGCCATGTACAAAACTATACCGAGTTTCTTGTATGATTCATATTTAAATGATGAACATACAAAGCTATACAATGTATCCTTTTTTAATTCATCAAAGCTTACTTGTATTTTGTTTGCCAACTAATCAAGTGAGGTTTATATTTAAGCTATAAACTATATTATTACGTGGGTTCTAGCGAATTGGTTGTAATTAGGTTTTGAGGACACTTCAATATTTCGTTTTATTATGGAAGTTTAGTAGGAGCTTATATTGGTACCATATAATTTAAAGCTTAGAAAAGTCTTAAGATCCTGGAAAACTGCTACGGGTATATTATCCCAATTGATATCAGTTAGCAGTTAATTTTAAGTATATTGATCCAGTTGTCGCTCGTGGGGGTGACATTACCTACGTCAATGAAATTTTATCCAGGAAGTGTAATGAATGTCGATAATTATAGAATTTGCTATGCAAACATTTCTGTAGTAATTAAGGATCTTGGCGTTTGTACATTCTGACAATAAATTACATGAATATTGAACAAAGGGTTGATCCGTTCTTCATGAAAATTACCAGTAATTACAAATAATTAATCTAATTTACATGACGTGTTATATGCCTTTGTACTTATAATTGTCTAAATGGTTTTATTGTAGTAGCTATAGTGTTGTATATAGTTCGTAGTAATTTTTAAATAAAGGCATACCGTCGGTAAAAAAAGCATAAAAACGGTAGTTGGTGAAAAAGTATATTTTATGGGTGACTGCTAGTTGCATACTAAGTGCTTTAGTGCTTCAGACGCCACGTTAAGCCATCTGTCCCGGTTGTTGTCTTTAGATGCCACTCGTTATGGCAGGGTGTTTTTCGAATGTCGTTATAATTGGACATTTTGCGAACGGTCTGCACCTAGCTAGCACTCTCATGTAGAAAATTTGTCACGAACCACCTAACGGTGTGTTCCGGTGAAAACATCTTCGACCAAATTAACACTTACCAACAGATGAGATAGTATTCAAAGGCTAATCAGCTATAAATAAAAAAAGAACCTAGCGGGTGTTATGAAAAACAATGAGCCAACTAAAAGTCATATTATAACTATGTTGAAGTATTATTACTATGCGAATATAGGATATTTGCGAATGTTCATTATTTTAGATGTCATAATAATATACATTCGTAAAAAGTATATATGCTTATGTATGTTATACCTCCTTTTTGTCAAGTTAATACTTAGTAAGTAAATACTGTTGTGAGAAAAATGTTAATCGTCAGCATTTATGATGTTTAATTTTGATATGTAGGATAAGCCGTGGTATGCCACAGTACATTAAGACGATTTTTTTCTAAATCAATATGGACCCGGTGATCGCAAGACGTATTAAGTACGCGCTCCGTGCTTCTTCACGTACAGCCGTTGTTCCCAGTTATTATCTGATGGCAGTCGTTAGGATATGTTGGAGACTTTTGAACGGCCTGAAAACGCTGACACTAGCCGACCCACAAAGCCGACGCCTAGTGATTTATGGCCTATAACTCTTTTCATCTTAATTTGCCAGGAAGAGCAGTTTCCCAGCTCTGAGAACAGGATGTACTGATACGGTATGGCATTATATACACAAGTCATTTGTCACATGGAATTTAAGTCATTATCTTTGATAACTAAAGCAATACCTATTTAAAATTAAGCTGTAATGAACACTAAAGTTATTTAATCAAGCTTGGGAACTCACTAAGTAAGAAAGTATTGAAAACTGGAACAGTTGCAATATGCGAACAACTTCTGCATCTGTTTTCACACAGTTCAACTTCCAGGGAATGGTTTTGGAAATAGGGTTATCAATGAATACTGTCAACACTGTGAGGTAATCCAGAAAACAATATGTAGTTACATATTATTATAGTTGAGGTAGGTGTTTAAGGTACTGTGAAATAAAGGTTTGTTCTATTGCGACAACTATAAATCAACTCTAGCTTCTGTAATTTTTTCTTAAAGGAACACGCACTAAAACCTAGCCTAGGAATCAACCTCGAGTTCTTTAGTTTTAAATTTGACACCCAAACCACGATGCATTCTATGTTGAATGAAATGTTTTGACAACCCTAACTAGTCGCCATGTAGGACAGCAAATCTGCACGCTTGCACCCAATCTATGTTTGAACTTTGCAATGGTCTTGTTCCGTATGTTAAATTAACAAATCTTGTCTAAAAGCCAAGTTAACTCTGCAATTGCCTTTGGAATAGGAATACTGACGTTTTATTTTAATTTCTTGCTGACGCGTGGACGTTACCTTGTTAAAACAATAAAAAAATAGGAACTGAATTCGAAGACTGAAAATGTGAAATGTAAATGCGATAGGATCGTGCTGAATTAAATCCTTTAGTTCACATTGTCAGGGTCCGTCTTCCACAAGTTATTTAAAATTGTTCTTTGTAAGAAGTGGGTGCCTATTATTTTGAAATATTAGGTATTTCTACTCTTTTAAATGATACTTACTGGGTACAAAATCGATACTATCACTCACTCACGATATTATTCACCATGGTCAATAGTTGCAACTACTAACTAGGTCATATAGTATAACATATTGGTAAATACTTTTGTATCATATAACCACCTCCTTGGAAAGTAGCATTAATTAAGGCAGTAACGTCCGGATCGCGCACTGCTGAACACAGCCTCCCCATTAAGGAAGGTTTTGCCATAATCCCCACGTTTGGCAGGCGTCTTGGAGATCGCAGTTTAAGACAGCGATTCGTCGGAATGTGCTTCTGCCCACCTTTTGGTATTTTACCCTTAGTCGTCTCTTACGACACCCACGGGATGAGGGGTGCGTGACATTCTAGCCTGACTCCCCACGGGCAAGAAAGTGGCTGTCTCATGTCTGTTGAATTTTTCCTTTCGTCGTAATTTTATAAGCTTATTCGCAAAGCAGGCTTTAGTGCAAAATGTTAGAATTTGTTAAATTTCTTGTCATTCATTTCCCTCGTAGCTCCTACAGTAGCATTATGTATCACTCGAAATAAAGTGCGATCGGTCACTTTCTGCCGTCACGTAAATTTTCAGTTTACTGCGTACTCAGTCAGAATAAAAACTACTAAAGTGTACCTAATGAATCTAAAAGGGTTAAACTTGGGGTTTTACTCCATTCAAAGTAAAGGAATCGATCACCGAAGTGAACTTCCCCCTTTCCTCAAAGTGGAACTTGAGAAAAACGATTTGACGATTGTGGCTCAATTAAAAATCAACTACTCGCAGCTGAGCTTGTCTAGTCGTTCTGAACCGATCAGCTATGTTTTAAGCAACGCCCTTTGCGTTCAATAAATGGATGGGTGTTCGTTAGTACCATTTACCACTGAGCGTGCACGTACTTCAGAGGGCACGTTAAGCCGTCGTCGGTCCCGGTAGTTGTCTTAGGACGGCAGACGTTTTAGCATGGTGGTAGGGCATTTAACGAATGAGCACCTAACTATCACCCTCAAAAATAAAATATATTACTAAACATCTAACAGTACTCTCTAAGCAGTAATTGTAGGTCAGCCTGAACGACTTTGAGTGCATCATCACTTACCATCACATGACCATCATGAGAATTAGGTAAGTCAAAAGATATCAGCACACAAAATATTCAGTGAAATAGCTGTAATGGAAGCAACTTCACTAAAAGACAAAACCACTATGGTTCGTCTAATTTAGCTTAATAATTTTAACAGCTCACGCCTATGAAATTTCGTATTTTCTTAGCTAAACTGTCAGATAATGTTATACTTCATGGATGTGTACCGCCGACTTCTGATAGTGATGTGCCGGTTGTGCCACGCATAACGAACAACCGGAATGAAAATCGATGTTGAAGTAATTTCTAACATAATAATAAAACCACGTAAATAAGTATTACCATTGGCTCTTTATTGACAAAACATATGCTATGAATGGTTAAAACACCTAACACATAATACATGACATATCTCCACCATTTACGGCTAAGAAAATGCTGACTTTATTGCAAAATGCTTGTTAAATGTTACCGAGGACGACTGGAGAAAAGTCGTGGCATACACAAAAAAATATTCTAGAAGACTGGGATTGAGATGTCCACAGCGTGTGTGGACAAGAATTAATAATCAACGTTAGGGAGAGTTCCAGTAGTGAGCCTAGTGCTGATAATGAACTAAGTTTAGGTTGCGCACCATTATTTTCATAATAAATAACTTCTTTTTTTTTCCAAATCATTGTTTTATTTCATCCTAAGAGCTTGTTCACAAAAAAAATATGTTCACTCGCACATATTGTACTAAATAGTCGACTGTCCAGTAAACATATGCACTTGTTATTGTGGGGGGGCTTTTATGGTCGAATTTATATTTTTTTATTAATCTACAGTTCTCACAGAGTACTAGTTCAATAGCAAGAAATTGTTCAAAAGTCTTAATCCATACAGCAAAAGCAGCATCGTCGATTGTAAGTTCTATGAGAATTATGATCGAATATATTCATTAACGATTATACAGTACTCCATCCCTACAGGGAACTGTCAAAATTATCAAGCTAAATTAGACAGACCATAGTTCTGGACTAGGTATGTCCGTATGCACATGTATGGACATGCTCCTTGCATAAGAGTTAAGTAATTATAAACGCCACAAAAATATATTTGTGCCACACGAACTTGTCTCATTAAAAATGTTATTTAAATAATTTGGTGGACAAAATATTTCAATGCCTTAGTATTTACGGCCGAAATTGGCAGAATGTGCGCGCGGCGAATTATTCTGCCGTCCGAGTGAGCGGGTTATATATGCCGCATTACCGCAGTAATGCTAATGTGCATTGAGGTCAATGATATCCAGTAATAATTCCACTTTGAGTAATATAACGGTACCGCCATTAGTGACAAATATAGCTATTTAGAACCGCGATTATTCAGTTCACAATTATTCTAATGCAGTTATGAATTTTCAACTGATTATTTTCAGTAGTGCTCGAATACTTGCAGCATATCTAATTCTAACTGCCTATCAGCGATTGGTTCTATTTATATCATATGTTAGCTACAATTACAGGCTAGTCCGGTGGAGTTGAAATGTCAACAACGGCAAACAACATTCTTGTCCTCTTTAAAATTAAACAATTTAGGTACAGGATTACAAATTTACGAGAGAAAAAATTATAGTCACGTGCGGGGTTCGAACCCTTGTCCATCCACTCCTTTAGCGGGGGTATGCTCTAACTAATTGAGTTGATATAACACAATGACTCCTCTAATTTTTGCTCTCGTTCATCAACCATCGTATCGGGATGGAGCGACACCTATATAGTTCAACTTGCGTTGTACTATACAATTTACAAACAAGACCAATGTTACGATTGGTTTTAAACTTGTAAATGATGGGGCAACCTTATAATTTTAATATTGTTATGTTTGCAATAACGCCTGCTTTGCGAATTACATTACAAATATACAAATTTACGAGAGAAAATATTATATTCATGTGCGGAGTTCGAACCTGCGTCCTATCCACCCCGTTAGCCAGGGTCTAACTAATTGAACCTACATGACACAATGACTCATAACTCTATTTTTGCTCTCGTTCTTCAACCATCGTATCGGGATGGAGTATTTGACACAATTTTTTTGCCATAATAATTATTTAGATCTTGAGATTGTATAATTTATGTTATTGTAAATTTTTATTTATATTAACATTTTGATTATTTGGTATTGTATAAACATATTCATTATAATATCTTATATTTGAATAATATCATTGAAGATTATAAAATGACATTATAAGCAGTATGGATGTTAAAATTCAATAGTAATGTTGATGGACATCATTTGTAGTGTATTACCATTTTTTGTTCTACATTGTGAAATAAATGTAATTGAGTCGGTGTCGTTTTTATCTGAATACAAATATTATTCAGATAATTTATCTGAATAAATTGTCGGATTCATTTCGGAGACTGCGCAATGGAAGTGCACAATCTAATATATTTTCGTTCTACCGCCAAACGAAGCGAAAAGACGCTGTTTTAAAATCGAAATTCCAAAGAAACACACAAAGTACTTTGCTTCAACATTTATTGTGCGAACCGCGAAGAAATTCGCTGAGTTCCTTAACTACTGTCTTCTGAAAAATACAACCCGGGAGTTTTCAAATCTAAAGTAATAAGCTCCTTTTTGAGCTATGCTTTACTAGGAGTGCTTCACCGCAGACCACAGCGTTGCTTGATATGAGATAAACAGTGCTAAAATGTGAATAATTAGTCTGCAGGTACGGCAATCGCGAACGAAGTCGCAGGTACAGCTAGTACTTAATAAAACTTATCTGAATGCATTCAATTCTTGTAATGTATACATTGTTTTTTTTTTTTTTTTTTTATGTGATTGTGACGGAACAAGCACGAGGCCCACCTGATGTTAAGCGGTATCCTCTGCCTATAACAGATGCATTTCATCACAAGTGACAAACTGCACTGCGCCCATCACCTTGAGACATACTTCTTCAGTCTCATTTTGCCTGTAATTTCACTGGCTCTCAAGGACTGCTGCCGGAACACACCGTTAGGTGCTTGGCGACAGATTTTCTACTTGAGGGTGGTTGCTAGCCAGGCGGGCACTCGCAAAATTCCCTTCCACCATGCGGTGAAGCTCAAGCTCTGGGCGGGATTCGAACCATGGACTTGCTGCGCGGCAGTCCATAGCCAATGCCACTGAGCCATCACTGCTTCAATTGTATTGCGAATACCAAACCTAGAACGCGTAATCAAGTATGCTATTCGTAGTATACTTGATTACGCGTCTTCCACCGTGCGGTGAAACTTATGCCGGCGCGCGGCGGTTGCGATTGAACCCTAGATCGGCGGCACGGCAGTCTATAGGTAAGTATTACTGCTCGGCTATCAATGCTTGAAGAAAAAGTTTTATACAATATATTTCATAAACAATGTTTCTCTTTGATAACAAAACACTTGTCATGGAATTTTATTTTAAACCAATAGTTTAACATTAAATAAAATATTGCGAGTATCATATAGTTTAGACAAGGAGCAGTACAAACAGACTGACCGCTCGGAATAACAAAATTGTATCTCGGAGAAAAATAAAATACATGTCTCGCCGCAAAAAAAATACGGATAGTATCTAGTTTAAATTTTTGTTCAACTAGCAGTGGGGGCGCGTTGTTCGCAACTTTAACGTAATGTCATGTCTAATCAGGAATCTCCAAAGACTGAGGCAGAAGTATGTAAACAAGCACATTTCGCCAGACATGTATAAGGTCCCGTGTAAAAGGCTGTTTGCGTTTTACAGGGAACAGTCCAGGCTCGGAACTGCTATTGATTTATCTGTCAGAAAGTCTTGTAATAACAGTTCACCCCGGTATCGATCATCGAACCCGGAATCTCGAGTTCATAATCGAGGCTTTCTGCTATTCCACTAATGAGGCATCCTTCCGGCCAATAAATATTAAATGTGTAATTATCTGGATTAATCCGGTCGGAACCAGTTATTCCCTAGCAGAAGCTTCGCGTTGCTGATGAACTTCAGATTATTTAGTGATACTGGAGAGATATAACTAACTGTTTATAATCTGTGATACCATTCTTGAAGTAGTGGTTACGTGGGTTAGTTATTACAATAGTGTAATACTCAACATTGAAATAACAATATAAAAACATTTTTTTTATAAATTTATAGCCATGGCGATTTCTTACGCTGGAAATATTAAAATACTTGTTGAAGCCGATGCCCTAGTCCTGACTTCCACGAGTGTAGAACTTTCCTCAGTTAGTAGTCGGTTCTGATTTTATTTTCTATACATTTTTTTCCGTTATCATTATGGGAGCTTTCTATATGCAGCAAAACTTAATCATGAAATCGGATATCTCAGAAAAAGAAATACGGCGTCATACCGATATCTAAACAAATATATAGTAACGCGTCAATTTGAGAACCTGCTTTTCATGGTTCCGTACCTCAAAGGGCTGAAAGGATCCCTATTGGCGAGGCTCCGCTACCACCCGTATGTCACGGGTCTCCAGCTCGTGATTGGAGTGATTTACAAACCTAACATTTGAATACACTGGGTAGGAAATAAAGCGGGTCGGTACAAAAACCTCGAAAAGATCAAAAATAATTTAAAGAACTCAATGATATAACGACTATATTAAAAAAGGGATTATAACGTTAAGTAAAAGTCTCGCGCGCGATGAATTTTGATTTGATTTGATTATTATATTCACCATACTACGCAAATATCTGACTTAATCAATAATTTAAAATTTTTATTATAAAAAATATTCTATGGTAAAACGACCCCAGGTTCATTGCGCATGGAAAACCTCTTATCTCTAGAATTTTTTAAGACAATCTGATTGAGAGCCTGAGAGTATAGCAAGTGAGCTTTACTACGTATCACCATACATAATAATACATTTTCCCGTGCTTCGGAGGGCACGTTAAGCCGTCGGTCCCGGTTGTTATCTTAGGATGGCAGTCGTTACAGCATGGTGGTAGGGCAATTTACGAATGCCCGCCTGGCTAGCTACCACCCTCAAGTAGAAAATCTGTCGCCAAACACCTAACGGTGTGTTCCGGCAGCTGTCCTTGAGAGCCAGTAATTCTAAGTTAGTCTGAACAACATCTTCGACCACATCATCACTTACCATCAGGTGAGATAGTGGTCAAAGGCTAACCTATTGGGCATAAAATTAAAAAAAAAAAAAAACATAATATCATATTGCACAACTTCTGCATTGGTTGCGCAGTTGAAAAAGTCGTCTCTATTCACATCATCCTCCACTACATTTCTTTTTACCCCTTTGATTTTTTTAATATTGTTATGTTTACAATAACGCCTGCTTTGCGGATTACATTACAAAATTACAAATATACACTAGAACCATTTTTTTAAAGTCTTGTGCAGCTTTCCAACCCGCGTCCATCCACTTCTTTGATTTTATTTCTCTCCTGATCATTTTATTTTCTTATGAAGTAGCATTTGGATCGTATACCGATATATTCTGTAATAATTTTACCTGCATATTCACCCTTGAACATCCCCACCACTTTCTTATTGACTAGGGTTAGGTTATAGGTATTACTAGAGGGAAGGCTGCCCTGTTGCGGCGGTGGACGGAGGACCTGGCTCCACCGGTCCCTGGGCAGTGGACGGTGGAGGCCATCCGCCCGGTCCTCCAGAGGTGGGTGAGGCGGCCGTTCGGGTCGCTGACCTTCCGATTGGTGCAGGTGCTTTCCGGACACGGATGTTTCGGGAAGTACCTGCACCAAATCGCAAGACGAGAGGTGACCCCAGCCTGCCACGAGTACGCTGGAGGAGTGTGCCGCATGGGGCCCGCAGCGGCACGCTCTTTCGGCCGTCATAGGAGGGGATCTCTCTCTGCCGAGCGTTGTAAACGCCATGCTCGGAGGAGAGAGATCGTGGCAGGCGGTGGTCTCCTTCTGCGAAGCGGTAATGGCGCAGAACGAGGCCGCGGAGCGGGTCAGGGAGGGCGATATCCATGCTGCCCCGCTCCGGCGCAGACGAACGGGGGCGAGGAGGCGGCAGTTTGCCCGCCTCCTCCCTTCTCCGTAGTGGGGTCACTGGTGGAGAGTCAGGGGATTCTCCACCAGCTTGCGCGGCCCTACACGTTTGGGGGGTGGCCTTGGTGAGCAAGGTCACCCCTCCACAGGCGCAGGGGCCCGACGGTGTTCGGGCCTACCGCCGGGGCAAGATGGTGACTGCTAACGCGACCCTATCTTGCCCCACCTTGGCGGAGGACTGCTCACGGGGGGGTTTAGTGGGTTCAAGTCCCACACATCCCCTTCCACCACCCCCGCGGTGGAAGGGCAGTGCGAAGGCATTCCCCCCACCAAAAAAAAAAAAAAAAAATAGGCAGTCGTAGAGGGGAAGTCTGAAGTATCAAATCGTTTTTCTATGTCCGGTTTGATGTCAGCATAAAAATTATCAGTCATTATATTGTATATAAAAGAATCAAAAGGGAGGCTTTTTCACCGTATTTTAGCAATATATAATTGTAGTGGAAGTCATACATAAGGGATTTCGAGAGCTCTAGCAAAGTGAACCCTATATATATAGGCTTGTCATATTTAATCTTATTACGCTGCATCTGAATGATAGTGAGATTCTCGTTTATTATTGTACAGCTATGGAAATTAAGCCGGCTTATCAACGCTCTAGCTCCTGATCTCTTACCCGCACTCTCCCACGCGCGATGAGTAAAAATGACCTATATTCGCTGGTGAAAGGGATTACTTAAATTATAAAGTAGATCCAAACTTGATTATCAGGCCAATATTTCATCTTAAGTTAAATTCTCTTTTTCGAGCGGTAACCCCTATAACAGGTGTAGTACGTCACAAGTGGCGAATTGCACTGTGTCTATCACCCTGAGACATAGTTGTTAAGTCACACATGCCCGTAATTTCACCGGCACTCATACCCTTCAAACTGGAACACAATAATGTGAACATTACTGCTTGGCGGCAGGAATAGCAGGATTTAGTCATTTCACTTAATGCTCTCTTAACTGATGCAAAATCTCCTACAATTGAATAGAATAATCTTACTTTTAGAATTGCCAATTAAATGGGCCCCTGCTTGTTTCACCAAGATAGCATAAAAATGTATGTACAATTTACTCAAAATTGAACACAAAAACTCAATTACAAAACCACAACGAAAGGAAAAATTATAGTTATGTCCGGGATTCCAACCCGCGCCGACCACACGCGAGACATGCATAATTGCAAAATTAAAAACAAAAACTCAACTTCAAGGACTGTCATTTTCATAATCTAGAATATTTAAAAGAAAAATAATTTAGAGAATTCGTATTACCTAAATCGAGAGCAGTTAACATTATTTTCTTTCACGGGTTGTTGCGTTGCGGAACCCTAACAGAGTGACTTAACTCGCACATAAACGATTTTTATAAATTGTTTACAAATTAGTTTTGCAAAGGACATGAAAGATCGAAGGATCGATTCCCCGAGACGTACTAAGTAGTTGTACTCGTAATTGGCAAGTTTGTTCTGCTATGTGACCACAACCCAATAAAATCATGCTCCTATTATACTGTCACTTTCAACTATTATAGCAAACCCGGGGAGCTTTAAATGACGTAGATAAAAATGGAAATCCATCCTACCAATTGAAACTTTTGGACTTTTTAATTTCATCCCGATTGTAAAGACACCAGTGGTATTTGATATATCAACCTCTACGCCACTACGAGTTCAATAGGAGTATATTGTATTGTAAGGAATAACCTAACAAGGAGGCGGGGCTTGGAGCATGACGTCAGCGGTGGCGTGACTAGTGGTGCGAGCAGCGGAACGAGACAGCGATAGTCAGCGCGCTAACTCACTTCTTCGCGGCTGCTTCAACGAGACGGACGTCATCTTAATTGTTTTCCAAGTTAATAATTAATGTATAATAGTATAATGTAATTGTAATATTTGTCTTTTTAAAAACTAACTCCATTTCTGATTCATAAAAGTATAATATTATACCTACTCGACATATTCTATCCTTCTACAGACCAGGTAAGCTACTTACGTAAAGTTCTGGCAGAGCCGATTGTAGTACCACCAACTTAACTGTGCAGTTTTCGAGGGCGCTACCGATCATGGAAATCAACTACAAACTGTCACAATTTGAAGGTATGTTGTAGTTCTTTTTTCTGCCGCCTGAACAGATAAGTTGGTGGGTCTGTACACTAATATTTTTCTTTGCGAAGTATGTAGGTAGTAAATAGATGGGTCTCAGAATCTTTTATTAATATCTTCTTTTAACATTTGTTTAAAACGTGGACTTGTAGGATTTTGTGCGTGAGTTAATTGTTTTTGTATGTCAAAAAAACTGTTTGTTTTGGCAATTTTTTAAACACATGTTTATGTGAAATAACATACCTATATCTCTATATTTAAAAACTATTATTCTTTTTTTTTAATGACTACATTTTAATAGTTTATATTTTGTAATTTATTTTTTGTCCATGAGAAAAAAGCGATTCCAGCAAGTGCCCCCACCGACTAAAAACCACACGATGTTCCTACGGGACGCCTTAATGCTTGGGCTACGGGAACGCTTGTGCACTCTAACGCGGCCCATGCACCATTGGCCCACAGTGGGGTCCCAATTCCATGTTGAGGCCTCTGACAAACTAAGAAGGAAAGACAGAGCCCGGTAGAATATCAAACTGAAGCCACTAGTTTCTATATGTGTGCAATGGAAGTGTTGCTATATGTAATTAAAAATAACTAATTTGTGGGATTTATGGCAGATAAATTTTTGATGATATAAATATACAGAATATAATTACAGCAAAATCTGTTTGTTAAAGTACAATAATAGTGCTCAATCCTCACGATTACTATTTTATATAATGGTTCATAATTTTTTAATGAAATATCATAAAAAATGTAGTTTACAAGTTTTTTATTATTTAATGTTTTTTTTTTTAAACTGCACACTTTTGGAAACAACCTAAAATGTATGTCTGGCAACACTTTTGTTTACATTTTTATTCGAAATTATAACCTAAATTGCATTGTATAATATTATATTTAGAAAGTACATTATATTTAATACGTGTGTTTTAATACTCATTAATTAATTCCGTTATGTGTGACGTGCGTGATGTGCGACGGTCTCTCTTGAATGAAGACAAAATTGGCAGAATTTGGGTACGTTTGTGTGAGTGAGTTGTGTCTTACATAAAATTGGCTGAATTTAATGCTTCAATTTTGATTTTCTTTAGACTCCCTCTTTCTTACTTAATTGTTCTGAGGTTGAGGCGAAGCTGGAGCTACTTCACCCAAATAGTCCTTGAGGAGCACGCGGAATCACCGCGCGCGCCACCTCGAGGTCGTTGTGGTGGCGGCAGTAACCCCTTGGACTGCCGCTAGACTTATATTGCATTAATTTTGCAGACTTATATGCAACTCTCATCTTGCACACATAGAGCATATATATATAGTTAATAGACACATTTGATTTTTTTTTCTGGCAGTTCTTTTTTCATAAATCTAGCCGATTTATTTCTCTCCGTATATTATGAGGCTTTTCTGATTTTTCTCATCAATATCCATACTTGTTGAACGAAAATCTCTCCATTAGGGAGATTTGCCATAGTTCCCACGCTTAACAGGCGTCTTGGGGATAGCAGTTCTTCTGAAGGAGCTGCTGCCCACCTTCTGGTATTTATAATCACCTTTTAAGACAACCGCAGGAAGATATTGGCAATTCTAACCCAGCACCCCAAGGGTGAGTTCTCTTACTATGATATAGCTATAGGATGTACTCACTTTCGCACAAAATTATTATATTGGATGTTTCGGATTAAAGCTCTGTGATTGATTGTACGGAGGTAACGGCTAAGTCTACAGGGAGCTGCCAGATTTTGCAACAAGTTCGAAGATTAACTTTTTTTATTAATGGTAGATTATCCTTGGATGACAATATTACTTGTTGCTAAGATATGTTGTGGTCAAAGCCATTCTAAACCTACATTTACTCAGCTAACTAAGGACAGCAGCCGGTACAAGACATAACTAATAAATTAATACATTGGTAATTTTGATTGATTGTTCTTTCTTTGATTCCCCCTGGGGTGCTGGCCTAGAATGTCACCCCCCATCTCTAACCCTAGGCGACTAAGAGTAACACACCAGAAGGTGGGCAGTGGCGCTTTCTGAGGAACTGATATCTCACACTGCGATCCCGACGCCTGCCAAGCGTAGGAATTATGGCAAACCCCCCCGTAATGGGGGAGGCTGTTTTCAGCAGTGGACAAACCGGCTGATACAGTTATTTCTTTGGTCGGTTGGCGATGAGGGTGGTAAGTAGGCTACATAACACTGAAAAACGGTTATGACGTATTTGAAATTATGTGACTCATTATTACTAAATATGATTACAAGCAAGCGTGCTAAGCGGAAATAACATTTAAATTTTTTTTAGAGCCCCATATTTTAATTTCGAGCGGGAATCATACCCGCTTTCACCGGTTTCATTCTTAATTTATATTTAAGTTTAGTATAACCACTTACCATATATATTTTTACCATATATAATTTAGTTAAGTACTCTATGTCTGTAGTAAGTACCAAAACATAAAATAATACTTTAGATAGTAAAACTATAGTTAATAGCCTACAGCTGAATAGCTCGTAATAGCGTAAAAGCGAGCGCTCAACTCAAGTGGCTGTAAAACCTGTGGCAAATTCCAGTGCAGCGTCCTGTCTGAGCCGATTAAACTACTCTTCGTCTTGCTGCAGTCGGATTAGGCTACAGCTTGAATGGCTCTTGCGTTTTGACCACTGTGTCCGTTTAATGTAACCTTACAATAGAACTCCTGTCGTGGTTAAACAGTAAGAACTAAAAGATGAATTTAAATACAGCATGCCCCGGCCCCAGAGACAGATAATCGCGTGTTTTTTAATGTAATTGTGACGGAACAAGCTCGAGGCCCACCTGATGTTAAGTGGGCTAACCTCTGCCTATAACAGATGCATTTCATCACTAGTGACGAATTGCATTTACTCGCTCCCAAAGATTGCTGCCGGTACACAGTGTTAGGTGCTTGGCGACAGATTTTCTACTTGAGGATGGTAGCTAGCCAGGCGAGCATTAGCAAAATGCCCTTGCACTATGCAGTGAAGCTCAAGCTGGCGGTGGGGATCAAACCATGGACCTGCGGCACGGCAGTACTTAGCTATTGCCACTCGGCCATCAATGCTTCAAAATTGCCGCTCGTATTCAATTTATTCCTTTTGTTGCGATAGGTATTGGAAGTTTAAAATAAAATATTTTTTTAAACAATGACGCCCCAGTGGCCATTACTGTGGACTACCGAGCAGGCAGTCCATAGTTCGAGTTATGAGTGGGTTATTGTTTTTGTTTTAATCGATTAAAAAAATTTTTGTTTCAGGATTTTGTTATATTTTATGAAATAATGAGGACAGATCGCCCACCTGATGTTAATCGTCACGCCTGTCCATAACAATTGCAGTGTCACCGATATCGTCCTGTTTGACACTATACTGCGCTCGTCACTCTAAGACCTTAGTTATTAAGCCTCATATACACAGTAGTTTGGTGCAATTCACGCCTTCGTACTTAGTGTTTACACACTACTGCTTTGAAGCAGGATACCTTGCAAAAGAGACCAACCTCGTTATATACATACCCATGTTTACTTTCTCTGCTTCCACGAAATGAAAATGGGTATGACTTTCCATTGACGTCCGTCGAATTGTGGGGGAGAGGGAAAAGGGGTTTCACCACCCTCTCTTCAATGGAAAAGTTCTGAAGCCCCCTTTTTCAGACTTTTTTTTTATTTTCTTCATTTACTACTCAGAGCTAGAGATGAGACACGCTGATACCTACGAGAGTTGCCCCATAAACAGAAAGGTCGTCATCAGGGGGCTGTTGCCGTCTGGAAAAAGAACCTTAAAAACATGCTTCGGTCCTCATCTGTGCAATAAATAGTGGAGAGTGGACTTTACAAGACAAATCTAACAATCTAAACAATCAAAGGTACAACTAACTTATGTTTTCACAGAAATCAACGAAAATCCCGTAACATCACAACCAAACAAAGTTCACCAAACATTTCTGAGACGTGGGTCCACGTAACAGAACCTATCTTTAATACCATTACTTTGAAGATTTCATATACCTTTTCATACCTCTCTGCCCCGAGCAATATCGTAAAAGGGACATTTTGACGTCACTAATGTATGAAATACAAGTTAAAAGACCACATCAAGTCATATATACTAAAGTAATACTGAATTACTGGGGACGTTCGGGCTTGGGGTTGTCAAACTTTTATATTTATAGGTTTTGAAGCGCTCGTAGTGAAGTTTGCTTAGGTGTTCTTAACCGATCAGCAAAGTTAAGCAACGTCGCCCGCAGTCATGAGTTGGATGGGTGACCGCTAGTGTGACATTACCACTGAGCGCTTCCGTGCTTCGAAGGGCACGTTAAGCCGTCGGTCCCGGTTGTTATCTTAGTTTGGCAATCGTTATAGCATGGTGGTAGAGCATTTGCGTATGCCGGCTTGGCTAGCTACCACCCCCAGTAGAAAATCTGTCGCCAAACACCTAACGGTATGTTCCGGCAGCTGGCCTTGAGAGCCAGTAAAATTACAGGCACATGATTAGTAATTCCAGGTTAGCCTGAACAAACATCTTCGAACACATCATAACAGACTATAGGTAGATGGTGGTCCGAGGCTAACCTGTCAAGCATAAAAAGTGGTACCTATATGGATCTCCTTATAATTTTCCTACCCTTATTCGTACAATGCTCCCTCGTACAACACATAAATAAAAACAATAGCCAGACTGCATACTTGAAGTCTACCCTCCTTGAAAATGCACTAGTGGGTAATTGGTACATATATACTAACTACCATTATGGTAAACTTAGCGGCGTGACGATAGAAAGGAGGCGCCAAATTTACAGCAACAGAATCATGACTTTTTTTTTAAATCATATATTGACAGATCTAAGATCTACAGAATCAAATTTCATCAAAATCGGTTCGGTTGTATAGGAGGTGAAGTGTGATGAGAGAATTGTGGTGGAGTGCCTCTTGTTTTGAGTTTTTTTATGACATTGTGACCGAAAACGCACGAGTCCCACCTGATGTTAAGCTGTAACCGCTGCCTTTAACACATGCATTTCATCACCTTACACAGTTGTTAAGTCTCACGTGCCTATAATTTACTGGCTCACAAGAACTGCTACCTTATAACACTGTCAGGTGCTTGGTGACAGATTATCTGAGGGCTTTCGTAAAATACCCTTCCAGTATGCGATGAAGATCAAGCCAGCAGATCGATCTATCGACACAGCAGTCCATAGCTATTACCGATCAGCTACTACTTCTTCAATACTAATCACTGTTCTTCTGAAATAATTTATATTACACGTACTCTAATGTAATGTATCTTAAACTTTTATCTGAACTCGAAACGAAGGCAAAAACGAATTTGGTTAAACATTTCAGATAGTATTCTATATTATATAATATCTCTTCTGTTTTCGTGAAGGGTACCAAACATTTATCAGTAAGTATACTCCAAGGTAATTGCAAAACAAATAATTCCAACGTTTTAATCAACTAACAATGAATTTTAACGAAGTAATTTCTGAACCAATTATGAGGTTCAATTATATTTCCTTCTCTAGGGACGTCATCGCGGAGATTAGAAACGTCTCAGACAAGACAGGACCCGCCCAGCATCGCTTCAATTTAATAGCAACTATTCTAAATTGGCCTATTTATACAAGAAACGTTTTAGTATCAGTGGACGTCACCGCTTTCATGCGCGCCAAGCTTATTGATCGACGTTCAAGAATGGACATATTTTTATACATAAAAGGTGGATTTTAAAATATATAAAATACTACGGGGGGTGGTGTGGAATCGATAACCAAATTCACTTACTCAATATCAGTACTGACTACTATTTAAGCAAATGCGCATTGCCCTTGAGCATGATGCCGACAACCGCGGTTTACAAACGCTATCCCTAGGACAAAACAGCTGTTTCGTATAGCTATTCTGACAGATACGGAGGCGTTACCGGCCAATCTAGCTAGCCTGCCCCCCGCAGTATTGTTAATATATGCCTATCCACCTTATACTCGTATATAACCAAATGTCCACGCTTGACTTTTAATTAAGTCTTCTTGTTATTTTTACACGATGTGCTTTTGTGTTGGCAAAGAATACTACATGCTCACATACCTAAGTAAAACAATGTAGGTAAATTAAGACCTACCATAAGAAGTATCCCTACATCGATTTCGCTATCTCGTCGTTGCCACAATACATCGGTCACTGTCAAAATTTAAGAATTTTCGATGTTTAAAATTTTATTTATACTAATATACTCGCGTCATTTCTTTGAGAACCGCAGGATAGAAACGACTATTACTTTTGATCAGACCATAAATATACTTTTAGGAGTTAAGGCAGGTACCCACCGCCTCAGGCGATCTTCCGCCGCCCCCCGCCGCCCCCGTCGCGGCCGCAGCCGCTATTACTGTCTATTAAACTTAATACTATCACGAAGCTATAACATTGGCAAGGTACGAACATTTACATGCTATTCTTCAAGCTACCATTATCGATTCCTAAACCTTAAAAATCAAAGGGGGCCTTTACAAACCATGTAAGGTTTTGTCTGCGGATTTAGAATGAATTCGTGCGAGTTTCAAATTCTCGTTACCATTCCTCTAAAAAAACTGCCCAAGTGCAAGTCAGTCTTCGCTCTGCTAGGGTTACGCATCGTAACAGCCAGTAAAAAAATCTTTTCACCTCACGAGCTCGGAAAGGTGTTGTTTATTTAATCATTCGAAATTTGCGTGGTAGTGCTTTTTATCCGCTAATGTGGAAAAGGTATTTGAAATTCGAACTTATATAAAAGTTTCAGAACAATGAATTTACATTAAATATTACCAATTTTACTTTTTATTTTTAATATACTCTCACGCAAATTGACTACATTATATGAGCTGTTTTTCATGCACCTAGCACTTTCCTCGCCGTAGTGAGGTGAAAAATTGTGTATTACTCTCGGCAGCAAAGTTATTTTACGTCTCGTTCCTTCAAAACCTTCTGTATGCTCAAGAACCACGGAACCACCCGCTTCGCTCATGGTTTAAATAACAACTTTAAATAACTACATATTATTAGTTTCAATCGCAGCTTTAGAAGTACATTATAAATAGGCGTTTTCAATATTTCTTGATGATGTGGTACATGGAAACCATGGAAATTTCAGATTCCTAACTGGTTAGTCGTTTTTGAGATACACTTCGTAAGGAAAATGGAATAAAATTTTCAATTTAGACCGCATTCAATATTTTTATATGTACTGTACTTTTTTTTTTTTTGCTTGATTGGTTTGCCTTTGACCACTATCTCACCTGATGGTAAGTGATGATGTGGTCGAAGATGTTGTTCAGGCTAACCTAGAAGTACTGGCTCTCAAGGACAGCTGGCGGAACACACCATTAGGTGCTTGGCGACAGATTTTCTACTTGAGGGTGGTAGCTAGCCAGGCGGGCATTCGCAAAATGCCCTACCACCATGCAAAGAGCTGATATAAGTGATTTGCTTATAAATCATACAATTGACTTGTGTGCATACAAACAATCGGGCCCTCTTAATTGTATGTTCCTTACTCTCATATTTGTAACAAAAACCGCCAATTCTAATATATAAATGCCGATTAAGGTCAAGTTTATTTTTCCTTAACATTTTATAACCGACTTCCGAAAAAAAGAGGATCTTGCTTCTGCTTCTTCTTCAACTGTAATTCTTCTCAATTCAACTGTACGTATTTTTTGTATGTTAGTTACGCATACTCCGCTTATTATGAATTGATTTTGTAGATTATTTTATTGTTGGGTAGAGTTTGCATACAAGTTTGTCTCATTTGAGGTTTTTTTGCCCTTCCACCATGCGGTGAAGCTCAAGCTGCCGGCGGTGGGGATCGAACCATGGACCTGCGGTACGGCAGTCCATAGATATTACCGCTCGGCCATCATTGCTTAGTTATAATCTATCAACTGAAAAAAATTGTTGCGTATATTATAAATAATTTAGTATTTATGGTAATTGCAAATCATATAAGTAGGTGTATTTCAGACGAGTGAATGATGTATGATGATTAAGTAAGCAGTATGCATCACAAAAAGAAAAACAGATATACTTTACAGAAATACCGACTTGACCGACTTCCAACACTAAAAAGTATTATAAAATTACAAATATCCGAGAGGGAAAATTAAAGTCATTTGCGGGATTCGAACCCGCGTCCATCCACCCCTTTAGCCGGGGTATGCTCTAAACAATTGAGCTAACATGCAATGACCATCGTATTGGGATGGAGCGACCTCTATAGTATAACTTACGTTGTACTACAAACAAGACCAATTTTGCAATTGATTTTATACTTGTAAATGATGACGTAACCTTATAATTTTAATATTGTTATGTTTGCAATAACGCCTGCTTTGCGAATTACATTACAAAGTTACAAAATTACGAGAGGACTTTTTTTTAAGTCATGTACGGTATTCGAACCAGCGTCCATCCACCCTTTTAGCCGGGGTTAAAAAAGTATTATATAGCTTGTGAAGTAAGAACACGATAGCGTGAGGTCAGTTTTTAAAATCAGCATGGTACAGACTTCAACAAGCTATTTCATATATTTTGTTGTTGGAAGTTGGTTAAACGTATTTTAAAAATGTTTTTTTCAAGTTACTTACCATATATACCTATTTATTTCATTTATTACTAACGACAAATTTAAATAACGCTCTGAACGGAGCACGAAGTGAAAATGAAGAATTTTACTCCAATATTTGTTTAGATATTAAAGAAGATATTTCAGGTTTCCGAAATGGATATTTCTATAGTATTAAATCGTCCAATCAATATACATTTATTATTACCTCGTGCCCTCTTTTAAAAGTACTCAGATAAAAGGGACCGAAGGAAAACCAATTTTAGAACAAAAGCGTTGCGTGAACCGTCCGAGAGCGCTATCAGCTGTGAAGTGCTCAACTTTTTCCGTTTGTCTCTTTTATCAAGCCTATTTAACGGAAACACTCAAAGTTTAAGTGTCTGCTAGTTTTATTTCTATTTTATTAGAGACTAGCAGATCCGCCTCCGGTTATGCCTGAGTCGAAAAACGTTTTAGGTGTATGTATTAATAAGCGCTTCGCCCGTGATGTTGTGTATTCTCGCATACTAGTGAAAAAAATACTTATATTTTTATTTAATTTATGTTTTTCTTCCATGTCAAAGGAGATGTTGGCTAGAATTGCACCCATTTCCCCCCTCACATATCTTCCTGTGGTAGTCAAAAGAGGAGACGAAAAGAAAAATGGCTTTTGAAAAACTTGCAACAGCGAATTTGTTAAACTACCATTTTACATTGCGATCATCCTGCCAAGCCCCAAGCTTTCTAGCCATTATGGCAAACTCCTTTAATGGGTGGAGCCCTTTGTCCAACGGTGCACGTTATGACTGTTGATGGTGACAAGAAGGGCGAGACCTTGCCATATACTGGGCACTGACACAGTAGACACAGTAAACGGCAATAAGCTTCTTCATTCACACTAATAAGTAAATAGCATTACAAGTATCCTATTTGCCATTTCTCAACAAGCTATTGCCAGAATGAAGCAAAACTGCTCAGTGGCAGAATAGCTGAAGATTAAGAGACTATTGTGGTATGGGTATGTCATGAGGGACGAAGACATTAATGTAATGAAAATATTGCATTTGATTGCGGACGCATAAAGGTTTAGAAGCAGGCCAAAGAAAGTGTTACTGGCCCGCCGCAGGAGGACCATTCAGAGGTCATCTGGAACGGCAGCAGCACGCCATGTGTTCCAGTGCGTCGTGAGAAGTAGCACCCCGGGAAGAGTCCGGCAACCGTGGTGGTTGAGCGGTTTTGTGTGAAAGTTTCCCCGTGTTCCCGTCGAGATGCGGTACAGGTGAAACTTGTTGCTGTAGGAGCAGTTGGTGTTGAGTCTGACATATTCTGGCTACCTGCCCCAGAGCGCAAGGATACGTGTAAAGGAATACGCCAAAAAGAATGGTCAAGAAAGTTATGGATGGACTGCGTAAATGATATGTGTGTGAAAGTTGTAAGTAGTGAGATAATGAGCAACAGAACACAGTGGAGGTAAAATACGTGCCGACCCCAGATAGAGTGGAATAAGGACAGAAAGAAAAATTTTGAATGCTTGTCAAAGGTGAACATAATTTAAAATGTATGTGTAAAGTATTGGTATTTAAATTCATAAAGTCTAGGAAAATCTATCCCATACGACTTCGGCCGGCTTTGCTTCAGTGGGATGGAATTTTTTAGATGCCGCAACAACTTCAATAAATAAAAATGTACATAATGAATGATTTACATGAAATGAATAGTAAAAAGTAAGAAATAACTTGCGGAAGTTCACATTCACTTTTTTTTTATTCTTCACCTTTTTAATTGATCCCTTCTTTCTGCTTACAAGTTCGATTCTTATCGATATTATGTCAGTCGCCCATGATACTTACATTTGGTGTAACTTAAATACTACTTGATCCAAATTGATGCATTTCAAATGGTGGTTCCATTTGAAATGCATCAATTTGGATAGTTCTTAACGAATATATAATATACATATCATCAATTAGATGTTCCATTAAAAAGTTATGATTGGTCTTGGTCCTGGTATATATATACATATATAGGTCCTCGTCGACCTTATAAATAGAAGAAATAATAGTCCGTTTAAAAGAAGAGGATGACATTCTGGTTTTTAAATGTAGTATTCTACTATATATAAAAACCTCAAACAATTAAATATTTTTTGTTAATTCTTTTATTCAAGCACAAATTACGGTCAAAATAGCATTTTTGGAGTAACCTTGAATTTTCGATCAACTTCCATCGATCGTAGTCACAAGCTGGCTTTAATTTATACATGAATTTAGTTCGCGAAAGCTAAAGAAATACCAGTTAAATAATAATTATATAAAAAATACTTGTTATGTACAGTCTCCTCAAGCTCTACGGCAGTATACTTTTAGACACTTACCGATCAATTACAGATATCGACTAAACTGATAAAATTGGCCATTTTTCATTGTCAAATGCTTTTAGCGCTGAGCCGGTTGTGCATTAGATAATAAACGCTCTTAATTTCTACTCTTTTTTTCTTATTTGAGTATTTTTGACCAGTTGTAAAATTGTATTTTCCTTTGTTAGTCAGCCAACACTGAATTATTTTTGACAATAAAGTAAGTTTTTTTATATATTCTGTCTCTTGAAGTTTGCCTAAATGCTACGAGTATACAGTTTTTTCATTATTACAGCTGTGGTTGGTATTTTTTTCTAATATAACATAGTGACGGAAAAGGACAGGTTGCCTGATAGTGACGGCGAACTGACGGACACGCTTGCCCACACACACACACACACATCACACAGTCGCAGTGTTCAACCCTTATGCATGACACTCCGCTGAGTTCGCCACTCCAAGACTTTTCTAACGTTATAAGTTCCTTAGTTCCTTTCGCTCGGTAATTTTACTTACTACAATACAGTTTTGCGTTGTGGCAAAATGTCTGACACTGCGGTCGTACCCGTCAGGATGGACTCCTGTTGAAGAAGCCTATCAGGTAGTAAGCATACACCTCTATATTATATTCATTTCTACATCTTACACCTTGGATATGGAATATGTAACCTTAATTTCATCGTGCCTTTATTCAATATAGAACACATTGCAGCTTAGCGGCTTAATGATGGTCTCTTCTTTATTTGAAGCAGTGACGACTTGGTGGACTGCTGAACAAATGGTTCTTGTTTTGAATCCCGCTGCAGGATTAAACTCAATCGCATGATAAAAAGGCATTTTGCACACCTGACCTTCTAGTACATAATATGTCGCCAAGCATCTATCGGTGAGTTAAGGCCGCTGTTCTTGAGAACCAGTTCCCTTCCAAGGTTAACCTACCATCTTCGACCAAATTATAAG
The DNA here is from genome assembly GCA_963890685.1 of Plagodis pulveraria. NCBI lineage: Eukaryota > Metazoa > Arthropoda > Insecta > Lepidoptera > Geometridae > Plagodis > Plagodis pulveraria. The sequence continues at coordinate 35,862,143 of OY982955.1, forward strand.
TTACCCAGCCCCGCAGTCACTTACTTCCTAAGGTGCTGAAATCACCCTGACATTAGGTATATAAATCACATTAAAATGGCAACACACATTGTAAAAGCTAGAGGCACTGTCGGGTCAAGCTAGCTAACGGTCTAGGTATAGGAGGAATGTGATGTAGCTACACCTCGAAGTCATTGGCCTCGCAGAAAGATCTCAAGAATGTCTTTAATCAAAACAACAAGTTAAAACAATTCAAAGTACTTTAAAAGCTTAAGAAAAGATCTCTTTGTATGCATAAGTTAGCTAAGTTACTTTTATTACTTGAACTTAAACCAATTTACTAGCACTTGGTAAGTTATGAAGTTTTTGTTGAGGCGCGATGTTGATTTAATGTTGGCAATGATGGCGGCAGATTTCATACAGACTTTTTAAACGATTTTTAGATTGTGAAACTTTGTTATACAATGACTTGGATAATTGTACTAACGACAACTTGCTGTTTGTAACCAAAGAAGTATATTATATGGTTATGTTTATGAAATATCGTTATGTATACGTGAGACCGTATTTTGGGGTATGTTTTAGCAATACCAATATACCTACCTGATCTCTGATACATGGCACCAAAAACATATCTGACGAAACGTGCTGGGTATTTAGATACCCCTGCATTCTCCTTCAGGGATATAAAAGCGTAGTGATATGGTTTTTTTGATGTGATTGTGACGGAACGCACAAGTAAGCACGAGGCCCACCTAACGTTAAGCCTACTAACCTCGGCCTATAACAGATACATTTCGTCATAAGTGACGAATTGACATACGGTTGTTAAGTCTCATGTGCCTGTAACTTTACTGGCGCCCAAGGAATGCTGCCGGAACACACTGTTAGTTGCTTGGCGACAGATTTTCCACTACGACTGTCATTGCCAAGCGAGCATTCGCAAAATGCCCTTCCACCATGTGGTGTAACATAGCCACAGTTTTATTAAGTACTAGCTGTACCTGCGACTTCGTTCGCGATTGCCGTACCTACAGACTAATTATTTACATTTATGTCATATTAAGCAACGCTGTGGTCTGCGGTGAAGCACTCTTAGTAAAGCATAGTTCAGAAAGGAGCTTTTCACTTTGGGTTTGAAAACTCCCGGGTTGTATTTTCCAGAAGACAGTAAGTTAAACTAACCACGAAGGAACTCTCTGAGTTACTTACTCAGAGAGTTCCTTCGCGTTTCGCACAATAATAATGTTGTAGCAAGGTACCTACTTAATGCGTTTCTTTGGATTTTCGATTTTAAAACGGCGTCTTTTCGCCGATGTTCCCCTTGTTTGGCGGTAGAAACATTTATTAGATGATTTATTAGATAGAATTTATAGAGTGCACCTCCATTGCACAGTCCCCGAAATGTACACTTACGGCAAAAGATAGATAGTTAAAAAACCTGATTGTAACGAATGTTCCTGATTTTAGAGTTTCTTTGCAAGCTTGCAAAACTAAATAAGGGGGTTGGGCTGCCCGTGGGGTGCCGAGCTGCCCGTTCGGTGCCGGGCTGCCAGTGGGGTTATAGGGTGCCCGTGGGGTGCCCGTAGGGTGCCCGTGGGGTGCCAGGGTGCCCGTGGGGTGCCAGGGTGCCCGTGGGGTGCCAGGGTGCCCGTGGGGTGCCAGGGTGCCCATGGGGGTTCGGGCTGCCTGTGGGGTTCCGGGCTAGAATGTCACCCCCCCATCTCTACCCGTGGGTGACGTCAGAGGCGACTAAGGGTAACACTACAGAGGCTGGGCAGAAGCGTTTTCTGAGGAACTGATATCTCACACTGTGATCCCCAAGACGCCTGCCAAGCGTGGGGATTATGGCAAACCGTCCCATAGTGGTGGAGACTGTGTTCAGCAGGAGACAATCCACCTGATACAGTAAGGCAAGCTTTGCCGTCTTGAGCCTCTTGCCTCGATGCCTCTAGCTGATATTTAGCAGATAAATCTCAAAATTCTTCAATAATACAATGGTATTTTCGTGAATAAAAATATTGCTTTTGTTATATAACACCATAATTAATATTAAGTACTAAGGTTGCAACAAAATGTCAATAAAGAGATATCAGGAAGCTAAGCCGAATTACTTGTATTTACAGCTTTTGGAGTGGTCCTACTTTGACAATAGATTATTATATGTTCTATGACAATAGACCTATCTATTATGCCTACGAGTATACGATAAAGTGCGACTGCCAGCTTAAGATGGTTCTTTCAAAGTAAGTTAGATTGGTACGTTCAAAGGCTTCTTGTACATTTCAGGTTTTAAGTTATATGGAACGAAGTATTTAGGTTGTAATGTCTGTAATTTCTGAATCACAAAACCGATGACTTAAAAGACTTTTGAATCAGTCATGGCTCAGTGGCATTGGCTATGGACTGTGACGTCACGTCCATGGATCGAATCCCACCGCGGGGCTGAGCTTCACTGCATGGTGGAAGGGCATTTTGCGAATGCCCGCCTGGCTAGCGACCACCATCAAGTAGAAAAGCTGTCGCCAAGCACTTAACAATGTGTTCTGTACAGCTTTCCTTGAGCGCCAGTAATTCTAGGTTAAGCCTGTTAACACTTTCCACCACATCGTCACTTACCACCAGGTGAAATTGTGGTCAAAAGGTTACCTATCACCAATAAAAAAAGACGAAGAAAGAAATATTTACGGGAAAACCTTTAAAGTATCAAGAAGAAGAAGAACGTGTATCCAAGGCGGCACTAATGCTTCTTTGCTATATTAGTATGTACCCGATCTTCCTTAGTATGTTTTTTTTGTTTACTATCACTGCTGCACTCTCTTCTCCACTTTTTTGGTTACAGCTGAAAACCAGCGTTGGGTGTTGGTAACACACCCAACACACGCTGAGCTGAACACCAGTTAGGTACTTGCGTTCAGAAGTATTCAAACACATGAGACGAGCGGAAGCTACCTAAATCCGTAGTTTCTGTCTGCCTTCCCCGCCAGGGTTCAGGCGTGACTTTATGTACTTATGTATCTTTGTGTGTTCCACTTCGTTTATTGATTTGTTAGATATTGGCTCTGTGTTCTATATTGTGTAAGTACTTAATAAAATTTTCTTTCTTTCTTTCTATTAGTAGGATCTTACCAAATTTGGTTGGGCTGGGGAGGAGGTTCGAGCGGTGAAAGGGAGCATTGATGCATCATAAAGGGGCCCCTTAACCTTACTCACTGGGTTGCAAGTCCCAGGCACCTTGACTTGAGCCTCTTCCTTTGCAACGATATGGACCCGGCACCCGTACGGTGAATCCATGGAATACTAAGTAAATTCGTCTCATTCAAACAAAAAAAGAATGTGTGAAACCGGACTACGCGTTAGTAAATTACAACTTAGTGCACATTTTGACCATCGTCTCCTCTCCCAAAAGAACTGTGCTGAGTTTCGGGATAAAAAGTATATAAGGTCTTACCTCGTAGTATGAACTGCAATCATGCTACAGACAGCAGACAGACAGACAAAAATATAAAAAAATACAGTTTTGGCATCAGTATCAGCTATATTCTTTTTCAAAATGTCATCAATGCACAGAATTGGACCTGTTAGTATATTATTTTGCCCTGTTGCGTACTGTAAGTACATATAAACCTACATGACTGAACATAATAACCACAGCAAAGCCAACCCAGAATATAAAAGGGCTTTTATAAGAACACAAGTTTTGGGCAGCAAACTGGTTTAAGTTGTTGAGAGCCAGTACTTCTAGGTTAGCCTGCACAACATCTTGGACCACATCATCACTTTCCATCATGTGAGATAGTGGTCAAAGGCTAACCTATCAGGCATAAAAAAAACTACCAATGTTTCCTTAGGAAGCTGGTCTAGAATATGTCCTCCCGTGGACATCGTACGAAGCGACTAATGGTAAAACACTGGAAGGTGGGCAGCAGCTGCTCCATATAATAACTTAAAGAGAATGATTTAAAATCCTTGAATTTTTCGACATAGCACACAAAATCAACTTCAAATTATTCGTAATAGTCTGATGACAAGAAGCAATTTTTAGGGTTCCGTACGCAAGTGGCAAACGGAGCCCTATTCACGAGAACCCGCCGTCTGTCTGTCTATCCGTCCGTATGTCACGGGTCTCTAGCTCGTAAAGGAATTTGGCTACAAAAGTGCAATTTTGATATTTTGTGAAAAAGTTGACTCAAAAACAAATATGATTATTTCATGGAGAATAATATTTATTTAAAGGGGTCTCTAAAACATAACAATGACGATGGAGAAAAACCCTTTTTTGCGCTCTACCATGTGTGGGGACATAATAATCAAGATATAATTGTGTATATTTTTTTTTTACCTTCAATATTAGACCACTTTTGTTACGAGGTCAAAACAAACACTTTACTTTTAGGAATCTGTAATATTGCTAGACATATTATAGACCTTATCTTGTAAACCTAGCTAGCAAATACTGAAAACGCCGATTTATAATGTAGTCTTGAACCTATGATCATAAACAATTAAAAACTTTATACGGGCTGTTGCGAAATCCTATTGGAGCAAGTCTTGACTCGCTTGTACAACCCAAGCTTGGAATACCACCGCTGGCTTGTAACTATACCGTACTGGTAGGGTGTTTTGTAAATGCTCGTCTTGCTAACTACACACAAATCTGTTTCTACGCACCTATTCTTAGCAGTGTGTTTCAACAAGTATCCTCTTGAGCCATATTTAGAATACATTAAAAAAACTTAAGACAGTAGAATGCATTTGCCAATGTTTTTAGGCCGCTCCCAAAAAGTAACAGGGAAATCTAAGTTCATATAAATTACAATTAAAATAAAGTATATGGAATCAAAGTTTTATTTTAAGTTCTTATTAATCCGAGTCAGACTTTCGCTGACCTACATTATATTATAAAAAATCCTCTCTTGGAAGCGGTATAAATCAAACCGCCCCCTGGGCACCAGGCTGCAGGATTATGGGTGACTTTTCTCGGAGATTAAATATTGGAGACCTGTGAACGGGTCAGGGTCGGCAGGAGGGCAACGCAAGTAGGGGTGGCTCGCAGCTTTAATACTAAATAATAGCCAGCGACTTCAGTATTCGATGGTAAAAGGATTTGGAATTAGACTCCAAAGTCTCGAGCATCGCCGCAAAGTCGCTTGTTTATCGGTTTTTTATCGGATACATTTCGGAGAGTGTGCCACGAAACTGCATGATTTGATTCCGCCATCCCCATTCTATAATCGGACATCCAGGGATACTCAGAAGCGATTTCAATCCGAGGATATTCCATTTACCGAACGAAGCGATTTGCGTCTTCGTTTATCAAGTACTAACCGCCAGGGAATGGAACACCCTGCCTGAGTCTGTGTTTCCGGTTAAATACAATATGGGGGTCTGCAAAACGCGATTGAATAGATACCTTCTGGGTAACCGCGCTCCATCATCAATCGCATCATCACTTAACATCAGGTGAGATAGTGGTCAAAAGATACCCAATATTTATAAAAAAAACACATAACACCACGAAATTTTTATTCCTTACCAATTTATGTTTTATATAAACTTACTGATCTGCAATGAAATTAGTCTGGAATTTACCATAATTTATAATATTAAATCAATGTTGGTCAATATTCTACACAAAATATCAAAGTTTAAGGTTTGTAAGTTTGTTTAACTCCTCCTGTTTATATGCTGTGTTCCATGCGTGACTCAGGACAGACAGAAACCGGGGTGACCTTAAAAGGGCTCTGTTTTGCCCTTTGAATACGAAATCTTGAAAAGAAAAGCAGATAATGGTTAAATCACCAAAGTACAGAAGAACGCCGATTATCCGAATACTTCCGCTTGTAAATATACCTTCCTCAGGTATATTTACAAGCGTAAATATGGGTTCTACCCATGTAACCCAATAGTTAGTGGGATACATGTTCTATACATGTATCCCACTAACTATTGGATCTCTAGGATATAACTCCTTGGAAGTAAGAAGAGTTTGCGACCAGATGGTGATGGTCTGAAGAATACTTCGTGGGAAAGTGGATGCCCTTGGCCTCCATTCTCTAATATGTAGATTTTTTGTACCAGATCACTATCTTAGGGGTAGGGATCACAAATTGCTGGCCACCCCGAGGTGTAGGACAGTTTCTCACGCCAACTCCCCGATACCGCGATCCCTTGCAGCCCTAAACAATATTTTTGACGCCAACCATAAGTGTGACATATTTGCTGACGACTGGAGAGAGATTTTATCTGCATGCTTGAAGTACTGTGAGGCAACGTACTATCGTACTTCAAGCATACAGTTATAGTTTATAAGTAGTAGATTTAAGATTGACATATTTGTTCAACTATGACTAATTATTGTTTATTATTAGTGACTAATATTATTATTATTTTGACATTACTTTGAACTTAATTCTTATTTTAATTTTAAATTGTACACTTCATTTTTAATTGTTATTAATAGTGATGTCTATATCATTAGTGTAATTGGTGTAAGCCGTGCTAATTGAATAAATAAATAAAAAATAAAATAAATGATCTTTCTGTTACGTCACAATTGTAGGGTTTCTTTGGACTACCTATATACATAATCAGATATTATGAAAAACATTGTTAGTAGGCTATATAGCCAACAAAAATCCAGAACTTTCATGTTCTGCTGTATGGTACAAATAAAATGTATGACGTACTCGTAGTTATGAAAATGTACTGGCTATATTTTTGTGTAAAAGCATCTTACAATTTTAGTCAGTTCCCGTAGTTTATCGCATTTCTGTTTTTTATTCCTAACGTCATACATACGTCGTACATACCAACATGTTTTGCAAATTATGTTAATAAATAAAATCAGGTTTCTAAACAAAGAAAATCCATACACATTTCTGCCCGATGTAATGAAAATAATGTGCTCTACATTTGTGTAAAGGAAAAAGAAAATCCAATTACAACATTCTCTTGTTGAGTTAAAATCAAACTATATATTCTTGTATAAAATTCCTTAGATCCAATTTCCTTAGTATAGCCCCGTTAAGCACAAAAGCAAAGAAAGGTATGAAATTAATGGAAGAGAAAGACAAACACTCACCTTTACGGAACTCTAGAAAAAAATGTAATTTAAATTCAAACTCTGCAGCGTAGGTAGTGCTGGAGAAATAGTGAAAAATTACGTTCTACTCCGTGAGCTGCCGAGAGGTCTCTTCTACGAAATCAAAGTATGAACGCGGCAGTACCGGAATTCTAGATATTCTTGCGTACGTTGATATATTAAGCAATTAAGAAACTAGGTAGCAATATTTCATTAAAATGTACGCGAAGTATTACACTTTAAATTTATGTTATAGATGCTTGGTAACACTTCCAAATTATAAACATACAATTAATAAAGACCCTTACAATAATCTCTGAATCTCAACAGGTAGGTACAAAGTAGGTACAAATAATAAAATTATTTATAACTTATGTTTAGTACCACAGTAAAACCAAGAAAAAAACTACCATTCTGATTTTACTATGTTAGTACCTAGTAACAACTTTAATAGAAAAGAAAATCCTGTTAGATTTACATCGCCGATTGTTTAGCTCCTAAATTAATCAATTTAATAATGTCTATTCCATAGTTTGTACACTGATTCCTTTGGCTGGAATGGCGGCGTGTTCGATACAAATGTAGAGACGTAACTCAAGCTCATTTCACTAGTTTTCATTTCATTCGTTTCATCTGTTTTCTTACATCAGCTATATTGATATCAGCTTCCTGTCCTTATCCCGTTCTAAGAAAGGTCGGCACACGATCTATTCTTCATAACACTCTGTTCTAATACTTTCTTGTTGTACCTTTTATTTTTTTACAAAAATGACGTGATGATGTGGTCATGGTGTGAAACAGGCTCTATGTAGAATTGTAAATGTCTCTTAAAGACAGCTGTCGTCGCCGGTAAATACCTTTAGGTGCGTGGCGACAGAGAGTAGTAGCTAGGGATGCGGGCACAATGCTCTACCAACATCCTATAACTATCGCCATACAAAAAAGGTAGTACCCAGGATAGGCAGCTTAAAGTGCTTTTGGAAGCGCGAAAGCGCTAAGTAGTGAAATATCAGCTACTCACTAGCGGTCACCCATCCAAGTCATGACTGCAGCGAACATTGCTTAGCCTGCTGCGAGCAGTGTGAAGGATGATGTGTAGAATTCATTGTTTCTGACTCAATCCGATGTTAAAGGATGCCCGATTCTCATGGTAGACATATGTGTTTCCATCATTTGTGACGTAAAACAGCGCTGTTTTTGTGTCCACACCGACGAACGGGCAACCACTGAGATTGACACGACAGTGATTGAATTCTTCAAACCAGCAATAAACAGTCGCCGCGACCTTGCATGGTGCTTCATCGCTAAAAGCAGTTTGAAGCTAAGGGAGTCCTCTGAGCTGTTAAATTACATTCAAATTTGTAATAAATAATTCTATTAAAAAACACGCCAGTGCTATGTAGCGCCGCTAAGCGTCAATTGTTTGCACTTATCGCACTTGTAAAATGCCTACATTCCGCCTACAGTCACAACAGGCCCGCACCGCGCTTATCAATAAAAAAGACCGGCTTTAATCCGCTCAAGTTGCATAATTACAATGTTGATAACACTCAAATCCAATTCATTAGTAGTATCACAACAGAGTTAATTATATATGTAAATTATATATTCAAGAATATAACATGTATTTTTTATCCATTTTCTCTTTTTTCTGTCATAAAAAACTCTCTCATATTCTTGCAGCGTAAAACTAAAGAGGCTACTTCACCTACTTAATGTCGTTTAATTTCTGTATTTTTTTCTGGTACTACAAGCTATTTCTGCTTCAGCAACATTAACATTTTGCAGTTTCAACCAGTGTTGTGCACTTAACATTAAATATATTATAAAGGCTTCTAAAACTGATAGGTATACTTATGGAATAACTTGTGGTAGTCAGACTATAACAATGGGAGCTCAGAGTTATTGAATCAACTTTAGAGAACACTATATTTCCTGCCACTTTTTTATTGGTCACGCCGGAAACTATTAAATCATATCTCGTATATTAACTTAAAAACCGTCTTACTTAAATGAATTTACACATCCGGTATCCCAAGAGCCATTGCTTACATTACGTGGGCCCCGTGAGAAGTCAACTTAGGGAAAACTTGAAGCAGATTATTATCCTTTTAGCTAAAGACTTGTTAACCTAGTTTAAAATTTCAGGCAGGCTGGTCAATTTATAGATTTGTGCTACAAAAAACAGGCAATTGAGAGTTTGACTCGCGCACCTAGTTTCTGTCCCACCAAACAGTACAATATGTTTAATATTTATATTTAATATAAAACACCTAATGGACATATTATTTTTGATAATCTTGACGGCTTTTTTGGTTAAAATACAGTAAACGGATCAGAAAAAAAAGTATTTTATGTTATGTGGTAACGGAACTAAGTGTGTGGTGTTAAGCTGTACCCTTTGTCTATCAACAGCATTTCGTCACAAGTGACGAACTACACTGCGTCCCTTCACCTAAGACATAGCTATTAAGTCTCATGTCCCTGTAATTTCACCTAGACCTCTAGCATTATTTCCATGCGAGTTCTCTATTATATCGAATTTGCGAGCAAATCAGATATAAATGAATAGAACTTTCTCTCCTCAAAGGCAATGCAACCGTGATACCTCTGGGGTCCGCAGATGTCCGAAAGTGAAGGTGATCACTCACCATCAGGTGCACCGCCAGATCGTTTGTCTTCCTATCCCACACATTAAAATAAATATATGGAATTGATTACATTACAAAATTACATATATACGATAGGAAAAATTTAAGTCATCTGCGGGATTCGAACCCACGTCCATCCACCCCTTGAGCCGGGGAATGCTCTAACCAATTGAGCTAACATGACATGACGTCATAACTCAAATCTTTCCTATCGTTCTTTAACCATCGTTTTGGGATGGAGTTATGACGTCATGTCATGTTAGCTCAATTGGTTGGAGCATACCCCGGCTAAAGGGGTGGTTGGACACGGGTTCGAATCCCGCACATGACTTAAATTTTTCCTATCGTATATTTGTGATTTTGTAATGTAATCGGCATAGCAGGCGTTATTGCAAACAATATTAAAAATATGGAATTGATGTTCAGTATGGTAATATACCAAAGAGACATAAAACACTAATTTCAACGAATAAATACTGATAACGCTAAATGAGCTTATAAATAATAACTAATAGATTTATAATGTAGCTTTTAAGCAGAATATAAACTAACAAACAGTTTTTCTTGCAATGGTTCTTGCATATAACTGGCCAGTTTCTACATACTTCCGACCCTACTTTCCGATTTACTAATATAAAACGAAAACACGAAAAATCTTAGTATACTTAACAGAATTCATAGATGCGGTAGAAGTCACAATAATTCCCTAGTTATTGCCGTATGTACAATAGAAATCCATGGAACAATAGGAAGTCAACTTGCCAGTTCAATGTTCCAGCAGTCGATCACAAAGGAAAGCACTCGGTGGAAACAAATCACTCACAAAAGGAAAGAGTGCTTCGTAACAGTAGGAATAAAGGATTGACGCTCCCCTCGCATCGGTACTGAACCCTTCAACTGATCTGTCCTGTAAAAAGAAAAAGTAATGTAAGATACGTATAAATTGCATGGTAGCATATTTAAAATTTCGACATGGCGCCTTTCCACCTTCAACTAGCAAAATCTGTCACCAAGGAACTTTTTTGGATGTAGTTCTGGGAACTACATCAAAGTCCACTTCTGGCAGCTGTCATTGACAGTCACTTCCTGTACTTGGTTATGCTGTTGACCACCTTCGACCAAATTATCACTTAACATCAGGTGAGATTGTGGTCATAGGCTGGCTTATCAGTAATAAAATGTATGTCAACGTCATTAAACCTTTTTATCCCGGAAGGGACTGGGGTGTAGCTTACGTTTCACCAGATATGTATTTAACTCGTGCTATAAGGGCGAGCCAGTAGCCACCTACCGGGCACAGTTCCAAACTCCGGATGGCTACCGAATATTTGTTAGATGCATGGCTCATACACCGCTCGGCCACCGAGGCAGCAATTGCAAATTTATAATAAAAGCCAAATAATAAGAATCCAAGAATGATGATTCCTTCTTTGCTATAAGTACCGTAAGTAATTATTTTTAGATTATAATTAAGATCTTAATAAAACATGTTCAGGTAAACTATGTGACAATACTTACTGTTACTGTTTATTAGAGTACAGGTTACGTTTAATACTTATGTCCGTATAAAAGCGTCGTCGCTTTCTTCAGATAAACTATGTGACAAAACTTACTGTACTCTAATATACAGTAACAGTGAGTTTTGTCACATATTTTACCTGAACATGTTTTATTAAGATTTTAATTATAATCTAAAAATAATTAAAAAGTAAGGAACGCATGAAAAGCATATAAAAAATTTAAGTACATTATGCGCTGTCGTGGTATCAAACCGAAACAGACTTCTATACAAGACTGTTCCATTAATAATCAACAGGCATATTCATACCCTATCCCTTGCTATTCCAAATTTGTATTCGTGAAATTCCCGCATAAAACATCCCGGGTCAGTGGGTTCAAAATTTAAAATTTCTAAAGCAAGTATTCTTTTTGTTCGGTGTGTGATTGCGCGGCCGCGGCCAGTCGGCTGGCAGGCTGGCAGTGACAGCTCGGAATTAAATCTCGCTACGAGCTGGTAGCACTTATTAAAATCCCGAAAAACTGCTCTTTTGAGCACAATGGGTAATCTAGAGCTGGTCGGATGTGTGGGCTCTAGTGAGATAATGGTTAGTCTACGAGACAAGACCCAAGCGAGTTTACCTCAGTGTCGACGGGGATTAAGCACTGAAGCACTGCTCCACGTGAATCCCTCTTAGCAGATTTGTTTGCTACAAATGAGGCACAAAGTAACTGACTTTGAGACATTATCATGGTAGCTCACATTAGAAGAGAAGCTCAGATTAGAAGACGAATTGAGTACCTCCACCATTTTTGAAGTCGGTATAAATATACAGACGGATTATTAATACCAAGCTTGAGCCCGGTTTTTTTTTAAATTTAATGTAATTGTTACGGGACAAGCTCGAGGCCCACCTGATGTTAAGCGGACTAACCTCTGCCTATAACAGATGCATTTCGTCACAAGTCACGAATTGCACTGCGGCCGTCTACTTGAGGGTGGTAGCTAGCCAGGCGGGCAATTGCTAAATGCCCTTCCACCATGCGGTGAAGTTCAAGCCGGCGGTGGGGATGGAACCAAGGACCTGCGGCACGGCAGTCCATAGCTATTACCTAGCTAATTAAATTACTCTAGCTCGATATATTTCTATACACTTCAACACATTTTCCATAGAAATTGACAACTGACAACACACGGCAGCTATTATAATATATAGCTTTACATTTTCGTTTCTTCATACCGACAGTTATGCTATAATATATATATATAGCTGCCGTCTGTGAACTACTACACTTCCATGAACTAATTACCTTATTGACTTAGTTATGTTAAATATATAGGTAAGCAAGCATCACATCCATCGTTCACGGAAATAGCTGTCACTTACGCCAAGCTCTAAAACTTATTATGATTTCCGCTTCCGCAGTTTCCGCTTTCCCTGTGCCTTGGGGCACAGAGGCACATATGAGGCCGCGTTAGCATTAAGCATCCCATTATTAAATTAATATCCGGCGATGTGAGGGTATACGACAGGATTATATTGTTTGTCGCTTCTGTGGCTTCTGAATAGGTACATATTCCATGGTTGAGTTAATGCGCGGGGGGAGGCGGGGAGGGGGGGGGGGGTGTGGGGGGTGAGGCACCACTTATTTATTTGGTGTTAATGTTCCATCTTTATTCATGACAGAAATGTGAGCTTTAAAGAGCGGCGGAAGGCACTTACCGTGAACTTTTATCTGTTTTACAAGCAAAGGGTTATATGTAGCCGTTGTTAGTATGCCTATAGTAGATCGCGTGCTGTTGGTGTTGTGGGCAACAGCATTACTCCGGCGAGTAATACCAACAGGAGTTTTGTTGATAATATCTGCCTAAATGATCCAAATACCAACTAACTTTATTTTTAATATAGAGCTTTTGCAATTTAGACGAGGCGTTCATTTCAACCTAGACTTTCAAAGCTCGAAACCTATTTTGACAGTTTAGCTTCAGGTGCTTACAACGTCAGATTAATAATAACAAATACTTTAATAAAGTATTTGTTATTATTAATCTATTATCATAAGTATAATCATAAGTGACAGCTATTTCCGTGAACGATGGATATGGTGCTTGCTTACCTATATATTTAACATAACTAAGTCAATAAGGTAATTAGTTCATGGAAGTGTAGTAGTTCACAGACGGCAGCTATATATATATATATATATATTATAGCATAACTTTCGGTAAGTAGTACGTATTTAAAGTGACAATGACATCATAATACGCACTACTCACCAATTGTTCGCTACAACAAAGAGCGGTGACTCACGCTCGAGTCTAGACAAAGGCGTGCTAACTCAGCCCGTCTATATAAAGGCGTGCCGAGCCGCCGGCCGCTCATTCTCGATCGTGCGCTCGAAGAGTCAAGACCTCCTGAGGATGCTTCGTGTAGAAGCGAAACGCGTCGAAAATTCTTCCGGTTTGGCTGCGTGGCGTTTGTGACGTCACGTCGGCTTAGCAGGAAAATTAAGCGGAATTGTCACTAGATATATTTTTATATTTTTTAAGTGTTTTATTAAAATATTAATTTGATGTTTTCTTAAAATACTTTAAAAGTATTTGTTATTATTAAAAATGGATTTCCGCAAAGTAACGCCTGAATCTATTCATTAACGTCAGATTAACTGAAAAAATAATACGACACATTAAAAAAAATGCGACTGTCTCAATTATCGAGGAATCATAGCTTACCACACGAGTTTTAGCGAATTGTAGAATAACACCTGTACAACTTTAAATAAAAGAGATAGAATATACATGAACAGAATATTGCGGTCAGAGAGTTCATGGAAGAAGTTTAAGAAATCAGCATGGTAGGGGAGAGGGGGGCAAGACGGGGTAGCTAACGTTTGATGTGTAATAAAATGGTTACTGTTGTACTTTCTTAATACTTTTTTATTATAATAATCATCTTTGGCAATCAGTCTTTCATAATTTCAGTCATTATAGGAACACTTGTTACAAATTAGCTAATTATAGATCAATATGTGAAAAAAGTCACATCGCCCCATCTTGCCCCCCCGGTGGGGCAAGATGGGGTACCCCTAGGGGCATGATGGGGTATTCATTCATAGAAGCATCTTATTCTTGACAAAACTCGCATATAAAGGTAGCCTCTTCATCTTCATCTTCTACACCCGCACAGCCACAGTGAGGCCATTTGCCGCATAAAGAACACGCAGCCCATCCTTCATTTGAGTCCAAATAACGACCTTCACAAAACAAACAGGGGGTATTTTCAGTGTCACTGTCGCTGTTTTCTGGTGATGCAGGAGACTTCGCCACTTTTTTCTTCATTGTTGTTCTACTCTTTTTTACTCCAGGTTTTTTCTGAGTTTTCTTTAATTCTCTCATTTCTTTTCTTTTTTGTTTATCTTCTACAAGACGTTTCTTTTTGTTTACCGTCTCTTCCAAATCGTTTTTGTAGGGTGACGAAGTAATGATAGCCGTTTTTCCTCGCTTTTTATTTACGCGTGAAGTTCTACGAGTTGCTGGAAAGGGCATTACTTGCTGCGGACTAACAACAGAAAATATTGATTGCTGTGGCGGCGTAGTAGGCCTCAAGTCTATTCCTCTATTATCAAGCCAAGTGGAACAACCAGGCTCAGAAGTCAATAAGGTGGCACGTGTTGTAGCAGCAGAGGTTATAGGATTGTTTGGCACAACGACGCAAAGCTCTGTATCAACGCCAGAAGGTGGCAAAACCACAGGATTTGTCGCAAGTGTTGTTACTGTTACAGACATATTCGACACAGGCACATGAGTTGCTTCTATTTCAGGCTCGGTGGTTGATGAACTTGGAAGCATCGTCGCTGCATCGATGGCATTGTCCGGCGCAGATTGGATATTTGTTTCCGTAGGCATGCTAGTATTCACCAAGGGAGCTGATACAATAGCCAGTCCCCTGTTAGGTGTACCAACCGCTTCAGTTTGTGTTTCAGTGACTGACAATCTCTCAGTTTGTGGAATATCTGTCATCAAAGAAGGTGCAAAGTCAGTTTCAGAGAAGACTGTTGGATCAAACGGCCAAATTCCACATTTCTTGAAGCCATTAACAGCTGTTGACATCGTGGATGCTTGAATGAAGGCTTTTCCAAAAATTTCTGCTACTTGACGGACAGTAACAACCATTCCCGGATTGCTGCGAAGCCACGCTGTAATTTGATGATCGTAATACGTGCTCAAAGGTCTCATGTAAGCAACATCAGCAACCTGAAGACGGTGAGTTGTATGTGGGGGGAAGCACAAAATAATCACTCCATGGGATCGAGCTTCATTTATCAGGTCAATGTTTTGCGTGTGGGTGCTGTGTCCATCCAATAATAACAACACAGGTCGATCAACTGTTGCCCCACTAAATTCCACGAACTTTTTGAACCACATTAGGAATAATTCAGCAGTCATCCAACCAGAATCACTACAAACACCCCAAGCACCAGGTGCAGCATTCAGCATTAGCTGTGGGTCCATTCTCTTTCTGGGAAAAACCATCATGGGTGGCATATATTGACCACTGGCACTGAAACATATTTCCACCGTGATGGTAGTACCTCTTTCTGCAGAAGTAATGGCACCCACTTGTTTTCTTCCTTTTTGTGCTATAATTTTAGACTTTGTTTTGGGCACAACTGAAACGCCAGTTTCATCGCAGTTGTATATGCGATCCGGTGTAAGTCTATGTTCATCCAAAACGTTGCTCAGAAAAGTGTAAAACTGACTAACAACTTCTTTATTGAATCCTGCAGCACGTGCAGCTGAAGTGCTTTCTGGTTTCCTAATAGACAGTTCTGGGTGTCTTTCCATAAACATTCGGACCCAGTCCTTACCAGCTTCTTTTTTATCATCGTTGAAAGGATGTTGTTTATTATTTTTTACAGCTAAGCTGTAAGCTAAAGCTTTTAAGTCTTTGGTGGTAAGACCATAAAGTCGGCTTTCCATGTCCAATATATAGTCGCAAAGCTCCTTCTCTTCGTCTTTAGAAAACACCTGCTTCTTAGGGCCTAACGGAACCTTTATTGTATTGGCAGTAACTGCAGGTTCCGGGCCTTCCAGATTTCTACGAGCAATAGCCACTTTTTTTCTAAAGTTGTCTGCGGGACAGAAAACGTCTTTGCTGCCAGCAGGTATCCCATTTTTCCTTCTATAACAGAATCCACCGCTTTTTTCATATTGTCTTCCGACCATTCCCCTCTGTTTGTTTTCTTTTTGTAAGTTTTCACCATTCTAAAATAAGATAAATAAACACATTAAAGAACTATCATAACTTATATTTTTAGTGAGGGCAAGATGGGGTACACCTATTCATAGCCATACCCCATCTTGCCCTCTCATACCAAATGAAATATAAAATTTCATTGTAAAAATGCTATGTTCGCTAGTGAGACAAACAAGTTCTTACCTGATAGTTTAATCATTAGCACACTTTATTAACTTTGAGATAAATCTTAACTGCTATTATGTACGTGAATTTCACATCCGAACGAAACTGTAAAAATCACAAGTAAAGTGTCAAAACTCAGTTTTTTTGTCACGAAATAAAACACGCGTGCGATCTCTGTTTACTAAATACACCGACTGATTGGCAACATGGCGGCGCAGCGACACGCGCTAAAACAATTCTGATTGGTCGATCGGTTCGCCGGTAAAACCAGGTACCCCGTCATGCCCGCTACCCCGTCTTGCCCCCCCCTCCCCTACCGACTTACAAGTATTTCACACCTTTTAATGTAGTTAGGTACTTCTCGGCCACGTCAAAATGTTTTCGAAAGTTCAAATTATGCGCTCGTCATATTAGCTGAGCAAGCGAGAATGCTAAGAATTATATTTATTAATGTTAACCTTTCTGATTTTCAACATCAAGTGACCTCACCCATCTATATTCTGGTCAACATCTCTGAAACCCGCTCCAAAAAACTACAATTTATTGACGTGTGTTAGTCGGCTTCCGTTCTATTTAGAATGTGTCAACTCGTGACAACACAAAGCATAGAGATTTCAATTTAGCTTTATTGTAAGGCTATGTAATATTAAAGCCTTCTGACCTCCTTTAAAAGCCTTCATCTCAATTCATGAAACTTCCGACCACCGCAGAATAGGCAAGAGTTAGTATAGCCGCGTTAAGTTAATCTGACATTGTTAAACGACTCTCATTTTGCGAGTTAATCACTGAAGCCGTAAAACCAGGATCGTTTATTGCTGTGTATTTATGTTGCCATTAACAATCAGCCCTAGGGAATATACCCACCTAAACTACATCATAATAAATCTAGGGTTTTTAATTCTGTACTGTATACGTGGCTTTACTGTGAAGTCCTATAAGTTTGAGGACCAGGTTATTCTTATCTCTGGTCGTATTGATTGGTACAGTGGTATTTGTAATAGATCTCAGAATGACACCGGGACCGGGACATTGCAATAGAATCGCCACATATTAAGTGGGACATACCAGACATATAGGATGTGGGTGTACAGCTCACCTTTGCCCTCTCTCTTTCCTATATAATATGTAAGCGTGACAATGTTTTCCTCTATTTCATTATTTTTGGCGTAAATTCCCGTGTTTTTTTTTCACTAGGATTTGTGTAAGTTGTAGATGACACGCCCATCTTGGTACAGTTCTGAGTTAACTCTCCTTTTGCAAACGCGTGTAATAAACGTAAAAGTATAGAAACTCAACTCTGTGTGGTGTATGACTTACATATATTTGTCGCAAACTAATATCGATCACGCTATTCACAAATAGCAATACGATTTTTCAACTTTTAGACTGGATTACGTACCTATAACACGGTTTAGGTAAAAATATATACTAAAATAAAAATAATGTGTTCTAGGTACTGTTTTAATTTTTGAGCAAAGTGTTTGAGCAGACTTATGGCCTACTTCTCAGATGAAATCTATTGACAAGGGAGCGAGTAAGACAGGCTGGCCGAGAAAATGTTGAAATTCGTTTTAGTTTACCGTTTCTAGACAGGAGTAATTGCAAAAATAAACCTTGCAAATTGGATTCGGAAAGTTTGGCGCCGCCAGCTGGTGGTAATAAAATAACGTTATTGGAAATATATTAAACAGCTCTTCTCCAATATACGTTACGTTGTTAAGAGCTAATTTTACTAATCTATGATTTAATTAATACCCGGATAACGTAATACTATATAATATCATTAAAATGTGATAAGCCTTTTGTAGAGAACGTCAACCTGGTAGCAGATTTAAAATTTTTGGATTCCTCTCGTTGAAAAAAATAGATTTGACTTTCATGACATGTGATAACAGCGTGGACTTAGAAATTGTATATATGATCAGCTGTAGCAAAGTGGCAATATTTGTTTTATGTATATAGTCCTATACATTATACCGCCAAACTAGACTAATTATATATTTTATAACCTTGGATATCATTTTTTTTCCTACAACTGTCTGTCTTATACCAAATTGATACCGTGGCAAATATAATATGTTGCAACATATTCATGTTGGGATGTTGATGGGACATCTATATTGTTAAAGGTCTATTATATTTTGGTAGTTACATACACAGAGTTGAAATACATAGAGTAGTTATATCCAAACACCACTGCTCTCACTGCAAGAATTTACGTATCTACATACCTATGCACATATGCACATGCGTATATGCAGTTTGTAATGACAAGGAAAGAAGACAGTAAGTTAAGTGACTCAGAGAGTTCCTTCGCGATTCGCATAATAAATGTTGAAGCAAAGTACTTTGTGCGTTTCTTTGGAATTTAGATTTTAAAACGGCTTCTTTTTGCCGAGGTTCTCCTTGTTTGGCGGTAGAACGAATATATATTATGAGATATAAATTATGAGCGCAGTCTTCGAAATGTATAGGTACGGCAAAAGATCAATAGTTAAAAAAACTGATTGCGGTGTATGTTCCAGATTTTAGAGTTTTATCTTAGCAAGCTTGCGAAACTAAATAAGGGTGCCGGGTTGCCTGTAGAGTGCTAAGCTGCCCGTGGGGTGCTGGGCTGTCCATGGGGTGCCGAGCTGCCATGGGGTGCCGGGCTGCCCGTGGGGTGCCGGGCTGCCCGTGGGGTCACTCGTCACTATTCTAATTAAAAAGAATTATTGAAATCGGACTACGCGTTAACAAATTACAACTAAGTGTACATTTTGAATTTCATCCGCTTTCCCAAGGGGACGGTGCTGAATTTCCTTTTTCGTAAAGTATACAATGTCCTTTTTCGTAGTATAATCTGAAATCGTGCAAAGTTTCATAGAAATTCATTCAGTAGTTTTGGCGTGATCCGCGGCCATGATCCAGACAGACAGACAGATAAAAATATTAAAAAAAAACAGTTTTGGCATCAGTGGCTCTATACAATTTATTTGCTGAACGTGGCAGTACAATGTAGAATATTTATTATTATTTTATAATATATAAAGCTCGATTACCACTGACTGACTGACTGACTCACTGACATAAATGTTCTCCTAGAAGGAGCAGAGTAGGGTAAAAATAAAGTATGGCAAAAATGTTTGGGTGGTTTTGGTGAGTATGAGAAAAATCGAAAATCATTAAAAAGACGCCTGCCAAATGAAGATGGATGACGTTTCTCGGAAACGGTAAGAGATAGGTAGGGGGTGTTTGAACAAATGTCATAGGGAATCAGGAGTTTAGTTGAATGACACCTGTCAAAAATCCAAAATGGCGGATTTCAAGATGGCCGCCATACAAAGTGATCCGAGCCTGCTGAAGCGAGGCCGTTAGGCCGAGCTTCAGTAGGGGCGGAGCAGTTTGTATGGTGGCCATCTTGAAATCCGACATTTTGGATGTGTCAAACGTGCTCCTCTCATTCTTCATACTGCATTTGGAGTATTTTACCTTTATTTTCGACTGTATTAGGAGTTTTTGTAGGATTTTTGACTGAATTTGGAGTAACTGTACTACGTTAGTGCAGTAGCGAGCCCGAAGGGCGAGCTCCAGGTGAGGCCGAAGGCTGAACTTTCGGCTCGCGAGGCCGAAGGCCGAGCGTATGGCGCGTGAGCCCGAAGGGCGAGCGCTTGGCGAGGCCGCAGGCCGAGCCATGTTAGTAACTTGCGAGGCCGAAGGCCGAGCTCCGACTTGAGAGTTATTTCCACGTCTCCGACTGGTCTCCATGGCAACGCCCGCGGTAACCGAAGCACCTACGAGTTGGGTTCCTTAACAAAAGTGACCCAGAACCTTGGTACCATTCTGCCCGTACCACCTTTTTATGGCAGTAGGGTGAATTTGCTTTAATGGCTACAGTATGGTTCTTTATTGTATTGAGAGTTTATATGGGATATCATACTGTTATGGAATTTTGTTTTTTTTTTAATGTATAAGGTGTTTTGATATTGTTCAAACTTGCACAACGATAAATGCGGGCCGCATGCGGCCCGCACACTGCCCGAAAAACTAGTTTATTATAATATATAAAGCTCGATTACCACTCACTGACTGACTGACTGATTGACATAAATGTTCTCCTAGAAGGAGCAGAGTAGGGTAAAAATGAAGTATGGCAAAAATGTTCGGGGGGTTTTAGTGAGTATGAGAAAAATCGAAAATCATTAAAAAGACGCCTGCCAAGTAAAGATGAATGACGTATCTCGAAAACGATGCAAGATAGGTTGGGGGTGTTTGAACAAATGTCATAGGGAATCGGGAGAGCAGTCGAGTGACACCTGTCAAAAATCCAAAATGGCGGATTTCAAGATGGCCGCCATACAAAGTGATCCGAGCCTGCTGAAGCGAGGCCGTGAGGCCGAGCTTCAGTAGGGGCGGAGCAGTTTGTATGGTGGCCGTCTTGAAATCCGACATTTTGGATGTGACCCACATGCTCCTATCATTCTTTATACTGCATTTGGATTGTTTTGCCTTATATTTTCGACTGTATTAGGAGTTTTTGTGGGATTTTCGACTGAATTTGGAGTTACTGTCCTACATTGGTGTATAGCGAGCCCGAAGGGCGAGCTCCTGGTGAGGCCGTAGGCCGAACATTCGGCCCGCGAGGCCGAAGGCCGAGCGTATGGTGCGTGAGCCCGAAGGGCGAGCGCTCGGCGAGGCCGTAGGCCGAGCCGTATTAGTAACTTGCGAGGCCAAAGGCCGAGCTCCGACTTAAGAGTATTTTCCACGTCTCCGACTGGTCTCCATGGCAACTGCCCGCGGTAACCGAAGCACCTACGAGTGGGGTTCTTTAGCAAAAGTGACTCAGAACCTTGGTATCATTCTGCCCGTACCACCTTTTTATGGCAGTAGGGTGAATTTGCTTTAGTGGCTACAGTATGGTTCTTTATTGTATTGAGAGTTTATATGGGATTTCATACTTCTATTGGAGTTTTGAACATACTTTTTTCCAACGTATCAGGAGTTTTGATATAGTTTAGTACTGCATAACGATAAATGCGGGCCGCATGCGGCCCGCACACTGCCCGAAATACTAGTTTATAATATATAAAGCTCGATTACCACTGACTGACTGACTGACTCACTGACATAAATGTTCTCCTAGAAGGAGCAGAGTAGGGTAAAAATGAAGTATAGCAAAAATGTTCGAGGGGTTTTGGTGAGTATGAGAAAAATCGAAAATCATAAAAATGACGTCTGCCAAGTGAAGATGGATGACGTATCTCAAAAACGGTGCAAGATAGGTAGGGGGTGTTTGAACAAATGTCATAGGGAATTGGGAGAGCAGTCGAATGACACCTGTCAAAAATCCAAAATGGCGGATTTCAAGATGGCCGCCATACAAAGTGATCCGAGCCTGCTGAAGCGAGGCCGTTAGGCCGAGCTTCAGTAGGGGCGGAGCAGTTTGTATGGTGGCCGTCTTGAAATCCGACATTTTGGATGTGTCTCACGTGCTCCTATCATTCTTTATACTGTATTTGGAGTCTTCTATCATAATTTGCGACTGTATTAGGAGTTTTTGTGGGATTTTTGACAGAATTTGGAGTAACTGTCCTATATTAGTGTAGTAGCGAGCCCGAAGGGCGAGCTCCTGGTGAGGCCGAAGGCCGAACTTTCGGCTCGCGAGGCCGAAGGCCGAGCGTTTGGTGCGTGAGCCCGAAGGGCGAACGCTTGGCGAGGCCGCAGGCCGAGCCGTGTTATTAACTTGCGAGGCCGAAGGCCGAGCTCCGAATCGAGAGTATTTTCCACATCTCTGACTGGTCTCCATGGCAACTGCCCGCGGTAACCGAAGCACCTACGAGTTGGGTTCCTTAACAAAAGTGATTCAGAACCTTGGTACCATTCTGCCCGTACCACCTTTTTATGGCAGTAGGGTGAATTTGCTTTTGTGGCTACAGTATGGTTCTTTATTGTATTGAGAGTTTATATGGGATTTCATACTTCTATTGGAGTTTTGAACATTACTTTTTTTTAATGTATAACGTGCTTTTATGACAGTTCCTACTGACTCAAGATAGATGCGGGCCGCATGCGGCCCGCACACTGCCCGAAAAACTAGTTTATAATATATAAGGCTCGATTACCACTGACTGACTCACTGACTCACTGACATAAATGTTCTCCTAGAAGGAGCAGAGTAGGGTAAAAATGAAGTATGGCAAAAATGTTCGGCGGGTTTAGGTGAGTATGAGAAAAATCGAAAATCATTAAAAAGACGCCTGCCAAGTAAAGATGAATGACATATCTCAAAAACGGTACAAGATAGGTAGAGGGTGTTTGAACAAATGTCATAGGGAATTGGGAGAGCAGTCGGATGACATCTGTCAAAAATCCAAAATGGTGGATTTCAAGATGGCCGCCATACAAAGTGATCCGAGCCTGCTGAAGCGAGGCCGTTAGGCCGAGCTTCAGTAGAGGCGGAGCAGTTTGTATGGTGGCTGTCTTGAAATCCGACATTTTGGAGGTGACCCACGTGCTCCTATCATTCTTTATACTGCATTTGGAGTGTTTTACCTTATATTTTCGACTGTATTAGGAGTTTTTGTGGGATTTTGGACTGAATTTGGAGTTACTGTCCTACGTTAGTGTAGTAGCGAGCCCGAAGGGCGAGCTCCTGGTGAGGCCGAAGGCCGAACTTTCGGCTCGCGAGGCCGAAGGCCGAGCGTATTGTGCGTGAGCCCGAAGGGCGAGCGCTTGGCGAGGCCGCAGGCCAAGCCGTGTTAGTAACTTGCGAGGCCGAAGGCCGAGCTCCGACTTGAGAGTATTTTCCACGTCACCGACTGGTCTCCATGGCAACTGCCCGCGGTAACCGAAGCACCTACGAATGGGGTTCCTTAACAAAAGTGACTCAGAACCTTGGTTCCATTCTGCCCGTACCACCTTTTTATGGCAGTAGGGTGAATCTGCTTTAGTGGCTACAGTATGGTTCATTATTGTATTGAGAGTTTATATGGGATTTCATACTTCTATTGGAGTTTTGGACACTTTTTTTTTATGTATAACGTTTTTTTATGACAGTTCCTACTGACTTAAGATAGATGCGGGCCGCATGCGGCCCGCCCACTGCCCGAAAAACTAGTTAATAATATATAAAGCTCGATTACCACTCACTGACTGACTGACTGACTGATTGACATAAATGTTCTCCTAGAAGAAGCAGAGTTGGGCTAAAATAATGTATGGCAAAAATGTTCGGGGGGTTTTGGTGAGTATGAGAAAAATCGAAAATCATTAAAAAGACGCCTGCCAAGTGTAGATGGATGACATATCTCAAAAACGGTACAAGATAGGTAGAGGGTGTTTGAACAAATGTCATAGGGAATCGGGAGAGCAGTCGGATGACATCTGTCAAAAATCCAAAAAGGCGGATTTCAAGATGGCCGCCATACAAAGTGATCCGAGCCTGCTGAAGCGAGGCCTTTAGGCCGAGCTTCAGTAGGGGCGGAGCAGTTTGTATGGTGGCCGTCTTGAAATCCGACATTTTGGATGTGACCCACGTGCTCCTATCATTCTTTATACTGCATTTGGATTGTTTTTGCCTTATATTTTCGACTGTATTAGGAGTTTTTGTGGGATTTTCGACTGAATTTGGAGTTACTGTCCTACATTGGTGTATAGCGAGCCCGAAGGGCGAGCTCCTGGTGAGGCCGAAGGCCGAACATTCGGCCCGCGAGGCCGAAGGCCGAGCGTATGGTGCGTGAGCCCGTAGGGCGAGCGCTTGGCGAGGCCGCAGGCCGAGCCGTATTAGTAACTTGCGAGGCCGAAGGCCGAGCTCCGACTTGAGAGTATTTTCCACGTCTCCGACTGGTCTCCATGGCAACTGCCCGCGGTAACCGAAGCACCTACGAGTGGGGTGTCTTAACAAAAGTGACTCAGAACCTTGGTACCATTCTGCCCGTACTTCCTTTTTATGGCAGTAGGGTGAATGTGCTTCAGTGGCTATAGTATGGTTATTTATTGTATTGAGAGTTTATATGGGATTCCATACTTCTATTGTAGTTTTGAACACACTTTTTTTAACGAATTAGGTGTTTCTGTGAAATTTTCAAATGACTAAAGATAGATGCGGGCCGCATGCGGCCCGCACACTGCCCGAAAAACTAGTTATTAATAATATATAAAGCTCGATTACCACTCACTGACTGACTGACTGACTGATTGACATAAATGTTCTCCTAGAAGGAGCAGAGTAGGGTAAAAATGAAGTATGGCAAAAATGTTCGGGGGGTTTTGGTGAGTATGGGAAAAATCGAAAATCATTAAATTGACGCCTGCCAAGTGAAGATGTATGGCGTATCTCAAAAACGGTAAGAGATAGGTAGGGGGTGTTTGACCAAATGTCATAGGGAATAGGGAGAGCAGTCGAATGACACCTGTCAAAAATCCAAAATGGCGGATTTCAAGATGGCCGCCATACAAAGTGTTCCGAGCCTGCTGAAGCGAGGCCGTTAGGCCGAGCTTCAGTAGGGGCGGAGCAGTTTGTATGGTGGCCGTCTTGAAATCCGACATTTTGGATGTGACCCACGTGCTCCTATCATTCTTTATACTGCATTTGGATTGTTTTGCCTTATATTTTCGACTGTATTAGGAGTTTTTGTGGGATTTTCGACTGAATTTGGAGTTACTGTCCTACATTGGTGTATAGCGAGCCCGAAGGGCGAGCTCCTGGTGAGGCCGAAGGCCGAACATTCGGCCCGCGAGGCCGAAGGCCGAGCGTATAGTGCGTGAGCCCGAAGGGCGAGCGCCTGGCGAGGCCGTAGGCCGAGCCGTATTAGTAACTTGCGAGGCCGAAGGCCGAGCTCCGACTTGAGAGTATATTCCACGTCTCCGACTGGTCTCCATGGCAACTGCCCGCGATAACCAAAGCACCTACGAGTGGGGTTCCTTAACAAAAGTGACTCAGAACCTTGGTATCATTCTGCCCGTACCACCTTTTCATGGCAGTAGGGTGAATTTGCTTTAGAAGTGACTGTATGGTTCTTTATTGTATTGAGAGTTTATATGGGATTTCATACTTCTATTGGAGATTTGAACTTATTTTTTTTATATGTATTAGGGGTTAAGGCAAAGTTTAGTACTGCATAACGATAAATGCGGGCCGCATGCGGCCCGCACACTGCCCGAAAAACTAGTTATTTATTTATAATATATAAAGCTGGATTACCGTACACTGACTGATTCACTGACTCACTGACTGACTGACATCATTGTTCTCCCAGAAGGAGTCGAGTAGGAAGAATGTGATGTATGAAAAAAGTGTAGAAGGGGTTTGTGTGAGTATGGGAAAAATCCGAAAACTCAAAGATGACGTCTGCCAAGTAAAATTGGATGGCGTATCTCTGAAACGGTAAGAGATAGGTAGGGGGTGCTTGACCAAATGTCATAGGGAATCGGGAGAGCAGTCGGATGACATCTGTCAAAAATCCAAAATGGCGGATTTCAAAATGGCCGCCATACAAAATCCTTCGATCCCCCAAACAAGTACCTGGTTCTACTAGAAAGAGTTGAGTACGGTTATAGTTATGTATTACTAAAATGACTAAGGGGTTTAGCTGAGTAAGGGAAAAATTAAAAACCCTAGAAATGACGCCTGCCAAGTAAAGCTGGACTACGTATCTCGAAAACGGTAAGAGATAGGTTTGGGGTGTTTGAACAAATGTCATAGGGAATCGGGAGAGCAGTCGAATGACACCTGTCAAATGTGCTACTCTCATTCTTCATACATTATTTGGAGTATTTGACCTTACAATGTCGACTGTATTAGGAGTTTTTGTGGGATTTTCAACTGAATTTGGAGTAATTGTCCTACTGGCTGTGTAGCGAGCCCGAAGGGCGAGCTTCTGGTGAGGCCGAAGGCCGAACTTTCGGGCCGCGAGGCCGTAGGCCGAGTGGACGGTGCGCGAGCCCGTAGGGCGAGCGCTAGGCGAGGCCGCAGGCCGAGCCATGTTAGTAACTTGCGAGGCCGAAGGCCGAGCTCAGACTTGCACAGATTTCGCTGAAAATCGATATATAGGTTGTTCTCGTCATCCTTATTTCAAATATGAAATTTTTATTTCGATGACGTCTGCCAAGTTAAAAAAGTTACTCCGATTTGGCTGAAACTCAATATTTATGTGGTTCTGGACGTCCTTATTCCATATCAAAAAATTTTTTTTCGATGACGTCTGCCAAGTAAAAAAAGTTACTCCGATTTGGCTGAAACTCGATATTTAGGTGGTTCTGGGTGTCCTTATTCCAAATCTAAAATTTTTATTCGATGACGTCTGCCAAGTAAAAAAAGTTACTCCGATTTGGCTGAAACTCGATATCTAGGTTGTTCTGGACGTCCTTATTCCAAATATGAATTTTTTTTTCGATGACGTCTGCCAAGTGCAGATAAATCACGTATCTCGAAAACGGTAACAGATAGGTAGGGGGTTTTTGAAAAAACGTCATAGGGAATAAGGAGAGCAGTCGAATGACATTTTGGATGTGTCACATGTGCTCCTCTCATTCTTTATACTGCATTTGGAGTGTTTTATCTCAAATTTTGCGACTGTATTAGGAGTTTTTGTAGGTTTTTAGACTGACTTTGGAGTTACTGTTCTACGTTATTGTAGTAGCAAGCCCAAAGGGCGAGCTCCTGGTGAGGCCGAAGGCCGAACTTTCGGCTCGTGAGGCCGAAGGCCGAGCGTATGGTGCGTGAGCCCGAAGGGCGAGCGCTTGGCGAGGCCGCAGGCCGAGCCATGTTAGTAACTTGCGAGGCCGAAGGCCGAGCTCCGACTCGAGAGTATTTTCCACGTCACCGACTGGTCTCCATGGCAACTGCCCGCGGTAACCGAAGCACCTACGAGTGGGGTTCCATAACAAAAGTGACTCGGAACCCTGGTCCCATTCTGCCCGTACCACCTTTTCATGGCAGTAGGGTGAATTTAGTTTGGTGGCTACAGTTTGTTTCTTTATTGTATTGAGAGTTTATATGGGATTTCATACTTCTATTGGAGTTTTGAACACACTTTTTTTTACGTATTAAGTGTTTTGATATAAGTTCAAATTGCATAACGATAAATGCGGGCCGCATGCGGCCCGCACACTGCCCGAAAAACTAGTTATTTATAATATATAAAGCTCGATTACCACTGACTGACTCACTGACTGACTGACTGACATAAATGTTCTCCTAGAAGGAGTAGAGTAGGGTTAAAATGATGTATGGCAAAAATGTTTGGGGGGTTTAGGTGAGTATGAGAAAAATCGAAAATCATAAAAATGACGCCTGCCAAGTAAAGATGGATGACATATCTCAAAAACGGTACAAGATAGGTAGGGGGTGTTTTAACAAATGTCATAGGGAATCGGGAGAGCAGTCGAATGACACCTGTCAAAAAACCAAAATGGCGGATTTCAAGATGGCCGCCATACAAATTGATCCGAGCCTGCTGAAGCGAGGCCGTTAGGCCGAGGTTCAGTAGGGGCGGAGCAGTTTGTATGGGGGCCTTCTTGAAATTCGCCATTTTGGATTTGTCCCAGGTGCTCCTATCATTCTTTATACTGCATTTGGAGTGTATTACCTTATATTTTCGACTGTATTAGGAGTTTTTGTGGGATTTTTGACTGAATTTGGAGTTACTTTCCAAGATTAGTGTATAGCGAGCCCGAAGGGCGAGCTTCTGGTGAGGCCGAAGGCCGAACTTTCGGTTCGCGAGGCCGAAGGCCGAGCGTATGGTGCGTGAGCCCGAAGGGCGAGCGCTTGGCGAGGCCGCAGGCTTAGCCGTGTTAGTAACTTGCGAGGCCGAAGGCCGAGCTCCGACTCCAGAGTATTTTCCACATCATCGACTGGTCTCCATGGCAACTGCCCGCGATAACCGAAGCACCTACGAGTAGGGTTCCTTTACAAAAGTGACTCAGAACCTTGGTCCCATTCTGCCCGTACCACTTTTTTATGGCAGTAGGGTTAATTTTTTTAGTGCTACAGTATGGTTCTTTATTTCTTTATTTAAAGTTTATATGGGATTTCATACTTCTATTGGAGTTTTGAACTTATTTTTTTTTATATGTATAAGGGGTTAAGGTTAAGTTTAGTACTGCATAACGATAAATGCGGGCCGCATGCGGCCCGCACACTGCCCGAAAAACTAGTATATAATATATAAAGCTGGATTACCGTACACTGACTGATTCACTGACTCACTGACTGACTGACATAATTGTTCTCCCAGAAGGAGTCGAGTAGGAAGAATGTGATTTATGGGAAAAGTGTAGAGGGGGTTTGGGGGAGTATGGGAAAAATCCGAAAACTCAAAGATGACGTCTGCCAAGTAAAATTGGATGGCGTATCTCTGAAACGGTAAGAGATAGGTAGGGGGTGCTTGACCAAATGTCATAGGGAATCGGGAGAGCAGTCGGATGACATTTGTCAAAAATCCAAAATGGCGGATTTCAAAATGGCCGCCATACAAAATCCTTCGATCCCTCAAAAAAATAGCTGGTTCTACTAGAAAGAGTTGAGTACGGTTATAGTAATGTATTACGAAAATGACTAAGGGGTTTAGCTGAGTAGGGAAAAAATTAAAAACCCTAGAAATGACGCCTGCCAAGTAAAGTTGGACTACGTATCTCGAAAACGGTAAGAGATAGGTTTGGGAGGTTTGAACAAATGTCATAGGGAATCGGGAGAGCAGTCGAATGACACCTGTCAAATGTGCTACTCTCATTCTTCATACATTATTTGGAGTATTTGACCTTACAATGTCGACTGTTTTAGGAGTTTTTTTGGGATTTTCAACTGAATTTGGAGTAATTGTCCTACTGGCGTGTAGCGAGCCCGAAGGGCGAGTTTCTGGTGAGGCCGAAGGCCGAACTTTCGGGCCGCGAGGCCGTAGGCCGAGTGGACGGTGCGCGAGCCCGCAGGGCGAGCGCTAGGCGAGGCCGCAGGCCGAGCCATGTTAGTAACTTGCGAGGCCGAAGGCCGAGCTCAGACTTGCACCGATTTGGCTGAAAATCGATATATAGGTTGTTCTCGTCATCCTTATTTCAAATATGAAATTTTTACTTCGATGACGTCTGCCAAGTAAAAAAAGTTACTCCGATTTGGCTGAAACTCGATATTTAGGTGGTTCTGGGTGTCCTTAGTCCAAATCTAAAATTTTTTTTTCGATGACGTCTGCCAAGTAAAACAAGTTACTCCGATTTGGCTGAAACTCGATATTTAGGTGGTTCTGGGTGTCCTTAGTCCAAATCTAAAATTTTTTTTTCGATGACGTCTGCCAAGTAAAACAAGTTACTCCGATTTGGCTGAAACTCGATATTTAGGTGGTTCTGGGTGTCCTTATTCCAAATCTAAAATTTTTTTTTCGATGACGTCTGCCAAGTAAAAAAAGTTACTCCGATTTGGCTGAAACTCGATATTTAGGTGGTTCTGGGTGTCCTTAGTCCAAATCTAAAAATTTTTTTCCGATGACGTCTGCCAAGTAAAACAAGTTACTCCGATTTGGCTGAAACTCGATATTTAGGTGGTTCTGGGTGTCCTTATTCCAAATCTAAAATTTTTTTTTCGATGACGTCTGCCAAGTAAAAAAAGTTACTCCGATTTGGCTGAAACTCAATATTTAGGTGGTTCTGGGTGTCCTAATTCCAAATCTAAAATTTTTTTTTCGATGACGTCTGCCAAGTAAAACAAGTTACTCCGATTTGGCTGAAACTCGATATTTAGGTGGTTCTGGGTGTCCTTATTCTAAATCTACAAATTTTTTTTCGATGACGTCTGCCAAGTAAAAAAAAGTACTCCGATTTGGCTTAAATTTTATATCTAGGTTGTTCTGGACGTCCTTATTCCAAATATGAAATTTTTTTTTCGATGACGTCTGCCAAGTGCAGATTAATCACGTATCTCAAAAACGGTAATAGGTAGGTAAGGGATTTTTAAAAAAATTTCATAGGGAATAAGGAGAGCAGTCGAATGACATTTTGGGTGTGTCACACGTGCTCCTCTCATTCTTCATACTGCATTTGGAGTGTTTTACCTCATATTTTCGACTGTATTAGGAATTTTTGTAGGTTTATTGACTGAATTCGGAGTTACTGCACTACGTTACTGTAGTAGCGAGCCCGAAGGGCGAGCTCCTGGTGAGGCCGAAGGCCGAACTTGTGGCTCGCGAGGCCGAAGGCCGAGCGTATCGTGCGTGAGCCCGAAGGGCGAGCGCTTGGCGAGGCCGGAGGCCGAGCCGTGTTGGTAACTTGCGAGGCCGAAGGCTGAGCTCCGACTCGAGAGTATTTTCTACATCTCCGACTGGTTTCCATGGCAACTGCCCGCGGTAACCGAAGCACCTACGAGTAGGGTTCCATAACAAAAGTGATTTGGAACCTTGGTCCCATTCTGCCCGTACCACCTTTTTATGGCAGTTGGGTGAATTTGGTTTGGTGGGTACAGTTTTTTCTTTATTGTATTGAAATTTATATGGGATTTCATACTTCTATAGGAGTTTTGAACACACTTTTTTTAACGTATTAGGTGTTTCTGTGAAATTTTCAAATGACTAAAGATAGATGCCCGAAAAACTAGTTATTTATAATATATAAAGCTCGATTACCACTGACTGACTGACTGACTCACTGACATAAATGTTCTCCTAGAAGGAGCAGAGTAGGGTAAAAATGAAGTATAGCAAAAATGTTCGGAGGGTTTTGGTGAGTATGAGAAAAATCGAAAATCATTAAAAAGACGCCTGCCAAGTGATGATGGATGACGTATCTCGAAAACGGTAAGAGATAGGTAGGGGGTGTTTGAACAAATGTCATAGGGAATCGGTAGAGCAGTCGAATGACATCTGTCAAAAATCCAAAATGGCGGATTTCAAGATGGCCGCCATACAAAATGCTCCGAGCCTGCTGAAGCGAGGCCTTTAGGCCGAGCTTCAGTAGGGGCGGAGCAGTTTGTATGGTGGCCGTCTTGAAATCCGTTATTTTGGATGTACCCCACGTGCTCCTATCATTCTTTATACTGCATTTGGAGTGTTTTACCTTATATTTTCGACTGTATTAGGAGTTTTTGTGGGATTTTTGACTAAATTTGGAGTTACTGTCCTACATAAGTGAAGTAGCGAGCCCGAAGGGCGAGCTCCTGGTGAGGCCGAAGGCCGAACTTTCGATCCGCGAGGCCGAAGGCCGAGCGTATGATGCGTGAGCCCGAAGGGCGAGCGCCGAGCGAGGCCGCAGGCCGAGCCGTTTTAGTAACTTGCGAGGCCGAAGGCCGAGCTCCAACTTGAGAGTATTTTCCACGTTTCCGACTGGTCTCCATGGCAACTGCCCGCGGTAACCGAAGAACCTACGAGTGGGGTTCCTTTACAAAAGTGACTCAGAACCCTGGTCTCATTTTGCCCGTACCACCTTTTTATGGCAGTAGGGTGAATTTGGTTTGGTGGCTACAGTTTGGTTCTTTATTGTATTGAGAGTTTATATGGGATTTCATACTTTTATTGGAGTTTTGAACACATTTTTTTTAAAGTATTAGGTGTTTCTGTGGAATTTTCAAATGACTAAAGATAGATGCGGGCCGCATGCGGCCCGCACACTGCCCGAAAAACTAGTTTATAATATATAAAGCTCGATTACCACTGACTGACTGACTGACTCACTCATTGACATAAATGTTCTCCTAGAAGGAGACGAGTAGGAGCACAGTGATGTATGGCAAAAATGTTCGGGGGGTTTAGGTGAGTATGAGAAAAATCGAAAATCATTTAAAAGACGCCTGCCAAGTAAAGATGTATGTCATATCTCAAAAACGGTAAGAGATAGGTAGGGGGTGTTTGAACAAATGTCATAGGGAATCGGGAGAGCAGTCGAATGACACCTGTCAAAAATCCAAAATGGCGGATTTCAAGATGGCCGCTATACAAAGTGATCCGAGCCTGCTGAAGCGAGGCCGTTAGGCCGAGGTTCAGTAGGGGCGGAGCAGTTTGTATGGGGGCCTTCTTGAAATCCGCCATTTTGGATTTGTCTCAGGTGCTCCTATCATTCTTTATACAGCATTTGGAGTGTATTACTTTATATTTTCGACTGTATTAGGAGTTATTGTGAGATTTTTGACTGAATTTGGAGTTACTGTCCTACATAAGCGTAGTAGCGAGCCCGAAGGGCGAGCTGCTGGTGAGGCCGAAGGCCGAACTTTCGGTCCGCGAGGCCGAAGGCCGAGCGTATGATGCGCGAGCCCGAAGGGCGAGCGCTTGGCGAGGCCGCAGGCCGAGCCGTGTTGGTAACTTGCGAGGCCGAAGGCCGAGCTCCGACTTGAGAGTTTTTTCCACGTCTCCGACTGGTCTGCATGGCAACTGCCCGCGATAACCAAAGCACCTACGAGTGGGGTTCCTTAACAAAAGTGACTCGGAACCCTGGTCCCATTCTGCCCGTACCACCTTTTAATGGCAGTAGGGTGAATCTGGTTTGGTGGCTACAGTATGGTTCTTTAGTGTATTGAGAGTTTATATGGGATTTCATACTTCTATTGGAGTTTTGAACTTATTTTTTTTAAATGTACAAGGTGAAACGTATTGTTTAGTACTGCATAACGATAAATGCGGGCCGCATGCGGCCCGCACACTGCCCGAAAAACTAGTTATTATAATATATAAAGCTGGATTACCGTACACTGACTGATTCACTGACTCACTGACTGACATCATTGTTCTCCCAGAAGGAGTCGAGAAGGAAGAATATGATGTATGGGAAAAGTGTAGAGGGGGTTTGTGTGAGTATGGGAAAAATCCGAAAACTCAAAGATGACGTCTGCCAAGTAAAATTGGATGGCGTATCTCGGAAACGGTAAGAGATAGGTAGGGGGTGCTTGACCAAATGTCATAGGGAATCGGGAGAGCAGTCGGATGACATCTGTCAAAAATCCAAAATGGCGGATTTCAAAATGGCCGCCATACAAAATCCTTCGATCCCTCAAAAAAGTAGCTGGTTCTACCAGAAAGAGTTGAGTACGGTTAAAGTAATGTATTACGAAAATGACTAAGGGGTTTAGCTTAGTAGGGAAAAAAATAAAAACCCTAGAAATGACGCCTGCCAAGTAAAGCTGGACAACGTATCTCGAAAACGGTAAGAGATAGGTTGGGGGTGTTTTTACAAATGTCATAGGGAATCGGGAGAGCAGTCTATTGACACCTGTCAAATGTGCTACTCTCATTCTTCATACATTATTTGGAGTATTTGACCTTACAATGTCGACTGTATTAGGAGTTTTTGTGGGAATTTCAACTTAATTTGGAGTAATTGTCCTACTGTCAGTGTAGCGAGCCCGAAGGGCGAGCTTTTGGTGAGGCCGAAGGCCGAACTTTCGGGCCGCGAGGCCGTAGGCCGAGCGGATGGTGCGCGAGCCCGCAGGGCGAGCGTCAGGCGAGGCCGCAGGCCGAGCCGTGTTAGTAACTTGCGAGGCCGAAGGCCGAGCTCAGACTTGCACCGATTTGGCTGAAAATCGATACATAGGTTGTTCTCGTCATCCTTATTCCAAATATGAAATTTTTATTCCGATGACGTCTGCCAAGTAAAAAAAGTTACTCCGATTTGGCTGAAACTCGATATTTAGGTGGTTCTGGGTGTCCTTATTCCAAATCTAAAAATTTTTTTTCGATGACGTCTGCCAAGTAAAACAAGTTACTCCGATTTGGCTGAAACTCGATATTTAGGTGGTTCTGGGTGTCCTTATTCCAAATCTAAATTTTTTTTTTCGATGACGTCTGCCAAGTAAAACAAGTTACTCCGATTTGGCTGAAACTCGATATTTAGGTGGTTCTGGGTGTCCTTATTCCAAATCTAAAATTTTTTTTCGATGACGTCTGCCAAGTAAAACATGTTACTCCGATTTGGCTGAAACTCGATATTTAGGTGGTTCTGGGTGTCCTTATTCCAAATCAAAATTTTTTTTTTCGATGACGTCTGCCAAGTAAAAAGAAGTACTCCGATTTGGCTTAAATTTCATATCTAGGTTGTTCTGGACGTCCTTATTCCAAATATGAAATTTTTTTTTCGATGACGTCTGCCAAGTGTAGATAAATCACGAATCTCGAAAACGGTAATAGATAGGTAGGGGGTTTTTGAAAATATGTCATAGGGAATAAGGAGAGCAGTCGAATGACATTTTGGATGTGTCTTACGTGCTCCTATCATTCTTTATACTGCATTTGGAGTGTTTTTCCTTAATTTTCGACTGTATTAGGAGTTTTTGTAGGGATTTTTGACTGAATTTGGAGTTACTGTCCAACTTTAGTGTATAGCGAGCCCGAAGGGCGAGCTCCCGGTGAGGCCGAAGGCCGAACTTTCGGCTCGCGAGGCCGAAGGCCGAGCGTAGGGTGCGTGAGCCCGAAGGGCGAGCGCTTGGCGAGGCCGTAGGCCGAGCCGTATTAGTAACTTGCGAGGCCGAAGGCCGAGCTCCGACTTGAGAGTTTTTTCCACGTCTCCGACTGGTCTCCATGGCAACTGCCCGCGGTAACCGAAGCACCTACGAGTGGGGTTCCTTAACAAAAGTGACTCAGAACCTTGGTACCATTCTGCCCGTACCACCTTTTTATGGCAGTAGGGTGAATCTGCTTTAGTAGCTACAGTATGTTTCTCTACTGTATTACAAGTTTATTTGGGATTTCATATTTCTATTGCAGTTTTGAACATTTTTTTTTTATGTATTAGGTGTTTTGATATAGTCTAAAATTGCATAACGATAAATGCGGGCCGCATGCGGCCCGCACACTGCCCGAAAAACTAGTTATTAATAATATATAAAGCTCGATTACCACTCACTGACTGACTCACTGACTGACATAAATGTTCTCCTAGAAGGAGACGAGTAGGAGCAAAGTGATGTATGGCAAAAATGTTCGGGGGGTTTTGGTGAGTATGAGAAAAATCGAAAATCATTAAAAAGACGCCTGCCAAGTAGAGATGGATGACGAATCTCAAAAACGGTAAGAGATAGGTAGGGGGTGATTGAACAAATGTCATAGGGAATCGGAAGAGCAGTCGGATGACATATATCAAAAATCCAAAATGGCGGATTTCAAGATGGCCGCCATACAAATTGATCCGAGCCTGCTGAAGCGAGGCCGTTAGGCCGAGCTTCAGTAGGGGCGGAGCAGTTTATATGGTGGCTGTCTTGAAATCCGACATTTTGGATTTGTTTCACTTGCTCCTATCATTCTTTATACTGCATTTGGAGTGTTTTACCTTATATTTTCGACTGTATTAGGAGTTTTTGTGGGATTTTTGACTGAATTTGGAGTAACTGTACTACGTTAGTATAGTAGCGAGCCCGAAGGGCGAGCTCCTGGTGAGGCCGAAGGCCGAGCGTATGGTGCGTGAGCCCGAAGGGCGAGCGCTTGGCGAGGCCGGAGGCCGAGCCGTGTTGGTAACTTGCGAGGCCGAAGGCCGAGCTCCGACTTGAGAGTATTTTCCACTTCTCCGACTGGTCTCCATGGCAACTGCCCGCGGTAACCGCAGCACCTACGAGTGGGGTTCCTTAACAAAAGTGACTCAGAACCTTGGTACCATTCTGCCCGTACCACCTTTTTATGGCAGTAGGGTGAATCTGCTTTAGTGGCTACAGTATGGTTCTTTATTGTATTGAGAGTTTATATGGGATTTCATACTTCTATTGGAGTTTTGAACATACTTTCTTCCAACGTATCAGGAGTTTTGATATAGTTTAGTACTGCATAACGATAAATGCGGGCCGCATGCGGCCCGCACACTGCCCGAAATACTAGTTTATAATATATAAAGCTGGATTACCGTACACTGACTGATTCACTGACTCACTGACTGACTGACATAATTGTTCTCCCAGAAGGAGTCGAGTAGGAAGAATGTGATGTATGGGAAAAGTGTAGAGGGGGTTTGGGGGAGTATGGGAAAAATCCGAAAACTCAAAGATGTCGTCTGCCAAGTAAAATTGGATAGCGTATATCTGAAACGGTAAGAGATAGGTAGGGGGTGCTTGACCAAATGTCATAGGGAATCGGGAGAACAGTCGGGTGACATTTGTCAAAAATCCAAAATGGCGGATTTCAAAATGGCCGCCATACAAAATCCTTCGATCCCTCAAAATAGTAGCTGGTTCTACTAGAAAGAGTTGAGTACGGTTATAGTAATGTATTACGAAAATGACTAAGGGGTTTAGCTGAGTAGGGGAAATATTAAAAACCCTAGAAATGACGCCTGCCAAGTAAAGCTGGACTACGTATCTCGAAAACGGTAAGAGATAGGTTTGGTGTGTTTGAACGAATGTCATAGGGAATCGGGAGAGCAGTCGAATGACACCTGTCAAATGTGCTACTCTCATTCTTCATACATTATTTGGAGTGTTTGACCATACAATGTCGACTGTTTTAGGAGTTTTTTTGGGATTTTCAACTGAATTTGGAGTAATTGTCCTACTGGCGTGTAGCGAGCCCGAAGGGCGAGTTTCTGGTGAGGCCGAAGGCCGAACTTTCGGGCCGCGAGGCCGTAGGCCGAGTGGACGGTGCGCGAGCCCGCAGGGCGAGCGCTAGGCGAGGCCGCAGGCCGAGCCATGTTAGTAACTTGCGAGGCCGAAGGCCGAGCTCAGACTTGCACCGATTTGGCTGAAAATCGATATATAGGTTGTTCTCGTCATCCTTATTTCAAATATGAAATTTTTACTTCGATGACGTCTGCCAAGTAAAAAAAGTTACTCCGATTTGGCTGAAACTCGATATTTAGGTGGTTCTGGGTGTCCTTAGTCCAAATCTAAAATTTTTTTTTCGATGACGTCTGCCAAGTAAAACAAGTTACTCCGATTTGGCTGA
Source organism: Plagodis pulveraria (assembly GCA_963890685.1). NCBI lineage: Eukaryota > Metazoa > Arthropoda > Insecta > Lepidoptera > Geometridae > Plagodis > Plagodis pulveraria. Next base: position 35,899,584 of record OY982955.1, read on the forward strand.
AACTCGATATTTAGGTGGTTCTGGGTGTCCTTAGTCCAAATCTAAAATTTTTTTTTCGATGACGTCTGCCAAGTAAAACAAGTTACTCCGATTTGGCTGAAACTCGATATTTAGGTGGTTCTGGGTGTCCTTATTCCAAATCTAAAATTTTTTTTTCGATGACGTCTGCCAAGTAAAAAAAGTTACTCCGATTTGGCTGAAACTCGATATTTAGGTGGTTCTGGGTGTCCTTAGTCCAAATCTAAAAATTTTTTTCCGATGACGTCTGCCAAGTAAAACAAGTTACTCCGATTTGGCTGAAACTCGATATTTAGGTGGTTCTGGGTGTCCTTATTCCAAATCTAAAATTTTTTTTTCGATGACGTCTGCCAAGTAAAAAAAGTTACTCCGATTTGGCTGAAACTCAATATTTAGGTGGTTCTGGGTGTCCTAATTCCAAATCTAAAATTTTTTTTTCGATGACGTCTGCCAAGTAAAACAAGTTACTCCGATTTGGCTGAAACTCGATATTTAGGTGGTTCTGGGTGTCCTTATTCTAAATCTACAAATTTTTTTTCGATGACGTCTGCCAAGTAAAAAAAAGTACTCCGATTTGGCTTAAATTTTATATCTAGGTTGTTCTGGACGTCCTTATTCCAAATATGAAATTTTTTTTTCGATGACGTCTGCCAAGTGCAGATTAATCACGTATCTCAAAAACGGTAATAGGTAGGTAAGGGATTTTTAAAAAAATTTCATAGGGAATAAGGAGAGCAGTCGAATGACATTTTGGGTGTGTCACACGTGCTCCTCTCATTCTTCATACTGCATTTGGAGTGTTTTACCTCATATTTTCGACTGTATTAGGAATTTTTGTAGGTTTATTGACTGAATTCGGAGTTACTGCACTACGTTACTGTAGTAGCGAGCCCGAAGGGCGAGCTCCTGGTGAGGCCGAAGGCCGAACTTGTGGCTCGCGAGGCCGAAGGCCGAGCGTATCGTGCGTGAGCCCGAAGGGCGAGCGCTTGGCGAGGCCGGAGGCCGAGCCGTGTTGGTAACTTGCGAGGCCGAAGGCTGAGCTCCGACTCGAGAGTATTTTCTACATCTCCGACTGGTTTCCATGGCAACTGCCCGCGGTAACCGAAGCACCTACGAGTAGGGTTCCATAACAAAAGTGATTTGGAACCTTGGTCCCATTCTGCCCGTACCACCTTTTTATGGCAGTTGGGTGAATTTGGTTTGGTGGGTACAGTTTTTTCTTTATTGTATTGAAATTTATATGGGATTTCATACTTCTATAGGAGTTTTGAACACACTTTTTTTAACGTATTAGGTGTTTCTGTGAAATTTTCAAATGACTAAAGATAGATGCCCGAAAAACTAGTTATTTATAATATATAAAGCTCGATTACCACTGACTGACTGACTGACTCACTGACATAAATGTTCTCCTAGAAGGAGCAGAGTAGGGTAAAAATGAAGTATAGCAAAAATGTTCGGAGGGTTTTGGTGAGTATGAGAAAAATCGAAAATCATTAAAAAGACGCCTGCCAAGTGATGATGGATGACGTATCTCGAAAACGGTAAGAGATAGGTAGGGGGTGTTTGAACAAATGTCATAGGGAATCGGTAGAGCAGTCGAATGACATCTGTCAAAAATCCAAAATGGCGGATTTCAAGATGGCCGCCATACAAAATGCTCCGAGCCTGCTGAAGCGAGGCCTTTAGGCCGAGCTTCAGTAGGGGCGGAGCAGTTTGTATGGTGGCCGTCTTGAAATCCGTTATTTTGGATGTACCCCACGTGCTCCTATCATTCTTTATACTGCATTTGGAGTGTTTTACCTTATATTTTCGACTGTATTAGGAGTTTTTGTGGGATTTTTGACTAAATTTGGAGTTACTGTCCTACATAAGTGAAGTAGCGAGCCCGAAGGGCGAGCTCCTGGTGAGGCCGAAGGCCGAACTTTCGATCCGCGAGGCCGAAGGCCGAGCGTATGATGCGTGAGCCCGAAGGGCGAGCGCCGAGCGAGGCCGCAGGCCGAGCCGTTTTAGTAACTTGCGAGGCCGAAGGCCGAGCTCCAACTTGAGAGTATTTTCCACGTTTCCGACTGGTCTCCATGGCAACTGCCCGCGGTAACCGAAGAACCTACGAGTGGGGTTCCTTTACAAAAGTGACTCAGAACCCTGGTCTCATTTTGCCCGTACCACCTTTTTATGGCAGTAGGGTGAATTTGGTTTGGTGGCTACAGTTTGGTTCTTTATTGTATTGAGAGTTTATATGGGATTTCATACTTTTATTGGAGTTTTGAACACATTTTTTTTAAAGTATTAGGTGTTTCTGTGGAATTTTCAAATGACTAAAGATAGATGCGGGCCGCATGCGGCCCGCACACTGCCCGAAAAACTAGTTTATAATATATAAAGCTCGATTACCACTGACTGACTGACTGACTCACTCATTGACATAAATGTTCTCCTAGAAGGAGACGAGTAGGAGCACAGTGATGTATGGCAAAAATGTTCGGGGGGTTTAGGTGAGTATGAGAAAAATCGAAAATCATTTAAAAGACGCCTGCCAAGTAAAGATGTATGTCATATCTCAAAAACGGTAAGAGATAGGTAGGGGGTGTTTGAACAAATGTCATAGGGAATCGGGAGAGCAGTCGAATGACACCTGTCAAAAATCCAAAATGGCGGATTTCAAGATGGCCGCTATACAAAGTGATCCGAGCCTGCTGAAGCGAGGCCGTTAGGCCGAGGTTCAGTAGGGGCGGAGCAGTTTGTATGGGGGCCTTCTTGAAATCCGCCATTTTGGATTTGTCTCAGGTGCTCCTATCATTCTTTATACAGCATTTGGAGTGTATTACTTTATATTTTCGACTGTATTAGGAGTTATTGTGAGATTTTTGACTGAATTTGGAGTTACTGTCCTACATAAGCGTAGTAGCGAGCCCGAAGGGCGAGCTGCTGGTGAGGCCGAAGGCCGAACTTTCGGTCCGCGAGGCCGAAGGCCGAGCGTATGATGCGCGAGCCCGAAGGGCGAGCGCTTGGCGAGGCCGCAGGCCGAGCCGTGTTGGTAACTTGCGAGGCCGAAGGCCGAGCTCCGACTTGAGAGTTTTTTCCACGTCTCCGACTGGTCTGCATGGCAACTGCCCGCGATAACCAAAGCACCTACGAGTGGGGTTCCTTAACAAAAGTGACTCGGAACCCTGGTCCCATTCTGCCCGTACCACCTTTTAATGGCAGTAGGGTGAATCTGGTTTGGTGGCTACAGTATGGTTCTTTAGTGTATTGAGAGTTTATATGGGATTTCATACTTCTATTGGAGTTTTGAACTTATTTTTTTTAAATGTACAAGGTGAAACGTATTGTTTAGTACTGCATAACGATAAATGCGGGCCGCATGCGGCCCGCACACTGCCCGAAAAACTAGTTATTAATAATATATAAAGCTCGATTACCACTCACTGACTGACTCACTGACTGACATAAATGTTCTCCTAGAAGGAGACGAGTAGGAGCAAAGTGATGTATGGCAAAAATGTTCAGGGGGTTTTGGTGAGTATAAGAAAAATCGAAAATCATTAAAAAGACGCCTGCCAAGTAGAGATGGATGACGAATCTCAAAAACGGTAAGAGATAGGTAGGGGGTGATTGAACAAATGTCATAGGGAATTGGAAGAGCAGTCGGATGACATATATCAAAAATCCAAAATGGCGGATTTCAAGATGGCCGCCATACAAAATGATCCGAGCCTGCTGAAGCGAGGCCGTTAGGCCGAGCTTCAGTAGGGGCGGAGCAGTTTATATGGTGGCTGTCTTGAAATCCGACATTTTGGATTTGTTTCACTTGCTCCTATCATTCTTTATACTGCATTTGGAGTGTTTTACCTTATATTTTCGACTGTATTAGGAGTTTTTGTGGGATTTTTGACTGAATTTGGAGTAACTGTACTACGTTAGTGTATAGCGAGCCCAAAGGGCAATTACCTGGTGAGGCCGAAGGCCGAACTTTCGGTCCACGAGGCCGAAGGCCGATCGTATGGTGCGTGAGCCCGAAGGGCGAACGCTTGGCGAGGCCGCAGGCCGAGCCGTGTTAGTAACTTGCGAGGCCGAAGGCCGAGCTCCGACTTGAAAGTATTTTCCACATCTCCGACTGGTCTCCATGGCAACTGCCCGCGGTAACCGAAGCACCTACGAGTGGGGTTCCTTAACAAAAGTGATAAAGAACCTTGGTACCATTTTGCCCGTACCACCTTTTTATGGCAGTAGGGTGAATCTGGTTTAGTGGCTACAGTATGGTTCTTTATTGTATTGAGAGTTTATATGGGATTTCATACTTCTATTGGAGTTTTGAAATATTTTTATTTTATTGTATAAAATGTTAATGTATAGTTCAGTACTGCATAACGATAAATGCGGGCCGCATGCGGCCCGCACACTGCCCGAAATACTAGTTATAATATATAAAGCTGGATTACCGTACACTGACTGATTCACTGACTCACTGACTGACATCATTGTTCTCCCAGAAGGAGTCGAGAAGGAAGAATATGATGTATGGGAAAAGTGTAGAGGGGGTTTGTGTGAGTATGGGAAAAATCCGAAAACTCAAAGATGACGTCTGCCAAGTAAAATTGGATGGCGTATCTCGGAAACGGTAAGAGATAGGTAGGGGGTGCTTGACCAAATGTCATAGGGAATCGGGAGAGCAGTCGGATGACATCTGTCAAAAATCCAAAATGGCGGATTTCAAAATGGCCGCCATACAAAATCCTTCGATCCCTCAAAAAAGTAGCTGGTTCTACCAGAAAGAGTTGAGTACGGTTAAAGTAATGTATTACGAAAATGACTAAGGGGTTTAGCTTAGTAGGGAAAAAAATAAAAACCCTAGAAATGACGCCTGCCAAGTAAAGCTGGACAACGTATCTCGAAAACGGTAAGAGATAGGTTGGGGGTGTTTTTACAAATGTCATAGGGAATCGGGAGAGCAGTCTATTGACACCTGTCAAATGTGCTACTCTCATTCTTCATACATTATTTGGAGTATTTGACCTTACAATGTCGACTGTATTAGGAGTTTTTGTGGGAATTTCAACTTAATTTGGAGTAATTGTCCTACTGTCAGTGTAGCGAGCCCGAAGGGCGAGCTTTTGGTGAGGCCGAAGGCCGAACTTTCGGGCCGCGAGGCCGTAGGCCGAGCGGATGGTGCGCGAGCCCGCAGGGCGAGCGTCAGGCGAGGCCGCAGGCCGAGCCGTGTTAGTAACTTGCGAGGCCGAAGGCCGAGCTCAGACTTGCACCGATTTGGCTGAAAATCGATACATAGGTTGTTCTCGTCATCCTTATTCCAAATATGAAATTTTTATTCCGATGACGTCTGCCAAGTAAAAAAAGTTACTCCGATTTGGCTGAAACTCGATATTTAGGTGGTTCTGGGTGTCCTTATTCCAAATCTAAAAATTTTTTTTCGATGACGTCTGCCAAGTAAAACAAGTTACTCCGATTTGGCTGAAACTCGATATTTAGGTGGTTCTGGGTGTCCTTATTCCAAATCTAAATTTTTTTTTTCGATGACGTCTGCCAAGTAAAACAAGTTACTCCGATTTGGCTGAAACTCGATATTTAGGTGGTTCTGGGTGTCCTTATTCCAAATCTAAAATTTTTTTTCGATGACGTCTGCCAAGTAAAACATGTTACTCCGATTTGGCTGAAACTCGATATTTAGGTGGTTCTGGGTGTCCTTATTCCAAATCAAAATTTTTTTTTTCGATGACGTCTGCCAAGTAAAAAGAAGTACTCCGATTTGGCTTAAATTTCATATCTAGGTTGTTCTGGACGTCCTTATTCCAAATATGAAATTTTTTTTTCGATGACGTCTGCCAAGTGTAGATAAATCACGAATCTCGAAAACGGTAATAGATAGGTAGGGGGTTTTTGAAAATATGTCATAGGGAATAAGGAGAGCAGTCGAATGACATTTTGGATGTGTCTTACGTGCTCCTATCATTCTTTATACTGCATTTGGAGTGTTTTTCCTTAATTTTCGACTGTATTAGGAGTTTTTGTAGGGATTTTTGACTGAATTTGGAGTTACTGTCCAACTTTAGTGTATAGCGAGCCCGAAGGGCGAGCTCCCGGTGAGGCCGAAGGCCGAACTTTCGGCTCGCGAGGCCGAAGGCCGAGCGTAGGGTGCGTGAGCCCGAAGGGCGAGCGCTTGGCGAGGCCGTAGGCCGAGCCGTATTAGTAACTTGCGAGGCCGAAGGCCGAGCTCCGACTTGAGAGTTTTTTCCACGTCTCCGACTGGTCTCCATGGCAACTGCCCGCGGTAACCGAAGCACCTACGAGTGGGGTTCCTTAACAAAAGTGACTCAGAACCTTGGTACCATTCTGCCCGTACCACCTTTTTATGGCAGTAGGGTGAATCTGCTTTAGTAGCTACAGTATGTTTCTCTACTGTATTACAAGTTTATTTGGGATTTCATATTTCTATTGCAGTTTTGAACATTTTTTTTTTATGTATTAGGTGTTTTGATATAGTCTAAAATTGCATAACGATAAATGCGGGCCGCATGCGGCCCGCACACTGCCCGAAAAACTAGTTATTTATAATATATAAAGCTGGATTACCGTACACTGACTGATTCACTGACTCACTGACTGACTGACATAATTGTTCTCCCAGAAGGAGTCGAGTAGGAAGAATGTGATGTATGGGAAAAGTGTAGAGGGGGTTTGGGGGAGTATGGGAAAAATCCGAAAACTCAAAGATGTCGTCTGCCAAGTAAAATTGGATAGCGTATATCTGAAACGGTAAGAGATAGGTAGGGGGTGCTTGACCAAATGTCATAGGGAATCGGGAGAACAGTCGGGTGACATTTGTCAAAAATCCAAAATGGCGGATTTCAAAATGGCCGCCATACAAAATCCTTCGATCCCTCAAAATAGTAGCTGGTTCTACTAGAAAGAGTTGAGTACGGTTATAGTAATGTATTACGAAAATGACTAAGGGGTTTAGCTGAGTAGGGGAAATATTAAAAACCCTAGAAATGACGCCTGCCAAGTAAAGCTGGACTACGTATCTCGAAAACGGTAAGAGATAGGTTTGGTGTGTTTGAACGAATGTCATAGGGAATCGGGAGAGCAGTCGAATGACACCTGTCAAATGTGCTACTCTCATTCTTCATACATTATTTGGAGTGTTTGACCATACAATGTCGACTGTATTAGGAGTTTTTGTGGGATTTTGAACTGAATTTGGAGTAATTGTCCTACTGGCCGTGTAGCGAGCCCGAAGGGCGAGCTTCTGGTGAGGCCGAAGGCCGAACTTTCGGGCCGCGAGGCCGTAGGCCGAGTGGACGGTGCGCGAGCCCGCAGGGCGAGCGCTAGGCGAGGCCGCAGGCCGAGCCATGTTAGTAACTTGCGAGGCCGAAGGCCGAGCTTAGACTTGCACCGATTTGGCTGAAAATCGATATATAGGTTGTTCTCGTCATCCTCATTCCAAATATGAAATTTTTATATCGATGACGTCTGCCAAGTAAAAAAAGTTACTCCGATTTGGTTGAAACTCGATATTTAGGTGGTTCTGGGTGTCCTTATTCCAAATCTAAAAAATTTTTTTCGATGACGTCTGCCAAGTAAAAAAAGTTACTCCGATTTGGCTGAAACTCGATATTTAGGTGGTTCTGGGTGTCCTTATTCCAAATCTAAAAATTTTTTTTCGATGACGTCTGCCAAGTAAAAAAAGTTACTCCGATTTGGCTGAAACTCGATATTTAGGTGGTTCTGGGTGTCCTTATTCCAAATCAAAATTATTTTTTTCGATGACGTCTGCCAAGTAAAAAGAAGTACTCCGATTTGGCTTAAATTTCATATCTAGGTTGTTTTGGACGTCCTTATTCCAAATATGAAATTTTTTTTTCGATGACGTCTGCCAAGTGTAGATAAATCACGAATCTCGAAAACGGTAATAGATAGGTAGGGGGTTTTTGAAAATATGTCATAGGGAATAAGGAGAGCAGTCGAATGACATTTTGGATGTGTCTTACGTGCTCCTATCATTCTTTATACTGCATTTGGAGTGTTTTTCCTTAATTTTCGACTGTATTAGGAGTTTTTGTAGGGATTTTTGACTGAATTTGGAGTTACTGTCCAACTTTAGTGTATAGCGAGCCCGAAGGGCGAGCTCCCGGTGAGGCCGAAGGCCGAACTTTCGGCTCGCGAGGCCGAAGGCCGAGCGTAGGGTGCGTGAGCCCGAAGGGCGAGCGCTTGGCGAGGCCGTAGGCCGAGCCGTATTAGTAACTTGCGAGGCCGAAGGCCGAGCTCCGACTTGAGAGTTTTTTCCACGTCTCCGACTGGTCTCCATGGCAACTGCCCGCGGTAACCGAAGCACCTACGAGTGGGGTTCCTTAACAAAAGTGACTCAGAACCTTGGTACCATTCTGCCCGTACCACCTTTTTATGGCAGTAGGGTGAATCTGCTTTAGTAGCTACAGTATGTTTCTCTACTGTATTACAAGTTTATTTGGGATTTCATGTTTCTATTGGAGTTTTGAACATATTTTTTTTATGTATTAGGTGTTTTGATATAGTCTAAAATTTCATAACGATAAATGCGGGCCGCATGCGGCCCGCACACTGCCCGAAAAACTAGTTATAATATATAAAGCTGGATTACCGTACACTGACTGACTCACTGACTCACTGACTGACATCATTGTTCTCCCAGAAGGAGTCGAGTAGGAAGAAAGTGATGTATGGGAAAAGTGTAGAGGGAGTTTAGGTGAGTATGGGAAAAATCGAAAATCATTAAAAAGACGCCTGCCAAGTAAAGATGCATGACATATCTCTGAAACGGTAAGAGATAGGTAGGGGGTGCTTGACCAAATGTCATAGGGAATCGGGAGAGCAGTCGGATGACATTTGTCAAAAATCCAAAATGGCGGATTTCAAAATGGCCGCCATACAAAATCCTTCGATCCCTCAAAAAAGTAGCTGGTTCTACCAGAAAGAGTAGAGTACGGTTATAGTAATGTATTACGAAAATGACTAACGGGTTTAGCTGAGTAGGGAATAAATTAAAAATCCTAGAAATGACGCCTGCCAAGTAAAGCTGGACTACGTATCTCGAAAACGGTAAGAGATAGGTTGGGGGTGTTTGAACAAATGTCATAGGCAATCGGGAGAGCAGTCGAATGACACCTGTCAAATGTGCTACTCTCATTCTTCATACATTATTTGGAGTATTTAACCTTACAATGTCGACTGTATTAGGAGTGTTTGTGGGAATTTCAACTCAATTTAGAGTAATTGTCCTACTGTCAGTGTAGCGAGCCCGAAGGGCGAGCTTTTGGTGAGGCCGAAGGCCGAACTTCCGGGCCGCGAGGCCGTAGGCCGAGTGGACGGTGCGTGAGCCCGCAGGGCGAGCGCTAGGCGAGGCCGCAGGTCGAGCCGTGTTAGTAACTTGCGAGGCCGAAGGCCGAGCTCAGACTTGCACCGATTTAGCTGAAAATCGATATATAGGTTGTTCTCGTCATCCATATTCCAAATATGAAATTTTTATTTCGATGACGTCTGCCAAGTTAAAAAAGTTACTCCGATTTGGCTGAAACTCGATATTTATGTGGTTCTGGATGTCCTTATTCCAAATCAAAAAAAAATATTTCGATGACGTCTGCCAAGTAAAAAAAATTACTCCGATTTGGCTGAAACTCGATATTTAGGTGGTTCTGGGTGTCCTTATTCCAAATCTAAAAATTTTTTTTCGATGACGTCTGCCAAGTAAAAAAAGTTACTCCGATTTGGCTGAAACTCGATATTTAGGTGGTTCTGGGTGTCCTTATTCCAAATCTAAAAATTTTTTTTCGATGACGTCTGCCAAGTTAAAAAAAGTACTCCGATTTGGTTTAAATTTTAAATCTAGGTTGTTCTGGACGTCCTTATTCCAAATATGAATTTTTTTTTTCGATGACGTCTGCCAAGTGAAGATAAATCACGTATCTCGATAACGGTAATAGATAGGTAGGGGGAATTTGAAAATATGTCATAGGGAATAAGAAAAACAGTCAAATGACATTTTGGATGTGTCACACGTGCTCCTCTCATTCTTTATACTGCATTTGGAGTGTTTTACCTCATATTTTCGACTGTATTAGGAGTTTTTGTAGGTTTTTTGACTGAATTTGGAGTAACTGTTCTATGTTATTGCAGTAGCGAGCCCGAAGGGCGAGCTCCTGGTGAGGCCGAAGGCCGAACTTTCGGCTCGCGAGGCCGAAGGCCGAGCGTTCGCTGCGTGAGCCCGAAGGGCGAGCGCTTGGCGAGGCCGCAGGCCGAGCCGTGTTAGTAACTTGCGAGGCCGAAGGCCGAGCTCCGACTTGAGAGTATTTTCCACGTCTCCGACTGGTCTCAATGGCAACTGCCCACGGTAACCAAAGCACCTACGAGTGGGGTTCCATAACAAAAGTGACTCGGAACCCTGGTCCCATTCTGCCCGTACCACCTTTTAATGGCAGTAGGGTGAATTTGGTTTGGTGGCTACAGGATGTTTCTTTATTGTATTGAGAGTTTATATGAGATTTCATACTTCTATTGGAGTTTTGAACACACTTTTTTTAACGTATTAGGCGTTTTGATTTAAGTTGAAATTGCATAACGATAAATGCGGGCCGCATGCGGCCCGCACACTGCCCGAAAAACTAGTTATTATAATATATAAAGCTGGATTACCGTACACTGACTGACTCACTGACTCACTGACTGACATAATTGTTCTCCCAGAAGGAGTCAAGTAGGAAAAAAGTGATGTATGGGAAAAGTGTAGAGGGGGTTTGTGTGAGTGTGGGAAAAATCCGAAAACTCAAAGATGACGTCTGCCAAGGAAAATTGGATGGCGTATCTCTGAAACGGTAAGAGATAGGTAGGGGGTGCTTGACCAAATGTCATAGGGAATCGGGAGAGCAGTCGAATGACATTTGTCAAAAATTCAAAATGGCGGATTTCAAAATGGCCGCCATACAAAATCCTTCGATCCCTCAAAAAAGTAGCTTGTTCTACCAGAAAGAGTTGAGTACGGTTGTAGTAATGTATTACGAAAATGACTAACGGGTTTAGCTGAGTAGGGAAAAAATTTAAAACCCTAGAAATGACGCCTGCCAAGTAAATCTGGACTACGTATCTCGAAAACGGTAAGAGATAGGTTGGGGGTGTTTGAACAATTGACATAGGGAATCGGGAGAGCAGTGGAATGACACCTGTCAAATGTGCTACTCTCATTCTTCATACATTATTTGGAGTATTTAACCTTACAATGTCGACTGTATTAGGAGTGTTTGTGGGAATTTCAACTCAATTTAGAGTAATTGTCCTACTGTCAGTGTAGCGAGCCCGAAGGGCGAGCTTTTGGTAAGGCTGAAGGCCGAACTTTCGGGCCGCGAGGCCGTAGGCCGAGTGGACGGTGCGCGAGGCCGCAGGTCGAGCCGTCTTAGTAACTTGCGAGGCCGAAGGCCGAGCTCAGACTTGCACCGATTTGGCTGAAAATCGATATATAGGTTGTTCTCGTCATCCATATTCCAAATATGACATTTTTATTTCGATGACGTCTGCCAAGCAAAAAAAGTTACTCCGATTTGGCTGAAACTCGATATTTATGTGGTTCTGGACGTCCTTGTTCTAAATCAAAAATTTTAGTTTCGATGACGTCTGCCAAAAAAAAAAAGTAACTCCGATTTGGCTGAAACTCGATATTTAGGTGGTTCTGGGTGTCCTTATTCCAAATCTAAATTTTTTTTTTCGATGACGTCTGCCAAGTAAAAAAAGTTACTCCGATTTGGCTGAAACTCGATATTTAGGTGGTTCTGGGTGTCCTTATTCCAAATCAAAATTTTTTTTTTCGATGACGTCTGCCAAGTAAAAAAAGTACTCCGATTTGGCTTAAAATTTATATCTAGGTTGTTCTGGACGTCCTTATTCCAAATATGAATATTTTTTTTCGATGACGTCTGCCAAGTGCAGATAAATCACGTATATCGAAAACGGTAATAGATAGGTAGGGGGTTTTTGAAAATATGTCATAGGGAATAAGGTGGCTATAGTTTGGTTCTCTACTGTATAAGGAGTTTATATGGGATTTCATACTGTTATAGAATATTGTTTTTTTTTTTAAATGTATAAGGTGTTTTGATATTGTTTCAAATTGCATAACGATAAATGCGGGCCGCATGCGGCCCGCACACTGCCCGAAAAACTAGTTTATAATATATAAAGCTCGATTACCACTGACTGACTGACTGACTCACTGACATAAATGTTCTCCTAGAAGGAGCAGAGTAGGGCTAAAATGATGTATGGCAAAAATGTTTGGGGGGTTTTGGTGAGTATGAGAAAAATCGAAAATCATTAAAAAGACGCCTGCCAAGTGATGATGGATGACGTATCTCGAAAACGGTAAGAGATAGGTAGGGGGTGTTTGAACAAATGTCATAGAGAATCGGGAGAGCAGTCGAATGACACCTGTCAAAAATCCAAAATGGCGGATTTCAAGATGGCCGCCATACAAAATGCTCCGAGCCTGCTGAAGCGAGGCCTTTAGGCCGAGCTTCAGTAGGGGCGGAGCAGTTTGTATGGTGGCCTTCTTGAAATCCGCCATTTTGGATTTGTCCCAGGTGCTCCTCTCATTCTTCATACTGCATTTGGAGTGTTTTATCTTATATTTTCGACTGTATTAGGAGTTTTTGTGGGTTTTTTGACTGAATTTGGAGTAACTGTTCTACATTAGTGTATAGCGAGCCCAAAGGGCAACCACCTGGTGAGGCCGAAGGCCGAACTTTCGGTCCGCGAGGCCGAAGGCCGAGCGAATGGTGCGCGAGCCCGAAGGGCGAGCGCTTGGCGAGGCCGCAGGCCGAGCCGTATTAGTAACTTGCGAGGCCGAAGGCCGAGCTCCGACTTGAGAGTATTTTCCACGTCACCGACTGGTCTCCATGGCAACTGCCTGCGGTAACCGAAGCACCTACGAGTGGGGTTCCTTAACAAAAGTGATTCAGAACCTTGGTACCATTCTGCCCGTACCACCTTTTTATGGCAGTAGGGTGAATTTGGTTTGGTGATAACAGTACGGTTCTCTATTGTATTAAGGGTTTGTATGGGAAATCGTACATCTTTAGGTGTTTTGAAATAATTTTTTTTAATGTATAAGGTGTTTTGATATTGTTCAAACTTGCACAACGATAAATGCGGGCCGCATGCGGCCCGCACACTGCCCGAAATACTAGTTTATAATATATAAGGCTCGATTACCACTGACTCACTGACTGACTGATTGACATAAATGTTCTCCTAGAAGGAGCAGAGTAGGGCTAAAATGATGTATGGCAAAAATGTTTGGGGGGTTTTGGTGAGTATGAGAAAAATCGAAAATCATTAAAAAGACGCCTGCCAAGTGATGATGGATGACGTATCTCGAAAACGGTAAGAGATAGGTAGGGGGTGTTTGAACAAATGTCATAGAGAATCGGGAGAGCAGTCGAATGACACCTGTCAAAAATCCAAAATGGCGGATTTCAAGATGGCCGCCATACAAAATGCTCCGAGCCTGCTGAAGCGAGGCCTTTAGGCCGAGCTTCAGTAGGGGCGGAGCAGTTTGTATGGTGGCCTTCTTGAAATCCGCCATTTTGGATTTGTCCCAGGTGCTCCTCTCATTCTTCATACTGCATTTGGAGTGTTTTACCTTATATTTTCGACTGTATTAGGAGTTTTTGTGGGTTTTTTGACTGAATTTGGAGTAACTGTTCTACATTAGTGTATAGCGAGCCCAAAGGGCAACCACCTGGTGAGGCCGAAGGCCGAACTTTCGGTCCGCGAGGCCGAAGGCCGAGCGTATGATGCGTGAGCCCGAAGGGCGAGCGCTTGGCGAGGCCGTAGGCAAAGCCGTATTAGTAACTTGCGAGGCCGAAGGCCGAGCTCCGACTTGAGAGTATTTTCCACGTCACTGACTGGTCTCCATGGCAACTGCCTGCGGTAACCGAAGCACCTACGAGTGGGTATCCTTAACAAAAGTGACTCAGAACCTTGGTACTATTCTGCCCGTACCACCTTTTTATGGCAGTAGGGTGAATCTGGTTTGGTGGCTACAGTTTGGTTCCTTATTGCATTAAGAGTTTGTATGGGAAATCGTACATCTTTTGGTGTTTTGAAATATTTTTTTTTAATGTACAAGGTGTTTTGATATTGTTCAAACTTGCACAACGATAAATGCGGGCCGCATGCGGCCCGCACACTGCCCGAAAAACTAGTTATTTATAATATATAAAGCTCGATTACCACTGACTGACTGACTGACTCACTGACATAAATGTTCTCCTAGAAGGAGTAGAGTAGGGTAAAAATGATGTATGGCAAAAATGTTCGCGGGGTTTTGGTGAGTATGAGAAAAATCGAAAATCATTAAAAAGACGCCTGCCAAGTGAAGATGGATGACATATCTCAAAAACGGTACAAGATAGGTAGGGGTTGTTTGAACAAATGTCATAGGGAATCAGGAGAGCAGTCTAATGACACCTGTCAAAAATCCAAAATGGCGGATTTCAAGATGGCCGCCATACAAAGTGATCCGATCCTGCTGAAGCGAGGCCGTTAGGCCGAGCTTCAGTAGGGGCGGAGCAGTTTGTATGGTGGCCGTCTTGAAATCCGACATTTTGGATGTGTCTTACGTGCTCCTATCATTCTTTATACTGTATTTGGAGTGTTTTACCTTTATTTTCGACTGTATTAAGAGTTTTTGTGGGCTTTTTGACTGAATTTGGAGTTACTGTCCTACATTAGTGTAGTAGCGAGCCCGTAGGGCGAGCTCCTGGTGAGGCCGAAGGCCGAACTTTCGGTCCGCGAGGCCGAAGGCCGAGCATATGTTGCGCGAGCCCGAAGGGCGAGCGCTTGGCGAGGCCGTAGGCCAAGCCGTATAAGTAACTTGCGAGGCCGAAGGCCGAGCTCCGACTTGGGAGTATTTTCCACGTCACCGACTGGTCTCCATGGCAACTGCCTGCGGTAACCGAAGCACCTACGAGTGGGGTTCCTTAACAAAAGTGACTCAGAACCCTGGTACCATTCTGCCCGTACCACCTTTTTATGGCAGTAGGGTGAATTTGCTTTGGTGGCTACAGTTTGGTTCCTTATTGTATTAAGAGTTTATATGGGATTTCATACTTCTAATGGAGTTTTGAAAATACTTTTTTTTATGTATCAGGTGTTTTTTTGACAGTTCCTACTGACTCAAGATAGATGCGGGCCGCATGCGGCCCGCACACTGCCCGAAAAACTAGTTATTATTATAATATATAAAGCTCGATTACCACTGACTGACTGACTGACTCACTGACATAAATGTTCTCCTAGAAGGAGCAGAGTAGGGTAAAAATGAAGTATGGCAAAAATGTTCGGGTGGTTTTGGTGAGTATGAGAAAAATCGAAAATCATTAAAAAGACGCCTGCCAAGTGATGATGGATGACGTATCTCGAAAACGGTAAGAGATAGGTAGGGGGTGTTTGAACAAATGTCATAGGGAATCGGGAGAGCAGTCGGATGACATCTGTCAAAAATCCAAAATGGCGGATTTCAAGATGGCCGCCATACAAAATGATCCGAGCCTGCTGAAGCGAGGCCTTTAGGCCGAGCTTCAGTAGGGGCGGAGCAGTTTGTATGGTGGCCGTCTTGAAATCCGACATTTTGGATGTGACCCACGTGCTCCTATCATTCTTTATACTGCATTTGGAGTGTTTTGCCTTCATTTTCGACTGAATTGGGAGTTTTTGTGGGATTTTTTACTGAATTTGGAGTAACTGTTCTACGTTAATGTAGTAGCGAGCCCGAAGGGCGAGCTCCTGGTGAGGCCGAAGGCCGAACTTTCGGCTCGCGAGGCCGAAGGCCGAGCGTATGGTGCGTGAGCCCGAAGGGCGAGCGCTTGGCGAGGCCGCAGGCCGAGCCGTATTAGTAACTTGCGAGGCCGAAGGCCGAGCTCCGACTTGAGAGTTTTTTCCACGTCTCCGACTGGTCTCCATGGCAACTGCCCGCGGTAACCGAAGCACCTACGAGTGGGGTTCCTTAACAAAAGTGATTAAGAACCTGGGTACCATTGTGCCCGTACCTCCTTTTTAAGGCAGTAGGGTGAATCTGCTATAGTAGCTACAGTATGGTTCTCTACTGTATTACAAGTTTATATGGGATTTCATACTTCTATTGAAGTTTTGAACATATTTTTATTATGTATGAGGTGTTTTTGTGACAGTTCCTACTGACTCAAGATAGATGCGGGCCGCATGCGGCCCGCACACTGCCCGAAATACTAGTTTTTATAATATATAAGGCTCGATTACCACTGACTGACTCACTGACTCACTGACATAAATGTTCTCCTAGAAGGAGCAGAGTAGGGCTAAAATGATGTATGGCAAAAATGTTCGGGGGGTTTTGGTGAGTATGAGAAAAATCGAAAATCATTAAAAAGACGCCTGCCAAGTGTAGATGGATGACGTATCTCGAAAACGGTAAGAGATAAGTAGGGGGTGTTTGAACAAATGTCATAGGGAATCGGGAGAGCAGTCGAATGACATCTGTCAAAAATCCAAAATGGCGGATTTCAAGATGGCCGCCATACAAAATGCTCCGAGCCTGCTGAAGCGAGGCCTTTAGGCCGAGCTTCAGTAGGGGCGGAGCAGTTTGTATGGTGGCCATCTGGAAATCCGACATTTTGGATGTGACCAAAGTGCTCCTATCATTCTTTATACTGCATTTGGAGTGTTTTACCTTTATTTTCGACTGAATTAGGAGTTTTAGTGGGATTTTTGACTGAATTTGGAGTTACTGTCCTACATAAGTGTAGTAGCGAGCCCGAAGGGCGAGCTCCTGGTGAGGCCGAAGGCCGAACTTTCGGTCCGCGAGGCCGAAGGCCGAGCGTATGAAGCGTGAGCCCGAAGGGCGAGCGCTTGGCGAGGCCGCAGGCCGAGCCGTATTAGTAACTTGCGAGGCCGAAGGCCGAGCTCCGACTTGAGAGTATTTTCCACATCACCGACTGGTCTCCATGGCAACTGCCTGCGGTAACCGAAGCACCTACGAGTGGGGTTCCTTAACAAAAGTGACTCAGAACCTTCGTACCATTCTGCCCGTACCACCTTTTTATGGCAGTAGGGTGAATCTGATTTGGTGGCTACAGTTTGGTTCCTTATTGTATATAGAGTTTATATAGTATTTCATACTTCTATTGGAGTTTTGGATATTACTTTGTTTTAATGTATAACGTGCTTTTATGACAGTTCCTACTGACTCAAGATAGATGCGGGCCGCATGCGGCCCGCACACTGCCCGAAAAACTAGTTAATAATATATAAAGCTCGATTACCACTCACTGACTGACTGACTGACTGATTGACATAAATGTTCTCCTAGAAGGAGACGAGTAGGGCTAAAATGATGTATGGCAAAAATGTTCGGGGGGTTTTGGTGAGTATGAGAAAAATCGAAAATCATAAAAAAGACGCCTGCCAAGTAAAGATGGATAACGTATCTCGAAAACGGTAAGAGATGGGTTAGAGGTGTTTGAACAAATGTCATAGGGAATCGGGAGAGCAGTCGAATGACACCTGTCAAAAATCCAAAATGGCGGATTTCAAGATGGCCGCCATACAAAGTGATCCGAGCCTGCTGAAGCGAGGCCTTTAGGCCGAGCTTCTGTAGGGCCGGAGCAGTTTGTATGGTGGCCGTCTTGAAATCCGTCATTTTGGATGTGCCCCACGTGCTCCTATCATTCTTTATACTGCATTTGGAGTGTTTTACCTTATATTTTCGACTGTATTAGGAGTTTTTGTGGGATTTTTGACTGAATTTGGAGTTACTGTCCTATGATAGCGTATAGCGAGCCCGAAGGGCGAGCTCCGGGTGAGGCCGAAGGCCGAACTTTCGGCTTGCGAGGCCGAAGGCCGAGCGTATGGTGCGTGAGCCCGAAGGGCGAGCGCTTGGCGAGGCCGCAGGCCGAGCCATGTTAGTAACTTGCGAGGCCGGAGGCCGAGCTCCGACTCGAGAGTATTTTCCACGTCATCGACTGGTCTCCATGGCAACTGCCCGCGGTAACCGAAGCACCTACGAGTGGGGTTCCTTAACAAAAGTAACTCCTAACCTTGGTACCATTCTGCCCGTACCACCTTTTTATGGCAGTAGGGTGAATTTGGTTTGGTGGGTACAGTACGGTTCTCTAATGTATAAAGTGTTAGTATGGGAAATCGTACATCTTTTGGTGTTTTGAAAATTTTTTTGTTAATGTATAAGGTGTTTTGATATTGTTCAAACTTGCACAACGATAAATGCGGGCCGCATGCGGCCCGCACACTGCCCGAATAACTAGTTTATAATATATAAAGCTCGATTACCACTCACTGACTGACTGACTGATTGACATAAATGTTCTCCTAGAAGGAGCAGAGTAGGGCTAAAATGATGTATGGCAAAAATGTTTGGGGGGTTTTGGTGAGTATGAGAAAAATCGAAAATCATTAAAAAGACGCCTGCCAAGTGATGATGGATGACGTATCTCGAAAACGGTAAGAGATAGGTAGGGGGTGTTTGAACAAATG
The DNA here is from genome assembly GCA_963890685.1 of Plagodis pulveraria. Classification (NCBI taxonomy): domain Eukaryota; kingdom Metazoa; phylum Arthropoda; class Insecta; order Lepidoptera; family Geometridae; genus Plagodis; species Plagodis pulveraria. The sequence continues at coordinate 35,918,169 of OY982955.1, forward strand.
TCATAGAGAATCGGGAGAGCAGTCGAATGACACCTGTCAAAAATCCAAAATGGCGGATTTCAAGATGGCCGCCATACAAAATGCTCCGAGCCTGCTGAAGCGAGGCCTTTAGGCCGAGCTTCAGTAGGGGCGGAGCAGTTTGTATGGTGGCCTTCTTGAAATCCGCCATTTTGGATTTGTCCCAGGTGCTCCTCTCATTCTTCATACTGCATTTGGAGTGTTTTACCTTATATTTTCGACTGTATTAGGAGTTTTTGTGGGTTTTTTGACTGAATTTGGAGTAACTGTTCTACATTAGTGTATAGCGAGCCCAAAGGGCAACCACCTGGTGAGGCCGAAGGCCGAACTTTCGGTCCGCGAGGCCGAAGGCCGAGCGAATGGTGCGCGAGCCCGAAGGGCGAGCGCTTGGCGAGGCCGCAGGCCGAGCCGTATTAGTAACTTGCGAGGCCGAAGGCCGAGCTCCGACTTGAGAGTATTTTCCACGTCACCGACTGGTCTCCATGGCAACTGCCTGCGGTAACCGAAGCACCTACGAGTGGGGTTCCTTAACAAAAGTGATTCAGAACCTTGGTACCATTCTGCCCGTACCACCTTTTTATGGCAGTAGGGTGAATTTGGTTTGGTGATAACAGTACGGTTCTCTATTGTATTAAGGGTTTGTATGGGAAATCGTACATCTTTAGGTGTTTTGAAATAATTTTTTTTAATGTATAAGGTGTTTTGATATTGTTCAAACTTGCACAACGATAAATGCGGGCCGCATGCGGCCCGCACACTGCCCGAAATACTAGTTATAATATATAAAGCTGGATTACCGTACACTGACTGACTGACTGACTGACTGACTGACTGACTGATTCACTGACTGACATCATTGTTCTCCCAGAAGGAGTCGAGAAGGAAGAAAGTGATGTATGGGAAAAGTGTAGAGGAGGTTTAGGGGAGTATGGGAAAAATCCGAAAACTCAAAGATGACGTCTGCCAAGTAAAATTGGATGGCGTATCTCTGAAACGGTAAGAGATAGGTAGGGGGTGCTTGACCAAATGTCATAGGGAATCGGGAGAGCAGTCGGATGACATCTGTCAAAAATCCAAAATGGCGGATTTCAAAATGGCCGCCATACAAAATCCTTCGATCCCTCAAAAAAGTAGCTGGTTCTACCAGAAAGAGTTGAGTACGGTTATAGTAATGTATTACGAAAATGACAAAGGGGCTTAGCTGAGTAGGGAAAAAATTAAAAACCCTAGAAATGACGCCTGCCAAGTAAAGCTGGACTACGTATCTCGAAAATGGTAAGAGATAGGTTGGGGGTGTTTGAACAAATGTCATAGGGAATCGGGAGAGCAGTCGAATGACACCTGTCAAACGTGCTCCTCTCATTCTTTATACTGCATTTGGAGTGTTTTACCTCATATTTTCGACTGTATTAGGAGTTTTTGTAGGGTTTTTGACTGAATTTGGAGTTACTGTTCTACGTTATTGTAGAAGCGAGCCCGAAGGGCGACCTCCTGGTGAGGCCGAAGGCCGAACTTTCGGCTCGTGAGGCCGAAGGCCGAGCGTATGGTGCGTGAGCCCGAAGGGCGAGCGCTTGGCGAGGCCGCAGGCCGAGCCGTGTTAGTAACTTGCGAGGCCGAAGGCCGAGCTCCGAATTGGGAGTAATTGCCTTGTCTCCGACTGGTCTCCATGGCAACTGCCCGCGGTATCCGAAGCACCTACGAGTGGGGTTCCTTAACAAAAGTGACTCAGAACCTTGGTACCATTCTGCCCGTACCACCTTTTTATGGCAGTAGGGTGAATCTGCTTTAGTGGCTACAGTATGGTTTTTTATTGTATGGAGAGTTTATGTGGGATTTCATACTTCTATTGGAGTTTTGAACTTATTTTTTTTTAATGTAAAGGGGTCAAGGTATAGTTTAGTACTGCATAACGATAAATGCGGGCCGCATGCGGCCCGCACACTGCCCGAAAAACTAGTTTATAATATATAAAGCTGGATTACCGTACACTGACTGACTGACTGACTGACTGACTGACTGACTGATTCACTGACTGACATCATTGTTCTCCCAGAAGGAGTCGAGAAGGAAGAAAGTGATGTATGGGAAAAGTGTAGAGGAGGTTTAGGGGAGTATGGGAAAAATCCGAAAACTCAAAGATGACGTCTGCCAAGTAAAATTGGATGGCGTATCTCTGAAACGGTAAGAGATAGGTAGGGGGTGCTTGACCAAATGTCATAGGGAATCGGGAGAGCAGTCGGATGACATCTGTCAAAAATCCAAAATGGCGGATTTCAAAATGGCCGCCATACAAAATCCTTCGATCCCTCAAAAAAGTAGCTGGTTCTACCAGAAAGAGTTGAGTACGGTTATAGTAATGTATTACGAAAATGACAAAGGGGCTTAGCTGAGTAGGGAAAAAATTAAAAACCCTAGAAATGACGCCTGCCAAGTAAAGCTGGACTACGTATCTCGAAAATGGTAAGAGATAGGTTGGGGGTGTTTGAACAAATGTCATAGGGAATCGGGAGAGCAGTCGAATGACACCTGTCAAACGTGCTCCTCTCATTCTTTATACTGCATTTGGAGTGTTTTACCTCATATTTTCGACTGTATTAGGAGTTTTTGTAGGTTTTTTGTCTGAATTTGGAGTTACTGTTCTACGTTATTGTAGAAGCGAGCCCGAAGGGCGACCTCCTGGTGAGGCCGAAGGCCGAACTTTCGGCTCGTGAGGCCGAAGGCCGAGCGTATGGTGCGTGAGCCCGAAGGGCGAGCGCTTGGCGAGGCCGCAGGCCGAGCCGTGTTAGTAACTTGCGAGGCCGAAGGCCGAGCTCCGAATTGGGAGTAATTGCCTTGTCTCCGACTGGTCTCCATGGCAACTGCCCGCGGTATCCGAAGCACCTACGAGTGGGGTTCCTTAACAAAAGTGACTCAGAACCTTGGTACCATTCTGCCCGTACCACCTTTTTATGGCAGTAGGGTGAATCTGCTTTAGTGGCTACAGTATGGATCTTTATTGTATAGAGAGTTTATTTGGGATTTCATACTTCTATTGGAGTTTTGAACTTATTTTTTTTAAATGTATAAGGGGTTAAGGTTAAGTTTAGTACTGTATAACGATAAATGCGGGCCGCATGCGGCCCGCACACTGCCCGAAATACTAGTTTCAATACTAAAATTTGTAATTGACCTTCATAAGAGCGTCGTAGACGCCTAAATTGAATAAATGATTTTGACTTTGACTTTGAGTATCAGCTACAGAGTGCCCACAAAAAATATTTTCAAATTATCAGTAATGTACAGAATTGGACCTGTAACAGTTTTATTAAAAGTATAGACTAGCTTTCCGGCCGCAGCTCCGCCCGCGCGTATTTTGGTTTTTGCGCAGTTGGATAAAAACTATCCTCAAACTATGTCTATACCAAATTTCATCCAAATCGGTCCTGTAGTTTTTAACCTTATTCGTTGCATACAAAAATACAATTGTTTCCTCTTTATAATATTAATATAGAGTAGATAAGCAAAAAAAGTCACGTCCTTAACAAATAAATTGTACCAAAAGTATATTTTTTGTAAGGAATAAAAAAAAAGTAATAAAAGGACTCCCAAATTACATCTAACTTAACACAATACTTATAAGCAAGATGTGTTCACAACAAGAAGGACGGGCACGCCTGTACATGTTTTATAATGTAATTATCATTTGTGTTAATTTTTGTGTACATCCAGTTCTTTGAACCATAAATAAATAAGAAATTCAGATCTTCCTTGCTTTCACAGCTAACGATGATCTTATGGTTTCTGGCCTTCGTCACCCATTGTTCCCCCATTACCTATGGCATCTCAGATCCTCTCTATTACATGTATTGAGACTGAAGCAATGTAATATAAAAAATAAAATTTAACTGAAAAGGAAGGCCTTTTCGGCAAGTTTTTTTGTTAGCTCTACACTCTCTACAGCGTAGTTCAGTGGACATGACCCCGGCTGAAACAGGATGAAAAAAGTGAAACCACGAACTGATCCGTATTTCCGTTTGAACGGTATCGACATGGCCGACATTTTCCAGCCGGCAGACGCCAAACTAGTCTAGTGATGATACAGATTTTTTGTCGATATCGATGTTTTTAGAAACTTATTGACTATGCCTTTTGACTTTGACCTTGACTTTTGCGTTTGACTTTTGACTGATTTTTTTCGACCGACTTCTTATTTTTACTGACTTTACATTTGATTGTGACTGACTACGACTGACTATGACTGACTACGACTGACCATGATTGACTATGACTGACTTTGACTTTTGATTTTATTTCATTATGAGTACTAGGGCTGTGCTGTCAATAGATCAATTTATTAATAACTAATAATTTGATTATGAACGTCGATGTACTTTGGTATCACGTAATACCGTAAATGTGGACCACTTTCGACCACATCATCATTTACTGAGGAGTAAGATTGTGGGCTGAGGCTAGCCTACAATTAGCAATAAAAAAAGTGTAAGTGTGCGTAGGTACCTACGTGGTTGATTAATGCATACCTAGATATAGAAGCCGTCAATTAAATCATACAGCGTCACTCTATGGCATAAACTTTTATTTATTGCTTATAATATCCTTATTTCACCAGCGCTCATACGTACCAGCAATGCGAACATCACTGCTCGGTAAATAGGTATGTTGGCAGTACTTCCCCTAACGAACTCGCTCACAAATACTTTTACTACTTTTTACTGCTTGGCAGCAGATTTTCTAGTTATTACGTGGTAGTTATATACCTGTGGCGTACTCTGCACCTGAAACATAGAAATAAATACATTAAAACGTAATACATAATAATAACATACCTAAGTTCATAGTAAATAACATAGCATACAAATTAATTAATTAAGCTAGCATTGTATAACTTATTAGCTACTGCATTATATAAAAAGCACATACTATATAAATTTATATACATATAGATACTAAATAATAATATGTTAAACAAAATACATTAAGATAAATATGTAAACAAAATATTGTACTTACCAAATAAAGTCGTCGACAGCGGAAGGCGATCGTATCGCTTAAAAAGATTCAAGCGCTATTCAAATAGTGACTCGTACGCCGATACCTGCGTATAGCTACCTATAGCAACGAGCGGCCGCCTCCCGCCATCGATACACGACGGCCAGTTCGATGTACCTATCCGCGCGAGACGCATGTCGCTCGACCACCCACGCGCTCACAATAAAGTTACGTATCGAAGTATTTTTTGTGTCATCACTTGTGCCTAACAACACCCATCATCATCATCATCATTCACCTCCACACTGGTGACCCCTGTTGAAGAAATATACAGCAAGGAAGTCAATTGTCTAATGATGGAACGACGCAATAATAATGGCGAGTCCAAGCAGGCCGAACAAAGCAACGAGCCAGTGAGGACATTTACACCTCACGACACGACCGATGTTTTTCGAGTTGGAGTTCGGGCACCTCCGTTTTGGGCAGAAGAGCCGGCCGTATGGTTCTCGCAGTTGGAGGGTAATTTTGTGTTATCCGGCATAAGAGATGATGATACTAAATTTTATTACGTCACTTCTACACTCGAGCATAGATATGCAGCTGAAGTCAAGGATATTATTGTAAATCCACCTAAGACCGGCAAATATGAATGCTTGAAAAGCGAACTGATTAAAAGGCTGTCATTATCGCGCGAAAAAGAGGTCAAGCAGCTACTAGTACACGAAGAGCTAGGAGATAGGCGACCATCGCAGTTTCTTCGTCACCTGCAGCGTTTAGCAGGACCCACAGTTCCGGAGGAATTCATAAAGACTATCTGGACCAGTCGTCTGCCCACTGCTCTGCAACCTATTATTGTCTCACAAAAAGGTACTGACTTGCAAGCACTAGCTGATCTCACAGATAATGTACATGACATAGTGCCAAACCAACATGTGGCCTCAACGTCATCGTCTACACCGACATGTACACTAGAAACAATGGCTAAGCAGATCGACGAACTAACTAAGCAAGTGAAAGCCCTTACCATGGATCGACGAGATCGACAACCAAGATCAAGATCACGAAGCAACTATAGAAAAGACCGAAGATCTTCAAGGTCACAATCAAACTATAGAGAGTTTCCTGTCTGTTGGTACCATAACAAATTTGGGACTCAGGCAACATATTGTGCGAAACCATGTGACTTCCAGAAATCGGGAAACCACAAAGGCAGTCAGTAATGGCGACATCTGATTGTCAAGGTACACCCGGTCGCCTATTCGTGACAGATCGCAGAACAAAAACACAATTTTTAGTGGATACCGGAAGTGACTTATGTGTCTTTCCGCGCACTGCGCTCCGCGAACGTCGATCTCCAACTGACTACAAACTATACGCCGCTAATGGATCTACGATAGCTACGTATGGTTATGTCAATCTGGAACTGAACCTTGGCTTACGTCGTGACTACAGCTGGAAATTCATCGTGGCAGATGTCACAAAGGCAATTATTGGCGTCGATTTATTATCATATTATGGACTAATCGTCGACTGCCGTAATCAACGTCTAATAGACAGCACCACAACTTTAACGGCACCTGCAGTATCAGTCTCGTCGTCGAACAATATATCTTCAGTGAAGACCATGATTGGCGACTCTTCTTACCACGAACTGCTGCGCCAGTACCCTGAAATCACGCGTCCAGCTGGAACTCAGCGTGAAATTGTTCACAATACTGTCCATCATATAAGGACGACGCCTGGACCTCCAGTTACCTGCCGTCCACGTCGTCTGGCACCAGACAAGTTAAAGATAGCAAAAGAAGAGTTTGAAGCTATGATCAAGAACGGGACTGCAAGACCATCAGAGAGCCCTTGGTCGTCGCCCTTACATCTGGCACCTAAGAAAGACAGTGGATGGCGACCATGCGGCGATTACAGAATGCTGAATTCGAGGACTATACCTGATTGCTACCCAATCCGTCACATCGGGGACTTCACTCACAGCATAGCTGGCTGCCAGGTCTTCTCTACAATAGACCTGGTGAAAGCATACCACCAGATCCCCGTCAGCAGCGCCGATATTCCCAAAACTGCATTGACTACCCCATTTGGTTTGTTTGAGCTACCTTTTATGGGGTTTGGATTACGCAATGCAGGGCAAACCTTCCAACGTTTTGTCGACGAGATGACCAGAGGCATGGACTTTATATACACTTATTTGGACGATTTTCTCATTTTCTCCGAAAATGAAACTGCCCACATGAAGCACTTACGACAAATCTTCGAAAAACTGAAAGAGTACGGAATGGTCGTCAATACTTCTAAGTGCGTATTCGGAGCAAAAGAAGTCACGTTTTTGGGATACAAAGTTTCCTCCGCTGGACTACAGCCACTGGAATCGAAGGTTGAAGCCATACGAGATTTTCCCGCACCAAAAACAGTGAAGGAGCTGAGAAGATTTTTGGGGATGATAAATTTTTACCGCAAGTTCATCCCTGGAGCAGCTACAATCCAAGCACCTTTACATGCACATCTCACTGACAAAGTAAAAGGCTCACATCCAGTTCACATCACAGGCGACAAGCTAAGAGCATTTGAAGATTGCAAACAAAGTCTGTGCCACGCCACCCTATTAGCGCATCCAGACTCGAATGCAAAGCTCGCACTTGTAACTGATGCCTCAGACACAGCAATTGGAGCTGCACTACACCAATACAAGAACGATACATGGGAACCCCTTGCATTTTTTTCACGGAAGCTCAGCCCATCGCAGACTAAATACTCCCCGTACGACCGAGAGCTACTTGCGATATATGAGGGAATCCGTTACTTTCGACACATGGTAGAAGCTCGACATTTCACTATTTATACGGATCACAAGCCTCTGTGTTATGCTTTTACAATGCGCAAGGATAAGTGCTCACCAAGACAATTTCGGCACCTTGACTACATTTCGCAATTCACAACTGACGTGCGCCACATCTCAGGAAAGAATAACGTCGTTGCCGATACATTGTCTAGATTAAGTGAAATAACAAAACCTGTCGATTTAGAAGTCCTAGCAAAGTCGCAAAGCAATGATCCAGAATTAACACAATTGCTAGAAGAAGGTTCATCTCTAAATCTGTGCAAGACTACTATTCCTGAATCACAGATGAAGTTATATTGTGACGAAAGCAACGACGTTCTGCGACCTTTCGTCACAGCACCATTGCGACGTAAAGTTTTCGAAAGCCTACACTCACTGAGCCACCCAGGAGCTAACGCAACAGCAAAATTAATAGCTCAACGCTTCGTCTGGCCTGGCATTAGAAGAGATTGCCGTGAATGGGCAAAGAACTGTAACTCTTGTCAGAAATCCAAGATTACGCGGCATGTATCACCAAGCATAGGCACATTTAAACTTCCTCGTGCCAGATTTACGACGGTGCACATAGACCTGATTGGACCTATGCCTATCTCGAATGGTTTCCGATACTGCTTAACAGCAGTAGATCGCTTCACGAGATGGCCAGAAGCTTTTCCAATAGAAGATATAACAGCAGAAACGGTAGCCAGAACTCTGATATCCGGATGGATAGCACGCTTTGGATGTCCTACTGCCGTTATTACTGATAGAGGACGTCAATTTGAGTCAGAACTGTTCAAGCACCTCGCTGAGATGATTGGTTTTGAACATAAACGCACTACTGCTTACCATCCAGCATCCAATGGCATGGTCGAAAGATTTCACCGCCAACTGAAATCGGCTATTGTCTGCCACAATAACCCTACCTGGACGGAAACACTTCCTTTAGTCCTACTTGGGATACGAAGTGCCTTCAAAGAAGACATTCAAGCGTCTTCAGCCGAACTCGTCTACGGTGAACAACTCAGGTTGCCTGGAGAATTATTCCAACAATCCCCAAATAAGACCACCGATATGACTGACTTTATGGCACGAATAAGGTTGATGGCTAAAGATATACAACCGCAACCCGCGTCCAGGCACTGTAATAAAACAGTATTTATATTCAAAGAACTTGCTACAACTACACACGTATACCTGAGAGAAGACGCTGTCAAAGGAGCACTACAACCAGCTTACACGGGCCCGCATGAAGTAATCGAAAGAGGCGATAAAGTTTTCAAGATCATGATAAAGAGGAAACCCGTTACTGTCACAATAGAAAGACTAAAACCAGCCTACATACTTCCACCTCAGGAAATCACTTACCTTCCAAGGGATGATGATCCACCACCACCTGTAAATAAAACAGACAAAGATAAAAAAGTCAAATATGAAAAATCGGGAATAATAACACGATCCGGGAGAAGAGTTAAATTACCTGATTATTATCGCCCGTCGTAGGACGGTCTCTGGAGGGGACTGGTGTGGCGTACTCTGCACCTGAAACATAGAAATAAATACATTAAAACGTAATACATAATAATAACATACCTAAGTTCATAGTAAATAACATAGCATACAAATTAATTAATTAAGCTAGCATTGTATAACTTATTAGCTACTGCATTATATAAAAAGCACATACTATATAAATTTATATACATATAGATACTAAATAATAATATGTAAAACAAAATACATTAAGATAAATATGTAAACAAAATATTGTACTTACCAAATAAAGTCGTCGACAGCGGAAGGCGATCGTATCGCTTAAAAAGATTCAAGCGCTATTCAAATAGTGACTCGTACGCCGATACCTGCGTATAGCTACCTATAGCAACGAGCGGCCGCCTCCCGCCATCGATACACGACGGCCAGTTCGATGTACCTATCCGCGCGAGACGCATGTCGCTCGACCACCCGCGCGCTCACAATAAAGTTACGTATCGAAGTATTTTTTGTGTCATCACTTGTGCCTAACAACACCCATCATCATCATCATCATTCACCTCCACATACCAGTGTTTTAGCCAGATAGGCATTAACTTAATGCTTACTACCACGTGGTGAAGCTGAATCAATCACTATCTCCAAAACAAAAGGAATTATATATTGGTATATAATAATAACAATAATAAATACGTTTATTTTCCTTGCAACATATATCGATATCGATAACTATTCGACATAAACGCGTTTCCAAGTATGTGGTAGGTATATATCGTAAATAATTCTCAAATAAAATGTAGCTATCTCCAAATAACTTCGACGGACATTTCCAATTCCGATATCGACGCTGTAAAAATATTTTATGTTTTCCATCGTTTCTTTATATCGAGTTATTTTTTCGAATTACAGGAATGCCTTTTTAGCCACCCATTTTTGTGTCATTGTAAACAGCTGTTTGTCAAAGTTAAGTGTAAGTTGATAACTTACCGAGGTTACCCATGTTTACCTACTAATTATTTTTGTGCAGATATAAAAAAAATTAAGTATTTGTATATATAATGTTGTCTTAAGTTTTCGCGACTATTACACATAGTAATTAAACAACTTTAAACGGTTTCCAATTAGTCACCCCGTGACCACGATCACTGCAAAGTGTTTGAAACGTCGGGACAAAAATAATGATAAATATACGCGATTTAAACCGTTTAAAGTTGTTTAATTACTATTTGTATATATATTCAAATTCAAATTCAAATTCAAATTCAAATATATTTATTGCATGAACATGGGTAGTAAACAAGTTCTTAATTATACAAAGTTCTCCATCCATGGACATGGACATGGATCCATATTATCCACATACGGAGGGTATATACAAGTTTAAGTATTAAGAGTTTTTTTTAAAATATAATAAGCATTATAATGCAGCCTCACCCAACGGTAAACAACGACGCAGGCGACGGTGGAAGATGCTGCCTAGCAGATACATTTATATTCACTTTTTGCTTGAAGACTCTCAGATATGTAATACGTAAAACGAGGAGATAGGTATCCATGGAATGTCCGTGAGGTGCCGGCTTCGATCAAATATACCCTATACGTTTTGTCCCCCCCCCCCCCCCATCTCTACCCGTGGGCATAGAACAAATAATAATACTACGTATAGAATGGACACTCCTCACCCCACACCAAAACGAGCCGTCCTCACCCCGCCACCGATTCTGAGCTGTCGCTGAGCTGACTTGAGTACGGGACGCGCAACTCGCGCACGATGACGTGACGAGTGACGACGAAGCGTGATGAGTGTACGAGTATTTTAAAAGTTGAGAATGGGGTACTCTTGTGCTGTTTACGGTTGCTTATCAACTCAACGAGAAAAGGATAGGAGTTTTTGTAGAGTCCCTAAGGATCAAAATGCTAAACAAAGTAGGTACCTACCTATTTGCCGTTTTTCAGTTATACAGTAGGTAACTTATAAAAACCGGTAATTTACAGTAGGTATTGAAAAAAATACTGATGGATTTATGGCAAATAAAATGTAGATTAACGTTGTATAAAGAGATAACTAAACAGATAACTTGGTACAGACAGGTAATATGGTGGTTCGCAGTTCGCAATAGAAGTGAAAGAGAAAAAATCCAGAGAGTAATTACATCATCTAGGCACTTGACGTTACTTACAACATAGATAATATTATACTAAAACGTCCGTACTACACGACTCAATATAGGGTTAAATTTACATGTTCAAACACTACCCCTTAAATTTAAACTAATGTAACACAGCTATATAAATATACCAAGCATTAATTATTTATTACACAATAATATCTGTTACATTGTTATGATAATTTATCGTATTTGCTAAAAAAGTAAGACACAAATTTTACATGTTTTTCTCTAGATAATGGCTTAGTTAGTATATCAGCTATCATTTTATCAGTAGATACATAGTTCAAACAAACAATTTTTTCAGTGACCAATTGTCTGATAAAATGATGTCTTATATCAATATGCTTAGTCCTTGCATGCCCTATTGAATTTACACATAATTTCTGTGCCGACTGACTATCATTCCACAGTACTATATTACAGGTTAAACTGAAGCATTCAAATATAAATGTACGTAGAAATAAAGCCTCTTTGCAAGAATCGGAAATTGCCATGTATTCTGCCTCTGCACTGGACAGAGCCACAGTCCTCTGCTTTCGACTATCCCAGGAGACCAATGAGTTACCAATGAAAAATACATACCCAGTACATGAGCGCCGGCTATGTTCATCTGCACCCCAATCCGCATCGGTGTAACATGTTATTTTAATGTCTCCTTGCCTGAATTCAAGACTATATTCTATAGTGTTCTTCAAATATCTTAAAACTCTTTTAGTAGCTTTCCAATGTTCCTCTGAGAAGCAGTTGTTGAACTGGCTCAAGTAACTTACAGCATAACTAATATCTGGTCTAGAACACACTGATAAATACATTAGACTCCCAATTAAATTTCTATAATCAAGTTTACAGTTATTAGTTTCAGCCTTTTTCAACTTTAATCCAACTTCCATAGGAGTTGGTGCTGGGTTACAGTCAGACATATTAAATTTATCCAATATTCTTTTAATATAGTTTGACTGATCTAGTTTTATCATATTTCCTGCTCTAGTTATTCTCATTCCCAGGATAAGACTTACAGGTCCCATGTCTTTCATCTCAAACTCTTCTTTGATATTTTGCTTAATTTCTTCCTTCTTAATTTTCAAGGACTTTGATGAAAACAACAATATATCATCAACATATAAGGCTACAATGATATAATCCTCTTTATGACAATATACAAATACACAAGGTTCTGATGCTAATTTTTTGAATTTTAGTTTATGTATCAATACAGAATTTATTTTCTCGTACCAAGACTTAGCTGCTTGTTTCAAACCATAGACAGCTTTATGCAGTCTGTATACTTTCTTTTCATCTTCTTTCTTTACAAATATTTCTGGCTGTTCCATGAAAACGGTCTCTTCGAGATCACCATTCAGAAAAGCTGTTTTTACATCTAAATGTTCTATTTCTAGATCATACTGAGCAGCCATTGCTAGTAATATTCTAATAGTAGAATACCTTACTACAGGAGAAAAAGTTGAATTATAGTCTATGCCATATTTTTGAGAATAGCCTTTTGCTACGAGACGAGCTTTATATTTAATTAATTCTCCATCAAGCCCTCTCTTCTTAGTAAATACCCATTTACACTTCACAGGCTTCTTGCCTTCTGGTAAATCTACAAGGGTCCAGCATTGATTAGTGTTAAATGAATTGTACTCATCTTGCATTGCTGCCCTCCATTGTTTGCATTCACGGCTGCTTAGTGCCTCTTGAACTGTCTCAGGAACACACATTTCTTCTTGTTGCATCCCTGCAAACTGCGCATACTCGTGTACATCTTGATAATCCATGTCGGATTCGTCATCCGAAGTCTCTGGAATGTAAGTAAGATCGGAAGAGTTTTCTGATTCATCTACCCCTGTTTCATCATCTCTAGACTCATCAAGGCTGAACATTGTATATCTGCTGCTTCGCCTACTAGGAATTATGTCATCAGATAGATTATTTCCTTCTGGGGATTCTGGCTCAGGCAATCTACTTTCAGAGCCTGTAGCATCAACAGGACATTCATATAAACTGACTGAAATGTCTTTGTTACAATTATCATCATGTGACATATTCCCCTTAACAAAAACATTTTCAAGGAAAGTTACATGTCTTGCTTTGATGCACCTTTTGGGACATGATGGATCTATAAGTCTGTAACCTTTACTGTCCTCACAGTAACCCACAAATATGTATCTCTTGCTTTTTGAATCTAATTTACGTCGATTTTCTTGCAAAGCATAGGCAATGCATCCAAAAACTCTGATATGTTTAACATCTACCTTTTGAGAAGTCCATTTTTCCTCAGGAACAACTCCCAGAACAGCCTTCGTAGGCGAGCGGTTCGTCAGATAGACTGCTGCATTCACAGCCTCTGCCCAGTACTTCTTGTCCAAGCCTGCATCTTGGAGCATGCAGCGAGCCTTCTCTGTAATTGTGCTAATTGTGTTAATGTTGGCTCTCTCCGCAACTCCATTCTGAGAACTGCATCTTGGGATTGTAGTTTGATGGCGAATCCCGTTGGCTTCCAAGAACTTCTGAAATGCATGGTTAACATATTCAGTGCCATTATCACTTCTCAAACATTTTATTTTCTTCTCAGTTTGATTCTCAACCAGGACTTTGAAGTTTTTAAATTTTTCAAAGGCCTCATCTTTAGTTCTAAGAAAATACAAAAATGTTTTACGAGAAAAATCATCTATGAAAGTGATATAATAACGAAAACCACTGAGTGATGGTGTCTGAAAAGGTCCACATACATCAGTATGCACCAGGCCTAATATATCCTTCGACCTACTTACAGACTTTTTGGGAAAGGGTAACTTAGACTGTTTTCCCTCTATGCAGGCAACACAGTTTTTGAAATTAGAATTATCAAAATACATACCTGTAACCATCCCATTCTTCATTAGATTCATACTCCTGGAGTTGAGGTGACCCAACCTCTTGTGCCAGAGCTCTTGTGTGACCTGGGCTGCTGCATTTCCTCTGCATACCTCCTGTGGTTCCTTGCAGATGCTGGCAGCCTTCACGCTTGAAATCATGGCAACCCCCGACTCCCCAATTGTGTCTAGTTCATAGACCCCATTATTGTATGAAGCTGTCGCTACCACATTATTACCAGTACCTATGATTTTACATTGTTTATTATTGAATACGACAGAATAACCTTTCCTAGTCAATTCACTTACTGACAAAAGATTAGTACTTAGATTAGGCACATAATAAACATTGCTAATTGTTTTTTCACAGTCTTTCAATTTAACTACAACACTACCTAGGCCAGCTGTTGCTAACTTTGCCCCGTTGGCTACATACACTTCTAAAGTTTTGCCAGAGATATACTCACACATAATGTCTTTATTGTTGCACATGTGATTTGTCGCTCCAGAGTCAAGATACCACCGGTTGTCTTTCACATTCACTGCAAGAGCCGTTAACAAAGCGTTCTTGATCTTCCAAGTTTGATCCCTGCTTTTGTTGTGATCCTTCGACTTGCTATTGTTCATCGGGCAGTCCCTTTTATAGTGGCCAGGTTTTTTACATTTGAAGCACTTGGCAGCCTTTTTCACAACCAAGGCAGATGCCTCCGATGCCTCCAACCTGTCATCTCGTCTCTGTGTTTCTAGTATTAGCTTTGACTTCACTGTTTCTGCAGTAAGTTCCATATTGGAGTTCTCTAACGCCATTATGAGTGGATCATAATCAGTAGTGAGTCCACTGAGCATTAAAATAGCTACAAATTCATCTTCTAGTGGAGAATTTATGTCCCTTAGTTGCTGCACTATTTCTGTGATCTTGGTAAGATATTTTTCCATGCCATCCATATCTTTTAATTTGAGCCCGAACAACGACCGTAATAAGCCAAGTCTTCTGCTTAATCCCCTGTCTTCGTACGCTCGCTCCAAGTTATTCCATGCGAAAAACGCCGAAGATGCGTTACGAACATGCGGTAATACCTCGGTACTCACCGATAAGCATATTTTCGCTAAAGCTTTCTGTGCCTTTTTGTCATCTTTGCACTCTTCTGAGGTAACACAATCGTACATATCCTCGTGCATGAGACACATTTTCATCAAAAACTTCCAGTTATTGTAGTCTTGGATTCCTTTTAATTTATCAATAGGAATTCCTCCTCCCGTAGTTCCTGCCATATTCGGGAATTATCAATGGGCTTGCAAAAACGTGGTGCCAAAAAATCTTCGTAACAAACGTTCTGTTGAAATCGCCGTTTCCCAATACTTTTTGCGAAAAATAAACTTGCTATCTCGCGCTGGAAATTTGCTGGGCCAATAACCTGATGGATTTATGGCAATTAAAATGTAGATTAACGTTGTATAAAGAGATTTAATAAACAGATAACTTGGTACAGACAGGTAATATGGTGGTTCGCAGTTCGCAATAGAAGTGAAAGAGAAAAAATCCAGAGAGTAATTACATCATCTAGGCACTTGACGTTACTTACAACATAGATAATATTATACTAAAACGTCCGTACTACACGACTCAATATAGGGTTAAATTTACATGTTCAAACAAATACAAACATAATACTTTATCTTTGTATTTTATTCAAACTGCTATTCAAATAATTATTGAGACTTAGAAGATTTTCGTTTGCAAAAAATATCCGTGGATATTGACTTCGTCGCAGCGAAACAAGTGCCTTTGTAACCTATACCTAGACTTATACCTACCATAGAGAAAAGCAATACACATACCGACCTTCGCCACGGTTGACACGCGGCACACCAAGTCTTTGCGGCACACTTCATGATTGTTTATAATACGAGAAGAACATAAATTATTATTGTAATTGTATTTATTATCATTAGGTATTTATATAAAATGTGAACTTGTAATGATACTTTTTGTATAGTGTAGGTTATATTATTATTATTGTATAAGTAATGCGAGTGAAATGTGAAGTAATGTTACCTACTCGGTTGTGTGTTGTATATTCCTACGTCGTACATGGAGTTGGATTGTTGTGCTTGTAAATGATTCATGTTAAATGTTGAAGGTAGGTAAGGTAACCTACGAAATCTAATAAGTCATATTTACAGCATCAAAAGATTGTTAGGTAGGTAAGTACAACAATAATTATTCATACGATACGTTGACAACCTTAGACTCCACGCACACATTTACGCATGTACAAAAACAACATTTGTGTAGTGTCCGTGTATAGGTAGTTAGAACGCGGCTTTTGTATAGAGAATGAGTCGAGTGTCCAGGCTGTGCCGTGGGTGTCGTAAGAGGTGACTAATGGTAACACACAGAAGGTGGGAAGCAGCGCTTTCTGAGGCACTGATATCTTACACTGCGATCCCCAAGACGCCTGCAAAGCGTGGGGATTATGGCAAATCCCCATAATGGGCGAGGCTGTGTTCAGCAGTGGACAATCCGGCTGATACAGTACAGGTATCCATAGTAAGAGACAGGACAAAACCGGCCCGTATTTTTTAGGTAATACGGAACCCTTGGAGGCTCCCTTTATTGTCTGTCAAGACTCTTTTTCTCAGGAACGCGTGGAGGTGTCAAGCTGAAATTCATATCAATAAATACCCAGGTCTATTGTCCCTTGGAGCTGTGTAACAATCGAACTACTAAACCAACGCAATCAAAGATACAGCCGTTTATACCACAGAAAAGAATAGTATTATATTTATCTATGATTTGTAACACAAATTTTCGACACTCACAAGGACATCAAAACCTCCAAGGTAATTCCCGTGAACTCAGAATCTTGAAATTTGGTACGCCGTACGATGCAACTTCTTATAGCAAAAATAAAGCGAAATAAAATGCGAAAAGCATACAATTTTAGTTAGGTACATCATATAATCAAAATATATTGTATAATTTTAAAATTTTATGGATTTCATATTTAGCAATAAAAATGCCATAACTTTTACTTATACCTACACCTACAGGTTTGTACGGAACCCTCGGTGCGCGAGTGCGACTCGCACTTGGCTGGTTCTTTTTGTGTCATCTAATTTTCATCATTATTTTTTTGTTAGGTACAGTGTACCTCCAAATTGGTCCCACTTAACTTCATCAACATCGATCAAATGGTTTTTAATTTTCAACTAAAAAAATTATTTCCCTATTCATACTTTTGTCTGGAACTTGCATAGAGAATAACGACCGAGCTGGTATCGCAGCTCAAGACAGCAGATGCAAAGAGTAGCGCATCGAGAGTCGAGATATAATTCGATACTTCTTCTTCTCCAAGCCTTATCTCATTTTTTGTTTGTGGTCGGCTCTCCTAATCATCCGTCTCCAGTTTTGGCTTTCCTGGGTCGTCACTTGGTCGATAGGTATTATTTTCTTTCATGTCCTTCTTAATTACTGACCTTCATTTAAGTTGGGGCCTCCCGCGCTTTTGCGGTTCTTCCTCATAGTATTAAGACTTTTCCAGTCATGTGGTCTTCCGGTCTTCTCATGACATGGCCGTACCATCGCAGACGTGATTCTGCTAACTTATCATGTACGGGTCTTACTTTAAAAGTTCCTCTGATGTAATGGTTCGGCACTTTGGCTAAAAGGGTGATTCCGGCAGGCCACCTAGGCAGTCTCTTCATAGTGTTGACCACCTAGTATCGAGATATCATTCGATAGTAAGTGGTCAAAGTAAACTATGATGATAGACTAGAATAAACCTGAGAGAAATAAGCGCATCTCTTTACAGAGTTAATTTACTTCAGCTGCCCGACCACGTATTTCTGTAGATATAAGACAGTTGATGCCATCAAAGTTTGTAGCAATCGATATTTTGCGATCATGTATCATAAAGGCAAATTAATGCAAAAAAAATCTTTTAGGCATCCAAATATCAATGTGTATCTATCGATAAATTGCAAAGTGAAATTGATGCGAATTATTGGCTATCTGACCAATTTAATATGAATGTCAAAATAAGCAAGGCACAAATTAATCTAATAGAATAATACTTGCATGTCTTTTTCTAAACGGTGATTGACACAGAATGAACTTGTTGGCGGGAAGAGCAAATGGGTTGCTAGAGTTGACATTATTTAACTAATACGGAAAATACAATTTTTCTACAGTATTTAAATATTTTGTGTAACTATCTGAAAAGAAAGAAGCATGAACTAAATTAAAAAGTGATAAGGTCTCATATTTACAAGTCATGTCCATTATCGACGAAAGGATACGGATACCCCGGCAGGGGCAACTTAGTAACGTACCTATCGTCAAATATGTTTTAGTCCAATATGAGTGCACATTGGTATTTTGATAAATAATTTCTTGTTTTAATATCCTGATAAATATCCATCCTAGGGATCGAACCCGGGAATTATAGGAATTCTAGTTTTTGAAGTCATCACTTGCTTGTGTGCTTGTGCTTTAAGCCACTCGAACAAGAAGGCAAACAAGGTACTTTACATATTGAAAATCGCCAAATCTATATGTTACGTTTAAAAACAGGAACTGTTTGTTTACCCACTATTTCCAATCAGTCTAGAAATACTTCGAAAGTTTACCTTTTTGAATGTTCGTATTTATTTTCCATGTTTGTGCATTTAAATAAATAAACCCGGCCGGATGGCAAACGACTGAGCGATGGAGTGGAAAGAATTAAATTAAAAATAAATTGCAACCATTGATAGAGTTTGCTGCATTTGTCACTATTCTGTTGTGTTTGGAATGGCTTATGTTAAGTTGTGTTGTTGTTAACTGCGATATATCGGCCGGAGTCTATATAATTCATTAAATTGTCATAATTATGTACGATGCGCCTAAGTAGAACGCGCATACAACTATCTATATTTAAAAGGCTCCAGAGGGAAATACATACTTGGACCGTGGACCTCGTTTTGCCGCTGCCTGAGTGTAGGAGGCGCTCTACACGTTTCCTGTAAAAAAAGACCTCTGTAGACCATCCCACATGCAACGCCATTATGAACGAATATTAGCCACTTGTAACCAATAGCTACGCGCGACCATTACGATGTCGTCAGTCCACCTAGCTAAGACACAGTATAGTTATTTAACTATTTACTGAGGAGCAAGTACAGGCAAATGCCTGTACTAGAGTTGCTACTGTGAAAAATAAATGGCTAATTTGTGTGTGTAGGTACCGAGTTTTGACTTGAAAGGCACTGTGGTGTATGTGTAGGCGGTGCCTACGAGATATAACAACTACAGTGCAGTGTCACTCTGAACATGTTATCTTTATACAGGTACATAGTACACTTTTCTGGACGTGCAGTATACACGAAATCCTCCTAAACGGCTAAGTCGATTTTGATGACATTGTTTGTGCGTTTGATTGGATCTCAGGATAGTTTTATTTGACGATTAGACTCGGAAAGTGGCGCGGCGATCAAGTTTTTTTACTTGAAGTAAAGACATCCTGTGCCATGTTTTGACTTTGAAGGCAACTACGCATGTTTCCGGTAACACCGAGTGGTAGTTCGCATTGTGGTACGTCATTTCGTGAATAATCGCCTGGCTTATTGCCACTCTTGAGTAATGAAACTGACGCCAAGTAGCTAACGGTGTGGTGCGGTCTCTGACAAAATAGAAGAAAAGACGGAGGCTCGTAAAACATCAAACTGAAGCCACACTTTTATACATGTGTGCGATAGAAGTGTTGCCATGTGAAAGCAAAAATTACTAAATTGTAGGATTTATGGGAGAATTCGTAGATCGTAAAAGGTTTCCAACTACTGACCAATACGTATCGCTGTGGAGTGGGAATTGAGCTGGCGTATGACTGGTTGGTTTACTTGTGTGCGTAGGCGGGCTTCGTGTTTCTCAAGAGGGCTGCTTATATGCGCAGGCGGAGTCTCGCTGCTTCCAATATGGCTGCTATGCAAGTCTACTTTGCGGTGGTTCCGTGACGTCCCAGCTGTGAAGCTAGTTTAAGTTTATGCACTCCTATTTTTTTCACTTCTATTATTTAGAGTATTATTTCTATAAATTGTTAAAAATTAAATTGATCAAGGTTTGGCACACGACTACTCGCTGTCAAGGTCCGGGGGGAAGGGTAAACAAACAAATAGGTTTTCCACTTTTGTAACTATGTTCCGTTACTTTTATTGGTACGTGATCATAATATCTGTACCACTATAGAATATTGCTCATATCATCTTGCAAAATGGTTGGACGTAAAACAATCTTAAATGTAAAAAATATGTTCACCCGTAACAAATGTAATCAGTTATTTATTTTAATTCCAGCTATTCAATAGTATATTCATATTCAAAGTTTGTTATTTTATTTGTTAGCGCTCTCAAAGACCCTGCGCCCGTGTTCCGGTCCCCGATAGTATTGCGGCCCGCATAGATTTTTAATTTATGAAGGTTCTGAGTCCCTGTTTAAGGAAACCCACTCGTAAGTGTTCTGGTTATCGCCGGTAGTAGTGGTAGTGCGGACCAGTTGGAAATTTGGAAAATAATCTTAAAATTGAGCTCGCCTTACTTAGCGCTCAATGGACCTGCGGGCTAACACACCAAACGAAAAAGCTCGACCTTCAGCCAAGCCTAACTTACCTGTTAGGCTCGCTACATCACTAATAGGACAAAAACATACAAATTGAGTTTTAAATTCTACAGAAACTCTCCTTTCAGTCAAAATATACGGATAATTAAATTTACTTTATTAATTTGATAGAAGAGCAAATGATCAGGTATCTCATCTGGTAGTAAGTGTACACCGTCGCCCACGGAGATCCGTCATACCAGATGCGTTGGCGGCATTGGAGGAGGGAATATGCTTTCTCTTAGAAGGCTCCTAAGTCTTATCGGTTCGGAGTTACTTCAGATGGTAGCTGGTTCCACATTGTGGCAGTGCGAGGCAGAAAATGCTGTGAGAATCACAAGGTAGTGGACGTCCAGACGTCGATATGAAATTAATGAAACATCATGCTTTGTCGAGACGTCCGATGGCAAAATTCAGCTAAAGGTATTTAATCAAACAGTTCTTTGGAACAATCTCCGTGATAATTACGGAAAATGATTTCATGTGAGGCCAAACTTGAGCCATTTTACCATAGAATAATTTTTGAACATGGAGGAACTGCCATTTCATAAAAAATGGAATAGGATATAAAATTAGACACGACATTATTAAATTAAGTTTTGAAATGAATTGTGCGGTAGCAGCAATTGAAGTTAAATTTTGTAAAATAAAATAAGACCTGATAATGATTATATAATATTTGAAGATGTAATGACAAAAATTTTTGAAAAGGTTGATAGAGAAGGTAAAACAGTTGTTATAGCAAGAGATTTTAATTTAAATATATTGGAAAACAATAAATATAATAAAAATGAGGTGCGATAATTTCTTAAGTTGTTAGACGAATTCAAATGTAGAATGTGTGTGTATTAAGTGAGCCTACAAGAACTAAGAAAAAGTCAGCTACTTGTATTGACAATTTTATTTTAAACAATGATGCACATTTTCATCATCATATAGGGAAAGTTCTAGATATCAAATTGTCCGATCATAATGTTATCCAACTGCATTACAAATTAAATTGTAATATTGATAAAATTATTCATAAGAAGAAAACTAACATAATGTCCCAGAATAATAAAAATTATTTTCATTATCTGTTTTGTAAGGATTATGCCAATGTTAATGAAACTGTAAATAATACTCATTATGCTAATGAGAAAATGAAGATCTTAATGGATCACCTTAAATATTGTTACTATACAGCGTTTCCTTTGAAAACCATTATAATTTCAAGTAAAAAGAAAATGATATTAACTACTAAAGGTATAACAATTTTGAAACAAAACTTACATAAACAAGAAATACTGCAGAATCTTTTCTCCTGTGCAGCTAGAAAGCACTAACTTAAAACCTATAGAAAAACTTTTAAAAAAGTGCTGAAAACAGCAAAAAAATTTAATAAAGCAAAAAGAATTCAAAAATCTATAAATAAGATTAAAACGACATGGACAATTGTAAAAGAACAACAAAATAAAAACAAAGCTTAGAAGGATAAAATAAAAAAAAATAATGGACATATTGTAACAAATTGTAAAGTCATCGCAAATAGTTTTAATAGTTTCTTTAATAATATAGCAAGAAATTTAACAAAAATTTTGACATTCAAGTAGAGGACTGTCGTAAATACTTAAATAATACACATGGGAGGAAAATAAGTTTTACTTGCATTACTGCTCTGGAACCCAGAAATATAATACATAGCACTAAAAGTAAGCCATCTAAAGATACATGGACACTAAAACTCTTAAGGGATTAATTCTGTGTAATAGTTATATGTTTGACATGACTCTAAAAGTTTTAAATGAATGTATTATACGGGGTGTTTTCCCTGACAGTCTGAAAAAGGGCAAAATAGTACCTTTATTTAAGAAAGGAAACACTTATGATATTGGGAATTGCAGACCAGTGTGTCTTTTACCGGTTTTGTCAAAATTTCTAGAAACAGCATTTAAAAGTAAAATGATTGCATATTTTGAATCAAATAAATTATTTACGGAATGTCAATTTGGTTTTCGAAGGAATAGATCAACAGAGATGGCCATTAGAAATACGGTGTACTTTATATTGGGAGCTTTGGATGGGTCGCAGAAGGTATCTAGTATTTTCTGCGACTTGTCAAAAGCGTTCGATTGTCTGCGACATGATATCCTGATTTCTAAACTTTGTTTCTACGGTTTTGAAGGCATTGAATTAAATATTTTACGTTCTTGTCTTAAGGCCAGAAGTCAGATTGTAAAAGTAAATAATACACTATCAGGTATGGAACACAGCAACATAGGAGTACCACAAGGTTCTATATTAGGTCCACTTCTGTTCTTGATTTATGTTAATGATCTGCCAAACTGCTTGCCAGA
The DNA here is from genome assembly GCA_963890685.1 of Plagodis pulveraria. Taxonomy (NCBI): domain Eukaryota; kingdom Metazoa; phylum Arthropoda; class Insecta; order Lepidoptera; family Geometridae; genus Plagodis; species Plagodis pulveraria. The sequence goes on from OY982955.1 coordinate 35,941,496, forward strand.
TTGGGCATTCATTACACTGTTTGCGGATGATACTCATATAGGAATCAAAGATAAAAATCTAGCAATTGTTGATAATAAAACTAATCTGATTGTACATAAATTAAAACAATGGTTTGAAACTAATGGCATAATTTTAAACGCAGATAAGAGTACTATTTTAAACTACACATGTAAAAGAATAAATAAAAATGATATTATTAAGGAAGTAACTTTTTTAGGATGCACTCTAGATTCTACTCTAAATTTTAATATTCATATAGACAAAATGTGCAAAAGATTAGCCAGTGCTAATTATGCGTTATTTAAGTTGAAACCTATAGTTGATAGAGCAACACTTATATCTGTTTATTTCGCATACTGTCACTCAATTTTAAGTTACGCCATAACAGTTTGGGGAAATGCTACTAATATCAAAAGGGTTCTTATTTGTCAAAAGAGATCAATTCGAATTATTCATGGATTACAACGACTAACGTCTGTCAGACCTTATTTTAAAAGATTAAAAATATTAACTGTAGTTTGCCTATACATATTTAACTCTCTAATGGAAGTACATTCCAAAAAGCACGAATTGCCTATGAAAATGCACCTACATGATTATAATACCCGAAACAAAGAAAGGTCTCTGTCTGAAACTTATTTTTTTTACTTTATGTATAATAAATTACCTTTCGAAATAACACGTCTCCCTCTAAATAATTTCAAAATTATACTCAAAAATTTCTTTGAAAACCATCCATTTTACCATATCAACGAGTACATGAGTTGTTCATTTTCTGATTTGCATGCTTAGTTAGTTTTTGTTTATTTTTTATGAGGATGAAAAGAAGTTGCTTATTTGTACTTGATTGTGACATTGTGTTATATGTAAGACATGCTTTAATGCTATGTATTTCTTCTGTACCGATTTGACTTACCAATGTTATGTAATGTAACGAAATGGTTAAATAAATAAATTATAAATTTGCCTGCAAATGATTGGCCGATGTGAAGTACCGTCTCGTCTTTCCGAACACACTAAGCTCATTAGATGTAGTGGCTTACCTTTCAAGTAACAGCGAACTTTAACGACGCTCGATATGTCAAGTGCCTGCGCCTGCCGCGGCAGCACTGGACCGCGCCGCGCTTCCTTTGAATAGAGTTTTGAATATTTACATCGAGCTAAGTAATAAAAAATATGAAATATTCAATTATAGGCACAAGAGAATTTTAACATCAGTTGGTCCTCGTCGTCACAAAAAATATATTTAAAAAAAAACTTCTTAATTTTTTTTTTATCTCAGAATGTTTGTTAGGAATAGCAGAGGTCAAACCTTTTTTTTTATTGTCATTAGGAAAATGCATTTACGCATACACACCCGCCGGGGAGCAGGTGGTTTTGCCGGGCTCAGGGTCAATAGGGCCCTACTACCGACTACGCTGTCCGCTAAACAGGCCCAACCTCTGGAAATTACTCTTACACTCCCGTACTTATACTCCCGTACCCTGCTTCGTGGGATGCCCCGGAACACGAGGGCATCCACACCTCATGAGGACCTAACCCTGGTGGCGGCTGTCCCCACGGCCGCCGACACCCCAGGTCCTCTAGCCTCTGAGCGGAGACGGAGTACGAGCACGAACGGCTCGCCTCCGTGTCCGCGCTCTCCGGAGCTGAAGAGAGAGAGGACATCTCTCCCTTTCCGACTCCTCCGCCTCCCTCTGTAAGACAAGTCTCGCAAAACGAGGCCATCCACCTCCCACGACCTCTCGTCATCGACCATCCTTACGATGATGGCCGGCAAGGAGAGGTCGGACCCCACAACCACGATCAGAGATTGCGCGGTCCCGCTCCTCCTGGGCATGCCTCCAGTGCATGCTGGGCGGTATCTTCTACGCAGCCAACTGGTGGCAGGCTGGGGAGGGCTCCCTTAGTGCGACGTTACACAGGTATCTCCCGAAACAGCAATGTCCCGTGAGAACCTGCGTAAGCCTGAAGGTGATTTTCCCGTGCCTTCTTCAGACACTCTCTCCGAGTACGGGCCGGATCGCTTCGAGTAGTCGTCGAGAGCAGAAGTCAACCCTATATAAGAGGTTGTTAGCATTTTACCAATAACCCTGTATATTTCAATACCAGTTGAGGATGTAACAGGGATGTCTTCAAAATGCAGGTATACGACTAAGAGGGGCAGCTAAGCAGTAAGCGCAAAAACTTGGGTTAAATTAAACTAAATTCAGTCGGCCTCAAACCTGAGACATTCGACTACAGGGTATCGATATACTTCAGACACAGGTTTGTTCCGACTCTCGATAACGTTTTCCCGAGAAATTATTAGCACTGCCGATATGAGGCATTTCCGGTATTGTCATCCGCATAGCAATGAATAACTCTGACCTGCAACATGTAATTTATGTGCAAGAGAAACAGAGTGGAAAGAAGAACGAAGAATTTACAATGATATATTACACTTTTGACAGGTGCCATTTGATTGCTCTCTGCATTTCCTGTGACATTCGTTCCAAATTAATTAAAAAATACCATAAAAACTCGTAATACGAAAATATGAGGTAAAATACTTCTTATTTAGTATCAAGAGGGAACTCGTAGGATAAATCCAAATTGACGGATCCAACATGGTCACCATGCAAAGCACCCCATGCTACACCACGGGAAAGGCTTCCCAATGTCATTATAATTGCACTATTTGCATCCGAATTTCCGATCAGAAACTCTTAAAGAAAGAGTAACTTAGGTTTGTTAATAGTTTGTACATTTTTTGTACTCACATAAACTCACACACACATTGCCTTTCTATTACACATTGCATTTTTGAGAATAATGCCTAAAGCAGGATGCAAGTCTATCTTCTTACACACACACAATTATTTATCATATTATATACGTGGCATATAGTGTGGCTTGTATACTGTCTACTACAAATGTTGAGTTCCTATTTGCTGTGCAGGTTACAATACCATTTCTTCTTTTTGTTAATATATTGGGGTCAAATTTAAGATTTCTATGCAATTTTAATATTGTATTTAGTACCTACGTACCTATAGTTTCCTAACCGTTAGTACCTACTTCTGTAGTAGAGTAAAGCACGTCAGATTGTTTTTTGTTATTGTTTACCTGATGTTAAGCGTACCTCTGCCTATAACAGATGCATTGGATACATTCCATGTCAGTTGGATACTTGTAAGATTTGAAGAACATTAGCGTTAGTAAAGATCTTTGTGTTTTTCTAGCTCTATAAATCTTGTCTTTGTAGCACTTTCCCGAACAGGAATAATATTAACAGTGATTGTGCTATAGCAATATAAATTTGTTTAAGAAGTTTAGGTGGTGCCACATGTCTAAGACCTTTAAAGATATGATTCAATTTTCTGGTTCTCGTCATAAGCAGTTCAAGATGAGCGTGCCAAGATAGGCGTTGGTCAATGACCACCCCTAGGTACTTTGTAGTTTCTACTTTTTCCAGTGTTGGGAATTCACAATGGCTGCTATTAGTAATAATGGAGAAATGGAGAAACATATAAAATTAGTCTTTGATACGGTCAGTGTAAGAAAATTTAATTTAAACCATATAGCAATCTGTTGTACACCTATTTCTGAGTTATTCTTGACTTCGTTCCATCCAAGTGGATCCCCAATTCAGTGAAAATTATAGCGGTGTCATCCGCATATGCGATATTATATGGCCATTGTGAATTTATTATTATTTAGAATTATTTAGAAAATGATAGGTCATCATTTACAAGTTTAAAGCTAATTGCAAAATTAGTCTTGATTGTAGTACAACGTAAGTTGAACTATAGGTGTCGCTCCATCCCTATACGATGGTTAACGAACGATAGGGAAAAGTATAGTTATGTTAGCTCAGCGGTCAGAGCATACCCCGGCTGTAGGGGTGGATGACACGGGTTCGATTACCGCACATTACTATGATTTTTCCCCTCGTAAATTTGTAATGCTATATAATATACCGAAATTCCAGATTCCTAACACCTCCTTCAGCTGTTTGCTCACTGCTGTACATCGTGATGAACCCTCCCTATGTTTGAACTATTTGGCGCCATTTGTGGCGGTCGACGGCACAGTGGAGGGCATCGCTCATCTTGGTCATCGGTCTAGTTATTCAGACAATCGATGAGACCAACTTTTGGAACATCTAGGTAGGTATTTTTGCATTCCACCTTTTCCTATTACTAGAAGCTTCTCCAGGTTGTCCGCGGGCTTTTAGCGATATGTCCAAAGAATTGATTTACTCGTTGTAAGCAATAGTGGATAGCATATTACCTATTATTAAGTTATTCAAATTAATTAAAACGCTGTCTATCTGTTTCCTTTAAGGTCCAAGCCTCAGACCCATCTAGAAAGATCGTGAAAACTAGTGTGGTTACAATGTAAACCGTATTTTTGAGAATGTTCCGATCTCTCCATACTTTGTCCAGTTGACTCATCACCGATTACCCCATGCCAATTCGCCCCCTTATATCCACTTCTGAACCTCCCTTGTTGGATATGAGTATGTAAATACTATGTCATACTGGCTCAGTCACCTCGTAGGATACCGCATCGGTCCATGATCATGACCTTTGTTTTGGTTAATGTTGAGTCCCATTGCTAGCTAACAGAGCTCATTCATTGATGCAGTTCCGCCATTTCGTCATCGGTGAGTGTCAACAAGGTGGTATCATCTGCATATCGCTAGTAAGAGATCCTTGTGCCACTAACCGTTACGCCACCATTTCAACCGTCGAGCAGTTTGCGGATTAGGTAATGTGTTCGCAGTAGATATTAAATAGGACGGGTGAGATGATGTAACCCTGATGTTTACCATACTCAAAATTGAAATCTGAGGACCTTGTCGACTTGAACGGACTCATGGCCTGGCACATAAAGAGTACTTTGTGATTAGACAAATAAGATGTGCAGGGACGCCCAGTGTTTGAAAAAGCACGTCTTTCGATCAGATATAGGTAGTCTGGTTGATGGCGCTCACCATCCCTAAGACGGTTATGGTAATTAGTAGAAGAGAGTAATTAGTAAAACATTTAGAGCATAAATATTTTACACATAATTTCTCTGAGAATCTATTAGGTAATTAGTAATGTTTTCTAGCTCTTAAACAAATACATGTCAAAACCTCCTTACCTGCTGTACGAATGTACGGTACGTGATACAAATAAGGTGTACCTACGGCATAATAAGACTAACCATAGTGTCGATGCATTGGTTATCATAGCGAACATAACGATGAAAATTCACAGCTGTGAACAATTCGCTTTAATATATAATTATCCATATTATTTCACGTACATGTTAAGAAGTGTTTATACAGCCTATGTGCACCGCATAATAAAGCCTGTCTCTTCTTAAAAGTTAATTTTGTTGCAAGAGTTATTTCTTGCAAATATTATGATAAATAAAATACTTTTCACGTGGATGCGGTTGTTCCATTTAAACATTCAGCATGGACTTGTTAAGGATATAACTAATTGGTCACATTTAAACGTGAGTTAAATGTGAAAATATATTAGCGTTGAGAAGTTCCAAAAACAATTTGAAAACAGCTACGTATTTACCTACTACTACTGTGTTACATAGCAGGTGTGAAGAAACCTTCGTACGGGCAGCTCCCTCATTTCAGCACGGGTGTGTTCCTTAAATGTATGTAATTTTTTTCTGAATCCAAATGTTCATCTGAGTTGGAGTTCACCTTCAAGGTATCAAAACCCTCTGACCCGTAATTGTTGTGAGAGTTAGGCAATAAATTCCTATGCAAGCCAGTGTTTTGTCCAATCTTTAGTATCCCAAGGACGTATCCATATCCAAGCGAAAAGATTACAGCAAACAGGGACGCCCTCTCTTTGAGAGATGCTACGTCCTTGCAGACATACATGTACATGCCAGTACCGATCCAGACGTGTTCTTCTTAAGAAATGCTTCAACATACAGGACAAGTTTAACGACTGCTTCGTATTTCGAGGTAGTGAATAAAACACAAGTTTTAAGCTAAAAAGGTCTTTTAAATCTTTCTCATTATTGAAATACATATTCTCAATCAAATCAAATTTTAATATCCTTATAATAATCTATTATATCTAAATCTACTTAGTTAATGAGGTAATTATCATGTCTTCAAATCATCTACAATTTTAAAGTTAATATTATAAAATCGAATTCGTTAAGCTAAATGCTAGTTAATTGCTTTCGTCAGTAATTCATCACAATGTTTTTAAATACTTGTAATATATTATAAAAGAGCCTTTATGAGTTAGATATATATTTTGACCTTAACGAATTAGGAATTATATAGCTAGGACTCAATTTAAATCCAGAGCTCAGCAATAGTTTCAATACAGGAAATGTAAAGTTTCAGCTCTGATTTCGTTATCCTCTATCAAAACAGACTGAATAGGAAAATCAGCGGCATGAATTTGTGTAGGCAAGGTTCCAAAAGTATCAGGATTGTCTGGGGGTAGGTCTCCTGATATATAAAGGCATACGTTTCGGATAGCCTTCAATGCTATTCGTCATTGTTGAACAATTTACCGCTACGTAAAACGCCATGGGAGCATAACGTCCAAAGTTAGTGTTAAGTACTCGCGTTTGGCAGAACGGGCGCAAATTATTTTACATTGCAGAGTAAAATAATTGCGCCCATCGATTATACAGGCACCGCGCGGGGAAGGCGGGTTAAATGTCCCTTTTTTTTAGTTTTTCGCTTGTAACTCGAAATGTTGCGCCTTATCGCAAGGTATAACTACTTATAGAAAGTAAATTTCTCTCAACTTTGTTTTAATAGGTAGATCTTCACGGAAGAAAGCTTGGTTTTCTAGAGATATTCTAATCCAAGGCAGGTACTACATAATAAATGCATTTAAATTTTATAGGTTTTGATACGACTGCAAGTACTAAAAAGAAGTAAATAAAAACATAACTCCATAAACAAAGGCGAACATAAATATTGGTATTCACGTTATCGTGTCACCCATTAGTACATTAATTCCACAGGGGAGTAATAGTAGATAAAAGCTCAAGTAAACCCTAGGGATTCTACTAGAACCTTTCGCTCCGCTCTGGATTTCGAAATACCCTCAAAATGGCTTCTGTTACAATCTCTATTATGGCAATCTATGATCTTTGTTATCAGTAATTGAAGAACCATTCATCGTTTTTTTTTTCAAATGAATTGGATGTAGTTTCCTTTCTTTCCTGAAAAATATTAGGTCCTTACATATGAAATTGGCGTTTTTCGTACTGGCCACTTTAATCACGAATTTCTCCTCTTTGGGAAGGAATTCCAAATTCAAATTTGTACAGCTATAGACTCATGTATTTGTGCTTCGATGATCGTCATTCATTTGTTTTTTTTCTTCTGTTTTTTTCTGTTTGCGTCACTCATTTTACAAAATGGAAAACCTTAAATATCGCATTATTTACGAGTACGAGTTCCGCCGTGGCACTAGTGCTGCGGAAACAACTCGAAGGGTGAATGATGTGTATGGCGGTCGTGTTGCAAAAGAAAACACAGTTCGTTTTTGGTTCCAACGTTTTCGTTCTGGAAATTTCGACCTGCAGAACAAGTCCCGTGGACGGCCTGAGACTCAAGTTGATAATGAAGAGTTGAAGGCTATTGTGGAAGCGGATCCATCGCAAACCACGTCCGAGTTAGCTGCAGGCTGCAATGTTAGTGATAAAACTGTTTTGATTCACTTGAAGCAAATTGGGAAGATTAAAAAGCTTGAAAGGTGGGTACCTCACGAATTGACTGAAACAAACCGGCAAACGCGCGTCGACTGCTGCGTTACATTACTAAACCGGCACAATAATGAAGGTATTTTAAACCGAATCATTACCTGTGATGAAAAATGGGTTCTTTACGATAATCGGATAGATCCTGGCCAGCCAGCCAAATCCTGCCCCAAGCGAAAATTAACCCCAAAAAAGTTACTTGTAAGCGTTTGGTGGACTAGTGCCGGTATTGTTCATTACAGTTTTTTCAAATCTGGCCAGACTATTACGGCTGATGTCTATTGTCAGGAATTGCAAACCATGATGGAAAAGCTAGCGGCTAAACAACCTAGGCTGGTCAATCGCTCCACGCCACTGCTGCTTCACGACAACGCTAGACCACACACTGCGCTACAGACGGCTACTAAATTAGAAGAGCTTCAATTGGAAAGTCTAAGACATCCTCCATACTCCCCGGACCTTGCTCCAACAGATTACCATTTTTTTCGAAATTTGGATAACTTCTTGCAAGGGAAAAAATTCAACTCCGATGGGGCAGTCCAAATCGCCTTCAAAGATTTTATTGATTCCCGTCCGACTGGTTTTTTTAGTAAAGGGATCAATGAACTACCTATGAGATGGCAAAAGTGCATAGAAAATAATGGTTCATACTTTGATTAATTAAATATATTATATTAAAAAATATTCGACTTTTTGTTCCTCCCATACAAAACGCCAATTTCATATGTAAGGACCTAATATATCTAAATTTGTCGAGGGGATTTATACAAACGTCGAAGAATGAGAGGAGAAAATCGATCAAAGAGATATTCTATGTACCTAAGTAATATTTATTTACGCTATGAATATTTACGATATTTTTTTGTTTTGAAACGATTGTAAGACAAAGTTGTCTGTAGTCTATAGTAATTATATAATTTTTAAATGTGCAATAATAATGTCTAACCGTGTCTAGATATAAACGTCTACGCTTAAATAATCAATAAATTACCTTTTTAAATAATGTTCACGTTTGTTATCACCCCATGTTCGTTTCTTAGACCTAAGATTCGGAAGTATTTTACGATGAATATTATTTATTTATTTATACAATTATGTTAAATCTTCTTATCAGAAGAATAGAGATATAAATTTAAATTATGTATTTACATAGTATGAATTTTTAAGTGTTATGTATATGATAATGATTATGTTTATATGTTTTAAGGCTTTTATTTAGGTACTTATTTTATTCGGCAGTATGTGTGCTTAAGAATACTTCGCTATATAGATGCAACATTAAAAATATGTTTATAATTGAGACATACTTTTGAATTAAACAACTTTAGAAAAACGTTTGTTGCCAATTGCTGCGGTATGTGTCTATATTTATACTGTAGTACTTGTAGGTACCTACTACTTTGTTTATTTCCTTTATTTTTGTCATGGAACTTAACAAAAAACGACATAAAAATAAAATAAAATGTACACGTCGGCTATATAACCTCCTATTTTTAAATTTGGTAAATAGAATTATGGTCTACTTATTTAGATATGTACTTATACGTTAAATTATTAAAGTGGAATAATATTAGCATTTATTTTAGAAAAGTATTTATATTACCTAATTTTAAAGGTACCATACTTTTATAAATTATACAGAAACTTTCATGTTAGAATAACTTTTATCAAAAGTTTCTTTGGTTATGTTCAATTTCGAAAATAATTATTATTATAGTAACGATATTTAATGTTTCTGGGCGTAATTCAATATTAAATAACCAATAATTAGTTTTAGCACAAAAGATAATTCAACCAAAATTTAATGCTTCATCAGGTTTAAGGATAATAAAACAAAAATAAAATAGCAGAAAAAAATAGCGAAAGTAAGGATTTAACCTAACTTTAATTAAAAATAAGTAGAACCAAACGAGAATCGGGATTACAAAATAAAAGAAACATAAAAATAATTTGGAAAGTAATTTTACTAGAACACACAACTACAAATATATACATAATACGTTTGTTTGTATACTCTATACATGTACCCGTTCAGTTCAATCTACGTACTTACTGTAGCTCTTGTAGTGTTTATTGTGTTTCAACAGGCAGAGCTGCTGCTGCAATAGTGAGGTACAATGGCGTAACGTACGGTTATATAAATGTACTAACCACTCAATTCCCAATAGCATGTATACGATTAAGAAATCATTCCAAAGCGGCAATAACCGACTCTCTTATTTACATATATATAATCACTTCTCGACTGTTTGATATTATGTAATTATGCTACTTCAATAAAAACTGAACATTTATCAAGAATCGGTTGATACACAATAGCGAGTTCCTGAAGCGCGCACCTAGTACTTACTAGGTGCATGTCTTTATAACGTTGATATTATTGCTGTGTCGCTAGACACTTCTTCGCTAAAGTTTCGTGCGGAAGTGAATTGCGATTTGAACTTATACAAACACCAGGAAAATCTCGATAATTTTTTTGGTTGTATGGTTCGCTTTTTGTGGAGTCATTCGCTAAGTTAAAACAGAAGGATATCCTTTACTTTAGGTTGTGCCTTCTGTATAATACTGCAACAGATTAAAAATACTCTAGCAACAAGATAATAAGGAAATTGAAGAATGCGATCGATTCCAATGTGATACAAGAAACCGTGTGAGAATCCCTCTTAATCGTGATACATGTCCGGTACATTGTGTCATTCGTATCGTGTCAACTACTGTAGAGTAGGGAAAGGGCGATATATCTAGTGTTGGGCGACAGTAGCTACATTGAGCTACCTAAACAAAATATAAAAAGAATACACTCAAATACACAAGTAAGGGTTTTCGCCTTATCAATCAGAAAATTAGCTAATTACGATAAAACATTAAATATTCATTTAGATTTCAAACTTTTACACTTTTTTGGCAAGATCCACCTTTTACACTTATAACTAAGCGAAATATATCACAAAATATAGCTGTCATGGTTTAACGATACATTGTGAAAGTTATTTTTTACAAATGATACAAGAGTGAACATATATTTGTATCGTATTAATTACAATATTTGATTCAATATTCGATTTAATGAATCATGTCAGATATTCAAAATACCCAGAAATCCATAGAATGGCATGAAATGAATGAACGAATGATAGAATAATGTTTCATGAGTGAACGTTACCATTATTATAACTCGATAATCTACATTTTTGAAGGAAATTAATAAAGGACTTGCACACGAACAAGACATATTTATTAAAAATAATGATACAATTTAAATAAATAAAAACGTAATGGTGAATCTCGATTTGTATCCACAGTAGAAGTGGATGGTAAGCTACCGACGGCTGTCATGGAGGTGGTGGAAGCTGCGCATTAGTGCAGCAAACATTAGTGTTAGTGAGCAACAACCTTCGCTGTAACATACAGGGTGATGTGGCAGCAGCCGTACAGTGCGTTGGACATCGGCTACTACACATGCATCCAACCATACAAGCTTTCATACTTTACGTTAACATATATATTACATTTTCTTCTCGTTTTCATACATAGGTATGATGAGGTCAAATGTGTGCTAATTAAACAATATGAGGATAACGTTTGTCGGCTGACAAAAATAAAGGCACTGTCAGAACACTGTAAACACTTATACAGAGTCAGTTTGACATTTACACTGCACTGTAGGACAATAATCAATCAAAAAACATCAAGCTGTCAAACTATGCCGATTTAAAGTGCTCTTCGTGTTGAAAATAAATAATGTTCGTATGAAAGCAACAATTTTATTACTTATTAATATTCTCTGCGCGTGTTGTTTAACTCGTTAAAACAATGCTTTGACTCGATGCTTCAAACGATAATAACAAGTGTAATCTTTAAATCTGAATAAAGCTGTATGTCGTGTTCAAGTATAAGTAGTATCGATCAAGTTTACATTATGTTTGACCGTTATGAAGCACGGACTTAAACTAATATATTTGTTTTTTTTTATTATGTTGTTATATATGTTGTGAGTAGAAATAGATAAACGATGACCCAAAAATGTGCAGAAAATATGAGTAATGGTGAAATTTAAATGTTCATTAATTATTTAATTTCTTCTATAATTACACTATTTCCTTAAAAGCTATCGCCTTTTATAGTTATTATTATATAAAATGTTAAAGAAATAATTAAAAAAATAAATTATAAATGGAAGTCTTTATCAATATATCCCTATGCTGCATACCTACTTCCAAATATAAAGCGTTGTATAATATTCTCCAGTAATCACCATACAAATGAATCACTATATCCGTCTCATCCGGGTTCGATCCTACTGAAGGAACGACTATTCGCTTCTATCGGATGCATACGTCGCGTCCACTTGTACCAGTATTCGACTAAGGATGTTATATTGGTAAAGAAGTCCTTTATAGGAGTATAGAGCCTCATAACGAACAATATCTTGGATAATGTGTGATGGAAGATACGATACAATTTGCATTTCAAGTCTTTGGTCGTTTACCTACAATTGTAAACTATTCACTAAAGTATGTTTGACTAAAGTATCAAATTGTATAACACAAGGGTTCCCAACTCGGAACTCTCAACTACTAAACGGTGCATTTTTTATCATTTTCAGGGACATATTTTTTTCCAGCTGCATGTCCCTTCGCAGGCCAAATTTTGTGCAAAAAATAGTATTGCTGTAGAGGCATTATCCAGTAAGAAAATAGAGGAATATATTTGTATGAAGAATCGCACGCCGACTTTTCTCTTAATAATATATATAAAATGTCCTCTCCGTTATCTCTCACAACATTACATAACTCCAACGTCGTAACAATACTTAATACACATTTCGTCATTCTCTACACAATATAACGATTTCACTAATTGAAACTACGACTTTAATGGTCAACATTTTAACTATCATTATTAGTAGGCACCTAAATAAGAATATAATTACAAATAGAAAATATTAAAATGTAAGCTGTCACAATATTGTATTGTGAATAAGTTATTCTTTACTTATACACAAATTAGAGCCGAGTACGGCAGCCTTCGGTGTACTTCAGCTACTCTTTACACTTTACAAATATGCGCGAAGTTACTAACGCGCTTCACTTTACTCCCGCACGAGTAGGTAACGATACAAACGTACGGATTGCTTGCGTTGTACAAACGATACGCATTCATAAGTATATTAATAATACTACAAATACTTTATTCTGAAATATCGCACGATATAATGATACAGTATAGATCACTCATGTGAACTCGGATATTATGTAAACAGGTGAGATGTAACTCGTCGAACTGGACAAGAGAATCCAATAAAATATCACACATTTCTCTTGTACTGTCCCTTTTACGCACCACGGGCTTAAGATTCTGATGAAAGGGACAGCATAATAGGAGCATTTATTTTGGTTCACTTGAATCGTGAGTCTGATCTGTATTTTCTTTATGTACCTGCGACCGCGCCTACGGCTCGGCAGTATTACTCCCGGAACAACATTGCAGCAATCACCCGGCGACACGAATAATCTTTATATGTATTATCTTGGCAAAATGTGTACAAATAACGCTTATGTGTAAAATTATAGCATTTTGACAGCACCGTATGTAAGAATCATAGAGCGGCATTAGGCTAAAAGTTTCCCGTTCTGTTTGAGTCCACCGATGGTGTCGCGTTTGTCTCCGACGTCAGGAAGCTTTTCGGTCTGTTTGTCCTTCCGGAGGCAATGGTACAGCGGCTGGATGAATAGCACCACGCCAGAGAGAGAGATGAAGATTCCCGCGAGGTAGAACGACAGGTTGTACGAGCCCGTCATGTCGAACACCCAACCTGAAATGTAATACCATTTATTTATTACGTTTCGTACACTGAGAAAAATCTAAAGTCAAAAGCGCCCTAATGACGGTTAATTTATATGGTATAAGGCGAAAAACCGACCAAACGTAAATACGTACAAAAACGCCTTCCAACTAGAAGGCGTTAAACGAGGTCAGTGAAGGCGAATGTTTCTTTTCGTCTTCATTTAAGGTGTATTTTGTGGTCTTTCTTAAATATTGACTTTTCGATGAGGCTGATTAAGTCGTACGTTATAGTGATAATCACCGTATATAAACCGCCGTAAAAGTAAGGTATATTTTATGGTCAATACTGCAATTATTATCGTATAACAAGTTCAATTCTGAAAATACTTTACGGAAGGCGTTTTTGACGGTTGTGTTTATTATAAAACATGGTAAATTTTTATTGATTGGTGAAAATCATCTTAAGAGTTGTGAATTCATCTTACGTATTTACAATTGAACGGTAAAAGGTCAAATTTGATTTAAGCCTTTAAGTCGTTTTTCTCAGTGTACCATACAAAGATCGACATCCTTATATGAACACTTCATTATCCCTCTTTGTGTGTGTCGGTCGTTGTGTCAAGGCTCGTTTTCTCATCAACGGCTTGCTTTTATGGTACTCTATAAGGAAACAGGGCATCATAACTAAAAACGTCCACTGTTTGTCCGTCCGACACACAAAGGGATTAGTACAGAAAGAAAATCTCATCATCAGTAACAGGTTGAAAATTTAAAAAGTTTTAAGTTGGATTGCTTAGCAAATAAAATAAATGCCCAAATCAAAAAATATGAAAACTGTTTCCCACTTAAGAAACTTATATTTATAGAGTATCGTAGAAACGGCGCTACCTACATGCGTCAAACGTACGGTACGTATAATATCTAACGTATCACTACTAATAATAAAAACGAGCCAAGTGCAGGCGAGACGCGCGCTGAGCATCTCCAACTGTATCAATCAAATAACGATGTTTCGGTGCATGGTACGTTAGCGCGGAACCCTCGGTGTAACACTACAGCTCGCACTTCACATTTTTCAGTCGAGTTGCTGTTACAAAATTACAAATATACGATGGGAAAATATTAAGTCATGTGCGAGTTGCTCTTTTCAAATAAATACATAGTAAATAATACATGACAAGGCATCTGAAGCATCGCGCCAGCGCCAAGACACATCATCATCAGCCGGAAGACGTCCACTGTAGAACAGAGCTTTCCCACATGGAGCGCCATTATGAACGGATATTACCCACTTGTAACCAATAGCTACGCGCGACCCTTACGATGTCGTCAGTCCACCTAGCTAAGACACAGTATAGTTTATTTGACTATTTACAGGCATTTGCCTGTACTAGAGTTGCCACTGTGTAAATAAATGGCTAATTTGTGTGTGTAGGTACCGGGTTTTGACTTGAAAGGCACTGTGGTGTATGTGTAGGCGGGCAAACGAAACAACAACTACAATGCAGTGTCCGTGAACATGTTATGTTTATACAGGTACATAGTACACTTTACTGGATGTGTAGTATACAAGAAATCCTCCTAAACGGCTGAACCGATTTCATGACATTGTTTGTGCGTTTGATTTGGTGCGTTGGATAGTTTGATTTGACGATTAGACTCGGAAAGTAGCGCGGCGATCAAGTTTTTTACTTCAAGACATCCTGTGCCATGTTTTGACTTTGAAGGCAACTACGCATGTTTCCGGTAACACCGAGTGGTAGTTTGCGTTGTGGTGCGTCATTTCGTGAATAGTCGCCTGGCTTATTGCCACTCTTGAGTAATGAAACTGACGCCAAGCAGCTAACGGTGTGGTACGGTATTCACTGTGCAGCTGTCCTTGAGAGCCTGTTCTTACTCAAGGTTAAGCCTATTAGCCACATCATCACTTACAAACAGGTGAGATAGCGGTAATAGGTTAACACGTGAGGTGTAAAAAAAAATTTGCCCAAAAAATCCGTCCAGGTGCGAGTTGGACTCGCGCACTGAAAGTTTTCGAACGATTCTATTTTATTTTAGTAGTTTATGAAACTGTCATTTAATAGAGGGTATCAAAACATAATTGTAGTTTTTTGAAACGAGCCGCAGGCGAGTTTCAAAATAAGATTACACGAGTGTTTTAATACCTAATTATATGCAGTCGCATACACTACTTTATTTAATCTCATGGCTATAGGTAGCTACATTAAATAAAATTTGTATCCAACAAAATATTACTCAAATTCGTATGTACGAAATAGCGTCAAAATGGAATAAGTCTGTTATTAGTCTATGGCTCGGAACCAGCGCTCACCACATAATATAATGTGTACTTAAATTGAATTGAAACCTCCTTGGTCAATGTCATGTCATGTTAGCTCAATTGGTTAGAGCATACCCCGGCTCAAGTGGTGGATGGACGCGGGTTCGAATCCCGCACATGACTTAAATTTTTCCTATCGTGATTATTTTTGATTTTATATTTGTGATTTTTTATGGAGAATAATGCTTTAATTTAACTTTTAAATTTTCTTATATAATAAAACATGCCAATAAAAGTTTGTATTTCATTTCATAATTAGAATATTACCGAATAGATGTAACTTAAAAATTACTTATATTACTTTTATATAAATAAAAGTAATATAAGTAATTTTTAAGTTACATACTTTTTATTCATTGAACTCATTTCAGTTCAGCCCAAATGATGTGTCAACTCCAACAAATTCATGTTTATTCGTAGGTCAACTCGCAAATGTACCTAATAGAGATAAGGAACACGTCATCGCGACAACCGTGGAACGGTTGTCGCGATGACGTGTTCCTTATAACGTAAGGCCGGCCGCACACTGTTAGTAAACGTCATCGCGACAACCGTTCCAGTAAGGCCGGCCAAACACTGTTAGTAAACGTCACCGCGACAACCGTTCCAGTAAGGCCAGCCGCACACTCTCAGCGGCCCGATCGCACTAAAAATTTAAAGCTGAAACGCAATTGAACCTTAGCCGCATCGCAACTTTTCGAACGTTTCGTATCGCGCTAATCATTTTACTGAAAGTTGAGACGCAACTCAAACGCAGCTGGAACGTAACCGCTGTCAAACGAACGGTTGTGAAACAGTTAGGAAGATGCTACTTTTTGTGAACCGTTCTATGGTGTTTAATGAATATTGATTGCATTTTCTTCGTAAACGACATAAAAAACATAAATAAAATGTAAGCGTACATGGATATATTGGACTGTGCTTATTATTCGATGAAGCGGTGGCTCGTGCCCAAGGGAGGAAGAAGGATAAAGTGCTAGACTTATGTGTGGAGCTTTGAATTTGAGTGATCGGCAGTGTAAAACTGTACCGACTATCTAAGGAGTTGACTCGCAAACCTTGTTGGTTCCTCATGTGCCATGCATGTTACGTTCTGGTGATTTGGACGTGAAACTAAGGTAAGAATTTTCTGCAGAAGGTAAAGCCATCAAATTGGAACATATTTGCTTGTTTGGAATGGATATACTAACCATTGTTTAGGTTACAAGTGTACAAGTACATACATAGCTTTAATATGTTGTCAATAAATAACTAAAAATCTGTTATAAGTTTTGGTGCATTGGCATTCTATGCCAGTGTCTCTAAAGCAATCTGGCAAGTTACAATGGCTCTAAATAAGCCAATTGTAATGAACAAATATATAGCTTTCCCATTTCAACAATCTGAGAGAGAACAAGATAAAAGAGAGTATGTATCAACTAATTAAATGTGTACTATGTCCACATCTAACTAACCTATAGTTGAGTAGAATTACCATAATCCACCACTGGGGCTCATTCTGGGATGCAGTAATACATGCTGCACATCAAGCAGTTCTTGAATGTGGTGTTCCTTAGTTTCTTTTCCTTCACAGCTATGTAAATGATTTGTGAAGTATATGCATATCCTTACAAGAAACAACAATTTATATGATCATCACAGTGTAATTTTAATGATTTTCAATATATATTATGCTAACGATAATAAACTAATAATACAATATGTTTCAGGTTTTATAGTAAGTTCAAAATGCGTATTTTGCTGGGATGTATCGATGGGACCCATGTGGCTATTGTGCATCCGATTGTCAATGAAGAATGGTATTATAATAGAAAAGGATAATGTTCTTATAGTGAGTACTTTTCACTCTATATCGATAACCATCACATTTTTTGGCCCATCAGTTATGTGACTCAAAATTGAACATTTTATGTATGGATGCATGATGATACCCTGAGTCTACTCATGATAGTGTTGTATGGGCTAACCATCTGATGTGTGCTTATCTTGAGAGGCTTCACAAAGTTGCTGGCGAGGATTTGTATCTTTTGGGTAGCTGTTAACTAATCTCATATACTTAGGGCCTGTTTCAGAATTTTCAAGTAAGTTCCGGTTATACTACCCAGAACATATTTAATAAATAAAACACTATCTTTGCGTTTCACAGTCAGTATATTAATATAGCCTATCCATCGGTTAAAGCTTGAAATGCGCTGCATGTTTACTGTAATTTTTATCATTCAGTTATTTTATGTTCTGGGTAGTATAATTGGAACTTACTCAAACATTCTGAAACAGGCCCTTAGTATGATAATATTATCGGAGATTATAACAATCCTTTGAGACTCATAATGATGACACCCATCTCAGTACCTCCTGAGAATTATTATCGAGACAAACACTTGACCACTAGAAATGTTGTTGAGCATTGTATAGGTGTTTTAAAAACTCACTTTAGGTAAAATATCTTTACTTAGCTAAACACCCTAATAATTTATTGATATTGTTAATGTAAAAACTGATTAATTACAGGTGCTTATTGGTGGACAGTAAGTTGCATTACTCACAAGTAGCTGCTGCAAGAATAGCAAATGCATGCTGTGTGCTACATAATATAGCACACAGAGCTCACATCCCATACCATCCATTGACAGAGGAAAGAGCTCGCGAGGGCAGGCTGAGGGTACCAGCAGCGGTAGCAGTGCGATAAGGGTATGGTTCCAGCGCCCTTAGTGAGCTGGAACTGGGGCGCTATCGCCAACAGGCACTTATATAACACTTGTGGGCAGATAGGGCAAACAACCATGTATCTACCTACATTGTTCTAATTACTAGTAATGGTGTAGAAAGTATGAAGAGAAAGTTAGTATTTATCAATAAAAAGATTTCAATGTTAAATATTTTCTTTTATTATTACAACCCACCTACCAACATCATTCTGAAACAATTAAGTGGCACAGTAACAAAAACAAAGAAGGATTTTATACAGACATGTAAATTACTAACTATATAACATAAGTAGTTCTTAAATATATGTTTTATATACATATTATAGCAAAAATCCTAATAACAAACTACAATAAAATGATATAGGTGGTAAAGAAAAAAATAATAGTTAAATATGGACTTTATACAGATATGTAAATTACTAAATCTTTATAATAAAATTCTTAAACTTTAACAACAAACTAGAATCTGAAAATATGTAAGTTTATCACCATATCTAATTTTAAAAATGTGATATATAAGTAAAGCACTGAACTTATATTACAAAATAACAATTAGTCCTCTGGTCTTTTACTTTTGTAATTAGGTATGTCAAATAATGTATTGTAATACTCAGGCTTATGTGGGCTAACTTTGTGGGTTTTGTGTTTGGCAGTACTGAAATAATGGATGGATAGTTCCATGAGTACCAATAATCTAAGATAGCTTTAAAAAAAGTGTCTGCCTTGCAGTATGGTGCTGATTATATAATTACAATTAAGTGCAGTGATCATCATCATCCACCTACCCATGTCCCACTTTATGTGCGGTCAGTTCAAAATATTATAGTCTCCAGAAGCTGCAATGCAAGTATACATAACATAGGGTACTTATATCTTCTCTATTTTCTCTAACATATAAAAACAACAACAGAGCAAGCACATATTGTATGAAGTTTTCATTCAGTTTCATAGGTTTTCCACAGGACAATGATTAGGGCACATTCTAGTTTTAGCCTGACTAGCTACTAGTAGCTGTCACCCCTGAGTTAAGAATCTGTCCCAAGTACCTAAAAATGTGTTCAGCTGTTCTTGAAAACCTGTTTTTATTCTAGGCTTTACATATTCTAGCTGACATCATGCACAATGATGTCAGCACTTTCGTCTTAGTAGTTCATGTCAGTACTGAAACTATCTGATAGCTTAGTGTATTCATAATCACAACTCACGAGCAAGTGAAATATTTACTTATCCCAGAATGGTTCTGAAATGTGTGGCAGGTACTTGAAAAGGTTCAACATCGGCACAAAAAAAATACTTCATCATCAACTAAGCACTTCTTTCAAGAAACACTTGAATCTTGCTAAAAGTAATTTTGGTTTTGTATTTGTTTACATTTCGTTTTTAAAATTCGAATGTCGCGCCGTACTGTCAGCTGTTAAAACTAGAGATGCACCTGCATAAAATGCGAAATCGACAGTCGATTTACCGGTATTTGACACAAAGTCTGTTAATCAAACATCACATCTCTAACAACGTTAATGCGTTAGCGTTCCAATTACGGTCCAGCTTTGGTTGGTGTTTGAACTTTAGTGCAATACCAAATTCGTCTCAGCTGAATCGTAACTGTACCACACTTGCAATCGAACCGCAGCTGAACCTTAACCGTTTAGCGTTGTTTCAATTTAGCGCGATCGACCTCCAGTAAACGTCTGTCGGAAGGATCCTAACGCGCGCTGTAAGCCACTCCGCGCATACTATTTGTACTTGACCCCGCAAACCATCAGAAAATCGTATCAGATGTCACTGTAGCCAACAATTTATCTCAAATTAACACATGGACTTTTATTTTTAATCGAAGTTATGTGTTCAAATATGCCAACATTAATGGGAGTAGTTTAAATATTTGTTATTGTTATTTATTAAAGAAGTAGCAATAAATAAAACATTATATATATATATATATATACGTACACTAAAAATTATATTTTGATTTTTAATCACTAAGAATATTTATTCGACACAAGTTTACCCAAAAGGTTATTAAAAAGACATTTTATGTAATTATGCAGCTTCTTATGGAATTCACAAATTTGCATCTATAAAAAGATATAAACTTACTCCGACTAGTATTTAATACTTTTTTTTTTATATAATTTACAAGCAAGTTTGAATTATTCCACAAATTATAAATACTGTAGCAAATTTTCTGTCGCCAAGCACCTAGCTAACCTAATCTAACAGCTTCTTCCAGCAACAGTCCTTGAGACCCAGCAAATTACAAGCGCATGAGACTTAACTACTGTATGTGTCAGGGTAATGGACGCAGTGCAGTTCTAGGCAGAGGTTACCGCTTAACATCAGGAAGCCATCAAGCGTGTTCCGTCAAAAACCCATAAAAAAGTTAAACATGGCGAAAAAACCTTCTGCAATGGCAACACTGAACCATCATCGGAAAGACATTTCTTATAGTGTGCGTCCGGCGCGCGTTACAATATTTCTGACAGACATTTTGTTAAAATGTGCGACCGCTCTTAGAATGAGCGGATCTATAATACCAAGGCCTTCGTCTATAAATAGCTAACACTCTACAGTGGCGCTCATATCTGGGCTATAAGAGGGCCTCCCCTCGCCCAAAGTCCGGTGGAGCTGTACGTCCGCTTAGCGGTAGTCAGCATCTATGTCCTCCCTAAAAAAAAAAAAAAAAAAGTGGCGCTCAGTGGCGACCGGTCGTCGCGTCGAGTCGCGTCGCGTCGCGCATTCGCAATATTATTTTATATTCAAACACTGAGTTCGGGTGTGCGCTTCAAGGTCGGCCATGTTTTTTATCGCCCAAACCGACGATGATAGTGACCAGTGTGACAATGGAAGCGATTCCGAAAACGAAAATTATTTTTATATTGATAAGAGGAACAAATATAATGCGGAAAATAGCAAAACGGGCAACAACGATGAGGAAAGCGATCACGCCCTAAGTAGTGATTACGAATATTTCTGTAATGCGCAGCCCGCGCCTGTCGTACCGCCGGTCACACTTACAATACGAAGAACGCCAGCGACGCAAACTACTCCCGTTGCTAAAACCAGTAACACTGACAATAATACCGCTGGTGCTTTCGAAAAAACATCAACGTCGATTGTGCCCAAAAAACGGCCCTATGTCGAACCCGCTGCAGCAAACAACTTTACAAATAAAACCTCTACATCGAAAAGAAAGTCCGTTACAAAATTCAAAAATCAAGCGAAGAAAGTTAATTTTCACGGAATCGAAGAATCTGGAAACAAACCGATGGTTGCCGCTGTGAAGTCGCGTCAGATCACTGGTACTGTTACCGATACGCCCCCCGACAAAAAAGGACGCAAAGATGGTAAAAAGATACCGCAAAAAGAATCACCTCCGCAAGCATCGAACGCTTCGAAGACACTCGCTGTAGAGGAATCGAACATCACCGTTAAGAAGTCACGTAAGTCCGTAGCCAAGAAAACCGAAAAGCTATCCGCTAAGAATACGAGTAAAAGTCATGGCACAAAAAAGCAGCAGCAGATAGTATCGCCTTCAACTTCGGATGCTGAAGAGGAACAAGTGAACGATCTTCTTCAGCTGCGCTCCGCTCAAAGTCAAAGTGAAATATCTTCAGTGTCGAGAAACAAAAATTCGGGTCGCAATGATAGTTTTATGAAAACATACAAGTGCACAGAGTGTGACTTCTCGATATCTCACAGCTGCGTGGACGCCGATGTCACGCACCATGCCTCCATCGCTATCGCGCCCGAGGCAAGCACCATGTGCAACTGTCACTTCGGGTTTATGCACTCCCACGTCAACAGACCACGTCCCAACGTGACGACAACATACTACTTCCGCCTGTTGGAACATAACAGTTCGGTGAACATTACTTGCCACATTTGCCACATGAATATATTTATGAAAAATCGTTACAGAGACGTTTGCTACGACTTCACAAAATGGCAAGAAAATAGGTATAAACGCAACATATGTACCGAAGCCTACACTAAGTTCGAGACTTTTGTCAAAAAACATATGCGAATATTAGAGGAGGAGGAACCAGTGTTGACTGAGTTATATAGCTGCGTACAAAGGTGCTGCAGGTTATTTCACCGTTGCTCAGAGAGCCCCCTGTCTGCTGTACAGGAGCCCACGTGACCACATCATCTCCAGCGACCACACACACACACACACACA